>CM076685.1:7359508-8559508 GCA_038501925.1 Xenopus petersii
GTGGAGCTAAACTTAGGCGCAACTGCAAATCATCAACACATAGGGGGTCATTTACTAAAACTCAACTTTTTCTCACTCTATTTTACAAAAAATCTGACCAAACTCCCAAACCTGAATACTCTTAATTTACCACTCATTTTTCTCGAAATGAAAAAAAAACCACAACAAAACCAAGCATCAATTTCAATCGGGTGACTTTTTGAAGTGATGCACCGAAAACTCAACTTTTTCGAGTTGTGAAAAAATTAAATAATTTGGATTCGAAAACCAGTGCAAACAGCCCAAAACTATTGAGAAACCTGAAGGAAAAAAAAACATGTTCCAATTATTAAAGGGACCATCTGCCATTGACTTCTATAGTATATGACTTTGATAGGTTTTAGCTGGAGTATTTTCAGTTTAATTGTAAAATATACAGTATATTGTAAATGGGACTCTAAACCCATTGACATCAGTCCACAGCATGTGCTGCTATTTCTAAAGCAAACATTCTCATAGATAATGGGCTGTGGTGACCTTGGGTTGGTAAAGAAGCATGCTAGTGAGAGTCTCATTGTCCCATTCAGTTTAAATTAGGCTGAAAATCTCAAATATTTTAATAAACTGTGAAAATAAATAAAGTTGTTAGAGAATATTGCCATTGGCTTCTATACAACCTTTCCAGCCTTTACTTGTTGAGTTTTTTCCTGCTACCGTTTGAGTTTTTTGTTTTCCTTATAAATTCTGACTATTAGAATTTTTAAAATATACTTTTCAAAACAATAGTTAAAAAAATGCCCCCCATGGAGCATCCGGACTGAGAGGGAGCTCCCAGAGCAGGTGGACATGATTCGTCACACAGATGCATATAAAAAGTAAAAGTTGTGACTAGTAAAAGTTTTGCCAGGTTTGTTGTGAAAAAGGCACCCATAGACTTCAATGGTTAAAAAAATTGTTGTGCGTCAAAAAAAATGTTGTCTATAGACCTGCATATTTTGGAGAATTTTTCACAGTTTTGTAAATTTTCGGTGAAGCAAAACGGGTCAGATTTGCCCATCACTAGTTGTGACACTATGATAAGTGCCCCAACCGGATCACCCCAGGGCGCTCCTTCTGGTGTAGGTGACTTATCATGTGTAGGAAGCATTTGAAAAGAAAGAAAAATTCCCTCCCAACCAGAGAGCAGGATCGGAGCTGGAAAACAGAATCTACATAGCTCAGAAGAAGTTACAATGTGTCAGTAGAGTGTTTGATTCTACATTTTAATATTAAAATTAATGTAAAAAGATATAAAAAATATAAAAAAAATAATTCACAAATATTAAAATTCTCATTTCACAGATTAATACAGTTCATTACACAGTGTACGCCATTGTAAATTTTAATTGAGCACTTAAAAGTGTCATAATTTGTCAAATCGTTTTATTACATTTACTGCGCACTAGTATATATGGCAAAAAGCATCTTTTGTCTGTTGGTGGTGAAGTACAAATGTGTTTGAAATTAGTTATGAGCACTTTACTTATGCTCCACTTTGAAGAAAAACACATTAAACTATGGAGATATGAGCAAAACTTTGCATCATGTATTGAGTCACCGGGTGTTTTTCACCTTTTTTCCAGCAAAAAATGTATTGGTGTCAATAGGATTTTTTTGCTCACAGTTTTTCTCACGCATTTCCTTGTGAAACAAAATGCACGACAAAATTTTAGTGTAGAATCAAATATTTTGCCACATGGGAAAACATGAATTTTGCAATCTCTATTCACAGCAAATATTTGTTCATCCCTATTTGAAATCTTCATTTTCTAAGGAAAAAAGATTTAATTTCACAATTTAATGCCATTTATTACGTAATAAGGTGAATATTTTAATTTCACGATTTAAACCCATTTATTACATATTAAGGTGAATGTTTAAAAAGTCTAAGTAGTATGAAAAATATTCTGTGAGAAAAAAAGTGGGTAGTGTGCATTCCTTTAAAAATCAAAATATATAATTTGAACGTAAAATTTATGGTAAATACTGATTGTAAAGAGATCCTAATACAAAATGATCTGTATATTTAAATATAAATTTTGCTTTGCCTAAAAATTCCAGATGTGTAGAGAACTCAGTCATACATTAACACAATAACCTTGAGATGTATTGTTCGAGGGATGAATATTTGTTGGATTAGGAAATTTAAGGTTATCATAAGAATTAATGAACAGATGAGTCAGGCATGAGTTTCAGCAGTACGAGTTCTAACAACCATTGCCTGTATCATTTGCTTTTATTGCTTTTATTAGTTAGATTTATTGGATTATTTGAAAACGCCATTCCAGGAAGAATGAAGAGCATTAATGTGGACATTAATTATAAGCATAGGATTCAATTTTTAAGAAGCAGCTTTTCTAGGAAATAGTCAACAATGACTTTAGGAATAAGAAAGGAGAAAGGCTCTGATCATTAATCACTATTTGCTTCTAACAAGTTACTAATAATGGCAAGAAAAAAATCTTGCAAATTATATCTAAAATGGCAGTGGTTAATCGAGATATAAGAGCAACCCATGCAAAACATTGTTTTGGACCCTTTCTAGAAAGATAAGCAGCATATTAATTAAGGAGTATAAAATATTTTATTTTGAAAAAATGTGTAACAGTTAGGGGGTTATTTATCAACTTATTTATTTATTTTTATTTTTTAACTACAAAAAGTCACATCAAACTAGAATCCATGATATACCCTTATTTATCAATAAATAAAACACAAAAAAATCGTATCGTCAAAAATCTGAATTTTTCGGTTTTGTCACCCAAGAAAACAGCGGAAAAGCCTGAAATGTTTGCATTAATTTTTGTAACCCAGCACAGGCAATAATACTGTATATTCAAATTGCAAGTAGAGCTCTGACATTGACTTCTACAGGCCCTTGACAGGTTGAAGATGGAATATTTTTGGATTCAGACTTTTTGCACCCTCAGGGTATATTAAATCTCCAAAAAATTTGAATTGCTTGAATTGAATTTAATGGATCATGAGGATTTTAGTATTTATAAAGCTGTGTATTTTTGGTAATATCTTACTAACACTGACAACTATTACACTATTTAACATCACTGCGGACCTATGGTAAGAAGTGATGAGTAGTAATTAGCGTAACTTCCTCTTTTCCAAAAAATCCTTGAAATTGAGGGATGTTTTTTTCTTACACCAAATGCATGGGCATTTCCTCTTATTTTTCTTGCCGCAAATGCATTGGAATCTGTAGGGCTTTTGTTGTGTTTTATTTCCTGCTTTAAACAATGCATGGCAACATTTTAGCACAAATTTGTAAAAATGTCATCACTGCTAAAAGCACAAATGTTACTGTCAATCAAGCAAAACATTTTGCTCAAACCCCATGTAACATATTATACATTATTTTCATACCCATTCTATTGGTTCTAGGTTGTGACCACTTCCTGCAGTGCTGTAACAAAGCACTTTGCAGGGTGGGGCACTTCCTCTTTGGCTGAAGCAGTTAACCTGGTCAGTGGTTCCACTGAGCCTGGAGTCAACAAGGCCCCAGAAGTGTTAGGCCCTAAAGGGACAACCCCTTTAGAGAAGTCAGGGTACAGGGACCCCATGAATGAAGTGAAGCCAGTGTATAGGATAGCTCTTTTCATAGCACTTTCTAGTGAGAGTGAGTCAGAGAGGCTTAGCTAGTAAGAGCAGCTCAAGCTCCAACAAGGAGAATAGAGGGAGTAGCTCTCCCCCCAGGCTCTGCTTTGCCTGTAGTGAAGAGACCACAGTACTGACAAGGGAAATCAGGCTATGTTCTAACACAATTCCACGTCTGCTGTATGGGATCAGTTCCACATGAGGTACTGAAACCTGGAAGGTGATCTTTTAAACTGCTCCATGCTATTCCTCCTATGGTGTATTTCTATGCTGTATCTGCTAATCTGTGAATGTACCTTGCATGTGCTGTAACCTACCTCAGTTGTGAGTATTACAAACCCTGTGGCTCTTTGTATTGAATAAAGCCTGTTCTATCTGTTTGCAAAGAACCCCTGATGTCATCTTTGGCAGTAGTGAGTTGTAGTTCAACAACATCAGCACGTGTTATTTCAATATAATGAAAGCCCATCTTGGTGAAAGAGGGTCGTGTGTAGCCTAAGCTCTATCACACTAGTTGGTATTTGTCTAAATACAGCCAAATAGGTGCTACACTGGAATATATATTTAAGTAAGATGGTCTGTGTGCTGCCTCAGAGATCTCCTGACCAGAAATGCTACAGCTCTAACTATAACAGGAAGAAGCGTGGGAGTAAAAGACATAACTCTGTCAGTTAATTGGCTCATGTGACCTAACAGGTATAATTTGTTTGGTATGTTTGTGTGCACTGTAAATCCCAGGGGGCAGCCCTTATTTTTTATAATGGCAATTTTCTATTTATGATTACCCAATGGCACATACTACTAAAAAAGTATATTATTATGAAAATGGTTTATTTACATGAAGCTGGGTTTAACACATGAACTGTTTTATGCAATATATTTTCATAGTACAGGCTTTCAACAGGCATATTGATAGTAGGATGAAAACCACATTCCAATTCCATTGAATTATATGACAAATGATTCACCTCCAACTACTGTATGTGTATAGGCTTTTGGGTTCTTTTTCAGAGAATTGTTAATAGAATCATCTGTAAATGTGCCCCTTGTTGAGAAAAAAAAATCTCAAAATGTGTGTACAGTGTATATGTGTTTTAGGCAGAATTCCAAAACACCTTTCCAATAGGACCATAAGAATGAATAATTCACCACCACCACCCCCTTCACTATTACTTGTAGCCAGTGTGAGTTGTAAAGCAAATTGGGTTTATTTGCAGCAAAATTTTAATCAGCTTCAGCAATAGGGTTTCCTTCTTTAAAGTAACCATTAATGATGTACTGAATAGCTGGTTGTGTGCTGAGTAGTAACGATAAAGGCTGAGAAACAAATGAAATGTCTTCTTTTTTTCAGATTGGAAAAATATGTGACTCTAGAGACCTGTGGGTATAAAGCTTGCAAGTGTAAGCTTTGTTTTATTTCTGAATAATGATGCATTCTGCTCATCATACAACACCATTGCTTCTGTAAGTGTGAAGGGCTTCAGAAAGAAGTTTAAGGGAACAAATGGAACAACTATTGGCTATAAGATGCCAGAAAAGTTATTGTGAAAATTAGTTGTGAAATCTAGGTTTTCTATAAAGAGGAATTCTGGTTCTTAATCTGAAAATATAATATATGTCTTATTTAATGATGAGCTTTTAGCCTGTAAAATAAATCCCTATTAGTGCTGTCATCATTTGTAATAAGTCATTGTAATAGTGATGGAATGTTTTGTTATGTTATTTATTGTGATGGTTATTATAATAAATAATGTAAAGTATCCCCTGTTGCAAAATATAAGGCTATTAGAAGTTACCTTAGGGTCCCATGACCTATATAATACAATAATAAATATAATACAGCTTCAGAGTAGTAGTAGTAGTAGTAATGGCTGTGTGCCTTTTTATGGTCACAGAACCCCTAATATCCTTATCATTGACAGCAGGGGTACATTATCTCTTATAAGACACAAGTGATACTCAAAGTTTCCTGTATAACTCAGCCTGCAGCCTTGTGCCTTTATATGGCCACAGAACAACCCCTCAGTGACTTCTAATATCCTTATCATTTACAGTAGAGGGTACATTATCCCTTATAATACATGAGTGATACTCAGAGTTCCCTGTATAACTCAGCCTGCAGCCTTGTGCCTTTATATGGTCACAGAACAACCCCTCAGTGACTTCTAATATCCTTATCATTTACAGTAGAGGGTACATTATCCCTTATAATACATGAGTGATACTCAGAGTTCCCTGTATAACTCAGCCTGCAGCCTTGTGCCTTTATATGGTCACAGAACAACCCCTCAGTGACTTCTAATATCCTTATCATTTACAGTAGGGGGTACATTATCCCTTATAATACATGAGTGATACTCAGAGTTCCCTGTATAACTCAGCCTGCAGCCTTGTGCCTTTATATGGTCACATAACCCATCAGTCACTTCTAATATCCTTATCATTTACAGTAGGGGGTACATTATCCCTTATAATACATGAGTGATACTCAGAGTTCCCTGTATAACTCAGCCTGCAGCCTTGTGCCTTAAAACAGACACAAATTCATTCATTAATTTTAAAATTGTACATTTTAATCCAATCTAACCTTTATGTAAGAAATGCTGGTTACTAGGATAAGACCTATGCTACATGACGTTTTTAGATTTAATGCCATTTATCCTTCAATACGTGTGCATGTCAGGATGATTTAAAGCAACATTTCAAGAGAAAAAAAATCTTTTTAAATGCACAGGTTCACAGGCATTCACTGGAGAACTTATTACTGAGGGTTGTAATTAAAATGTCAGGCTACAGCAACTTTACACAAAATGTTAATTGGTATTCTAAAGAATATGTTATCACATAGCTGAATGATGTTTATCATATTTCATTCACAGCAGAGTCCTCAGGATGAAAGACAGTGACAAACAACATTGTCAGTGTGAAACAAAGTCCAATTCCAGGCAGTTTCTACCCGATAATTTTGTGAAAAACAAACATATTGAAAATGTTGAATTAAAAATGTTAATGGAAACGGTATGATTGCAAATATTCAGTGCAGCAGTGAGTCTCTATAACTACTTTGTATTACTGATATGGAGTATGAAGTTGTGATTTTATGCCTCTATAACTGCTGAATAGGATGTAGTAAACAATAGCTAACAATAGCTAAAAAGTGAAAAATACAACTCCTGTTGGCTCCTATATGAAACATGACTAGTCATAGGCGAATCTGACCTGTTTCACCAAAAATTAGTAAAACAGTGAAAATTTTGCCGAAATGAATTGAAATCTATGGATTACAATTTTTTTTTGATTTGAACCAAATTTTTTCACCCGTTAGAATTTATGTGTGTTCGTGGCTAAACTTGTTGGAAATTTTGATCATCACTAAAAAAGACAAACTTTTTGTTCAAAAATGACAGATTTTTTCAATAGATGCAAAAGATAGATAGATATAGAGAAATAGATAAATGATAGATAGACAGACAGACAGACAGACAGATGATAGATTATTAAGTGATGTTACTATCAGACCCAGACACTTGTGCTCTGTCTTGGAGGTAGTATCAAAAAACTTGGATTATAAGAGTGTTGTAGTTAATATCCAAATACCATATAGCAACAGGGTGCCATCTGCTGTTATTATATCTCCACAGATTTTACTTGTTATAATGCTACATTATATTGCTCCATACACAAAGCTGTGAATCAATAGTTCAATAGTTCATATTTTTTTATAACAGCATAGATCAAATGGCTCCTAAAGCCACAGTTGCATGTGATTAAAACCATGTGCAGTTTCTGATAAATTAAACCCTTTTCTCTGCCTATTATCATTATAATAGTTTAGTGTTGCTAAAGTTATATTTTTATATAGTCACTAGCACAATATATTTTGATTATAGTGTATCATTTAAGGCAATGAAAATAAAAACATACTGCTACAAAGCCATGAAAACAATGTGCAAGGAATCCAAATCTAGTAACTTCATGTCCACTCTGTTTTTCCATGTTATAATTTCTCATTAAACAGTTATATATTAAAGTCCAAATTTTGGAAAAAATTTAGTTTTATTATTATTAAATCTGAATTTTTGGTCGAAAAAAATGACTTACATTTTTCAGGATTTATTAAAGCCCGATTCTGCAAAAAGTTTGAAGTCAATGGGAGAGGTCCCTTTCCTATTTAGAAATTTCTGTGGTTTGCACTGGAATTACCCCGAAAATACAACTTAGGAGAAAACTCTGTACGATTTGGGTTTTCGCTCAATTTTATTCAGTTTGTCCCCAATCCATTTAAATCATGCTTTTTTCATAACGAATAGGGTCACATAGTGAATTCTAGTTTGGTTGGACTTTTGTATTTTAAAAAATCTTTTAAAAAAAATTTTGATAAATAAGCCCCTACATGTCCATATAGCCTAATTCTGATGTGTCCTGTCTGGTTACTCCTCTAATCAATTCTCATCAAGAAGGTCTGTAAAAAAAATCCATAAAGGCTCAGTTTCCCAGTTTGGCAGTGCTCCATCACCTCTTTCAATCCATGTGAGGAACCCATAGGAGGAGGCTTGGTAGATTGCTCAGCTACTTGTAAACAGGGAGAACATATACATGAATGAGAATTGTACTTCCAGAATTATATACAATGAATAATTAATAAATATATAACTTGAAGGCAATTCTTGGGCATGTTTCAAGGTCATTTTAAAGAACTACACCTTACTGCAATAAATCATCGAGACACCAAATTAAAACATAAAATACTATATAAAAAGGATGCAATATATTTATCAATAAATAAATACATTTAAGGTTTATGGGCCGCCACGTTGACCTATTTATTTTATTACCAAATATACGTCTCCTCCAAATAAATGCATTTGCATAGTTTACTATTTGCATTAAATTGGAATGGAACATTTAGTGAGTGCCCTCTCCATATACATTCTTTCTGCTTGTACAATGTAAATATATTACAAGGCCTTTTTTATTCTGAAGTGCATTCAGCTGTACTTTAATTATCCTTTATCAATATCATGAGGCAAGAAAACTGCACAAGGCGTTGCACATTACACCTCGAAATGAGTAAGATGTATAGAAAACAGTTTTACATCACATTAAAGCAATGTGAATTGCAAATAAAATCCTTGTCAAAAACATTAAAAAGAAATGGCATAGCAATTACACAAAATTATATCCAAAAGGAACCGCTGCAGCAGCAAAAAAAAAAAAAAAAAAAAAGCCATGGAAAGAGAAACATCCCATCAGAATAAACATTACTTTGCTGTAGCATTTACTTTTGAGCTTTAGATTTTACACACTGGAAAACAAACATGAAAACAGAAAATTAAAAATAAAAGACATGTAGACACATACAACAGGTAAATTGCCACTATTCTAATCCTTTCTGAAATATAGATAACATTTGATTGACACAGGCCTCTCCAGAATAAGTCAGCAGCTTACTGGCCCATGCATGGGGCTCTCCAAATTAGGGATGTAGCGAACGTCGGAAAAAAAGTTCGCGAACATATTCGCGAACTTGCGCAAAAATGCGAGCGGTTCGCGAACGGTTCGCGAACCCCATAGACTTCAATGGGAAGGCGAACTTTAACATCTAAAAAAGACATTTCTGGCCAGAAAAATGATTTTAAAGTTGTTTAAAGGGTGCAACGACCTGGACAGTGGCATGCCAGAGGGGGATCAAGGGCAAAAATGTATCTGAAAAATCTGCCTGTGTGTGCTTGGAAGAGATAGTGTAGGGGGAGAGCTGTTAGTGATTTCAGGGACAGATGATAGTAAGTTTGCTGGCTAGTAATCTGCTTGATACTGCTCTGTATTGGAGGGACAGAAGTCTGCAGGGATTTGAGGGACATTTTAGCTTAGGTAGCTTTGCTGGCTAGTAATCTACTGTTCTCTTTAAACAACTGCCATACGTTGCCCTTGTAGGCATTGTTTGCCCAGTTTTTTTGGACGCAGCCACTGAAGCACAGTTGCCAGAAAAAATATGCCATATAAATGCTGAAAATAGTCATTTTTCGCCATACGTTGACCTTGTAGACATTGTTTGCCCAGTTTTTTTTGGACGCAGCCACTGAAGCACAGTTGCCAGAAAAAATATGCCATATAAATGCTGAAAATAGTAATTTTTCGCCATACGTTGACCTTGTAGACATTGTTTGCCCAGTTTTTTTGGACGCAGCCACTGAAGCACAGTTGCCAGAAAAAATATGCCATATAAATGCTGAAAATAGTCATTTTTTGCCATATACGTTGAGTCAACGTATGGCAAAAAATGACTATTTTCAGCATTTATGTGGCATATTTTTTCTGGCCTCTGTGCTTCAGTGGCTGCGGCCAAAAAAACTGGGCAAACAATGCCTACAAGGTCAACGTCGTTGACCTTGTAGGCATTGTTTGCCCAGTTTTTTTGGCCGCAGCCACTGAAGCACAGAGGCCAGAAAAAATATGCCATATAAATGCTGAAAATAGTCATTTTTTTGGTCGCAGCCACTGAAGCACAGTTGCCAGAAAAATTATGCCATATAAATGCTGAAAATATAAATTTTTTTGGTTGCAGCCACTGAAGCACAGAGGCCAGAAAAATTATGCCATATAAATGCAGAAAATATGCATTTTTTTGGTCGCAGCCACTGAAGCACAGTTGACAGAAAAATTATGCCATATAAATGCTGAAAATATAAATTTTTTTGGTTGCAGCCACTGAAGCACAGAGGCCAGAAAAATTATGCCATATAAATGGAGAAAATATGCATTTTTTTGGTTGCAGCCACTGAAGCACAGAGGCCAGAAAAATTATGCCATATAAATGCAGAAAATATGCATTTTTTTGGACGCAGCCACTGAAGCACAGTTGCCAGAAAAAATATGCCATATAAATGCTGAAAATAGTAATTTTTCGCCATACGTTGACCTTGTAGACATTGTTTGCCCCGTTTTTTTGGACGCAGCCACTGAAGCACAGAGGCCAGAAAAAATTAAACCAGTAGGGTTTGCACCCTAGTTTGTAACGGTGGCGGAGGGAGGAGGACGCTAAAGGACAGCTGTGTGTGGAGTCATGAGGCTTGAAGAGAAGGACAGCTGCATAGAAGTCAGAACAAGTCTTCCGGCGTGCAGTAACCCTCCGAGATCCACCCCTCATTCATTTTAATAAAGGTCAGGTAATCGACACTTTTGTGACCTAGGCGAGTTCTCTTCTCAGTTACAATCCCTCCTGCTGCACTGAAGGTCCTTTCTGAGAGCACACTTGAGGCTGGGCAAGACAAGAGGTTCATGGCAAATTGTGACAGCTCTGGCCACAGATCAAGCCTGCGCACCCAGTAGTCCAGGGGTTCATCGCTCCTCAGAGTGTCGATATCTGCAGTTAATGCCAGGTAGTCCGCTACCTGCCGGTCGAGGCGTTCTTTGAGGGTGGATCCAGAAGGGTTGTGGCGCTGCCTTGGACAGAAAAACATTTGCATGTCTGATGTTACAGACCGGCCAAAGGGCTTTGTCCTTGCAGGTGTGCTCGTGGCAGGATTACTGGCACCTCTGCCCCTGGAATGTTGATGAGTTCCTGAAGTGACATCACCCTTAAAAGCATTGTACAACATGTTTTGCAGGCTGGTTTGTAAATGCCGCATCTTTTCGGACTTGTGGTATGTTGGTAACATTTCTGCCACTTTATGCTTGTACCGAGGGTCTAGTAGCGTTGCGACCCAGTACAGGTCCTTCTCCTTAAGTCTCTTGATACGGGGGTCCTTCAACAGGCATGCCAGCATGAAAGACCCCATTCTCACAAGGTTGGATGCAGAGCTATCCATCTCCGCTTCCTCATTATCAAGGACTGCATCATCCACGGTCTCCTCCCCCCAGCCACGTACAAGACCAGGGGTCCCCAAAAGGTCACCACTAGCCCCCTGGGAAGCCTGCTCCTGTTGGTGCTCCTCCTCCTCCTCCACAAAGCCACCTTCCTCCTCTGACTCCACTTCTGGCACCTCTCCCTGCGTTGCAGCAGGTGCCTGGGTTCGTTCTGGTGATTGCGACCATAAATCGTGCGCTTCCAGCTCCTCGTCACGCTGGTCTACAGCCTCATCTGTCACTCGTCGCACGGCACGCTCCAGGAAGAAAGCGAAGGGTATTAGGTCGCTGATGGTGCCTTCGGTGCGACTGACCATATTTGTCACCTCTTCAAAAGGTCGCATGAGCCTGCAGGCATCGCGCATAAGCACCCAGTAACGGGGGAAAAAAATCCCCAGCTCTGCAGATCCAGTCCTACCACCCAGTTCAAAAAGGTACTCGTTGACGGCCCTTTGTTGTTGCAGCAGACGTTCCAACATAAGGAGCGTTGAATTCCAGCGAGTCTGGCTGTCAGAAATCAAACGCCTGACTGGCATGTTGTAGCGCTGCTGAATGTCAGCAAGGCGTGCCATGGCTGTGTAGGAACGTCTGAAATGGGCCGACACCTTTCTGGACTGGGTGAGAACGTCCTGGAATCCTGGGTACTTGGAGACAAAACGTTGGACTATTAAATTTAACACATGTGCCATGCAGGGCACATGTGTTAAATTTCCCAGTCTCAACGCTGCCAACAGATTGCTTCCATTGTCACACACCACTTTTCCGATCTGCAGTTGGTGTGGGGTCAGCCACCGATCGGCCTGTGACTGCAGAGATGACAGGAGTACAGATCCGGTATGGTTTTTGCTTTCCAGGCACGTCATCCCCAAGACAGCGTGACAACGGCGTACCTGGCACGTCGAATAGCCTAGGGGGAGCTGGGGGTGCACAGGTGTGGAGGAGGAGAAGGAGGACCCAGCAGCAGAGTAAGAAGAAGAAGAGGAAGAAGACGAGGTAGAGAGCGATGGAGGAGTAGAGGTGGTGGCAGAACCGCGTGCAATCCGTGGCGGTGACACCAACTCCACTGTTGTTGTTGTTGTTGAGCTACCCATTCCCTGCTTCCCATTCCCAGCCATTACCAAGTTCACCCAGTGGGCAGTGTAGGTGACATACCTGCCCTGACCATGCTTGGAGGACCATGCGTCAGTAGTCATATGGACCTTTGGCCCAACACTAAGTGACAGAGATGCGGTAACTTGGCTCTGCACATGTTGGTACAGGTGTGGTATTCCCTTTTTAGAAAAAAAATTGCGGCTGGGTACCTTCCACTGCGGTGTCCCAATTGCTACAAATTTGCGGAAGGCCTCAGAGTCCACCAGCTGGTATGGTAAAAGCTGGCGGGCTAAGAGTGCAGACAAGCCAGCTGTCAGACGCCGGGCAAGGGGGTGACAGTCAGACATTGGCTTCTTACGCTCAAACATGGCCTTCACAGAAACTTGGCTGGTGGCAGATGACTGGGAATGGGAACAGGTGGTCAAGGTGGAAGGCGGAGTGGAGGGTGGTTCAGATGGGTCAAGGAGAGCAGAGGTAGAGCAGTAAGATGCTGGACCAGAAGGAGTGTGGCTTTTAGTTTGCCTGTTGCCTTTGAGGTGTTGCTCCCAAAGTGCTTTGTGCTTGCCGCTCATGTGCCTTCGCATAGAAGTTGTACCTATGTGGCTGTTGGGCTTACCAAGGCTCAGTTTCTGACTGCACTCATTGCAAATTACAATGCTTTTGTCAGAGGCACACACATTAAAAAAATGCCACACTGCTGACTTTTTGGAAGTCTGCGATCTGGCGGTAACAGTAGAAGTTGGCGGCATTGGCGGCAATGGCGGGTGCGTTGGCCGGCTGAACACAGGTGCCGATACATGTTGTTGCCCTACTGATCCCTGCGGGCTGGCCTCCCTGCTTCTTCTAAGTCTTATTCTCCTACTGCCTCTCTGACTCTCCGTCTCTCCATCTGAACTACCCTCCTCTTGCTCTCTTCTACTAGGCACCCACAAAACATCAATCTCCTCATCATCATTCTCCTCAGATGCATCAATTTCTTCTGACACATCACAGAAGGAAGCAGCAGCGGGGACCTCCTCCTCCTCCTCATCACTCATCATTATGTCCATCTCTGTCGTGTTCTCTGCCAGAATTAAATCTGGTGTAACGTCCTCATCTCCTTCATCTTCTTCTGCCAATAATGGTTGCGCATTACTCAGTTCAAGAAACTCATGGGAAAATAACTCCTCTGACTCCAGTGAAGAAGGGGCACCGGTGGTGGAGGAAGTGTTACGTGGGGTGGCCATAGCAGTGGAGGATGAGGAGGATGTTGTGGTAAAGTTAGAAACGGTAGAGGATGGGGTGTGCTGTGTAAGCCAGTCAACTACCTCTTCAGCATTTTGGGAGTTCAGGGTCATTGGCTTTTTAAAACTGGGCAATTTGCTAGGGCCACAGGATTGCATAGCAGCACGGCCCCTAGCACGGCCTCTGCGTGGCGGCCTGCCTTTGCCTGGCATTATTTTTAAAAAAACAACAACAACAAAAACTCAGTTGGTTTTTCTGGAAACGATAATACACACAGCTAGATGGCAGTTTGAAGAAAACAGTGTGCAAATAATGCCTACAAGATCAACGTATACACTACTACAGCGGTGGATACGGATTACGTAAAATATATGAATGCTGCTTGAAAAAAAGTAACTCAAGTGGTTTTTCTAGAGACGATAATATTATCAATATTTAGACAAAATGTGAACAAGCTCACACAGCTAGATGGCGGTTTGAAGAAAACACTGTGCAAATAATGCCTACAAGGTCAACGTATACACAGCGGTGGATACGGATTACGTAAAATATAAGAATGCTGCTTGAAAAAAAGTCACTCCGGTGTTTTTTCTGGAGACGGTAATATTATGGATATTTAGACAGAATGTGAACACGGGCACACAGCTAGATAGCAGTTGGTTGAATAACACACTGGGCAAAAAATGCCTACAGGGCAAATAATGCCTACAAGGTCAACGTATACACAGCGGTGGATACGGATTACGTAAAATATAAGAATGCTGCTTGAAAAAAAGTCACTCCGGTGTTTTTTCTGGAGACGGTAATATTATGGATATTTAGACAGAATGTGAACACGGGCACACAGCTAGATAGCAGTTGGTTGAATAACACACTGGGCAAAAAATGCCTACAGGGCAAATAATGCCTACAAGGTCAACGTATACACAGCGGTGGATACGGATTACGTAAAATATAAGAATGCTGCTTGAAAAAAAGTCACTCCGGTGTTTTTTCTGGAGACGGTAATATTATGGATATTTAGACAGAATGTGAACACGGGCACACAGCTAGATAGCAGTTGGTTGAATAACACACTGGGCAAAAAATGCCTACAGGGCAAATAATGCCTACAAGGTCAACGTATACACAGCGGTGGATACGGATTACGTAAAATATAAGAATGCTGCTTGAAAAAAAGTCACTCCGGTGTTTTTTCTGGAGACGGTAATATTATGGATATTTAGACAGAATGTGAACACGGGCACACAGCTAGATAGCAGTTGGTTGAATAACACACTGGGCAAAAAATGCCTACAGGGCAAATAATGCCTACAAGGTCAACGTATACACAGCGGTGGATACGGATTACGTAAAATATAAGAATGCTGCTTGAAAAAAAGTCACTCCGGTGTTTTTTCTGGAGACGGTAATATTATGGATATTTAGACAGAATGTGAACACGGGCACACAGCTAGATAGCAGTTGGTTGAATAACACACTGGGCAAAAAATGCCTACAGGGCAAATAATGCCTAAAAGGTCAACTTATACACTACTACAGCGATGGATACGGATTACGTAAAATTTATTATGGCTGCTTGAAAAAAGTCACTCCGGTGTTTTTTCTGGAGACGGTAATATTATGGATATTTAGACAGAATGTGAACACGGTCACACAGCTAGATAGCAGTTGGTTGAATAACACACTGGGCAAAAAATGCCTACAGGGCAAATAATGCCTAAAAGGTCAACTTATACACTACTACAGCGGTAGTAAAATAAAAAAAAGTTAAATAAAAAAAGAATGAATATTAAAAAAAAAAAAATTAAAGTTGGTGCTGCTGAACTACTAGGAGCAGCAGATTAGCACACCAGTCCCACTCCCCAACACTGCTAGACTAATAGCACTGGGCTCTTATAGTAGTAGTAGTAGTAGTAGTAGTAGTAGTAGTAGTAAAACAACAAAAAAATAAATAAAAGCAGTCCTTACAAGGACTATTGCTATTGCAGCAGTCAGCAGATGAGATCAGAAGCAGGACAGCTGCCCACTGCAGCTACATACAGAGCACTGCAGTAGAAGGTAGATTACTAGCCAGCAAAGCTACCTAAGCTTAAATGTCCCTCAAACCCCTGCAGACTTCTGTCCCTCCAATAACAGAGCAGTATCAAAACGATTACTAGCCAGCAAACTTTCAACTGTCCCTGAAATCACTAACAGGCAGCAGCTCTCTCCCTACACTATCTCTTCAGCACACACAGGCAGAGTGAAAAAAAGCTGCAGGGCTTCGGTTTTTATAGGGAAGGGGAGTGGTCCAGGGGAGAGCTTCCTGATTGGCTGCCATGTACCTGCTGGTCTGGGGTGAGAGGGCAAAAAAAAGCGCCAACAATGGCGAACCCAAAATGGCGAACGTCGCGCGACGTTCGCGAACTTCCGGCGAGCGCGAACACCCGATGTTCGCGCGAACAAGTTCGCCGGCGAACAGTTCGCGCCATCTCTACTCCAAATGACCTACCTGACTGATATTTGAAAATAAGTATGCCAGATAATACTGATGGATGAAGGCTGCATGGCTTTCTTCATTCCGTTCTCTCCTGGCAGTCACCTTAGGTTCCTGTTACAATCCAATAATTGCCTGGCAGGAGCTAAGTTAAAATATTGTATCATCTAATTTTTCCTCAGCACTTTGCTTAAGGTGGCCATAGATGCACAAATAATATCGTACAACATATTTGGTGCAATTTATGGTGAGAGATGAGCCGAACAATATCGGCAGAAGATCAATGGTCATAGGAAAGATCGTATATGTAACATCTAATCTTTAGTGACCTTACAAATTGAACAAATATTGCAGTGTATGCTGAGCTTTAGCTTCACATGCTTGGGGGGCATTTATTAAAATTCTAATTTTATTAAAAACATTTTTGATCAAACTCCCAACCACAAATGGCCTTAATTTACTAAAAAGTCTTAGGGGCAGATTTATCAAGGGTCGAATTTCAAAGTTACAAAAAACTTCGAAATTCGACCATCGAATTGAAAAACTTTGAATTCGAATATAAAATTTGAAGATTTTTCACTGAATTTGGCAATCCTACAATCGAATAAAAATCGTTCAATTGAATGATTAAATCGTTCAAATCAAACAATTTGAACGATTGAAACGATTTTAGCGTATGATCGAAGGATTTTTATTCGATGTGTAAAGACTTTGAAAAAGTTTGTAGACGGTCCCCATAGGCTAACATAGCAATTTGGCATGTTTAATTTGGCGAAGTATTGAAGTCAAAGTTTTTATAAAGAGATACTACTTTGATTGTCGAAAAGTAAATTCGAATTTGTAGTATCCTATTCGATGGTCCAAAAAATGACTTTGAAATTCAAACTTTTTGAATTCACTCAAACCTTAGTAAATCTGCCCCTTAAAGTAAACAAGAACATGCGGGAAAAGCCACAAAAAAAAACTGTGCAACTTTTTCGTGTGACTTTTCAAATTTGTGACTCTAAAACCACAATTTTTTTCAAAATGCCAGAAATCTGCTATTGACTTATACATGACTTCTACAGGTTTTAGCTGTAGTATTTTTGGTTTTATTAAATTTTTGTCTCATAATAAATGCTACATAGTTGTGCTTTTTCTCCACAACTCTTTGGGATCTTTTACAACAAAAAGACAGACCAGAAAAAAATTGATCTTTAATAAATCTGGCCCTTAAAGTTTGTGCAGTGAGTACAATGACTTCACAAACAATAATGCAATACAGATTTTTTTTCAGGTAAATTGATGCTGGATTATTGACCATTGTTTAGAAGGCATTACAGGTGAAGTGTTAAGAGTATGGCTACACATTTTGGAGTACTACATTACAAAACTCAAAACTCTACATATGTAACAAAAGCTAGATCACCAGATTATTAAAGAAAATGACAGTTTTAATAGGAATAAAAAATTTGCACTCGTTTATGTAATCTACAGCAATAGGGCAAATTTAAAGAAATTTTTACCAGTTAAATTTTTATAGCTTTATTGAAATAAGTGACATAATACAATTTTAATTTGCGATTCACTTTTATTAAAGGCAGTAACATATAACCAATTCGATTTTTTCTAAAAATATGCCAGTGTTGCCTTTATGATTCCCTGAGCACAAAAGCCCAATAATAATAACATAATAATAAAATAAAAATCTGTTAAAAAAATTCATACTCATATTACAAAACAATAGAAATTATAATTAGTACTTTTAACTAACTTAAAATTCTTTAAATTAAACTAGAGAAAGACCATTTTTGCAATACAAGCACAAAAACCCATTAATATAGAAAATAAATTATAGTTCCATAAGATATTTGAAGAGAAACCAAGGTTTTCATAAATGACAAATTCAAGTTTAAATTATTGTTATACAATTAGCATTACATTTCTACTGGGTACCAGAGAAAGACAAAACTTGTCTTGTTCTTTTAAAACATCTCAAAGCAGGCCAATTTCTTAATCTGTGGGGACAATTCCATTTGAAACACTCTATATTATAAATTAATAAGATATTTAAAAGAAAGAATTTTTTTGCTGCCAATTTTAGTTATACTCACAGGACTGCGGAGTTCTGGAATGCTTGCTTGGTAAGTTAAGGGGCGGCAATCACGAGTGTTGCTCACTAAGACGCATGGCAGAAACATAGGTCCCAGGTCATCGCCATCTAGGATATCAACTGTCAGAGTAGTTGTGCTGGTTCTTCGTTCATTAGGATTTGGGGCACGATCCTGTAAAATATTACATACTAATTGATTCATCATGTTTGCATTTAGTGGTTTCATAATACAAATATTTTATTTGTACAAAAATACCTGATTCTACATATTCAAAGGAAATGATGTTAGTAACTTTTTCCTTTGTGGAGTAATGGCTTCTTGGACTTAAAGTCCCACTGATTTCCATAGTGGGTGGTGCACAATATTTATTCTGGGAAGTCCAAGTAGTGTTTATTCTAGCTGTTTAAATTCATGTCATCTTTTCCTTTTAATATGTGTTTCACTGACTTGTAGATTTATGTAGAACAGCCGCATTTTACAGTTCTTCTAACTTTTTATTTGATTTAACTTTGAATAACACTGGCATTAGCCATAATTTTTACAGGCTGACTCAACCCCACAGGGCCTAAACTGTTTACAAACAAAAAGGTTATAGATTTCCCAAGAATAATTGCAGTCAAAAGGACTTTAAAATGTCCTATATCCTACATTTTAATATAATATAAAATAGATACAATGTGAAAAGATCCCAATCATCCGGCTGCAGAATATTAGTATCTTCAATTGTAATAACTTTGCCATATAATATGGTTCTTCAATAACAGTCAAACATTCGATTGTGGAGTATTGATTCCCATATAAACAGACTGCTAGACTGATGTTGTCCTGCTTGAGATGCTAAGAAGCCATCAAAAGCCCCTTTCAATAATTCTCAAGAAACTGAAAAGTAAGGAATTGAAAAAAGAGGATCATATTTGCTATTTTAAGTGAAATGATTATGGCTAGATGACAACAATAAAATCTCAAGAAGAAGGATTTTCTTACAGAAGAATGAGAAGCAGAAAATTTTATCACTCTCATATGGTTGTAGTATATATTTCCCTACAGTATGGGAAATATAATTTTGAGCAGATGAAAAAATGCAATGTCCCAGTTCTAGGAAGAAATCAGTGTTTTCCATTATAGTGTATATGTTTTTTTCAGTATAAGGCTTGTCAAATACAGTTTTTAAGCAGAATGCATTAAGAAATGGTTTCGATTCTTTGCTTGTATTTCAAAAATTCAGGGAGAGTGTTTATATATTTTAATGAATTTTTTAAAAGACAAGCAGCAATGTGTATATTAAGTGCTGTTTTTTCCTTCTGTCAACTACAATACAATTTAAAGAGTTACATGTGAAACCTAATAGTGGTAGGAATGTTAAGGTTGCTTGAAAATGAGAAGCATTTCAGAATAGATATTTCATTTTGTTTTCTATTACAGCTCCCAGAACATACATTTAGATGGAATTTGTATTTTGGTTCCTAGAAATGTTGCCTAGTTTGAGAGGCGCCTAAATGAGCATGTTGTAAAGTAGCTCACCTTGAAACATACAATACTTGTTTAGCATATAGTCAGTAATTCTCTAATATAGTCTGCAATGCGTATTGGCTTTTTTTAAACAATGTCTAAGAGGACCTGCCACTTCTGGTTCCTTTGTGCACCTATCAAATGAAAGCATTCATTTGTATTTTGCCTGATGAAGAGGCTCTGAAGGCTTGCAATGTATTTTTATTGTTTGTATTGCCAATATAGGTATCACTTCTACGATACTTTTTGTATTTGTTTGTTTTTTAATTTGTTATTTTTGCTATTAGCTAACACGGTACCACAGTTTTTGTTTTGTGAAGTAGCCTAAGAAATTGTAAATCACCTAGAAACAAATGGTAATTCCATAATAATAGCAACCATTCAGGAAGTGCACTTTTTTTATTATTATTATTTTATTATTTATTAACATGTATTTATATAGTGCCAGCATATTTCGCAGCGATGTAAAGTAAATGTGTTTATACAACTGAATAACATACATAGAACGTATTCAGTTACATACATCACAACCAATACTGGTGCAAAAGGTGAGGCCCTGTGCAATGGAGCTTACAATCTAAAGGGAAGGGAATAAGACACAAGATGTGGGAGTGGGCAGGATCAGAATTAAGTGCGTGAGTGATGTAGTACTGTGTGTGGTATTGCATTTGGTAGTTAAGTAGAGTGAGGGTAAGCTTCTCTAAAGAAGTTAGTTTTAAGAGATCTTTTGAAAACAGAAAGGTTGGGAGAAAGTAGGACAGACCTTGGGAGAGAATTCCAGAGGAGGGGTGCAGCCCTTGCACAGTCCTGAATATGAGCATGTGAGGAGGTAATGAGAGTAGAGTTGAGGCAGAGGAGGAGCGGTTGCTGAGGTTTATGAGCCTCTCGGCAGTGTTCATTATGGACTGAAGAGGTGACAGTCTCTGGAGGGGAAGGCCAATTAAAAGAGAGTTACAGTAGTCTAGACGTGATATGACGAGAGAGTGAATAAGAATTTTGACAGCATCTTGGGTGATAAATGATCATATTTTGGATATGTTCCTTAGGTGGAAGTAACATAATTTAATAAATGACTGGATATGAGGAGTGAAGGACAGGGCAAAGTCTAGGGTATTCCCAAGGCACCGGGCCTGTGGAGATGGGGTGATAGTGGAATTGTTAGCTATGATAGATACATCCAGGATGTTAATGGTGTTAGTTGGAGGGAAGAGAACCATTTCCATTTTAGAGAAGTTTCATTTAAGGTAGCATTTACATCCAAGTAGAGATAGAGGACAGGCAGGAGGAGACCCGAGTTAGGAGTTATGGGTTGAAATCCGGAGTGGAGAGATAGATCCCACTCAGTTAAGGTCAAGAATTAATCTTAACTGATGAAATATAACAAAGCAATGAACAAAATACCAAAGGGAGCTCAATAATTTTAATCTGAAATGTTTAACAACTTCACTGCAAGAAATCTAAATGTATTGCTTTTCTCAGTTGCCAAAAAGAATGTTGTGTACTGTGATAAATGTGCAAGGATTAATGGATACAAATGCTATACAATGTTATTTTCCTTTATTGTTGGATTTAGCAGTGCATATTATGGATATTTCTAATCTTGTTATGGGTGTGTGAAGAATGGAAATTAGGTCTGCAAGAGAGAAACTTTATTAACAGTTTCTTCATTTGTTTTTCAATGTATGTTTTCTTTCACCTTGAACTGGTTGAATGTGACATCCCATGGTTTTTGCATCTTTAATGATGAGTTCTGCATTTCGCAAATCTGCTAATTAATGAAACAGGGAACTAGATTTGCATTTTACTCATTATAATTTATATTTATACAGGTATGGGATCTCTTATTCAGAATGCTCAGGACCTGGGGTTTTCCTGATAAGGGATCTTTCAGCGCAATTTTTACATGCGCGCCTCTTTTGTCCACATGCATTAAAGTCAATGGGCATCCGAATATTTTTGACGCACGGAAATTTTAGGCGCAACTATTCTGACGTGTGACCAATTTTTTATGACGTGCCCAATTTTTAGCCGGCAAATTTTTTCGAATTTATACGCCGATGGGGTGTAAAACTTTTTGGTTGGTATGAGTTATGTTTTAATGCCTGGATAATTTTATTTTATGTACGTTTAGAGCAACATAAAAGGGTTTATAGGCACTTCCTTTACCCTTCCTTTATGGAGATACTCACTGATGATGGATGGGTAAGATCTATAAAGGTGTCCCATATAAAGACAACCTAAGGCAAGTTAGTGGGTAGTGTGGAATAATATAAAGTGTTACTATGTTACTAAGTGGTACTCTTGCAGATACAAGCGGCTTCACAGCTGGGTCAAGTTGTTGCTATGGGTGACTTCAATTATCCAGACATTGACTGGGGTAATGGGGTTGCTAAGACAGAAAAAGCTAGTAGGTTTGTAAATATGCTGAATGACAACTTTTTATTCCAGCTCGTTCAAGAACCTACTAGGAATAACTCTCTTTTGGACCTTGTAATAACTAACAATACTGAACTCATCTCTAACATTTGTGTGGGTGAGGGGCATTTAGGGAATAGTGATCATAACATGGTCTCCTTTGAGATTCTGTTGCAGAAACAATTCTATAAGGGAGTAACTAAAACACTAAATTTCAGACGTGCAAACTTTGACAGTATAAGGGCATCTCTGCAACATATTAAGTGGGAAATGCTTTTCACAGGGTTAAACACAGAACAAAAATGGGAAGTCTTTAAAATGCTGCTTAATAAATATACTTGTCAGTATATTCTACTTGTAAGCAAGGAACGTCGTTGCAAAGCAAAACCTTTTTGGTTCAATAGAAGCGTTGGTGTTGAGGTGGGTAAGAAAAGACGTGCTTTTAAGGCTTTCAAGTTAGCTGGTACAGCCGAAACATTTATAAGGTACAAGGAGGCCAATAAATCATGCAAAGAAGCTATAAGGCAAGCTAAAATTGCTATAGAAAAGGATATTGCAGCAAGCAGTAAAAAAAATCCAAAATTATTTTTTAAATATGTCAATAGTAAAAAAATGAAGCAGGAAGGGGTGGGACCCTTACTATCAGAGGGGGGTCAGCTGGTTGATGAAAACAAAATAAAAGCGCAGATTCTGAACTCGTATTTTTCATCTGTGTACACAAATGAAGAACCAGTAAGTGAAGGTTTCCTTCTTAACACTCCCAATTCTAGTAATACAACTAATGATGCATGGTTCACACATGAAGAAATTCAAAAGAGACTTGAACATGTTAAGATTAACAAAGGTCCAGGGCCAGATGGTATTCATCCCAGGGTAATTAGCGAGCTTAGCTCTGTGATTGCCAAACCTCTTTACTTAATTTTTCAGGATTCATTGAGATCTGGCATTGTGCCGAGAGACTGGCGAATTGCTAATGTGGTGCCTCTATTCAAAAAAGGATCCCATTTTCAGCCTCAAAACTATAGGCCAGTTAGTCTGACGTCAGTATTAGGAAAGCTTTTCGAAGGGTTAATAAAGGATAAGATACTGGACTTCATAGCAAATCATAATACTATGAGTTTGTGCCAGCATGGTTTTATGCGTAATAGATCTTGCCAGACTAATTTAATTTCTTTTTACGAGAATGTAAGTAGAGACCTCGATTCTGGGATGGCAGTGGATGTGATTTACTTAGACTTTGCTAAAGCATTTGATACAGTGCCACACAAAAGGTTACTGGTTAAATTAAGGAATGTTGGCCTGGAACATAGTATTTGTACCTGGATAGAGAGCTGGCTAAAAGATAGACTACAAAGAGTGGTGGTAAATGGAACATTTTCTAATTGGACCAGTGTTGTTAGTGGAGTACCGCAGGGCACTGTACTAGGTCCCTTGCTTTTCAACTTGTTTATTAATGACCTGGAGGGGGGCATTGAAAGTACTGTTTCTATTTTTGCAGATGATACTAAATTGTGCAGAACTATAGGTTCCATGCAGGATGCTGCCACTTTGCAAAGTGATCTGTCTAAACTGGAAAACTGGGCAGCAAACTGGAAAATGAGGTTCAACGTTGATAAATGCAAGGTTATGCACTTTGGCAAAAATAATATAAATGCAAGTTATACACTAAATGGCAGTGTGTTGGGAGTTTCCTTAAATGAAAAGGATCTAGGGGTCTTTGTAGATAACACGTTGTCTAATTCTGGGCAGTGTCATTCTGTGGCTACTAAAGCAAATAAAGTTCTGTCTTGCATAAAAAAGGGCATTAACTCAAGGGATGAAAACATAATTCTGCCTCTTTATAGGTCCTTGGTGAGGCCTCATCTGGAGTATGCAGTTCAGTTTTGGACTCCAGTCCTTAAGAGGGATATAAATGAGCTGGAGAGAGTGCAGAGACGTGCAACTAAATTGGTTAGAGGGACGGAAGACTTAAATTATGAGGGTAGACTGTCAAGGTTGGGGTTGTTTTCTCTGGAAAAAAGGCGCTTGCGAGGGGACATGATTACACTTTACAAGTACATTAGAGGACATTATAGACAAATGGCAGGGGACCTTTTTACCCATAAAGTGGATCACCGTACCAGAGGCCACCCCTTTAGACTAGAAGAAAAGAACTTTCATTTGAAGCAACGTAGAGGGTTCTTCACAGTCAGGACAGTGAGGTTGTGGAATGCACTGCCGGGTGATGTTGTGATGGCTGATTCAGTTAATGCCTTTAAGAATGGCTTGGATGATTTTTTGGACAGACATAATATCAAAGGCTATTGTGATACTAAGCTCTATAGTTAGTATAGGTATGGGTATAAAGAATTTTAATTAAAAGTAGGGAGGGGTGTGTGTATGGATGATGGGTTTTCATTTGGAGGGGTTGAACTTGATGGACTTTGTCTTTTTTCAACCCAATTTAACTATGTAACTATGTTTAACTATGATATTAATATGCTTTGTCGTGTAAAAACATAAGGCTTACAGCAAAAAATGACTGTGTTTAATCATCCTTATCTCTTCCTTGTATTTAAGCAGTTATCATGTCTTGATGTAAACACTATCCACATGGAACATTTTAGGGGGATTTGCTTTAACCTACAGGATTCTAGTGATATTGTGCATCTCATGTTATCTATGAATGTTATCTAAAATGTAATGTAAACCAGTCGTCCATGTAAAGCTGTGACTTGCAGAGCCATTTGTCTATGTTTCTGAAAAGCTTCTGGCAAAACTCTGTATTTTACTATACACATAAAGATCAGCAAAATTTGTGTTGAAGCAAAATGGGACAAATTTGCCCGTCACTACTTGTCTAGTGTATATGATCAAATATGGCAACATTTGACCATCTAACATATACAGGTATTGTCAAGTATCTGGACAGATAGAGTTTAGAAATATTGAAATGATTTTTATCACTGTTATCCATAAACATAAAACCATACTTTTTATTATTTATAATAGCATAATTCATTAAGTATAAAGAATGAACAGCTGAATCCAGATGCAATTTTCTTATTGGTACATACCGTAATCTACTTCTGTGCTTATGTCAGAAAAAGAGGTCACAATAATAAAGAGGTGGCATTGGACTATTATGCGGTGGCAGTGTCAGACAAAAAGTGCAAGGCATCCTTATCTGTAATATTTTCATTACTTCTAACACTGATTATCATGCACAAAGAACTTACATTGGCTTGAACAATGACAAAATAGCGAGTCTTCTCTTCATAATTCAGCCTTCTCCTTAATACCACTGCTCCTGACAATGTGAGAGGAATGTCAAAGGTTTGATTTGATGCCTAAAGAAGATGGAAATATATTTTTTGTTGTATCTTTGTTCATAGAGAGAAATAATGCAAGGTCATAATTTTTACAAAACTGGTACATTTAAAGTGGATCGTTAAAAAATGTGTGGCATTGCAAGCTTTTTAGGAATGAAAGGCAGTTAAAGGCTTGCTCATTAATAGCTATCTACCATAACCCTGTATTCCCTCACTTGCTAAAAAGTCATTCAACCCATTCTTGAAGCTAACTTCACAGCTCTAACTGTACAAAAACCCTTTCCGAATATAAAGATGGATCCTCCATTCATCTAATCGGAATAGTTGCCCTGGTGTCTGCTGGAAGGATGGTAAATAAAGCATTAGAGAGATTACTATATGCTCCCCTTATATTTATGCAGTAGTTATTATATCACCACTTAAATTCTTCTAAAAAAAAAAAAAAAAACAGCCTAGCCAGTCTTTCTTTAGAACTGAGACTTTCCATACCTTTTACCAGCTTTCTGGCCCTCTCCAATTGTTTCCTATATGGTCATCTTAAGACTGTGTTTCAAAATATAATTTATTACATAGCATAAATATTCTCCATATTTTCACATATTTTTTATTTTTTTTAAGATTTCAAGATCCAATTTTCATCTACATCCTGAGCTCATATGCTGAACCCTGTTTTAACATCTTTGCAACTCAACTCGTGTTTTTTTTTAAGGTTTGACTATTTTTATGTTATTTTGATTTTGCAACAAATATATTTTTTTTTTTGCAGCAATTAATGACTTGATTGCATTTTTCAGCCCACTGGCACTATAGTACCTCACTTATTTTTCAACTTTGTCTTCAAATCTTTCATTCTTTTTTGTTCAGCAAATAGAACATCTATGAAGCAGGCACAAGCAGAATAAATATACCTGTGTGCTAGGCAAGTAATGTTTCACAGGATTATTTGCTAAAGAATATGTTTTGTAAAATATAAATGCAAAGATTTCAAGATATATTTGAATACTACTAAAATGATGCATGATGTTTGTGCTGGAGCACCATGTACCAGGTTCCCCTGAGCTATTTAGGCCTATATCATAGGCACTTTGACTGCTACTAAAAAAACTTTGATGAAACTATAATGGTCTCTTTGATAACAATGAGAAGTGCTGTGAAAATCCCTGAAAATTGCCACTTGAAAATGAGCAGTGATTCATTTTTTGGCAATGATAATTCTTCTTGTTGTCCATTCTTAAGTACTGGCAACCAAAAAAAAAAAAACAGATGTTCCAGTGAGTAAATTGATTAAGATAGATTGATTGAGATAGAGTTGAGAAGCTGATTTGCAGAAATCAGGGACCTAATCTTGTTTAGTATGATGAGATTAATAGCATGTTGTGATTCACTGCATGTTGCCTCAATGAGGTCTTTTAAATTGCCTTATTTTGTTTATGGGGCCGATTCACTAACTTCGAGTGAAGGATTTGAAGGTAAAAAACTTTGAATTTCAACGTTTTTTTGGGCTACTTCGACCATCGAATGGGCTACTTCGACCTTCGACTACGACTACGTCTTTGAATCGAAGGATTCAAACTAAAAATCGTTCAACTATTCGACCATTCGATAGTCGAAGTACTGTCTCTTTAAAAAAAACTTCGACCCCCTAGTTCGCCATCTACAAGATACCGAAGTCAATGTTAGCCTATGGGGAAGGTCCCCATAGGCTTGGCTAACTTTTTTTGAACAAAGGATATTCCTTTGATCGTTGGATTAAAATCCTTCGAATCATTCGATTCAAAGGATTTTATTGCTCGATCGAAGGAATTATCCTTCTATCATTCGATCGAACTATTTGCGCTAAATCCTTCGACTTCGATATTCGAAGTCGAAGGATTTTAATCCCTAGTCGAATATCGAGGGTTAATTAACCCTCGATATTCGAGCCTTAGTGAATCGGCCCCTGCGTCTTCATAGTCTTTTAAACCATACATGTGACACTGTCTAATATACCAGTTGATATAAAACATTTATGGGCTTATTTATCAAGCAAATCAAAAAAACCAAACGTAAAAAAACTTGATTGAATACAATAGTGAAATAAACTAAAATGTTTCCTTTTTATAAACTCGAAAAATTGAATTTAAGTCAAAAACTTAAATTTAAAAAAATGGCTTGAATTGACTCCAATATGAACTTGTCAGCATTTAGATGCCAATTTTTGTACATTCTAGATTTTAATTGTATTAACTTTTTTCTGTATCATACAAATGGGCTGCTTATGCAAATGTATGCATATACATTTTTAAGTTTTGTTCATCAAGGTGTTATCCTTAAAGCAATATTGTAGAATAAAATGTATCTCCAATTTTCTAGGTCCAGTGAAACTATGAAAGAAAGAGAGAACTTCAATGAAAGTTCCACCTGGTCTACACTATATATTTCTTTATATTTGTTACTGCAATTGGATTTATACATCTTGGAACATCTTTAGAGAAGTGCATTTCCATTGTATATATATATATATATATATATATATATATATATATAGGCAAGCCACCATTGCATAATACTTGGTCTATGTTTCACAAGTCTTTCATTGCTGAATACTCTTGCAGCTCTAATTAGGTTCATGCCAACTACTTTAGATGAGCTATGGGGAGTGGGACAGCTTTATGGAGGATTTAACAGAAATAGAAAAAACAATGACATCACATAAGTAAATGAACTTAATATAAATACTTACAGTGTCATTGGGGTTGTATTGAATAACATATTCAATCTGCCCATTTGGTCCATCATCTATATCAGTAGCTCCACTATCCCCTGAGAATCCAGTAAAGATTGTTGTTCCAACTGGTGTTAGCTGTGAAGGAGCACACATGTTATTTTTGGTGGGATGATTAAAATGGGAGACACACCAGTAAAGATCTGCCTATCACTTTCTTTCCAGGTTGCTAGATTCAAAAACACAGATTTTTTTTATAATATAATTTATTTGTACATCTTATTTCAAGAGGCAAATCTATGTATCTTTTTAAAACTTTTATAAAAGTTAACAACCCTCTTAAGGTAATTTTTGCCGTTTCAATTTATAACGATTATGTTTTCATCTAACATAACAAAAATCATTTAACCTTAGTTGTTGGCTGGACTGTCCTTGAAGTATCCCACTCACACAGTATTTTAGCACATAATGCAGTCAGATCAGACACTGAATTTTATGACTACAAAATTACCATCTGGCAGAAGATGAATCTGTCCATATAATTTAAATACAGACAAAAGCACTGGTTCTGCTAAAGCTCTTTCAGTCACTCAGCAAATGGAGAAATTAGACTATATACGTACAATTACCTACCTGTTATTTTCATATCTAAAAAAAATTAAGGGGGCTGATTCACAAAAGGTCGATATTCCTTAACAAACAGTTTTGTGCGTCGTTTAAGATGCGTTATTTAAGGAATGATTCGTCAAAGTATTTTCGCATGCGTTATTAGATATATCGCAAGTAATAATTCTACATTTCTGCACAGCGGTATTCTAATCGCATTGCTATATTTATAAAATAGAATTAATCCTAACACATTATTCACTAATATCTTTTAAGATATAAAAGCATAAAATAGTGTGATAATTACTGTGAAATTTAACACCTCTCAGGAGTAGGCATTATTAAACAACATCAGATGGATTAATAAAGGAAGATGTAGTGAGGAGTTGTTGGGCAGCAATTAAAGACCTTTACGAGGACTTACTTATAGCCTCTAACACATTGTGATGATACCTTGGGCAGATCCAGAATGCACTACGTTCTGTGTCATGGAATTAAATTAAGTTTCCCAGGGAAAGAAATGACTAGAATACTGTAAAAAGAGACTTCTACTCTGCCAGTGGCATCCCAAATGTCTTAGGTGCACTAATAACATTGCTTTAAGTGCTTTAAATGCTTTAAAATTAACATAAAAACATCACTTCTTAAGTTAGACAAGTGAAGTTTTAGTGAATCGATCATTAATTCTAAAAATATAGAAGTGATACAATTTTTAAGGCATGCTATAAATAACACTCACTTTTTCGACCTTTAATGAATCAGCCCCATAGTCTTCAATGTACAGATGTGGCTTATTATTCTTTTTACAGTATTCTAGTCATTCCACAGTGCTTCGCAATATATTGGCGCTATATAAATACATGTTAATAAAAATAATAATTCTCGCATATTTCTAAAACCCTAAAGCCTTCCATACATATTCATTAGGAACTCATGTATTCCTCCTTCTGCAGACAATCTTTATTAGCCTTTTCTAGCAGTTAATTCATAAATACAATCTACAGAGCTAGCAATCTGTCTAAGCATAGACGTGCTATGCAGAAATCAGAGCAAATTGCGGTATGCACAAATTATGCATCGACCAAGAAAGACTTACACTGAAGACAGTTTGGGTGTAGTGGTTGGGCAGACCTGTGATTTTAAGAGCACAAAAAATTGTACCAATTGGGGAATGAGAATTAGGTATTTAAGGGCTTGATTCTCAATAGTGATAGGTGCAAAATGTGCGAAATGGCAACTGCGTCTCGTTTTTGACACCACATCCGTTTTTTGGACGCTGGCAAAAATGCGCCGGCATCCAAAAAAATGGTTGCTGGCGAATTTACACGGCGGTTTCATTAATTTATTCGCTGGTAGAGGATGGTGGGAATTCACAGCAAAATTTGCGTCTGGCGAATAAATTTGCCCATCACTAATTCTCAATCATGTTAGTAGTTGCATAGGCTATAGCCACAATAAAACATATATTTTATAGTTGCTTTATGTACTGTGTTTTAATATACATGAACTTTTCCCATAAATATTAAATGAGGACCTTTATGTCTTTCAGATCAACAATTTTTTAGAGCAGGGCTTCAGTTAGTGTGCAGCTATACAAACTAGACTTGACATACAGTACTAGAACTGTATCTCATAAGCAAGCAACCTTTATTTTATAAATTAGAGGGATTTTATCACCCACATAAAATATGCATAACTTGTTTGGCTTTCATGGTGCATGTCTCTTAAAAAGAGCAGCTTTGATTGCCAGAAAGAGACCACCTGCAGCTGCTAGTACGTGATGATGGGTGGTCAAATGCCACAGGGTCTTCAGATATAGATCTAAAGTACAAAGCTAAACGTGGGAGGGTACTCCATATAGCAGTGGGTGCTGGCTTTATTTTATGAGTTGTACTAGGGATGCATACATCTCTTTGCTTTTCCTTTGCAAAAGCAATTATCGGGGGCTTTTTACTTATTTTGTCCGACCCCCCCAAAGGGCCTTCTTTGTGATGTTTAGAGTGATTATCTTTTAATCATTGCATGGATGGCTTACAGGTGAATACTTGTGCTAGGGAGATCAATGCCAGATATTTTAGCCACAAAAACAGAGTAAGCTACAAGTGTCTGAGCCTTTAGTTTTTCATTGCTGCAAGAAAATCTTTATTCCTTGTTTGTGACATGTTAGGGCCCATTATTTCCTTACTGGGGTATTGTAATCTGCATAAGAAATTACCATAAAAGTATATCCATTAGCTATTAAAACAATATTTGCTTATACTAAAGTTGGCTGAGTGACTAGTAGTGATGAGATTTTTTCACCAGGCATAAATTCTGCTTTTCGCTAAACTGTAGCAAAAAGTCCGCCACAAAAAATTTTGCTGCAACAAAAAAGTTGCTAAGATAAAATTGTTTTGGAGACAAAAAAGTCACCATAAGAAAAAAATGCCCATTGATTTCAATGAATTTGGACAAAAAGTTCAGAGACAAAAAAAAAGTTGCTGAGACAAAAAAAGTCACCCATTGACTTGTTTTTTAGAATTTTTTTTTCGATGGGGTAAAAATTTGTCGTGTGTAACAAATAATTTTGCCTCCCATTATCTTCAATGCGTTTTACAAATTTTTCCATGAATTGAAAGGGGACAGACTCGCTCATCACTAGTGACTAGATAAGAATCAAAAGCGGAACTTGAGAACTGTCAGTTGGAGAAAGGACATTTGAGACACCAAAAAACTTAGTTGCTTAAATTAAGTTTGCCTAGGAACAATTTTGCTTATGCATAATGGCTAAGTGAATATTAACCAATAAAAATAACTTTATTTGCTACATAATAAAAGACATCGTAAGGGGCTCGAGGGAAGAGATATCTCAGAGCTACTGAATGCTTCTGTAATCTGTGCTTGATCAATAAAGCTTCCTTCTCTGATGAAATCCTCGACGTGGCTCTGCTGAAATTATTGGGAGCACCAATCACCAAGGTACAGAGCCAGCAGCTCTTTCTTTGATTTTTAAACTTTTCACTGTTTTTGACTATGTATTGAGTATTCCTTTTGGTCACTCTCCTTATAACGAGTTTTTTTTCCTTTACATGGTTTTCCCTGAGGGGGCAGATTTACTAAAGGGTGAAGTGGCTGCCACTAGGGAAAATTCCATCCTTAGGGAAATACCATCGGCAGGGACATCGCCAATTTAATAACAGGCAAAGAGGACCATTTGCTAGAGAAAGAGTACATCGTTAACAACGTTTTGCACCTTTTCATCAGCTTTGCAGAAAGATTTGCAAGACCGCACAAGAATTCGCAAAACGGTGAAAAAATGGGTGTCCAATTTTTTTTTTACGAATTCGACTATTTTTTTCTCACTTCAAAAGCTTTAAAGTGAGTTGGGTGTTTTTTTGTGGCAACTTTTTTGTCTCAGATCCTTTTTTGTCCAAATGCATTAAAGTTAGTGGGTGTTTTTTCTTATGGAAACTTTTTGGTCTTTTTAAGGTTGTTTTGTGAAAAAATTGCAGATGGCGAAATTCAGACGTTCGCCGCAAATCCATGCCTGCAAAAAGATTCGCTCATCACTTGATAAAAGTGTTTTAAAAGCAGTCAAATGCTACAAAACACTAGAAAGTATGTTGTACACACTCTTAGCTGGCCCAGCTTACAAGGACTTTCTTAATATCATTCATAATGTTGCATGGCTCTTTACAGGTCCTGCTAACAAAGATTGCATTGATTTTATTAAAATTCATACAGACTTAAGGTGCCATCAGGGGTCTATCAACTAACAACTGAATTGCTATTTTTTTGCACAAATCTCAAAAAAAATTGTGTTTTTTAAAATTTCTTAAAAGCTAAATTTAAAAGCTATTAAGTGAAAAAGCCCTGAATGCTTTTAATACAAAACTTAGCCAAATAAAATATGTTGAGGTGCTATAGAAGTTAATGGGAGTAGCACTGATCCTATTGAACCATTTTTGCTTAGTCCATGTTGCATTACTAGCCAAGAGGTAACAGTGGATAACGTTGAATATTTTGTTGCACATTTTCATACAGATTGTTGTCAGTCTAAAGGACCGATATTGGCAGCTTTAATCTGCCCATGTATGGCCACCTTAAGTTGTGCTTTATTCAGTCTGCACTGTGTGTCAGACTTTGAATGCAGTTCTAGTTGTAGAGCACAACCAGACTCTGAATGCAAGTTGTGTCCAAGTAAAAAACTGCTACAGTGTCATGTAACTTTACAAGACTAGCAAATTGAAATCTGTACCTCATTCTATATTTGGGGAGTAGGGTGGGAGAAATATTATCCTTGGGGTTATTCCTAATAAACATTTGTATCTCCTTAAAATCTGTCTGTTTTCATTCAAGTTCCAATATAGGGTCTTATTTGTCTCTTATTTTTATATATATTTATAACATTGAACATTTTTTAAATGGCCATAAATATAATGTAAACATATTCACACATTAACCTTGGGCTGAGTGTCAGGTTCAAATATCATAGTAACTAAGTCAAAGATTTATATTTCATAAGTGAAAAAGTTATCATGGCGTCGTTTCAGATTAATTGGAAACTGGATTGTATTTTTCTTTTGTGTTAATTTCACCTACCCGTTTTGAATAATATCATCAGATAGTATTTTTCAGACCTTTCAAAATTATATGAATGACCTTGATAAACTCATATGTTATTCATATTTCAACTTGGTAATTCTGAAAATCTGGGTGATTGTTCTTGGCTCTTGGGATGTAGATTACAAAGATGTCATCTATATACTTTGGAAATATGCAGATAACCTAACTTAAGCCTACACATTGAAAGGATTAAAATCTGCATAACCTAGTTTCCAAATACTAATTAGGATGCAGCATGATTTCATAATGTTTCTCTAAAAAAAACTGTATTGTTTTTCCCAACATAAATTTTCATTTAAGTTGATATATATCCTAATCTAAAATTCCATATAAATGAATATAGAATGACAACAATTCACTGTAAGAGCTCTGAATTCACACTAAATCTATCCCAAGGTGTTCAAAATAAGGGGTAGATTTATGCAACAATGAAATTAGAAGACTGCCTTTGATTATGTATGATGTTATACTGATTGAGTTATGATGTTATATAGATGATAAGATAAGATTCTCTATGCTGGACTTCAACATTTTAAGTGTTAGCTTATTAAAATATTAACAAAAATGATGAACTCTTTGTGATATGTATCCCAAGAAACTTTATATTATCTTGAGTGATGTATATCAAGTTAACCCAGGGGAAATTTGCACAGAAAAGCTATCTGGGATAACTCAAGAAATAATTTTGCATCTTTAGAAAAGTTTAAGAGAAATCACATTTACATTTTGATCTGTTTGTTTTCAGCATTGTAGCACAGAGAGACCTTAATCTACGACATATGAAAGAGTAAATTCAGATCAAGAAAATCCAAAGATGTTTTCAGATATTTACTTTTCAATAAACTCTTTTTTTAAATAAAGTACACAGAATTATTCAAGACTATGTAAATATGTTGACAGGAGTATATGACAAATTCTGGGAAGTAAACCAATCATACTACTGTAATATATTTATTTCCTTTTAAGTGGGGGGATTTTCTAAGTGACACATTAAAAATTTTCTCAGAAATCTCTTGAGTTTTGAAACCACAAGTACAAGTACTGCTGGAGTGTTTTCAAGTGCCATCATTCAGTTTTCAAATACCGAGATAAAATACATATCCACAAGAAAGAGTATTGCTCTCTACAAATCTGCTGATATTTGTTGCCACTCAAAATCCAGATATATTCTTTTGGGTAATTGCTGACTTTATAGTTTTAAGGCTTGGCTAACTGACTAAAAATGCATGGAACCAAAACTATAAATAATAAATGCACTTTACTTTAAGAAAAAAAAAAGAAAAGAAAACTTCCAAGACATGTTAGAGTCTTAAAAATGAGAGTTATTTCCCTTGTTTTTCATGCAGATAAAGTTTTCTTTATCAGTTTCAGATCAGTTTCTACAAAGATTGATCGGCTCAACTTGTCTAACAGGTATCATAGCATATGTGATAATTGTTTTCCCAGGAAAATAAAACAGTTTAAAGTAAAATGTATCACATGTGCCTCTAAGAATATTAGCCATTGTAATACACTGTGAGACACAAAAATATATCATCTTACCTCATTTACAACTGCTCTGTAATTCTGCATTTGGAACTGTGGTGAGTTGTCATTTCTGTCCCTCACTACTATTCTTACTTCATGGTTTATGATGCTGCCAACTTTTTTATTCAAGCACTGTACAAGGACAACGATGGACTGGATGGATGACGGCGGCTGTAAAGAAAACATAAGCTTCAATTAATTTCATTTTTACAATCTATTTGATTGAATACAATATCCACGAGTTGTAGCACAAAATATATATGGAACACTAGGGGGATTATTTATCAACGTCCGATTTTATCTCAACAGTTTTTGCTACAAACTCTGATCAAATCCGCTCAGGTTTTTTATGCTTATTTATTATTCCATTTTCCTGAAAATTTGCTTTGCAGAAAAAAAAAACAGATTTTCATGATATTTTCGGCTTTTTCACCCAAAAACTCAGATTTCTTATGCTTTTTTACCTGAAAACTCAGAAAACTTCAAAAAATCACTGGAATTTCTCCCACTGACTTATGTGCAACCACGTCAGGTCTGAGATGCCGGATTTTCCATTCTTCCATCGATTTTATAGAAAAAAAATCACAAATGTGATTTTTGCATTTAGAATTTAGTAATAACCCCCTAGGGGGTCTGGATATATAATACCTAAATATTCAGTGATCATCATTGACACAATGCAAAAGTATATATGTTAACACAACATGTATATTTAATCAAGAAGGTATTAGACATCACCAAGGGATTCGATTTTCATGTAAAGACATACTGATATATTTGATGGATCTCAAAAGTGACTTGTAATAGCCTTAATAATTACTCCAAAGTTGTGCAGTTCATCTTATCAGTTTTATCAAGGTTAAACTCAACATGTATTTGTCAGAGCAGTCTCTATTTGAAGTTATTTAAGGTGAGTAAGTAAGGCTAGTCATGGCATTTAATGGTCTTTTTTTCACAAAATAAAAGTTTAAACATTCATTCATTTTAGTACAGCATAAAATTAATGTGCTCTGTGGAAGCAGAATATAGAGAAGTATATATAGAAGTCTCTCTCTCTCTCTCTCTCTCATGTATCGTGGATTGTTTGTGAAATTCTTATGGGCTAAATAAATCACCTATTTTCATGCAGCAACTAGTTTTGGTGTGATTCTAGATTTTGTCTATCATGTTTTTATGCAATGTCATTTCATTTTTGGCTCCTAAAGAAGAAATTCATTTTACTTTCTTTAAATCAATGTTCTTTTCAGAGGTGGAAGAGCCTCATTGTGCCAAGGAATCTGAAATAATGCTTACCCTGCAGTGTAATCATAGCTGTTAAGTCATCAATAGCTTTAGACAATGTTGGCTTCAATTAACAGCTGCAGGACAATCACACTATATGAGATAGATTTTACTCAATGAAAAACAATGAGATGAGAGAACATACTACAGGGACAGTTTAACATACTTATTACACTAACTGCCAAGAAACTTATTGTACTGAAAATATTCAAAGTAACAATTTTTAGGCATTTTGATGTACTTCAGTTTTAATTTAAGTACCATGTACAACTGCAATCATATGCTAAATGTTTGGAAGGGAAGAACATTGAAAAACAGTTTTCACTTGTATTCATTCATATATATTTATTCAAAATTTTCTGTAAAAGCTGTGTTGAAGTTTCTTTGCTGAAAAACTACAAAGCACCTGCCAGGCTGCTTCTAAAATTTACAGACGCCGTATATTTTATACACAATTATTTAACCGGAGGTATGTCTACCTACTTTTTCTTCAATGTTTTTTCAAAACAAAATTTTTACATTTAAGGGCAGATTTATCAACTAATTTATGGAATTATCAATTACCGTTACTCCTTTAATAATGACTGCAGCAATTTATTATGCTAACTATGGAATTGGAAGGAAAGACTGAATCATCCTGAATCAATTAAATTGAATCAATCACCTTGGAAATTATCAAGGGATGAAAACATAATTCTGCCCCGGTAAGTTCTCAACATGAGAAAGCAGTTTTGGGCTCCAGTCCTTAAGAGGGATATACAAGAGCTGGAGAGAGTGCAGCGACATGCAACTAAACTGGTTAATGGGATGGAAGATTTAAATTATAAAGGTAGACTGTCAAGGTTGGGGTTGTTCTCTCTTGAAAAAAATACGCTTGTGAGGGCACATGATTACTCTTTATAAGTACATTTGAGGGCATTATAGACAGATAGCGGGAGATCTTTATTCCCATAAAATGGATAACTGCACCAGAGGCCACCCTTTTAAATTAGAGGAAAAGTAAATAAATTTTAAACAACGTAAGTGGTTTTTCACAGTTAGGACAGTGAGGTTGTGGAATGCCCTGCCGAATGATTTTGTGATGACTAATTCTGTTAATGCCCTTAAGAAGGGCTTCGTAGATGATTACTTGGACGAGCATAAAAGGCTATAGTGATACTAATCTACAATATATATATATATATATATATATATATATATATATATATGGGCTTACATAGTTCATGTGAGTGCATGAAGGGGTTATTGTAAATGTGTGTGTAAAAGTATGTGCTCTGAGCTTCAGTTGGAGGGGTTGAACTTTGTGGACTTTCGTCTTTTTTTTAACCAACTTAACTATATAACTATGTTAATTGCTTCCAGGAAAGTGGATCAGTATTGCTATTGACCACAAGAATGTCAAAACCCCAACCCAAGCAAGCTGATTTCATGAGATATGCAGCTCTTTGCAACAAATTATCAAGCCCACTGACTCCAATGCAATTGGTGCAAGAAAAACACTCAGTAACTTGAAAAAGATTGCATGCATGTATTTAGCTAAATTTTCCATGGTTTCACACATTCTCAGTAAAAAGTAGCTGTATAACTATCCCTTTAAGGAATGAGTATTCCTCCAGGATTATTATTGCAGTAAATATTATTTTTTCCTTAATTCAAATGAGTTTAGACACCTGGATATTAAATAATTACCTGTCTGTCATCTCATAAGAGTACAAATTTATTAGCAGTGGATCAACAAAGAAAATTTGCAAGAGACGTTGAAATGTTTAATCCTCAATGCCAACTCTGCAAAATAAAATTATATCTTAAAAGATAATTATAGTTTTCTACTATATGAAAATAAAATCTAATTGTGAAATGTGTTTAAAATATTATAAGAGCCTGTAGTACCAAAATGAAAAATAATTTTCTGTTCTATAGATCAAGGTGGCCACTATGTTTGGTCACATTTTCATGGGGGCACAGATCTGTTTATACAAGTAAGTAGCAGAATTTGTCTTTATATACCTGTATTTATTTTAGCTCAATGAACATATGAACATGGCTGACGTATAAAATAGTTTTACTGTGTTTTAACTGATGTTGTACACTAAGGGGCAGATTTACCAAGGTTTGAATTGTAAATTTGAAGTCAAATTTAATTTTTTTTGGTCAAACTCACAATTTCGAATTTGAAACCACCCACTCAAATTGAATTCAAATGTGGGATTTATCATATCTTGACCCTGGAAACAGTTCTACTTCTATATATTGTCACCTAAAACCTGCCAAACTCATGTAGAAGTCAATAACAGAGGTCCGTTGAATCATTTAAAGATGTTAATAGCCTTCCTGACATTTAAGTTTTTTTCAGAGGCAACCTGGATTAAAATTCAATTGAGATTTATGGGTCATTCATATTCGATCAAAAGTTAGATGTTTGAGTTTTTTCTTAAATGACCTCCCATTCGAGTTTTGAGTACATTAGAATTTATTAGATAAAAAAATTCACAAAACGTCAGAATTTGACCCCCTTCGATTCTGTGTAAACATTGGTAACTAACCCACAGATCTCTGGATTCCCTGCCCTGCATAAATACGGACTTTTTTTGCTGCCCATTATTTTTTTTACTAAATACATGAACTTAAAGTTGACTCTAAAATGTTGATCAATGTGCAGCAATAAGGTATACTGTAAAAATACCTAAAACTACAGAAGGTGGGAAAACAATGACTGTATAACTCTATTGTTGTTACTATACTGCTTTAATAAATGGCCACCATCTCATTCTTATTTCTTCATGCGTTCTATTTTCTGAAACAATATCCCAACCTCCAAAGCTTTTTTCATATCCAGTACTAGCTGTTCAACTTCATTCATGTTCAAAGACAGCTCTCCAGTTTCAACCCCAGAAGTGGGGCAATAGCATTGTCCTGAACCCCTGATAATGGAGTCACTCCAGGTTATTTTCTTTCCTGATTATTGTTATTATCATCAAGTATTTTTAGAGCACCTGCATATTGTGCAAAGCTGAATGCCAGGAATCCTCCCAACTATGAGTGTGACTCATACTCACACTGCAGCCTCAATCTGGGCACCCGCAAGTTTCAACCACTAGTTGGTGATCTCTTTCTGCAAGCTTAAAATATATAATGATTGTAACTATCTTTATTTTTTTTCTTAAAAGGAAATAGAAAATGTAGTGTTCTTCTGGGACTCCCAGTTAGTGACTGCCCTTCCCTAACTACTGGTCCAGGAAGGCAGCCAGAAGACTCCTGGTGAATTTGTTTTTTAAACTCCCTATTGTCTCAGCTAAATCCAAGCAGTCTCAGTGACTATTTAGAGCCAGCAAATCAAAGATGAATGAACTCTACTCGATTTAAATGCTTCTCCTAAATTTTTATTGGCTTACGCATTGTTGCTCAGTCTGCCCTGCTTCTTCTCTTGCTTTATCTTCTCCAGTTTGTCCACTTTCTTTGCCCACCTCTCCTTCTCCAATTTGTTGTCCGCTATCTCTTCACTGCAACCAACCCCATACTGTACTGCTTTTTTTGCCAACTCCTGCTCCAGATCATCTCCCTCTCTTACTCATCGAGTCCCTTACTGTACCCCTCCCTTGGCCATCAACTGCTTCTTGTCTGAAAGGCTTACTATCCTTCTATTAGTGTGTAGTGTATCAGAGATTTCCTCTTAGTAAATCTCATACTGCATTCTTACTCAGGAATACTATTAAAAACTATTTTACTATTTTAATGAAAATGTTAGTACAGGTATGTTAGTATGTTAGGCATACGAGAGATTCAAATTGTATTTTCCATTTAATGTACAATATGAATTAAAAATAAACTGTAAATTATTTGTTTCTGAATTTATATATTTAAATATGTATATATATCTATATACACACACACGGTCCACAAGTCCTATGCACACCATTGTGTTGCAATTACCCAGGTGCTACCAATAAACTGCAATATATATATATATATATATATATATATATATATATATATATATATATATATATATATATATACATAAAAATAAAAAAATAAAATTGCATTAGTATATGATGAAGTTCTACTATTAGATTTAATGTTGTATTCTCTCAAGGTTAAGTAGCATTTCTACAAAAGCAATCATTTTACAAATCAAAATAACATTTTTAAAAATGGGTATATTCAGAATTACATATATATATATATATATATACAGTATATATATATATATATATATATATATATATATATATATATATATATATATATATATAGTAATTTCAAAAAGCAAAAGAAACAGTATTTAACAATCAATAATTAATTGAAGTGAGAGTTTGTATTGGTAGCCAAAGGCAAAGACACTGTGATTTCCAAGCTATAAATTGCACTGCATGCATAAAGCAAAGACTGTTCCACACTAGTAGGCTTTTTCTTTGAAATATTGCATAAAATCAGTATATTCATGATTTTACATGATGAATAATTCAAAAGAAATAAAATGATAAAAAGTTATTGTTGTGTTTTCACTCTATTTTATGTGTGTATTCGTAAGCGAATGTGTTTGTTTTCCCTTTGTCTGCATAGGTTTCTTCTGGATGTTCCAGTTATGTCCCACTCATCAATACCAAACAGGCAGATTGACTGACTCTGGAATAAATTGACAATAATGTGTATGAATGCTATAGGGAACTTTAATTCTGACCTCATCAGGGCAGAAAAAAGATTTGTAGATCAAATGACGTTAGGGCTACAATAATACAGTGCCTAGCTTGTTTCACCAGCAATTTATTTATTAACTATAAGTTTTTTGGTCTGGAGCTAATACATAACAGTATTAGTGATCATGAATGAAACTGGTCTGTTCGGTTTGAAATGGCAAAACACACATACATTTTGCAAAATTCATTGTAATTAATTTCTTTTTTCCTCACACCAAGGGGCCCATTTACTAACTATCGAATTTCTATTTTTTTAAACAAATCTTAAAAAACCTGTGGTTTTACTGTATTTCTTAAAAACGTAAATTTGAGAGGAAAAGTTGTCGAGTGCCTATAGATTTTAATGGGTGCTGCACTGATATGATTGGACTATTTTGAATCCATTCAGAATTTTAGACGTTTTCAGATTTTTTTTTTTGCTACGCATTGTCAGAACAACAATTTTTTTGGAGGTTTTGGAGGTATTCACATTTTTGTAGCACTTTTTTTTGCTCTTACTTTTTTTATTGTAATTTTTTAATACATTCCATGATATTTGTGATTTTAGAAAATGTGAGTTTAGTTGTGGTTTCAAAAACTTCAAAAACCACTAAAATTCAACCTTTAATAAATTGGCCTCCAAATGTATTAGTGTCAATGGCCATTTTTTCTCCTATGTAGTTGAAAGAAAAATATACTTTATAGCTAATAGGGAGGATCAGTCTTGTTCAATTCCTATTGCAAAGGACAAAATATTTTCAGTGGGTTTGCTGAATTATGAATAAATAAGAGCTATAAATAAATTATAGAATCTTCTTTTTTTCTTATTTATAGTTCTCAGTATAACAAATTGCCACTTCAGCTATAGATGATACAGTAAATAATTACCATTAACTGATAGCAGATGGTAGCCTTGAAATCTCCAGAATATACATGGTATATGTTAATAATGCTTCAGCGTTTAAATTATAATCACTCATTAATTAAACATTTTTTTTAGGGCCAATTCTAAATTGGGCATCTGATATCATATAAACAGTGTGTGGGAGCATACTATTGTCAAGACGATGGTAAAAAATTCTAAATTAAAAGGGTGAGCTGTAAATGGCATTATCAAAATACCTTTGTAAAGAGGATGCATCTATGAAATTACCAGGACTAATTAGCAAAATAAATTGCAATCATAATTACAAGTAATAATTTTGAATAAGATTAATGAATTTTGAAAGAAATATCATAAATTCACAGTATATCGCATAAGGTTTATAAAATGTGGCTGAAATAGCATATGACACAGTCAGATTCTTAATAACTTAAATGATGTACAGCCTAATGTAAGTATGAGCAGAACATATATTCGCAGAAGTGATGGGCAAATCTGACCTGTTTCACAAAAAATTTGCGAAATGCCATAAAGACGACAAAATGCATTAAGGTCTATGGGCGCAAACAATTTTTTCACCCATTGGAGTCTATGGGCATAATTTTCGCTGGCAAATTTTTGCGTCAATTTCGCAAATGTATTCACCAGCGGCGAAACATGGAAATTCGCTGTGAAAATTCTAGGCGCCCTTTGACTTTAATGTGCATCAGAATTGTCGCCAGTGTCAATATGAAAATAAGGCTGAAGGTTCTTATTTAGTGATGGGCAAATTTAAATTCGCAAATTTTCCCGTGAAATTTGTGAAACGGTGAAAAACTCGCAAATGTGATTTTTGCCGCCAGCGACAGTTTCGATGCCGACGGCAAATATATTCAAAATACATCAAAATTCACGTTTTGCAAGGTTTTTTGCCGTTTCGCAAATTTCGCGGGAAATTTGGGAATTTAAATTCGCCCATCTATACTATACTATACAGACTATATCCAATGTGATATCTATATTTGCTGCATTTGCTTTGAACCTGTGATAATTCTGTTAATTGTGATACCTACAAATGCCAATGGTGTACAATAGTGAAACTTTGCCAAATGCACTGGAGGCAATGGACAGGTTTTTGCAGTGTTTTTCTTGTGTCAATGGGCAATACAGTATATTAAAAGCCAAATGCAGAGTCAATACTGTTTTTTCTTGTTTTTCTTTTGCTAGCACCAAATAAATTGGAGTCAATTGGCATTTTTATTAGCATTTTTAATTGTATTAAATGAGTCAATGAAGGGTTTTTTCTCTGTTTCCCGTGTGAAAAAAAAATTCTGAAAAAAGCACAAGGCCAAATTGAAGCTTTGAAACAGATAAACAAATAAACTTACATCTCTGTCCAGAACTCTTCCAGTACTGTTAAGATATAGCCTTTGTGTTTTTGCCTCTAAAATGACCCAGAAGTCAGTATTATCTTTCAAGGAAAGTTCTATAGTGGCATCGGGAACTCCTGCTGTCCCTTTGATTTGCATACTGTCCACAATTATTGTGCCTGTAAAAAAATGAACAGATAATTATGTAGACCAACAGGGATATCACTTTTCATCAATAAATCAATAAGTGCAAACAATTTGAACACATTACTTTTCTCTGTGTCAATGACAAGACTAGATAAATAGAGGGCACTCTGTATAGGTAAAATTGTATCAGAATATATCAATAGACATAAGGTGCAAAAAATCCCAGAAATACACCCACGTGGTATTTCTAAAATACTAATCTACTGTTATGGGCCTGCACACTAAAAAAAATATTTACACACAAAGGTGGTAAAAAAAAGTAATGATTGTCAAATACATACCACCAATTTGTAACCATATTATGTAAGCAATACAAGGAAGTGAAAACCCCTTGAAAATTTTACGCCGAAATGTCAGGGTAATTCTCACTTTTTGGCAAGATTATCTGCTTCCTTGTATTGCTTACATAATCTGGTTACAAATTGGTGGTAAGTATTTGACAATCATTGTTTTTTTCAAATTTAACTTCAATATATATTTTTAAATTGTACTTGTGTATGATAAATGAATTATTTACATAAAAAACCTATTTTGCAACACCACCTTTGTGTATAACTATTTTTTTAAGTGTATAGGCACATAACAGTCAAGTTAATGACAAGAATGGCCTTTATCTATGTACTTTGATTTTTAATAAACCATATAAAAAATGAAACAGATGTATTATTATTGCTCAAAATGAGTATCTAAAAATGAGTATGATATATCTTACATAGAAATGAATTTGGTATTTTTTTTCTATAAAAAAACAAACAAAAGCCATGTAGACTATATAAACTACAAATACATTTCTTATATATATGAAGCATAGACTTTTTATGCTGTACGTATTAATGGAAAATAACTAATTCAACATATTATGTTCGATGTTACGGGGGGAAAAGCTTTTTAGCATCAGTATCTGCAAACGATAATATATGTCTTGTAGGCCTTCAATTGTATGGCATTATCTGACCCATGATGATCAGTGATGGGTGAATTTCTACCATAACATTCGCAAATCTCCTGCGAAATTTGCGAAACAGCGAAAAATTTGAGAAACTAGATGATTTGTGAAAATTTGTGAAACTTGATGATTGACACCTGTGTCAATTTTGGAAGCGCGTCTGAAAAGTTGATCGCATCAATTTTGATGCCGGCGTTAAAGTCAATGGGCGTCCGAATAGTTTTGACGATTTTGAGAGATCAACTTTTTGGACATTCATTCAAAACTTTTTGAGGCCAGCGAATTTCCGCTGGAGTTTCGCAAATTTATTTGCCAGTGCCGAAACTCAGAAATTCACTGTGAATTCGCGCCAGGCGAATTTATTTGCCCATCACCAATAATGATTATGCAAATCAGCTAAAACTTATAGGATGCTTTATTAAAAAGAGGTTTGGTTTCCCCCCCTGCTTGGTTTTAAGTACAATAAAAAGTAAGAGCCCTCCATTAGTTTTCTTGCTAGAAAGCACTGTTCATGGTCGGATTGCACTTTGCATCTTGCATTGTATAAAAAAAAAGATATCAGGTTAGGGCTAGGGTTGGGCGGATTTGAACCATTTTGCTTCGACAAAAATTCTCCACCAGCGAAATGTTGCCGAAATGTTTATTTTTTTGTCCATGCGCCGCCATTCAAGTCTATGGGCGGGGGTTTCGGGTAATTTCACAATGTTTTTGGAGTTTTCGGGTGAAAACTCTGAAAAATTGGGAGTTTTTGGGGAACTTTGACCACTGACCCCTAATTTGAGAGTCTGAATGATGTCCAAAGTAAGGGGCAGGTAATGGATGAATGTGACACTCAAATATCTTCTCTCTCATGAATACAGAGCTACCAAACTCAAGCCAACTGCTGTATTCAGGTATTATACAAGACCATTTTTTTCACTTTTCACACTGCCTTCCAATTTTTTTGCATTCATGAACAGCTAAATTAAAACTGAATGTCTATGCTCTGATGACTAATTCTTTTCTCACTGTTGCACATGGTCTTACCAGATCTGAGATGCAAAAATTATTGTAAACCATGCTCAAGACAAAATAAAAAGGATACAAATATATACAAAATGTCCATAATCAATGATAAATTCTCCCAGCTAATGCCTGTTGGAAATGTGTAAATGAAAAAATATTAATTTTTTTCATAAGAAATTGATGACTATATGTTAAAAATATAGCATTCAGGATTTCCTGCTCTTTTTTTTTTTTAGATTCTATTAGACAGCAACAATGTACTGTAAATAGTTTCTGGCATTGTAATTTGACCCGACCTGTATACAGGTTGTTAAATTATATATAAGAACAGCAATAGAAATTTTGTAGATATTCATTTGTATTGTTTTCTTCGTAACATTCATAATTTTCCTACAGACAGTATATATCCTGACTTAGTTAAACTGTTTATGCTTCTATACAGTATACCTGTATTCCTAAAAACATTAAAATTCAAATGATTAATGTGTCCAAACATCTGGTTTTTCTATCTTAGAAAGTAATGCTAGAGAAAATTTGAATTCTGAGTTCACATCAGGAATTCCCCTTAGTCCATCTTCTTCTATTAGCACAGGAAAGCACCAACGTTTATCAACTTTTTTCCTTGATAAAATGTACTATTTGTTTTCTAATGAGACAATAATAAAATGGAGAGTGACTGTCAAATACTTTTTCCATATGGTAATTAAGAGTTGGAGAGAAACCATGAAGATACACAAAGGAATAGACACTTTGAAGAAAACAGGCCACCAAATAGAAGTAGCAAAAAGTCTTCATTCACAAACATAGTACAATAACATTGTGCTGTATCAGTATGATGTAGTGAAACCAATATTAGTGGCCACAGGAGTTCAATAATGTATTTTCAAATACCGAAGTCAAAGGATTTAGTGCAGATAGTTTGATCGAACGATCAAAGGATAATTCCTTCGATCGAAGATTAAATCCTTCGAATCTAGCGATTCCAAGGATTTTAATCCAAAGATTGAAGGAATATCCTTTGATCAAAAAAAGTTAGCTAACATTGACTTCGGTAGCTTTTAGATGGCGAACTCGGGGGTTGAAGTTTTTTTAAAGAGACAGTACTTCGACTATCGAATGGTCGAATAGTCGAACGATTTTTACTACGAATCCTTCAATTCGTAGTCGTAGTCAAAGGTCGAAGTAGCCCATTCGATGGTCGAAGTAGCCCAAAAAAACCTTCGAAATTTGAAGTTTTTTACCCTCGAATCCTTCACTCGAAGTTAGTGAATCGGCCCCTAGGCCATAATGAGAATTGAATGTTGCTAAATCAAACCATAGTATTTAACAACAAAAAAAAGGTTCAGTGTGTTGTAAATGTGATGCATTAGGAACAATTTATTCTCTGCAGTAGAACACTTCTACTACTGGCTAAAAATAGCAGCTCATTATATTGTATCTTGTTGTATTTCACTGTCAACATTAAAGAAAATGATGTAGCTTGCTTTACTATATGTTCCGCAGGAGATGCCACCGGAGATGGTGCCATAAATTATGTACTTTCCCTTGATAATTATTCACCTATAACAACCTTTTCTATCTTGCTAAGAAATACACCTTCAGGGTATATCAGAATGTATCCACTAATTGCAGATAACTTCAGACAAATTGAAAGACATTGTAACATTGGAGACAAATAAATTAAAGGAACAGTAATACCAAAAAGTGAAAAGGTTTTAAAGCAATGATAATATAATGTACTGTTGCGCTGCATTGAAACACTATTATAGTTTATATAAACAAGCTGCTGTGTAGCCATGGGGCCAGCCATTCAAGCACAGGATACACAGTAGATTACAGATAAGTACTACTATAGTTTATATAAACAAGCTGCCGTTTAGCCAACGGGGCAGCTATTCAAGCACATGATACACAGTAAATAACAGAAAAGTACTACTATAGTTTAAATAAACAAGCTGCTGTGTAGCCATGGGGGCAGCCATTCAAGCACAGGATACACAGTAGATAACAGATAAGTACTACTATAGTTTATATAAACAAGCTGCTGTGTAGCCATGGGGGCAGCCATTCAAGCACAGGATACACAGTAGATAACAGATAAGTACTACTATAGTTTATATAAAAACAAGCTGCTGTGTAGCCATGGGGGCAGTCATTCAAGCACAGGATACACAGTAGATAACAGATAAGTACTACTATAGTTTATATAAACAAGCTGCGGTGTAGCCATGGGGAGCCATTCAAGCACAGGATACACAGTAGATTACAGATAAGTACTACTATAGTTTATATAAACAAGCTGCCGTTTAGCCAACGGGGCAGCTATTCAAGCACATGATACACAGTAAATAACAGAAAAGTACTACTATAGTTTAAATAAACAAGCTTCTGTGTAGCCATGGGGGCAGCCATTCAAGCACAGGATACACAGTAGATAACAGATAAGTACTACTATAGTTTATATAAACAAGCTGCTGTGTAGCCATGGGGGCAGCCATTCAAGCACAGGATACACAGTAGATAACAGATAAGTACTACTATAGTTTATATAAAAACAAGCTGCTGCGTAGCCATGGGGGTAGTCATTCAAGCACAGGATTTATAGTAGATAACAGATAAGTACTACTATAGTTTATATAAACAAGCTGCTGTGTAGCCATGGGGAACCATTCAAGCACAGGATACACAGTAGATTACAGATAAGTACTACTATAGTTTATATAAACAAGCTGCTGTTTAGCCAACGGGGCAGCTATTCAAGCACATGATACACAGTAAATAACAGAAAAGTACTACTATAGTTTAAATAAACAAGCTGCTGTGTAGCCATGGGGGCAGCCATTCAAGCACAGGATACACAGTAGATAACAGATAAGTACTACTATAGTTTATATAAACAAGCTGCTGTGTAGCCATGGCGGCAGCCATTCAAGCACAGGATACACAGTAAATAACAGATGAGTTCTGAAGAATCCCATTGTATACTGCACAGCTTATCTGTTATCTGATATTTATTGTGTGCCTTTTCTCCTTTTTCAGCTTTGAAGGTAAGACAACTTGTTAATTGAGAAATTTGTGCAATGTTATACCTGTTCAATTAGAACAATCATAATATAATTAAAATATAATGTGATAGTATATGACAACAAAAAAGATAGGTGACCAATGTTGCACTCTAGACAGAAAGTAGACCACAGTTTATGACCATTGTATTGCTCTAACTAAAAGTTCTGATTTAAACACAAAGGCTCAGGATATCAGCCACATAGCGAGAGCACAAACTGGTTATTGTCCTTGGCTTTGTTTAATTTTTATAAATGGGTGTCTTATAGATTTTAATAAATTTGGCTTTCCATTTTCTTATCAGAAATCATATTCTCTACTGCCGCCTCTCAAAGGTAAGAGTGGTCTACAGACTGATCCATATTACCATATAGTCTCAAAGAAATAAAATAAATAGAAATATTAATTTGATGACAGTTGAAACGTGTGATTTTACAAAAACTAATTCCAAATGTTACAAAGATTCTATCCACATAATGTAATGCCCAATTTTTTTTAAATGATAACTTTATGCCCCTCTTGATGTACTATGTCCATCCTCACATTTTAAAGATTACAGAACATAACATGATTCTCTGGGTTTAAAATCTTTTGGTGTTTGTTTTCACCAAAAGAATAAATTACAAAAAGAACAAAAAAGAGAATTTCATACAAGGGGTATAAGTAGCTATTACAGTAGATTGGGAATATGAAAAATCTCTCTTAGTACATCAATGTTGCTGGAGACATTTATGCATATTTATACACATATATTTACACATGCAATTAAGGTTGAATATCTTAAAGATATTTAGAGGCACAAAAGACAAAAGAATGGTTAAACTTGCTTCTGTAGATAACTTCTGCAAACCATGCTAAATGAATACCCAAGACAATACAACTGTTATTCATCCATATGATAGTTTAAGACTAATGTTATCCTAAGCGCACTGTCATCAGTGGACAGAGAATAACTATAACATCACAGGCCACAAAGATTTATGGAGTTCAACAATACTGTAGAAAGGACATAAATTATAGTTGCTCCTATGCTAATGACTTAATTTGAGAACCTGATTGAAATAATACACATCATGAATTTAAGTTTTCATTCATTCATTCATTCATCTATTGGTGTCTAACGACAAATGCAGTTCTCTCTCCAGGGTTTTGTTGTTTTTTGAATTCTGCTACACTATGAACGGTTTTTCTAGCATTAGTACAGGTGCATACAGGGTGTAAAATTGATCAATAGGGATGGGTGAATTTTTTTGCCTTGTTTCGCTGCAGAAATGACGCCTATAGACTTGTATAGCGTCATGGGTCAAGAAGACGCGCGTCAAAAAAAAAACTTCTTAATGAATCTGATAGATATTATTACTTAGCTTGTCAATGCGGTCTTTCTCTACTGCATGATAAAAACAATTTGATTTTAGCTGACCACAAGCTAGCAGATGATTTGGCAGAATTTTTGGAACTCCCCTGTTTGATTTCAATTAACTCTTTATCTAAAAATTTTTGGAATATTTATGGTACAGACTCACATCCATTATCTAAATCTAAAGTGTCTCCCTCAGATTTGGTGAAATCTATTAATTCTTATAATAAATTAATTTTGGCAGAGAGTTGGAGAATACAACACTTTAAGCTTATTCATTTAGGATATGGGAAAATGTTTGCTAAAAGTACCTCTAATAGTCCTATATCATTTTGTCCTAAATGTGACGAGACTAATGTGTCAATTTTTCATTATTTATGGTCCTGTCCAAAAATTAACCTTTTTTGGAGGGAAGTTACAAATTTTTTGAATTCTAGACTGAAGATAAAAATTAAACTATCTCCGTGTATTGCTTTACTGCATCTAGATATTAATTTGCTTTCTGCAAATCCTAAGTCGAATAGTATCTCTCATGAGAGTAAATTATTGACTTCCTTTTTTCTAGCTGCTTCTAGGAAAGCTTTATTTAATTTCTGGTTACAAAAGGAACCCCCCTCATTATCGGACATCATCTCTTATATGAATCAGCTTACTTGGCAAGAAGCCTTAATAACTAAAACTAAAGGAAGTATTTCCAAAGATTCTTTTAGGCTGGTTTGGTCTCCTTATTTTGAAATCTGTAACTACAATACTGGCGATCAAATAATGCACTTTCTTCAATAGTTAGATGACCTATCTGACACTCCAGATGATAAATGGGCTTTTTCTTTCTTTTATTACTTGTGCATCCACTGGCTTAGTTAATTTTTAGTTCATTTTTGTTAATTTTCATGAATGATATAGTTTTGATATCATGCCATTGTCTCCTTTGCAACATATTTTCTTCATCTGCATAACATTTGTTGTCATTTTGATTTTATTTGTTTAATATGAAAATCAAATAAAATATTTTAAACACAAAAAAAAACTTTAACGGGCGTCGGCGACATTTGATCACCTTATGGCCCGTACACAGAGCACTTGTGCCTGTATCAGGGTAGTTTTCATTTTGTGCTTTTTGCCTTTCAACAGATTTAAAATATGGCACAAGGCACATAGCAGTCTCAGAATAAAATCCCCTATACTCCATTTATCCAAAAGCTTGGTGGTGCTTGTTTTTGCTCTGTGGATGCCCTAGCTTTATAGCTTTTTATAGAGTGTTTTCTCAAAATAGTACCAGATTGTGACAACAGCTTACATGGGGAGGCTTACAGAACATCATGACCAAGTGTGGCCCATATAGTGTGCACCTGTTTTTTGCATATTGCACCTTGGCTCTCAGTTGAAAACGTAGCCCTTTAAAGCTCTATCATCTGAACCAATAGCTACAAAGAAAAATAAATTGCTAAATGAGCTGAGTCTTTTTTTAGTTGACAAATTGGCAATAAAATAACCCTGCGGCATCTTATGGCATTGGACAAACAAGTTATTCTATTGGATTTGAGATATAAAGCACAACTCCTTCTTCATAGAAACAAAGGTACAACATTACTGCTCATGGCTTCACATGACTACTGTTGGGAGAATGGTAGAAGAATACAGCACTACCACCTGTTGTGTGTTTTATGGATCATAAAGACCATGGGCTACTCACAATGCTTACAATTTTCATCCCTGCTGATATTCCTGAACACTCATTGGGACTGGCTTCATACAAGTTAATCAAGATCTGAGACCTATATGAACACTTTGCATTTCTTCCATTTAACAGAAGTAGACTAGTTTTTGACTTTATGTCACTACACCCTAGGTTTCAGATAATAATTATTTAAATATTATTTTAAGACACTGATCAAATAAGAAAAGGTTAAAATATTCATAATACTCATACTGATCGATTACATAGAAAGAATAATGCTACATACCACAGTACATGTGCCATAATGGTATAATAGTGGAGACCTTTAATTAGTATAATATTTAAAACACAGATGGGTTTATTTGTCAGTATTTTTAGATCTTTATAGTGTTGTTTATGGCAATTAACACAGCAAGCTACACTCTTTATCTAAGTTTAATAACGAGCTCAAAGTCTTTTCCTTTTACTATAATCTCCTGCTGATATTCTGGGCTGTTTTATCTGGTATTCATCTATAAGTAGAAATATTCAAAATTAATTTTCGAATCATATGTAGCTTGGGATGTAAAAGTTTCTGGTAAGATCTTATATTTATAAGAGCTTGTGGTCACTTTTAATAGAAGGGACAATGTCTCCATATGTTCCAGTTGTATCTATTGAGGCCAGACACATGATTAGTTGTTAGCTAAGGCATTAGCAAAAGCATGTACATTTTTCGTGTTAGCTTCCACAAACCAATGCTTGATGTTGGGAAAGTTCTACCTAAAGAGATCCTTTTATGTGACATTAAAGGTAGAACAAAACCCCAAAAGTGACAGATCAGCTAATCTGTATAAATTTGGGATAGCTAGTGCTCCTTCTGTAAAAAAGTATCCATACATAAGCAAGTTAAGCCCCTCCACATTGGGTTTGTAGCTTTAGGACCCATGTATGAGTGCAAACCTACAGTCAGCATGACTAATCATGTGCCAGGGATTCACCAGATATCAGACAGTTGTAAAAATCCTGTTGGGTAAGGGTCAAATTGATATAATGAGCCTGCATATTGGATTGTTAGCTGGGGACCCAAAGATCAAATAATTCTGACTGGGCCCATAACATTGTTGAATCCCTAAGACTTTGCCAAATGAGCATATCTATTTATGTATAACTGGCTTAAGTTATATTAAAACACAAGTTATGTCTTCTCTGCCTCACTTGCTGGGTCTACTCTGTATAAAGTATTATGCTGATTGTATTTAATATGATAATTATCTGTTCTACATAATACAAATTCTAATCAGCAACAGCAATCTGCCTGCTGATTTACAATTCTGTATGGCCCAGTGAATCTAAATATTACACCAAGACGAAGTTAAGTATAAATAATGCATTTACAGTTCTATCATTTATTCAATTAAATATAAGGAAGCAACACTCCTTTCAACAATCCTTTCCATTAGCTGTTATGTACAAAAAATGAAGATAATTTATTATAGCTAATGTCACAGACATAACTACTATGGTATTATATTACTATTGTAATACAACTTTTATATTATGTGCCATGACTAAAATGTGTGATAATATGTTTGTATCAATGTTGTTCTGAAAAATCTGCTCCCCAATGGGATAAAATACTGGTCAACATTGAAAGTGATTTAATACAATAGTAGTATTATTTCTTCACCTACATGGCCATCTCAGTTTCATGAAGTTGAAGCGAAAGCCCATGCATTACCTGAGCAGCCAATCATCATCCCAGTTATGTATTTTGTCCTTGGTCAGCAGATTTTGTTTTAGTTTTAGGGTATTTTTGATAATATAGTGGTACACTCACAGAAGACATGGACCAGCCACATCTGCCTTGAAGATCACTCATGATCAACTATAAAAATTACCTAGAAACTTACTGAAATAAAAAAAAACTCTCACTCTAGTAAGCTTGACAGGTGGATAGGTATGATAGTAGGATTATACTGTACTTAATATTGCAGGTGCCAACAAGGATAGGAAAAAAGGACAATTAGATATATGGATAATAGACCCTACATTTGTGGATCTGTAACCCAACACAAATAAACATAAAATTGCTCAGAGTGTTCTTCAAAGCACTTTTGCAAATAATGTTCTTCCCTAACTTCTTTTTTTCTTAAAACCAACTTCTCCAAAATTGCTCAGAGCACTGCTATAAAAACCTTTGCAACATAAATTTGTATAGTTTTCAAGATATTCATAGCTTTTTAAACTACAATGTGACCCGTTTTCCAGAATGCTTGAGACCTGGGCCTTTCCAGATAATCAATATTTCCATATTGGATCTTCATACCTTAAGTCAACTAACAAATCACGGAAACAAACCCAATAGGCTAGTTCTGCTTCCAGTAAAGGTTGATTATATATCAGCTTGGACCATGTAGCAGGTTCTGTTTTATTATTACAGAGAAAGAGACTTTTTTTTTTGAAAAAAAAATTGGATTATTTGGATAAAATGGAGTCTATGGGAGATGATATTTCTGTAATTTGGAGCTTTCTGGATAATGGAGCCAATACCTTTGGTAATATAATGAAAATGATGCTACCATACCACCTGCTCTTCATTTTGATTGGCTCATTACAATCGGCTGAAAATTATTTTCTTTTAATTCTATAAAATGTCAATTTCTCTGATCAATTCTAAGCAGAGTAACCTCACACTCCTTTTGTCATGTAATTCCTTTTAAGCAGAATTCAATTCGAATTGAACCGGAGGTGGCTTTCTGTTTCAGCATCATTGCATTTCAAATTTGAAAAGCTGCTAATATCTTCAAGACTAGATAAAATGTAAATTGCAAAAGTGCTTACAACAGTGCTCTGAGCAATTTCAAAGAAGTTAGCTTGAAGCATATTGTGCACCCAGTAATGTACAGTATGTTACTTAAAGAAATCTAATGACAGATAATGTTCTACCTAAAAACACATATGTTTTTAAATCAAAACGGCACTATAGCCTTTAAAAGTTTCTCACTATAATAATTACAAACTAGCCAGCTTTGAGTTGCTCAACCTACAATTGCTCTTTTTGGTGATTAACCTACAGAGCTAAAGAAGTGCATCTAATGTGTCTTATTGAGCTTCATTATTGAACTTAGACACACAATAATGGCTTGCTTGGCTGGAATCTATTGTTACAGGAACACCATGTAGTTTTGCTTAGCTACCAGCAGAGCAGTTAAGAAGGCAAGCCCATTAGACAAGGCGCACATTCATGAGGAAATGATTAATGGAATCGCACACTATTTGAACAGCTCAATGATCATTGACAATGATTAATACCATTGTTCTGTGTCAACTTTAAAAGTCATTACGGGTTTCACATGGAGGAGGCAATACAGAGATATTCTAGTGGAAGAATGTACTTTACCATGAAGAATTATTTATGTTCTTATATCCTGTTTTCTGAATCTCCCACGGCAATGCTTTACTATAGAATCTGAAAACTATTCCTAATTGTTTTTCTTTGCCAAAAAAAAATTGGGTTTAACACCGGTGACCACAGCTTTGTTAAATGTTGGCTGGTTTCATGAGTATTAGAAGTTTAGTAATACTAGATCTCTTTAAACTGGTCTCTTACTGTTGCTTGTTAAGGCTAATTGGAAATGTGTGTCTGGTACTCAAGGGGTATATTTCTCAAACAAATCAATAAAGGAATTTGATTACTTCAATTATGCGCATCAAGGACAAACCTGTAAGCACTTGGGACAAAGATTGTTCAGTTACATCTTGATTTTCCATTTGTGTCCGTTGTGTCTCGTTAATGAGCAACATGACTATTGTATCACAAGTTTTTGAAACAATAATGTGAAGAACATGGGGCCATAGATTATAACGAGTAACTACCAATTACAACGGTCAAATAGTTTTGTTTGTTAAAACCCATTGTTACAATATAGGCACATTCATTAAACTATTTGATCACAGGAGGAACTTCTTGGCAGAACATGAATGACCTTTGAAGAATATGAAAAGATATTCTTTGAGGGAAGTGGAAAAAGTTAAGGAAATTTATTTCAGAAACAAATATTCAACCTTTGCTGTGACAGTGAAGAAAAGTGGCAATGAGAATTAAAATCAGACTCTTGTATATGAGGGTGTAGCCTAATACAAATGGCTGCTGCACTGTGGTTATACTTGTCATAAGCCTCAGTCCTAACTAATGCAGATTGATATTCCTTGAGATGTGACAACATTTCTGGAAAAATATAATTTTATGGGAAACAAACTCAAATTGCACTGTTCCATTAATATTTTTACAAATTTGACTGTTATTAATAAAAAAAAACAGCTTGAATGTTAAAAAAACACCCATTGACTTATAGAGAAGTTCATTATGTTTTAGCTGCCCACCTTTTTCATTTGAATTTTCAAGATCATTTAAGTTCAGAAAGCTTAATTTTTTTTAAAAAAAAATGGAGACAATATCTTTTGTTGTGATTTTCTCAGATTGAGAAGCAAATATGATCTTGACAATATTTTTCATTGTGATTTTCTCAAATTGCAGAACAAACATGATCTTGAGTTTAATAAATACTCCCCTTGGTATATCATTGATGAAAAGCCCCTTTTTCTGTATAATTTGTTTCCCATTAATGCTGTAGGGGTTTTCAGTAGCAACACCAATGTTTGCTATAGTTAATAACCCATAACAACCAATAAACAGTTAGAAGTCATCGGTTTAGTGCACTCTGAATAATAAAAAGGAATTTGTAGCTGTTTATCAAAGTTAATAGACCTGGGCAAATTTGTATTATATAAACCTACATGTACAGTATGTCTTTGCCATCTGTATTGGTTAGCTATTAATCAATATGCATATAATGGATTCTATTACCTACTAACAATTTAATGGACTGATAAACAGATACATTGTGTGTAAAATCGCAGCCTTGTACTTTGTAGTCCTAATAAAATTGAATAGGCAGCACATGTATTCTTTTGCTTGTTTTCCTCCAGGAGTAAGCTGGCTTGCGGCTAAAGTACTGGGCTATAAAAACAAAAGGCTTGACTGTAAGGCATTCTTCCTTACAGCCACAGGCAAAACATGTATTTACAGGCATTGTATATATTATATATTCTTAAGCTAAAGAAGTGCTGTGGCCTCACATTATGTTTTTATTATGATTTTTTTCCCCTGGTTGTGTATTACAACAGGGAAAATGTCAGATATAATAATCCACTTCCTATCATCTTTATTATCTCAATTGTATATCATGCACTACTGTACTTTCCTCTCTTATTTCATTACTTAATAAGCTGATGCAAAATGAGTAGCAGAACAAGAGCAAACTCAGTCCCCAATGTATTTGCATAAAACACTGGGGAAACGCAGCTTAATCTGTAGTTTAGGTTGATATCAACACAAGATTTCAGATAATGGATCATGAACATTAATTTAAGGGTGCTCTTCTTAGCATATGTTAAGTTGCCTGTACCATTTAGAAGAAAATAAAGTCACAAGGAACACAGGAATAGTCCAAAGGTAGACAGGCTCAGGTCTGGCAGCAAGAGGGACAGACAGGACTGCTGTAGGGGGCCCAGTAAATTTGAGACCCATGCAGCCTTTGTTGGGGCTCTAGTTAGTGATCCACCAAATGGTAGCATGGACTACTTCTATCTTGCTATTCCCAAGCAGACAAGACAATGGGGGTCATTTATAAACCCTGGGCAAATTTGCTCCTGGGCAGTAACCCATGGCAACCAATCAAATTGTTTCTTTCAGTGTTCAACATGCAGCTGGCTGAAAAAAAGCTAATCACTGATTGGTTGCTATGGGTTACTGCCCAGGTGCAAATTTGCCCAGTGTTTATAAATGACCCCCACTGTGTGGTCCCTGATAGTATTTACAAAGAGCCAGATGTGTTGGCCATGGGAATTCTAATATTTTAGATGTATGGAGTCTGACGATTTCTAATTTCTAGTACAAGTTGAGAAATGTTTGCACCTCCTTTTTGTCATGTGTGCAATACTTATTTCTTGTGTAATTTCACTTACTACACATAAACTAATTTAATTGTACTTATTTGTTTTGAGTTCTTTGTATGTGTGTGTATATTACATAGGTTGTTACCGACATCTGGTGTAAATTTCATGTCAATAGCCCCATTAGAATTATATTTACTTAGAAAAATGTTGATATGTTCAATACTGCTTGTAGAGAGATGATGATAGATTGATTGATAGATGATAGATCGATGATAAATAGATAGACAGATAGATAGATAGATAGATAGATAGATAGATAGATAATAGATAGATGATAGAAAGATGATATGGATGATAAATAGATGATAGATAGATAGATAGATAGATAGACAGACAGACAGACAGACAGACAGACAGACAGACAGACAGACAGACAGATAGATAGATAGATAGATAGATAGATAGATAGATAATAGATAGATAGATAGATAGATAGATGATAGATATATAGATAGATAGATAGATAGATAGATAGATAGATAGATAGATAGATAGATCTCTGTCTCTTTCTACATGCACATACATTTAGATAAATTGATTTTTATGCTGCATTATATTTTGAAATACACAAGGAAGTTAGCACAAATCAGCTGAAAACGACATTAGCTATTACCTCTGGAATTCAGATTTCAGTACCTCTCTGAATTTCATATTCCAGCACTGGAAAAGCTGAAGGGTCATATATACTTTTAAATCTGCAATAAAATCTTCAGGGATAAAAACCAAATGAGACCATCTGTATACTCTGAATGATCACAGACCCAAATGAAGCAGAGTGTTGTTTATATATAGTGTTAAATTCAATTACAATTTAATATGAACATTAACAGCACCATCCTGTTGGGGTAAAGAACAATACAAATTGTAGTATTACACTTGTGTAGTTAGTCACATTTATATGAAATTATTAAAGCAACATAGACATTTTACTGAACTGAACTTCATAGCATTCTTTAGGAAGGCTGCCGTTAAGCTACCTAATTTAAAATTATACTTTTTAACTGTTCAGAGAAGGGCCTTAAACTGTATTACATGTGTAAGAAATCCAATGAGGCTTAAATGTGTGTCAAGTTAATTAGGGATGGATGAACACATTTAGCTGAGGATTACATTTTCCAACTGGTAAGGGATGTGCTTGTATGGCTGCATTGAAGAACAGCATAATGTTTTGTGTTTAGGTTTAGTCTATTTATTTGAAACTCTTTGGAGATTCTCAGCTGTGCCATACTGTATATCTCACATTTATGTTAATGTAGCTTCTGCTTATATCTAATCATACAGTAGCATGCTGCTACAGATGGAATAGATCTAGTTATTGTAGCAGCCCCCTGTCAGTTTCAGATGGCTCTTTAACCTGTGAGTTTTGGCTATAGGGTGGTTGAAACAGAACTCACTTCAGAATTGCTCACTTCTTTTATTACGCAAGGGTCACCAAAAGGGTGCATACAAATGAGCTAAGGTGCCACAAGGCACAGGACAACCATAAACATTCTGCCTACCTATAGGTAGGAACAGTGACCTCGGTTAGACAGAAGTCAACCATTTCCCTGGACGGAAGTCCTCTGTGCAAGGCCACTAAGGAGTGTTCAGGGCAATGATAAATTTTATCTATTGACAAACTCTCAATAACAAACTACCAGCTCCAGGTGGCCTTTCTTTCTGTCTCTCTCTCATTATTCCTCTCCTCCTAGTTAATGATTATACTATTGATGGAATCCTTACATTATATTGTGCACATTGATATCAACCTTCCTTCCTATCTAAGATGCTTTAATATACACATTTATTTTACAAATGGGATTGGGGCCCAAACTAGAGATGGAGATACTAGAGGGCCTTGGCCTTCTGCCAACATGTTTATGACAATGGTAAAAACACAGTTCAGTTGCATTGATGATATTTGTTAAAAAAATTAAGACAAAAAATTAAGACAAATCTGTACACGAGGAAGAGACAGGTAGAAGGGTCCCTGTTAAATGAGATTTAAGGATTTCCCCTTGTAAACCAAAACAGATTTCAGTTCAAGTGAATTGTACTTTGAAATTAATTTCAAGGACAATAAAAACAGATTTGTGGAAATCTGAGTAGCAGAAACAAGAATCAATGTCTTATTATGCAAAGCACGCCATATCAACTGGCAAATTAATATTTATCTGCATACTGCACATCATTTATTTCTAAACATGTAGATTGGAAATACAAGACAATTATCCATGGGAGTTCAGTGGCAGTTATTTAAATACATGAATTAAATACATAAATACATGCATTGAAGGCTCAGTTTTGGTGGTACATATTATCTAATAAAGTAAAATATTAATAATAATTTTAAAGTCTAACCAATTCATTTGAAATGTAATTCGTATCCTATACATTTGTGATTTTTGATTAATATGTGTGGATACATAAAAAGGGTTAATTGCAACTATAAATAATTATTGGTGTTACATAAAGTAGAGAAGCAATGTGCAACATGGGATTTTATTTTATTATAGGTATGGTATCCCTTATCTGTCCATTAGTGATATTCGGGTTGGAATTTTCCTGACCCGCACCCTATGTTATCCCGCCCTACCTTAGGCCGCGCCCGCCCGCATCTGATTTCCGGGCTGGGGTGAGCAGGCGCCGCGTCTATAAATAACAAACCCGGAAGTCGGAAAGCCGGCATTTGAAAGTGGCCATCCATGAAGAAGAGTGCGAGTCTGGCCTGAACCCGCCCGATCTTGCCAGCTACTGTCCATTAACCAGAAAGCCCTGAAGTACTGGATGGCTATCTCCCATAGATCGCTTACAAATAAATAATTCTCTAAATGTAGAAATGTCAAATGGGTGGTTATTTATGAAAAAACTTGAATATCTAAAAATGTTATCGAATAGGAACGACCCAAAGGTTCACATCAGAATCAGCAGCAAGTTTTTGCCGCAGTTTCGTGAAAAGATTCACAGATGGCGAATTTGCTCATTACAAACTATCACTATCATAAACAAGAAAAAATGAACCCCCAACCATAAAGCTACACCGTGATGTACAGTAGCTCTGTTAAAGAGGAGGGTTCTCTTATCTTCCTTTATCACTATACTGATCTGCAGTAAAGTCCCACTTTTCAAAATTGGATTCTCCCTATGCATTTGTTAAAATGTAAAATTGTTCTACCTATGCCAAATAGCACTGGAAGTATTTTTGATGCTTAGGGGGTTAATAGACATTCCATATATTTTGTTCTTTTTTGCTAATAATAATAATGATAACAACTACCATAATATAATTTTTTTTTTAGCAAAAAAAGTGTAGCTAAAAGCTGAATTTTTTAGATTAATTGTTTTCTTTCTTCTGAAATGGAAGATTCTTTTATTTTTTATGACTGCTATTAGATTAAATGGGAAATTGTTACCGAGGCATCATACCAAGATAATGTCATGTACTTGAAACCTATTTAAGGAATCAATATACAAAAAAACAATCCAGAGTACTTGAAAATGTTGGTTATGGAAGGGCTTTAATTCCCCAGAGATGATTGTGTTGTATTTTTATTATTATATGCAGTCAAACTATTAATGTTATAGTATAAGTACTGTAATTAAAATTAGCCCATATTTTAGTTGAGTTTCTATATACTTAAAAGCACACTACACTATTACCTCAAAAGACCCTACTTCATGTTACTGTATATACTCGAGTATAAGCCGACCCGAGTATAAGCCGAGGTACCTAATTTTACCTACGAAAACTGTGAAAACTTATTGACTCTAGTATAAGCCTAGACACAACTACAGCCCTGTCTCCCAGCAGCGCACATTCTGCCAAAGCGACCCCCCCAGCGATCAACCAGACTTGCAAAGTTGATGGTGACAGAGAATTGCCAAACGGATTACTGTGTGCATTGTCCCACTGTCCCACTACCATGTGCAGAGGGTGCTGTTTGATATTGCCATCACTGTTAATCTTTCGTATAACTAATAGAGGGCACTGTGTGATATTGCAGTCACTGTTATTCTTTCATATAACCAACAGAGGGCACTGTGTGATATTGCAGTCACTGTTATTCTTCCATATAACCAACAGATGGCACTGTTTGATATTGCAGTCACTGTTATTCTTTCATATAACCAACAGAGGGCGCACTGTTATTCTTTCATATAACCAACAGAGGGTGCTGTGTGATATTGCAGTCACTGTTATTCTTTAATATAACCAACAGAGGGCGCTGTGTGATATTGCAGTTACTGTTAATCTTTCATATAACCAACAGAGGGCACACTGTTATTCCTTCATACAACCAACAGATGGCGCTATGTGATATTGCAGTCACTGTTATTCTTTCATATAACCAACAGATGGCGCTGTGTGATATTGCAGTCACTGTTATTCTTTCATATAACCAACAGAGGGTGCACTGTTATTCTTTCATATAACCAACAGAGGGCATTGTGGGATATTGCAGTCTCTCCCCAAGTGTACTGTTGGTATAGGAATGATTAAAAGTGACTGCAATCTCAGCTACTCGAGTCAGGTACCGTTGACCCGAGTATAAACTGAGGTAGACTTTTTCAGCACATTTTGGATGCTGAAAAACTCAGCTTATACAGATGCAGCCACTTTGGTTTGTCTGTTTGACACAGAATAACTAAACACAGATATCCCATTTATCTCATTTAACACAGAAAACTGTGTCACAACATCCCATCTAATTAAAGCATTCACCATTGTGAACAATGGAGCTTTGGTATGCTAATGAAAAGGTTAAATGCATTAAATGAGTTAAGATGACTTAAGATAACACAGTTTCTTCAATTACCCCTGAGTCATGACGCATTTAACTCACAAATCCAAGTGGCTTCATCTGTACTCGGGTATATACAGTAATTGCCTATATTTTATATAAAGTACAGATGAGTAAGTGACTATAATCCCATAGTATCTAACTAGAAAGAGTACCTCATCCATTAGCACTGACACTCTTGTTTTAAATCCTAGATGTTTCAAACCCAAGTGTTTGACTGTGAATTCTTCATTTAGTTACTGAGATAGTTGGGTGAAGACTTTGTTTCATGTATAACTACATTGCATAGATGCATATTATTAGGGCTGCCATCTTTATGGGACAATATGATCAGCTGTATGGGGCTGATAAATTATAGGTCTAATGATTTTCCAAAGCATTACATTTTTGTTTTTTGAGGCAATATTTTGGCCCAGAACCAACAGAGGATTTAGTTATGGACCTGATGTATGGCCTCTAGGGCCCTTCTGCTTCCAGGCAATAGAGCCAAGATGGTGCTAAAGGCAAGTTATACTAGTCACTGTGGGTCCCACAATTTTAAATGATAGATCTATATATTTGTATTGCAATAGACAACGTTTATCCTCTGTGCTCTTCTAGTAATTTGAATATATATTTTCAATGCTTATATTAACACCAGTTTAAGATGGGCAAACACATATAAAAAATTACAATTACTAGCTACAAAGCTACACTGTTACAACTGAGTTAAGGTGGGGGTATGGATTGAAGTTATAGGCAAGTATATAATGCATATCTGGCTTACTTAATGCTTTGAGCTATGTTATAATTTGTTGAGTAATAGAAAGATTGTACAAAAAAAGTTGTCTTGGACATCTGGTGGGACTGCAATGCCCAAGACAAATTACAAAGAGGAATAGCACCACATACCTACATGATGAGCAACATGGGGCAGCTCTAGCATAGTTTATGCTAACAAATAGGACTTAATCATGGCAGATTTGCTTTAAAGGTAGGTACATTAATAAAAACAATAGATATAAATGAAAAGCGTGGTTGCAAATTGTATTTCTAATAATGTCACTGCATAAACTTTCCTATCCAAATTAAGAAAAAGGGGAAGGTTTTGTTTTCATTTTAGTATCTACCTTTGGAATTCCTTCATACAAATTAACAAAATCTCAGAGTTCTTAATACTAATTCATTAATATTCATCCTTGTGAGCATGTGTAAAAATCCATCTTTGAGGCCAAAAAACTACATTTTATAACTCAACTTTAAAACAGGCAACCAGTAATCAATAGAACTGTCATGTATATATGGATTTGGCTCTTAAATAAGCAGTGTAGCTAAGCCTAAGCAGTGATTGATGCTGCTTCTCAAATGTCTGTACAGTATTCTATAAACTGTTCAGTATAGAACTTTTAGAATGGCTTATCGACGCGAAAAATCTAAAGAAATAATGAAGTTTTCTCCTTTATGTTGCACCATACCTATTTTCCAATGTCCTGACCTGGGGGTTATTTATCAAGGTCCGAACTTATCTCAATATTGTCTGCTACAAACTGCGATCTAAGCTTATTTATTATTACATAATAAATTTGCTTCTGTGGTAAAAACTCCGATTTTCTCAGATTTTTGCCCGAAACCTCCGAAAACTTGGGCTTTTACACAAGACCCGGCGGCGCCAGCGCACATCAATAAAATCACTGGGACTTCTCCCATTGACTTATATGCAACCTCGACAGGTCTGAGATGCCGGGATTTCAAATTCCTGTTTTCCGAGCCTTGGGGTTTAATAAATTCTGAAAAAACTTTTAAAAGCCTGATTTTATAAATAAAAGTATTAGGGGATACTTGGGTTATTGCAACACGATGTTCCATGTTCTTTTCTGAAGAGCATGGTTGTGCTGTTCTGGAAAGTATCCAGTGTGATTTTTATGGAAGACGCACACCAGCCTGGGTGACAAGGCTGGCGTTTTGACTCACTGGAGATGGTCAACACATTTAAATCTTTTAACTTTTACTTCTCCATTAAACGACTTCTCCTTTATTATTTCTTTTATGATCCCAACTCTCCCTGATTAATGGTCTGTTGGATGGGAACTCTAAATAAAATAAGTTAAGGGAGCCAATGATTTCTTAAGTAACTCTCTCTCAGACCATGAAGAGCTTTTCTATTTCTCAACAAAATCCTAAGCTTATAAATCTTTTACCTATGGGCAATGTAAAGTTAATAAAATACAGATGCGTAGTGTAATGTGCAGAACTGGTATATGTTACAGATTTTAAACTAGCTTTAAGTATAGCAAGTTGTGAGTCTCTTTTTCATTTAGGGGAGACTTGTTCCCTGTCCCTGAACTTCTTCTCGGCATTTGACATGCACAGAACACATTTACCTGCTTGGTGCCTGAATCTAATTGTGTGGGACCATGGCCAAACAGCTGGGAGATATTGCTCATAAACTAGTTTATCCATAGATAGTACTTTTCTCAACATACAGTACAACACAATTGTGTACATTAGACTGAGATCAAGTTAAGTAAGGGATCTAGTTGCCCTTTATGTGCGTAGACTTCATTATAGACTTGACATCAGTATATGTTGGATGCCACAATATAAATTAACCTTTTTACAGAAATCCAATTTTTCTACATTTCCAATGCTGTAATAAATTAAAGCCACATGTCTTTTGGTTTAATGCCAAACAACACATGCACATTTATGAATATTTGAATTCATATACAATTCACAATTCAATATATTAATTATTTTTTAAAGTTTAAAGTAAAGTTGTTAGTTTAAGCAAATGCATTTCTGAAAAAATGTACTTGCAAAAAAAAAAAGGAAAACAGAAATAGTTCTATTTAATATTAATGAACAGTTTGATTGTAGAATGACAATTAAATCCTACCAACCAGAAGAAAATACCCTGGTACTGACGACACTACAGTATGCAGTCAAAGTCAAAGACATTCACATCCAAATAATTGGCATTTCTGGAAACAGAACACAAATATCAACAAATATTCCTTGTTTTCATGCTTTAAAAAGTAACTCATATATTTATTTCTCAAGCAGTTGCATAGCAGGTGGTTCTTTTGCTCATTCAGGGCATAAAACTAAAAGCCAAGTGCAATGATTTTATGGCAATCAAGAAGATTTAAGAGACGGACCTCTATTTAATTTGTTGGCGCTTTACTGAGAACATCTTGGAGGATTTTTTCCCTCTCTGTGAGGCCACTGGATGTGTAATCAGTGCTTATATAACCAATGTTATTTGAAGACGTTCCTGTTCATTTTAAAGAAAGAACAGTAAGATGCTTGTAACTCAGGAAATGTCAAAATGTGATGAATGTTCTAAAACATCTGAAACATCAAACATATAAAATGGCATCTGCCACAGACCAGTCATCCAAAAACATAAATAACCCAAACATTCATAATTAGAATAGTGTTTACAGAAGAATGAGAATTTTTACTGATTGAGAATCTAACATAAATTTTGACTGGCACATCATTGCGTCCATTTTTATTTCTTATTCCAAACCCTCCACTTGGAATGAGTCAAAGGTTTTTAAAATGATTTGGAAGCAATGAGGAACCAAATTAGGAAATGTGGAACTTGACAACTCATTTTGTTCATCTCGAGTCATTATGACAAAGATTGTCAGCCAGTACTCTACATAGACCCTGAAGTGCAGTAAAGGAATGGAAAAAAGAAATCAAAAACAGGCAGTGAATGAAATGAACATTTTATGAACTAAATAAAAATAGTCATGTGAGGCAAATAAGCAGTACAGAAACATAAGAGAAATGCTATTTTATGGTTCTTATTTTGCATTACAAGTCAACTGTTTGACCTACAATTAAATGTTGGCCCTAACATGTTTAACTCATAGCATAAGTTTTGTATAATTCAGCTAGGTGGTTCTCTGGGGTGTAACTACAGAGGAAGCAAACCCTGCAGCTTCAGGGGGACCCAGGAGGAATAGGGGCCCTTTGAAGCCCTGATTTTATATACAATTTAAATAAAGATTGGTAAAACGGGTCAGTCTTTGAACATTTTGGGGGCCTGAGAAATAATTTACTGTGGGCCCAGTAATATCTAGATACACCACTGGAGGTTCTTTTTATATTTGGGGTTATAATGTTGCAATAATTCAAAAAAGGCATAGGTGCCACAACCAGTGTCCCAATTGTACTAATACAACCACTATAAGGCCACCGAAGGGACTCAGGGTCCACTGGTTTTAGCATCTGGAGTAAACCTAGGAAGCGGTTGACTGGGAAAAAGGCTGACAGGAGTTAATATATAAAAGAAGCTTAATTCAGCAGAGCAAACATTAAGACAAGCACAGACACATGAAGGGTTAACTGAAGGCAACAACTGGCACATTAAGGCAAGAAAGGAAGAAAATGAAAGGCTAAGTACAGAAATGGCAAATACAGCACAAGCCCATTGAACAGGCAGCAGATCAGGACCAGCAATGTTCAGGCTCAATCAGGCACGTAAGGGTGATAAAAAACCATAGGATGTGTTACCAGAGAGGAATGGGACCAAACTGCCAAAAAATATCGGCATCAGATACCAGATGTTACATACAGTATCCTTGGGAATTCCTGCCATCTAGTTGGCATGTGCTGGTGCATAACAGAGCTGCATCGACACATCCATGACAATAATAAGGCTTGCATTCTGAAGGATGTTTTCTTTGTAGTAAATGTGGGCTACATTAAGTGGGTTATTTAACAAAATCCAACATTTTCTCACTATTTTCTGAAAACCGCTCTAATTAAATCTGCCCAGAAATTATAAAATTCTACAAAATTAAAAAATCTATAAAAAAAAAAAAAAAAAAATCATAATCATTCAAATTTTTCATATTTGTCGCCAAAAACTATGACTTTTTCAGGTTTGACACCCAAAACCTGTGACTTTTTCAGATTATCACCTGAAAACCACAAAATCTTCAGAATATTGAACAAAACCCAACTCAGATCAAGATATCTTTTAGATGTAAACAGTACATGTGCCATTGACTTGACCTACAGTACATGAACTCGGCAGGTCTGAGATGGGGTACTTATAAATTTGGATTTTAACACAATTGGGGTTTAATAAATCACAAAAATCTGAGGGTTTTTTTCCTACAAAAATGGTATTTTATCCTGTAAAAAGTCATACCAGAAAAAAAACAGACTTTTTATAAATAACCCCCTAAATATGATTTGGTCATAGTTCAGTTTTACTTCCTTAAATTGGACCTCCATTTGAGTTTTATACTTTTGATGAAAAAAAAAAACCCTTATAAAATCATGAATCATGAAATCATGAAAGACAAGACCTCTCAGCACTGTTGATTGTTTTTGTGTTGTGTTTTGCTAACTTTAAAACATGTGTGTACTCCCAACATTTACAAACTTTACATTGCAGATAACCTACCCTTAATATTTTTTCAATACTGTGTTGAGTTGCATTAAGCTTCTAGAATCTTGTACTTAGGGGCCGATTCACTAACTTCGAGTGAAGGATTCGAAGTAAAAAAACTTCGAATTTCAAAGTGTTTTTTGGGCTACTTCGACCATCGAATGGGCTACTTCGACCTTCGACTACGACTTCGACTTCGAATCGAAGGATTCAAACTAAAAATCGTTCGACTATTCAACCATTCGATAATCAAAGTACTGTCTCTTTAAAAAAAACTTAGACCCCCTAGTTCGCCATCTAAAACCTACCGAACTCAATGTTAGCCTATGGGGAAGGTCCCCATAGGCTTTCCTAAGTTTTTTTGGTCGAAGGATATTCCTTCGATCGTTGGATTAAAATCCTTCGAATCGAACGATTCAAAGGATTTAATCGTTCGATCGAAGGAATAATCCTTCGATCGTTTGATCGTACTATCTGCGCTAAATCCTTCGACTTCGATATTCGAAGTCGAAGGATTTTAATTCCCAGTGGAATATTGAGGGTTAATTAACCCTCGATATTCGACCCGTGGTGAATCGGCCCCATAGTATCCATTCAGCAATGCTGAACAGGAAAAAAAATGGCTTAGGAATACCAATGTACTTAGCATATTCACCGTTGGACAACAGTGCTTAGCAATAATCAATAAACATACATAATGTTAAGACAAAGAACTCCTCTTAAAATGTTCCATTGAATGTTATTTTGAGATTAGGCTCAGTAAGTATACTGAATCAAAGTAATTGATTACAAAAACAAGGATTATTAAAGACATTCTTCAGCTCCAGTTCATTGCTCTGTTTACAATGCATTTGTTGAATGCTTAGCACATTGATCAAGTTGTGTAATGAAACAAAACGGCTTGCACGCTTAAGAATATATTTTGTTCACTTTAAAAAAAATATGAGTACGGCATATACAAAGAATTCCGACAGAGAGCATGCCTACTTCTGTAAAAATTACATTTTGAAAGCCAACAATTTAATGTAATTGAAGCTGAAAGCCCTAAATGTCTTTGGGGTATCTGGTGATAAATTGTTTTATAACATATTTACAGTATTCAAATACATTTCCTACTTTGTAAAAATTGTATACAAAGGAAAAATGGTACCAAAATGTTTTTTTTTTTAAAACAATATTAGTATCTGTAGAAAAGGAACTAATTACAAGCCAAAGGAACAAAAATAAAGATGTTAAACCTTATTACAAATGTCTAGCAGCAGTGGGATCTTGAATTTATTAATTCTGGTATTGGGTTTACTCTTAAGTTAAGAACAAATGATTCAGAATGAGTCTCTATTGACCTCATCATTTCTTTAGTCATGATATATTTAAATCCTGCCATATTAAGGGATTCAAGACTCTGATTAAAATTCTAAACAATGCTCCCACCGAATAAACACTATAAAGATTTGGTTTTCCTGGAGACACAGATCCTATTTCATTCATATAGTATTAGTATAACTAACATTACAGTGCACTGCCCTCTATATCATTGCATTACAGTGTCTGTAATTATTGTTTGTTCAAATATGTATCTCTGTATACAGTTTACTTAAGTGGCTTCGGCTCCGACACTTCTGACACTGCTGCTAGGGACACACACAAAAAAACTAATTCTGGGAAGTGATTACATTTTTTTTAAGTTTCGCATTTTTATGGAATACTCCAGATACAAATACTAACCCTCTGACCCTTGGACTACACAATTTAAAGTGAAAAGATGACAGTAATCAAAACACAAGCTTGTTGGCAGGTAAAGTGTAATAATTCCTGGAATCAATACTTTTTTTTTGTATAAATGAGGTTGAATCTTGGTCACTGGTTGCTATATCCTCATTATTGCAGTATTGCTGTTTTTTGCTCTGCCCTCAGAGCCCACTATACAACCTCAGACATGTTAACACTTCAGTCCCAGTTCTCCAATATCTTATTTAATTTGCAGAGGACAAGCTGCAAAGTGTAAAAAGCAGTAAACTTCAGTGTATTTTTGCACTTTAAACCTGCTCTGCATGGAGAAATTTTTGCAGGCCTCTATGCTCAAAACAAAGTGCAGAAGCTTGTGTTTGCCTCAAGAATACTAACTCAGGCCTTTCCATGCCACAGGCCAATCAGTAAGACTATTTTGTGCCCACAGATAGTTATAAAGTAAGATCGGGTTGAAAAAAGACCAAAGTCCATCAAGTTCAACCCCTCCAAATGAAACCCAGCATCCATCCATACACACACTGACCCCTTCATACACTCACATAAACTATATGTACTCATACACTAACTATAGATTTCAGTATCACAATAGCCTTGGATATTCTCCTTGTACAAGAAATCTTGCAAGACACTCTTAAAAGCATTAACACAAATTGGCCATCACAACATCAACTGGCAGTACATTCCACAACCTCACTGTCCTCACTGTGAAGAACCACCCTTGCTGCTTTGAATGAAAGTTCTTTACCTCTAGTCAGAAGTAGCGGCTTCTGGTGCAGTGATCATATTTATGGGTAAAAAGGTCCCCTGCTATTTGTCTATAATGTCCTCTAATGTACTTGTAAAGTCTAATCATGTCCCCTCGCAAGCGCCTTTTTTCCAGAAAAAAACAAACCCAACCTTAACAGTCTCCCCTCCCCTGAGGCCTCAACCGGGGACCTATAAAGAGACATAATTTTGTTTCATCCCTTGAGTTAATGCCCTTTTTTATGCAAGACAGAACTTTATTTGCTTTAGTGACCACAGAATGACACTGCCCAGAATTAGACAACATGTTATCTAAAAAAAAAAAAAAACAGAACCTTCTGAGTTAAGAGAACTCCCAACACACTGCTGTTTAGTGTATAACTTGCATTTATATTATTTTTGCCAAAGTGCATAACCTTGCATTTATCAACATTGAACCTCATTTTCCAGTTTGCTGCCCAGTTTTCCAGTCTAGTCAAATCAAGCTGTAAATTGGCAGCATCCTGCATGGAACCTATAGTTCTGCACAATTTAGTATCATCAGCAAAAATACAAACAGTACTTTCCAGGTCATTAATAAACAAGTTGAAAAGCAAGGGACCTAGTACAGAGCCCTGTGGTACTCCACGAACAACACTGGTCCAATTAGAAAATGTTCCATTTACCACCACTCTTTTAGTCTATCTTTTAGCCAGTTCTCTATCCAGGTACAAATACTATGTTCCAGGCCAACATTCCTTAATTTAACCAGTAAACTTCTGTTTGGCACTGTATCAAATGCTTAAGAAAAGTCTAATAACATTCACTGCCATCCCAGAATCAAGATCCCTGCTCGCTTTCTCATAAAAGGAAATTAAATTAGTCTGGCATTAAATGCTACACTCTGTGCCTGATGTTTGATTTTTTTATACACCGCAAGGTGCAGAATGGAGGTAGATCCTAAACAGAAGTGCTCTTTGAATTAAAAAAAGGGCCACCCCTTCTGTCTGTGGACACACTAAATGAGCCGTCTTGTATCTAGCATATGGGGCAAAATGGATCTCGGGCCTGGATCTTGTTACATTTAGGGGCAGATTTATCAAAGGTAGAGGTGAATTTTCGGATTGAAAAAATTAGAATTTCGAGCTATTTTGTGTACTTCGACTAGGGAATAGTCCAAATTCGATTCGAATTTGCAAAAAAAAGTCAAAAATTCGAATATCGAAATTTATCATGTACTGTCTCTTTAAAAATTTGACTTCGACCATTCACCAAACCTGCTGAATTGCTATTTTAGCCTATGGGGGACCTCTTAGAACATATTTGGAGTCAATTGGTGGATCAATTTGATCGAATTTGCTATTCCTTCGATTCAAACGATTTGAATTCAACCGAATATGGACCTATTTGATTGAAAACTGACCTATTCAACAGAAAAAAACCTTCAACTAAATTTCAGTTTGTCTTTTTGAATTCGAATTTAGAAGTTTTTTCAATTCGAAATTCGACCCTTGATAAATATGCCCCTTTAGATTGATGCAGCAAAAAGATATTTTTCCCCCAAAATCAAACTGTATTAAAACCAAGGGAATAACTTACTAACATATATGCTAAATGGAACTAAGGTAACTATTGTTAAAAATGTTATAAAATGAATTAAAAGTATCCATTGGTTCTAAAGAACTGGACATGAAGCTACAGTAAATTACATTCAATATGAGTAATTAAATTCTCTTTAATGATAGCTCAGTTACTGTAGATCTTTAGATCTTATGTCTTAGATCTTTTGTTTGTTATACGCTATGTTGTCAGGCAACATAATAAACTCTATGAACTCAACCTAAATATAATACTCTGTCCAATTATAGAGTGCTCAGTGGTCATTAATATATGCAAGACAAAGGTCTCTATTGAGAGAAGCAACAACACAGAAATGCAATGCCACCATGACCACCGTGGGGATAATTTATCAAGGAGTAGAAGTGTGTAATGCTACTACACATCATTCCCTCTTGCGCAAAGGCACTCTTCATTAACTCGGTTACTATGGATAACTTGCAGTTGTAAATATCTACCACCTGCTCTAAAGTTAGCAACAATCTTTCTCACAGGGATCAACCTTTCTCTCTGGGTCTGGTACGAGGCATCCGTGTTATACCTCATATGTTGTGCTCTGAGGTTAAACTTTTTGTATTCTTGAAAGAGGAGTAAATAATTGTGCCTTATACTATTCCCAGTGCTGTCTGTGTATGGCAGTGCTGCACACACAGAAAGGGCAGCATATGGGCTTGCCCATTAACACCTAGGTCAGCATCTAGTTCAGAACATGTAATTCAAGGTTGCAAGGCACTGGGAAGCCCTGAATGCCTGCCTATGTACCAGTGCAGCACATTGTACCAGCAACTTGCAACTGTAGCTTTGGCAAGTCAGCTCAATTGATGGTGTCTATAGTGGCAAATTAAGTTATTCCTAATAACCCCAAAATTCTTTTCAACCAAGAATCCCCATAACATCATTCCATTTTGAGTATAGGTTGCCATAGATGCACAGATAATATACTGCAAAACAAAGTTTTGTACGATCAGGGGCGGAACTACTGGGGGAGCAGGGGGCCTGCACCCCCTCAGGGCCCCCTGGCAGTCCGCGTGCCGCATATTCCCGGCCAGTTCCGGGTGTACGGAGGGGGGTCGGGGGCCTGGCTGCGCGTCCTGCGCCAGGGCCTGCCCCCCTTTAGTTCCGTTTCTGCGTACGATATTCTGTGTGTATGGCAGGAGGCAAAAAGGGGCGATCATATTGGTTGTCTCGTTGATCGTGCAGGTCTGAAAATGTTGATTGCGTTCCTTGGAAGGTGAACATAGGCCAATGCTTGTGCTAAATCATCAGCTACAGGTAGAATTCTATTTTATATTTAATGATTCAGCTCTAACATGTAGCAGGAAAGATTGTCATTGTTGCGTCTATGGCCACCTTAAAACTTACATTTATGTTGTGTTTGTCCAGATGCATAACATTTTTCAATTTATTCAAATTGTTTTGCAAAGTTGATCCTTCCAACATAGAATTTATAATATTGATAAGTTGTATATCATCAGCAAATACAAAGTCTATGCTCCCCTCAAAATCACATGAGAGCAAATTAAATAGAAGAGACCAAAAACACTCCTTTACTTCACTAGTAACAGTAATCTAACTATATAGTGTTTCATGTTCCACCACTCTGTAATCTATTTTTAGCCAGTTCTCCATCCAATATATGCAGTATGTGGCCTACTGATTTTGTAACCGATTGCATCAATGATGTTAATATTTCTGCTAACAAGAATTCAGACTATAAACCCTAGTGTTCTAAAGTAGTGATGGGCAAATCTGTCCCGTTTCACTTCACCGGAAAATTTGTGCAACGGTGAAAAATTTGCGAAACACATTGAAGTGAACGGGTGTCAAAATAATTTTGACGCGCATTAATTTTGATGCGTGTGTCAATTTTTTTGTCACTGCGAATTTTCGCTAAAACATTTTCGGCCGGCAAAATGCAGAAATTTGACGCAAATCCATGTCTGGGCGAATTTATTCACCCATCACTATTCTAGCCTGTCCAGTTGGAGTCTTGTGAAACAGATGTGGCTCCCCAGGAGATTCTGCTCCAGGACTCCACAGATGTATTTATATGACATCATCTTTAAGAAATAATCCATATACAGTACTTTATGTTCGGAATTTTTTTTGAAGCAAACCGCCATACAGGTCTATGGGCATAATGTTTGTGGCAAAACAAGGTGAAAAAATTCACCCATCCCTATTCCTTACACCAACTTTCCGACAATCAAAAGATCTTAAAAGTTTATATTGGAGTAAATAACTGATTTCAGAGAAATTTTCAAGATCATGACAGAATGCCGTATTATAGTTGGAATTTTTTTAACTTGAAACCAAAATGCATTTAAAATTCTTTGCTTGTTCCTTACCCTGATGTACATGAAGGGGATTATTTATTAAAGTCAAAATGCCAAAAACTTGAAAAATTCAAGGTTTTTTTTACTATAAAATCCAAATTTTTGTGGAAAAAAACCTTGAAATTTTTGAAAATGTATTATGCCCTGAGAATGGAAAGATCCGGCATCTCAGACCTGCCAAGGTTGTATATAAGTCACTGGGAGAGGTCCCTATTCTATTTGGAAGATTCTGTGGCCTGCGCTGGAATTAGCCCGAAATTCAAACTATTTCAGACTTTTTGGGTAAAAATCCAAAAAATTCAGGCGATTCGGGAAAAATGTTTGAAAAAATTGTGCGAATCGGGTTTTCACTGGATTTTATCAAGTTTTCCCCCGATCCAATTAAATCGTGCTTTTTTAATAATAAATAAGGTCCACCTGTGGATTCTAGTTTGGTAAGACTTTTTTTATTTTGATAAATAAGGCTGAATTGTTAAACAATGCTCTATCAATATCAATCCAAAATGATACATAACAAGTGGTGATTAATAGACTTTATCAGGTATACAGTATACGTTAACTGCCTAACAAATAGAATCTATTCATATGCAATATTTCTAAACAAATTTATACTAAACTCTTTCAATTACTTTGTTTTCCAACAGAGTGGTTCTATACACCATTTAATGCTCTTTTATAATTACTGAAAGAAGGATCTTTCACAAAACTTTATCAGACGTCTCCCTGTGATTGAACCTTGCTTTTTATGTTGATTTTTAAGTGTGCTAATGAGCCTTGGGCTGCAACAGCTGTTGTTTTATTGCTATTTAGTTGAGTGTATTTTTTTCTTTTCGTTAGATTTCTTTATATGAAAACTTTACACTTTGTTTAAAGAAACAGTTCATTGTAAAAATACTTGATAAACAGATGTGCAAAATAAAAAAATCTTTCTAAAATAGTTAGTCTAATGTAAAAAATGTAATGTATAAAGGCTGGAGTGACTGGATGTGTAACATAATAGCCAGAACACTACTTCCTGCTTTTCAGCTCTCTAAGGGCTCTTACATGCGACCGTTCCGACCTGCGCTCCCCTGCGTTCCGTTTTTTGGCGTTCAGCCGCAGGGGAGCGCAGGAATAGACACAAGTAATTATTTGAAATGGGGCTGTACTCACTCAGGCGCGTGTAGGCGCCGAACGCAGGAAAAATGCAGCATGTTGCGTCTGAACCTGCGTTCGGCGCCTACACGCGCCTGAGTGAGTACAGCCCCATTTCAAATAATTACTTGCGTCTATTCCTGCGCTCCCCTGCGGCTGAACGCCAAAAACGGAACGCAGGGGAGCGCAGGTTGGAACGGTCGTGTGTAAGAGCCCTTACTCTGAGTTAGTCAGTGACTATAAGGGGGGCCACATGGGACATAACTGTTCAGTGAGTTTGTAATTGATCCTCAGCATTCAGCTCAGATTCAAAAGCAAAAATTTAAGGCCCATATGGCCCCCCTCAAATCACTGATTACTGTCTGGTAACCAATCAGTGTAAAGCAAGAGAGCTATGAAACAAGAATTAAGCTTCTCTGGCTATTATGTTACACATCCAGTCACTCCAGCCTTTATACATTACATTTTTGGTAAACTAACTATATTGCAAACATTTTTTATTCTGCACAGCCTTTCTACTTACCCAGTTTTTATTTTTATATTGAACAATTTGTTTAAAACATGTGGATAAGCAGTGTCTTTTTTGTGTGTTTTTTAAATTAAAAAAGGAGCTAAAAACTCAAATAATCATTATCACCTATAAACATTATGGCAAAATGTTCTAAATCAAAACCAAAGAAAAGACAAAAAATCAAAGCATGCCTGATGAAGTATACAGTACATGGAAGACAAAATATAAAATGGAAACCACAACCACAGACACAAATCTCTAACAGGCGAAGGTTGTTTATGTCTTAATAGAACAATATCATTTATTGGTGATATTGTCAGGGTCATATATAATATGGAACTGTTAACTATCAACCAACAGTGATTACTGAGGATTTGTGGCAAAATTATGTGTTTAATGAAACTGCTGCAAAAATTCTCTGTGAAAATTTTTGTTGAGAAAAATGCAGAGAAAAACGCCGACTGACTTTAATGCATTGTGCGTAAATTTTATGCAACATTTTCAGCCAGCTGATCACTATCAGTCTAGATTGCCCCTACTAAAGTGGATAGTGTGCACATGTATCCATTGCTGCCTGTAAGGGCTCTTACACACGGCCGTTCCGACCTGCGCTCCCCTGCGTTCCGTTTTTTGGCGTTCAGCCGCAGGGGAGTGCAGGAATAGACGCAAGTAATTATTTGAAATGGAGCTGTACTCACTCAGGCGCGTGTAGGCGCCGAACGCAGGAAAAATGCAGCATGTTGCGTCTGAACCTGCGTTCGGCGCCTACACGCGCCTGAGTGAGTACAGCCCCATTTCAAATAATTACTTGTGTCTATTCCTGCGCTCCCCTGCGGCTGAACGCCAAAAAATGGAACGCAGGGGAGCACAGGTCGGAACGGCCGTGTGTAAGAGCCCTTACAGGCACCTACCCTGGGATGCTACATCTTCATTTTTGCCAGTTGCTATGCAATCAATCAAAGAAAGACCTACGTGATCCTGGATGATTATGGAATACTAGTCCACTAGAAAAGCATAGAAAGTTCACATGTTAGACTACATTTAGAACCAAATTCGAATGTGTGCTTTTTAAACAAAACCTTGCAACTCAAAAACTGACAGGTTTTGCTTGATCAAAAATTAAAAAATTGCGAAAATGCACAGAAATGCATTGAAGTCTATGGCAAACAACATTTTGATGAGTGAATAATTGCAAAACATTTTTTCATGCATAAAACAATTTTTTCTATGGCCACAAAACAACCCCAATCTTGACACTCTACCCCCATAATTGAACTCTTCCCTCCCTCTAACCAGTTTAGTTGCACTTAGTCTCTGCACTCTCTCCAGCTCATTTATATCCCTCTTAAGGACTGGAGTCCAAAACTGCCCCCATACTCCAGATGAGGCCTCACCAGGGACCTATAAAGAGGCAGGGGTATGTCCCTTTTTTATACAAGACAGAACTTTATTTGCTTTAGTAGCCACAGAATGACACTGCCCAGAATTAGACAACTCGTTATCGACAAAAACTAGATCATTTAAGGAAACTCACAACTTAACTTGCATTTATATTATTTTTGCCAAAGTGCATAACCTGCATTTATCAACATTGAACCTCATTTTCTAGATTGCTGCCCAGTTTATATATATTGCTATACGTCAGTGTAAATAACACACACACAGTCTTTTACTTCCAACTAAAGTGAGGTATGACAGCAGGTTGCACGGATCGATATACCAATTAAATGACAAGATTACCCTGAAGATTAGCATACAGCTCAATAAAGGAAAAAAGGCCTGCTTCCATAAGCTTATTAGTTGTAGACAAGCAGCGATATTTATTTATGCTGTTACTCCCCACTGATCTCCTACACTAGATGTGCTATTTAATACTCACTGTGCCTCCAAAATGTAATGAGTATGTATACCACACACTGTTCAACTGCTAAAATAAAGCCACATTGTGATGTTCAGATAACTGCAGCAACACATTAAGAACAATCTTTAACTCTGCATGTCCTGTGTTTGATTGGACAGAAATGAACACTATTTTAGATTACAAATTATTTCTCTCTCTCTTTTCAGTAGGAAGCAAAAATAAACTAAGGATAAAAGAACGAAGCATTTACAAATGTAGATTTTCAGAATGTTCTATTTTGCCAGGCATGGATTCCTTTGAAGAATAACCCCTTCACTACTTTGCCCTTGCCTCTGTCATTTGCCCCCTTGCTTTACTCTGCCTATAAACACATGTATCTGTGTTCCCATGTACCAGTTTCCCATGTCACTCAATGGCCATTGAAATCCAAGACAATGCCATTAGTTCCTGCAAGTGTTTGGTAGAACATTGTGCAAATCACTGCCACCCACAACATATTTAGATTTTTTTTGTGGGACAAATAAAAGTTCATAGACTTTGCTGGAATGTTGTGCTTATGTCTAGTTAATATATTAGTCTTTGAAAGCCACAAAATATTGAGCTGGAAACCATTATCAAACTTTTGTCCCATTGGATCATTTTAAAAATTCTCTTAGCACTGGCCAGGGCAGTGTCAAGGCTGCTGGTCGTACCCCACTTAAAGGAGAAGGAATAGCATTTTACACTTGGGGGTGCCAAAAGTTAGGCACCCCCAAGTTACTACTTTTACTTACCTGACACCCCGGTCTGGAGCTCCTATCAGCAGAAAACCGAACTGGCCCGGGGTTCTTCTAGCGACCAACATGGAGAGATCCTATTCCTGGTTTGGGTCTTCTCACAGTTGCGCATGCACAGTAAAGCCGGCTATTTCGCACTACTGTGCATGCGTCTGCCCCGGGAAATTTGTAAACCAATGAAGCAGGAAGATAAAACTTTACATGATAAAGTTTTTCTGAATTTAATTGCATCTCAAATTGAATCTCGTCCATGACTTTTCACGTGATAAACCTTTTTCTTACTGAATTTAATCTTGCCCATAATGATTAGAAATTGATTAAATCTATAAGTTGTTACACTAAGGGGGTTATTTGTCAAAATCCAATATTTTTCTGATTTAAATAAAAAAGTCAGACCAAACAAGAATCCACAATGTTACCTTATTTATGATTTAAAAAGCATGATTTTTTTGGATTGGGGACAAAAGCAAGCAAAAAAACTGAATCATGGGTTTTTTTTTTTCTCGAATCATATGATTGGGTTTTTTCCCCAAAAAGCCAGAATATTTCAGATTTTTGTCCGAAAAGTCCCAAACAGTCGTTTTTTCAGGCTAAGTGCAGACCACAGAAACTTCCAAATACAGTAGGATAGGAACCTCTCCCATTGACTTATAGACAACCTCAACAGGTCTGAGACACCAGATTTTTGGATTCTGACTTTTTCATTCTCAGGGTATAATAAATCCAGAAAAAAAAATTTTCCCTCTAAAAATTCAGATTTTATAGTAGAAAAAACTAAAATCTTTCAAGTTTTTCTGGACTTTAATAAATGAGCAAGCTGCACAGGGCATGCTAAGTAAGTAGCCAAATAAATATTATAGATAAGATTCCAACACAATCTATTAAGACAGTTTAAACAATCAAAGCTATATATGTTACTATTGTATCGGCGTGGATATAATGTAAAAGGAAGTATCAGTTGTCCATTAAAGGAGAACTAAGCTTAACTAAAGAAGTAGACTAGAAATGTCTACATTATATATTAGGTTTCTAGATGGGCTCACAGCCCTTTAGCAGTAAAGATCTGTGTCTCCAAAGATGCCTCAGTAGCTCCCCATCTTCTTTTCTGCTGATTCACTGCACATGCTCTGTGCTGCTGTCACTTACTGAGCTTAGGGACCCACTCACAATATACTATATATACAGAATAACTGCTTGTAAATTTATGACAACCCCTAAGCTTAGCTTTTCAACAGCTGCCCAGAGACCACTGAGCATCTGAGTGTCACAGACACTTTCCAAGATAGTGACCCCCTGTGACAAGTTTGAGATACTGGATAATTGCTGCTATTGAGATGCTGAGGCTAGTACAGCAAGTTTAGTTTATTCATTTTTTGGGTTTAGTTCTCCTTTAAATGCATAGCAGAAACTGTAGTGTGACCTTGTGACATCACAAAAATCACCTGACTTCTCAAACCAATCCAAACACATCCCCACCATCAAATACACTCAATGCCAATATCATAAACAATGGTAACAAATTTAAATTCCAATGAGGTATCCAGTATCTTCTTAACTTTTGAAAAGCTGGTTATGACAATGCAATATGGTGTAATGACACCATTATGCTTTTGCCACTTTTGCTGTAATTCAGTTCACAGAACTTCCATTGGTGCCCTTTTCAGGTTTTACTGGTAGATCTTTCCAGCTGACAAGAGGGCACCCATTCCAATTAGAAGAAAGGAGATTCCGTCCAAATATTGGGAAGGGGTTTTTTTTTACAGTGAGAACTGTGAAAATGTGGAATTCTCTCCCTGAATCAGTTGTACAGGCTGATGCATTAGATAGCTTTGAAAAGGGGTTGGATGGCTTTTTAGCAAGGTAAGGAATACAGGGTTATGAAAGATAGCCCTGGTCTCCTAGTTTTGAGTCCATGTCTACCTGTAGTAAGTTCTGGGGCACCAAATGAGCTTTGGTGAAGACCGGTGCTGGTCAGCATCTCCTACTTCACAAATAGAGAAAGTTTACTCTAGCATTCTCCAGGGTTCCAATTTACAGAAGGTGGAAAGAACCTTTCAATTATATAGTGATATTGCTTCTCATATTAACTCTTAAGAAGTGGATATTTTCTTTTCCAAGTTAAGATTAAGGAAAAAGAATAAAAATATTCATGTTCACTGTTCTGCTAATTCCATATTGTATTTTTTTACCCCAGTTGATGTAAAAACAGTTTCTCAGTTACTTTTTTCTTACTTTTGCTAATGAATTGATAAAATATGGTAAAGCAGAGTTAATTATTTTGTTTAAAATGAAATGCAGCATTTAACATTAGGCTTTATATCCAAATTGTTCCAAGAATTCTACATGTGGTGCAAGGAACACTGGACCCTTGGGTATATCATTCTATTGATATATTGAGTTAAAGCTTGATTTATTAAGCCATCCAATAAACAGTATGCACAGGCAAGGCATATAAGGAAAGTGAATAATCTTATGTTGTCATGTGGTGCTTCAATTAATTATTTAAACTGACTAAGCAAATACAATGTACAGGTCAGAGAAGTTTGATTACAGGAGTTTTCAATAAAATTTCGATAAAATGCTGCATATTTTCTGAATCCTGATGTTCAGTTATTCAGAGCCATTATCAACATACAGGGGCCGATTTACTAACTTCGAGTGAAGGATTCGAAGTAAAAAAAATTCGAATTTCGAAGTGTTTTTTGGGCTACTTCAACCATCGAATGGGCTACTTCGACCTTCGACTATGACTTTGACTTCGATTCGAAGGATTCGAACTAAAAAACGTGCGACTATTTGACTATTCGATAGTCGAAGTACTGTCTCTTTAAGAAAAAACTTCGACCCCCTAGTTCGCCATCTAAAAGCTACCGAAGTCAATGTTAGCCTATGGGGAAGGTCCCATAGGCTTTGCTAAGTTTTTTTGGACGAAGGATAAACCTTCGATCGTTGGATTAAAATCCTTCGAATCGTTTGATTCAAAGGATTTAATCGTTCAATCGAAGGATTATTCCTTTGATCTTTCGATCAAACTATCTGCGCTAAAATCCTTCGACTTCGATATTAGAAGTCGAAGGATTTTAATTCCCAGTCGAATATCGAGGGTTAATTAACCCTCGATATTCGACCCTTGGTGAATCGGCCCCACACTGTTCAGTAGTGACATGTTAATATAGTGTCTTTCCATGTACAATGCTCTGCTTTGCATGACAGCATATTTACACATTTTCTCATGTAAAATGGTAAGTACAACTTAGGTTCATGTAGTTCATGTAGTCTGACATACATATGCCTTGGAGAAGATGGCTTGAAGCAGACAACACACATGATAAGCTCATTGAATTTTTATTGCTCCAGTTTACATGTCCCATGGATTTGGGCCCAGCCCACACATAACCACAGGGCACAAAGGTTTATTGCCTATGTTCCTAGTTGCCTTACCTCTGTACAATTTCAGGTCATTGATGGGGTGATACTATGAGAACACAAACATGTATAAAAAAAATGCAACAAAATACATTGAGAGCTGTGAAGATGTGGAATTCTCTACCTGAATCAGTGGTACAGGCTGATACATTAGATAGGTATAAGAAGGGGTTGGATGGTGTTTAGCAAGTGAGGGAATACAGGGATATGGGAGATAGCTCATAGTCCAAGTTGATCCAGGGACTAGTCCCATTGCCATTTTGGAGTCAGGAAGGAATTTTTTCCCCCTCCGAGGCAAATTGGAGAGGCTTCAGATGGGGTTTTTTGCCTTCCTCTGGATCAACTGGCAGGCAGATAAAAAAAAAAAAAGGTTGAACTTGATGGACGTGTCTTTTTTCAACCTAACTTATTATGTTACTGTGTTACTATGTAAAATAAAGATGAAATGGTGCATAAAATTATAAGACGAGAAGATCAAAAACTTGGGCTTCCTCTTGAGAAGAGTTACTTGCAATGTGACATGGTTAGCAATGCATTAGCGCTGTGGCTGTCAAAATTTTCAGTTTGGACAATGCCTCCTCATTGAAGGTATAAATATTTTTGTCTGGGCAACCCTTAGCTCCTAAAATGAGAAGGTAAAGGAAACTATAAGTTCATTAGTAATTCTGTCATGTTTTGAAGAATGCCTATAACAGCAAATATATATTCACCCAAAATCTCAACCTAAATGACTTTCAAGCTGGTAATTTAGGAGTATCTAAGTCAGAAAATAACCATTCTCTCTTACCCTAACTAGCTTTCATGCTAAGTCCCTCATGCCACTTCTCCGAGCCCCACAAATGGGTCCTAATTTAAAATGAATAAAAAAGCATTTCACAGATATAAATTAGTCTTAAAGAGAAAGGTGACACAATTATCTGATTGGTGATGTTATTATAGTAGATTTCATTGTTGCCTATCAAAGGGCGTTGGATGCCTACCTTTGATTTCCATATGATATGAGTATCAAATGGATGGTGCTTTGGGTAATTGGAGAAATGTTTACAATCATTTATGGACACGCATGCGAAGATGATACAATTATAAACTGAATTGTGAAAATGAATAAAGAAGCTTTATTTCATTCCCCTTTACAAAGTGAAATTTGCAATTAATTCTCTAATGTTTTATCAATGACATTGTCAAAGTGAACATGCTGGAGCTGGTGAAAGTTATAGTCTGCAAGAACTAGATCTACTTAGAGTTCAAGCAGAATCACTGTGGTTTCAGGCTGCATATAAGAAAATCACATTTTATAGAGATGTCTCTATTTTGTTTTAAGTTATGTTACAAAATAAATTGCCTGACCTTACAGCAGTAGCTCCATTAATATGGTTGAAATATTGCTAAGCAATTTATCATGATAAAAATTCGTTCTTAATGTGCCTGCTACACGATTCGCCTGATTATGAACTGCCCTGAGTATTATCTTTATTACACAGATAACTTTAGATGTGACTTAAGATCTTAAAAGAGCTAAGCTGCTTTAACAGAAGACAATTTAAGTACTCAAGTTCCTCACGCTCAAGAAGAAAACGTTTGTGGCTTTATTTCATCAGATCAAATGAAATAGCAGGCTTAATTCAGCGATTAATACTTGATCAAAGCAGTGTTTTATTATATATCTGTTTTATCACACACAGATACATTGAAATAAAATAATATACACAATATGGCTGATTTCTGAATGTGAAGACAAGAGCAATGCAAATAGTGTTTGTATGAGGTGCTGGGCAGCTAAAATCTGCTCTACCATTTTGATTGTGCCTTTAATTGAATATTCAGTGCAAGCGGCATAATGCAGCAGCCACGGGTGTAAAGTGAGGCTGCAGTACATGATCACCTTGAGCAGAAATTAAGAACATGCTTGAAATATATCTGGTGCCTGAAGTTACTCCTAATTTAAGATTACCAATTCATGTGAATAGCAGGGGACACTTTCATAAATTGTAACTGGATTGGATACACTGTGAATTAACTTACTGTAGGTATATGCAATCAGTGCAGTGCAACATCTTGCAGGTATTAGGAGTGACCTGATGGTTTTTAATAACCTTATTATATTTGTATATCATTTAAGGGATTCTGTCATGATTTTTATGGTGTAGTCTTTATTTCTAAATTACATTGTTTACACTGCATATAATTCACTCTATTATGTAAAATATCATTCCTAACCCAACAAGTGTATTTTTTCTATTTGTAATATTAGTATGTAGGCATGATCTCAGGTCATTTTACCTGGTCATGTGCTTTCAGAAAGAGCCAGCACTTTAGGATGGAACTGCTTTCTGGCAGGCTGTTGTTTCTCCTACACACTGTAACTGAATGTGTCTCAGTGGGACCTGGATTTTACTATTGAGTGCTGTTCTTAGATCTACCAGGCAGCTGTTATCTTGTGTTAGGGAGCTGCTATCTGGTGACCTTCCCATTGTTCTGTTGTTAGGCTGCTGGGGGGAAGGGAGGGGGTGATATCACTCCAACTTGCAGTGCAGCAGTAAAGAGTGACTGAAGTTCATCAGAGCACAAGTCACATGACTGGGGGCACCTGAGAAACAATTTAAAAAATAAATGTAAACAATCTGTTTGCTCTTTTAAAAGTGGATTTCAGTGCAGAATTCTTCTGGAGCAGCACTAGTAACTGATGCATTTTGAAAAAAAAATTCCATGACAGTATCCATTTAATGGCTAGCAAGTAGCGTCCAGATCAATTTACCATCAGGTGCATAGTGGATATATATGCTAGGAACATAATAATCACACATGTACGTTGCTACGCATTGCTACATATCTCTATTTGAATATATTATCAAATACTGAACTGGCAAATACTAAAATATACCAAGCAGTTTGCTTTTGTCTCCATTTATCAAAACTTTCCATGGCCATCTTTTTGTCTTTAGTTCAACATGGACAATAACCCTCTCTTAGTCCCATTATTGACTCTAATTCTCTGTGTCAAAAAATAACTCAAGGACAAACCTCTGTTGGATCAGAAGAGGGTCGTTTGTGAGTCCCTATTAGGGATGTCGCGGACTGTTCGCCGGCGAACCTGTTCGCGTCCGCCGCAAGTTCGCGAACGTCACGCGACGTTCGCCAATAGGCGTTCGCGTCAAAATCGTTCGACCATTCGACCATTCGATCGCTAAAATCGAAGGATTTTCGTTCGAATCGAACGATCGAAGCCATTGGATTGAATGAAATCCTTCGATCGTTCGAATCGAATGATTTTCGGATGTTCGAAGTTCGCGAACTGTTCGCAAATTTTGCCGGTGTTCGCGAACGGCGTTCGCGAACACATTGGCGGCGGTTCGCTACATCCCTAGTCCCTATTCACATTCAAAATTATAGTGGCAAATAACAAGATTCTCCAGGAAACTGATAATAATATTCCTTGGGTACATTCAAGTTTCCTTTCCCCTTTTGCATTTGAGTTTTCACACAAAATTCAGTTCCCTTTAGCTCAGCAATGACGCTACTTTTATAACTATTTTATATGTTTTTTATGTTGCACTTTAATAAAAAAATGTCACTTTACACTGCTCTGAAATTTGAGAAGATTGTATTTAAACATTTTTAAAACTTTCTTCTTATGTGATGCTTAAAGTTAAAATGTTTCAGATTTTAGAAGAAGTAATCTTCAGCATAAGTGGGCTGAGGTAAGAAATTAATTATACAGAACTATACTGTAATGGACACTTTTGCAGACTTATGTAAATGTATTAATTTTGCTTCAGTATTCCTCCAAGATATAAACCAACTTGTAAACACTAACACAGAGAATATTAAAAGGACATAAAATAATTTAGAAAACATATTCATTTAAATGTAGACAAAGTAGACTAAATATGACACAGATGATATTTAGAAAAGCTTTTTCGTTTCCTTAAGTTATATTTGTTTTTTTAACTGTTTAATTAAATTCTATTGGTTATTTATCTAAGCTGTTAAATAGGATAGTATATTAAAAGTCGCAAATGTTGCACAGGGTTTAGTAACAGATAGCAACCAATTAGAGCTAACTATTGCAAATAATTCACGCTACCATATAAAGTGTTATTCCTGAACCAACAAGTATATCTTTTTTTTACTTGTAAAATTGGTGTGTAGGCAGCCATCTCAAGTAATTTTGCCTGATCCTGTGCTTTAATAAAGAGCCAGTGCTGCCCTTTGGAACTACTTTCAGACAGGCTATTCCTACTCAATGGAATTGGAGGAGTTGCAGTGGGACTTGGATTTTTAGTCTCATATGTACCAGGGTGCTGTTATCTTGTGTCAGGGAGCTGTTATTGGGTTACCTTCCCATTGTTATAGGGCTAGGCTGCTGGGGGTTAAGGTAGGGGATGATATCACTCCAACTTGCAGTGCAGCAGTAGAGTGACTGAAGTTTAATAGAGCACAAGTCACATGACTGAGGGCCCCTGGGAAACTGACATTATGTCTAGCCCCATGTCAGATTTCAAAATTAAATATAAAAACAAATCTTTTGCTGTTTTGAAAAATGGATTTCCATGCAGAATTCTGCTAGAGTACCAGTATTTACTGATGCATTTTCCCATAACAGTATACCTTTAAGATCCTTATATTATTATAGTATATATTTTATAGTTTTTGGTACTACTGTAGAGCTCTGTGCATTAGTATAAAGATACAGAAATAAGTAACAAGTGCCATCACTTTAATCCATGACTCTAACAGAGGGAGGGGAAATATCAAATGAATAAACAATGACAGCGTATCATAAAAATGATAGTGACAATTAAAATGCAATGAACAGACTAACGAGAAATGCAACCGCATAAATATATAGAGACAAGCACAAAAACTATACTAATAGTAATAAACAAAACACACAATGTTAGCATAACCAGCATTAATGGAGCATTTTAAATCAATCAAGTGAAATGAAAATCATACCTAATGTGGTAGAAAACAAACTAAAATGGAACAGCCCAGTATCAGAAGAAAATCTTTAGTTACACAGAAGCTTTTTAAACATTTGTTAGAGTGAAAGAAGTTAGGAATTATACTCCGGGTTCATAGCACTGCAGTTAGGTTGGTAAGCATGTTACTAGGCCTGACAATATCACAACAAGGCCTAACTACAATTGTTTAAAACTAACAAAGTAATTGAAAATTCTCATTGAGACCCCAGGACCATTGGTCTGCATTGCTCATGAAGAACCAGTTGGATGGTAAAATTAGGCCCTGCACAAGGAGAGTCAGGTTGAAATGGTTTAACTGAATGGTCCATGGAACCAGTGGAGTGGGTTGTAGAGGCAGGCTCTTGTTCCCATTCTCAGTCACATACTGTATGGTGTAGCAAAATGGCTCGGTAAGGAAATACTAGATATAATTCGATGCTTCTTGGTTTGGTTGAAAAATACATATACTGTAGCTTGGCTTCACTCTGGCTTCTGATTGACCAAATAATGCTTCATAGATCATTGTAGCTCAAGGTATAAGTCACTTCTGCCTAAGGACTATCTCCACATATGCCACTTATACTAATATACAAGTGCAGAAAGCACCACACAAGTTGGGATTGGCATAGGGCACCATAGAACCAAGGACATCTTTAGGCTTAGAAATCCAATGGTTGTGCCCCCTAAACCTCATCCTAAATGTCTCGAGTGAAATCAATTTGTATCTGAAATATAATACATTTACATAGATGTGCTATAAAGCAATTCTACCTAATTGCTACACAATAGGTCAAACTAACCAAGTTAATCACACAAGTGATACTATGGGATAATAACAACCCTTTTAGACCTTATTGTATCAGTTTTCCCTCATCTTATATATCACAGTCCACTTTGGATAGCTGCATACCTTCCTGTCTTCTTCAACACCTTACAACTCAATTCATTTATGAAGGGCCAAAAACTAATGCACTTGTAAGTGCAGGTGCTCTAAAACAGACAAAATGGGAGTGCATATTGGTGCAATTAATTAAGGTACTTCTGTGTGGTACAGGTACAGTGTGTCTACTGGCACTGTTGGACCCTGGAATTACAGCTACCCTAGAGTTAAGTAGCTCCAGGGTTCCCACAGAAAATTGTAATATTGTGTGAACAAAGCTTGGTCCCAGAGATTTTGATGCAAACACAATTTTGAACTAGATGCAACTTGCAATTCTGGAAAAAAAGAGCTGACACAAACTGGACCTTTATTAAAAGTGTCTAGTACCTTTTTACATTGTGTAGGTAAAGCGTGATGTCTTCCATGCCTACATGGAGGACTTATTCATTGAGATCATTTTTGCAAGAATTGTTTGGTGTTTCTCCTCAAGGTTTGGGGCATGAGTTCCTTGGTGTGATGTGGTGAATTTGTGATAATTTTTTTTGGTTTATGTTTACAAGCCTTATAGATGCAAATTGGGACTGTTTTAATCCAGGCAGTTGACAGTTACATAAGATGCAGTCTGGTGCATGGACACAATTTCAGTGGAATTATTGTAACGCTGCATTATAGGTAGAACATGCTGATTTGCTTCCTAAATTTTGCTTTTCTCACGGTACTTGCATTTGTAACTGACCCTTATTGTACCAAAGTTCTTTTTATTTGACATTCCTATAAATGAATTAAGAATTAGCAGAAAGAATACATTTCCTTACCATTTCTGCTTTCTTCATCAATGGCAACTATAGTCGCAGGTATGCCGCCTCTGGCCAGTTTACAATCTATAAGGAAAATATAGGTGGAATTAATTAACTAAATGGATGTCTCAAAATCTTAACTAGACGAACAATGTTTCTGGTATTGTTATTATAAAATAGATGATACTTTTGGAATCACAGGCTTACTGCCAAAAGCAATGTAATTAAATGGCGGCACAGAATGTTTTCCCATAATCTATAATGTCATAATGCAGCACTGAACAGAGACCGTAATTCCTAAGAGCCTCTGCACCCCTAAAAGCAAACATCAAGCTTCTGCCACATCACAACAGCAAGCAGGTCACACTTAACAACAAATGCTACTGATGTACTCACAACAATGTTACTCCTTGCTCCATATTCAAAAGTAAATTCCCTTTCTATAAAAATTGAGCTTTTGAAAAGAAAACATTTTAAGCCTCTCTGAAGTCTAAGAAAGGCATAGCTGTGAAGCTGAAGTCCTTCAGGACCAGGCAATTTTATGGTAATTTCATTAAAAGAAAAAAAAACAAAAACATTAAGCGATGATTAAAAGGCAAAACCTGTAATTAAAGCTTCACAACAAAAACACACATAATTGGAATTTAATTGAGATCAAAAGGATCTAATTGATGTGAGTGAGCTGAATCTGAATAATGCTATAAAGAGAATGACACATGAATACCAGACAAGCAATGGTCAGGATTTTAACTGTTGGATCTTACCCTCATATTGCCAGTCTGAAGTATAGTCATCAATGGAAGCAGAGAAGAATTATGGAAGAAAAGAAATAAAGAAGAAGAATTCTTAAGATAGACGTCACATGCAAGAACAGCAGAAAAAGAGTTAACCCTTTGGGCAGTTGAAGTGGTTGCTACTGATGCACAGATAGCTTTTATGTGCTCAAGGGGTTAATGGAAATTAGATTAAGAAAGGGAATGTCCAACCTGTGGGCTCACTAGCTCTCATTGATCTACATTTAACAGTTGTAGTTAACAGTTGTAGTTCACAATCTTGAGGGCTACAGGTCACACATCTCTGTTACAAAGAAGAGTAAAGATGTTACATAACTTCAATCCTATTCAGTTTCATGATTGAAAATATGTTGTTCCTTTAACTGAAAAAGCATTGTAAGTAAGTAACTACCAAGTTTTGCAAGCCCAAGATCATCTTGCCTACTAATAGGGCCTTAGATGGCATATGTTGGCTCTACCATAGTATAAACAGGCATGGGCAAAATATTGCCCTTTAGAGGGCTTTGCGTTGATACAGATTGTACAAGAAAGATGATATAATATGCAGTTGACCAGGAATGGGGATAGACAGCTACCGTATATACTCGAGTATAAGCCGACCCGAGTATAAGCCGAGGTACCTAATTTTACCTACGAAAACTGGGAAAATTTATTGACTCTAGTATAAGCCTAGACACAACTACAGCCCTGTCTCCCAGCAGCGCACATTCCGCCAAAGCGACCCCCCCAGTGATCAATCAGACTTCTTTGCAAAGTTGATGGTGACAGAGAATTGCCAAACGGATTACTGTGTGCATTGTCCCACTGTCCCACTACCATGTGCAGAGGGTGCTGTGTGATATTGCCAACACTGTTAATCTTTCGTATAACCAACAGAGGGCTCTGTGTGATATTGCCATCACTGTTAATCCTTCATATAACCAACAGAGGGCGCTGTGTGATATTGCAGTCACTGTTATTCTTTGATATAACCAACAGAGGGCGCTGTGTGATATTGCAGTCACTGTTATTCTTTCATATAACCAACAGAGGGCGCACTGTTATTCTTTCATATAACCAACAGATGGCGCTGTGTGATATTGCAGTCACTGTTATTCTTTCATATAACCAACAGAGGGTGCACTGTTATTCTTTCATATAACCAACAGATGGCGCTGTGTGATATTGTAGTCACTGTTGTACTTTCATATAACCAACAGAGGGCGCACTGTTATTCTTTCATATAACCAACAGAGGGTGCTGTGTGATATTGCAGTCACTGTTATTATTTCATATAACCAACAGATGGCGCTGTGTGATATTGCAGTCACTGTTATTCTTTCATATAACCAACAGAGGGTGCACTGTTATTCTTTCATATAACCAACAGAGGGCGCTGTGTGATATTGCAGTCTCTCCCCAAGTGAACTGTTGGTATAGGAATGATTAAAAGTGACTGCAATCTCAGCTGCTGCCCGTTGACCTGAGTATAAGCCGAGGTAGACTTTTTCAGCACATTTTGGATGCTGAAAAACTCGGCTTATACTTGAGTATATACGGCAACTGTAAAGTGTGCATCTCAAGGGGAATGGATACATGTCTTTGCAAAGGACTTCTGCACCTGGGAAGTGCAGCTGCTAAATCAAGAGAACGACAATCTGGGTCTTTACTTATCCTTAAAGATAAGGACATTAAGGTAAAACAATATTCAGAACTCTAGTTGTAACTATCTGGCTGATGGTTCTGTATCATTTGTAAATCAGCATCCAGCCTTTTCCACTTGTCTTTGGCCTCATCACCTTCTAATCTAGAGAGGAGTCAGCTAATGTAGCATTTATTATCCTCTAAATGTATTATTATTATAGTGAGAGCACTGATAATGGGACAATCACCTTTATTCATCCATTAAATCATAACATACATATCAGGTAAATTAAATGGGAAAAAAACTTTACAATCCATTAGGTGCTAAATTGCACTAGTCAGATCTTTACCTTTATTTTCTAGTAGACTGATCAAAACTAGCTGCTGGTTGGTTGTTAATCGCAACTGTACTGGTGAAATTAAATCTGATTAAATTAGCACCTGTATGCAGTGAACTTGCCCTAGGGAGCCCTTGGCAACCTGTCCAGCCACCACTAGAAGTAGACATAAGACCCTTAACAGGTACAGTAACTGCCCAGCACTCCCACCTATCATTACGCCATAGGCAGGTGCCTCTTCTGCCTACTCCTAGTTCCTTGCTTGTGTGCTAGCTTTTGCCTGCATCACTAAATCCATAGTTATGACACCTGATACTATGCTGAAGTTCTGGGCTTTATAAGTAAGTTTTCATTCTCATTCTTGGGCAGACAGAGTATAAGTGTAATCCTTATTATGCCTGAGTGTGCAAGGCCTACCAATAACTTTTGCACCTTTCGAAGAAATCAACTTTCATTTTTAACTTTTTCCCACATTTCCCCATTTCTATATAAAATATATATGAAGACAGTAGGAGGGATAATATATCAAAGAGATACAAACAAATTGATCATAATTTCCTGCCAGAAAGTTTGTACACCCTTGTGGTTTCCTCATAGCATGAAGAATTGAATTAAAATTTCATTAAAACATTTCATTCATTTTGTTTGAAAAAAGTAGGTTTTTTTTGCCCATCTATTTCCAAGTTGATAAGTGAAGCCATAAAAACGATTGCACAAACACAGTAAAACATGCCTAAGATAGACTGTGCCATTCTATTTAGGCCTAAGGGGAATATATTGTATGTATAAACAAGAAGGGTAGAAATGTAATATAGATTATATACACAATGCCTCAAATTAACTCTATTGAACAGAATCAAAATTAAACATAAATACAGTGTATTAGTATCTTATATACTGTTAGTACCTTATATTTTGCAACAGTTCAAAAATTGATTTCTAAATTCAAAATAAAATAAACCAACTTTTCCTTGAGTATAAATCTTAGAATTCAAGAACATCACATTGGTGTCCGCATCATTCTGATAAAGACCTCTCTTAAGCAGACAGGAAAAAGACAGCAGAGATAAAAAGTCATAGTCACACATTAACAAGTCTCTAAAAAGTATCAATAGATCATTTTTCTTAAGAGTCAACGCAAGAGGCAAGTTGAGGAGTTGGTTTGATTGATGCACTTTTTGCCAAGTGTGACATATGTACATCTTTTAAAAAATTAGACTTTTGACTGGTTTAGATTTCCTTTCATGGCTTCATTTTATCTGATGTCCCTAAGGACATAAATGCTTGTACATTTTTTCACTCTTTCATTCTTAGTTTATCAGCAGTGGCTCTTCCATCCTAGGTAATGTAATTTAGAATACTTTACTAGCAAATCTATTATAACGTAATGCAAATTATACATAGAACAAAGAAACTTTTCTTTAAAATTGGGTAAAAACAGAATTTAGGTTTGAAATGGACATGGTGATGAAATGGTCAATACAATTCATATTAGAATTTTTTTTTCATTTAAAGCAGATTCTATATTGAAATGTAATTATAGTAAATAGCTTTTGGCAAGTTTGTTTATACATTAACATGCTGGTAATTTAACGATTATTCATAATTCCCAATATTATCAGTGGTGTGGTCAGAAACAATATGTATCAGCACAGTTCTTATATTTATATTATCATATCATATATAATTTTATATATATATATATATATATATATATATATATATATAATGATTCTGTTTCGTTTTGCTTCGCCATAAAATTTGAAAAATTGTTGAAAAATTCACAAATTGGTGAAAAATGTGGCTTTTATTCATTCATTCATTCATACATCGGGGCAAATTCACAAATTTAAAATTTTTCCCTGCGAAGGCTTCTCCACACTCTCTGCCACTTCACCAGGCGCAAATTCGCTACCACTACACTAATTCACTAAAATGCGAAGTTGCGTCTCAGCTGCCGAACGCTGGAGAAGTTTCACTAGTGTTAATTCGTCAGCACAAGCATTATATAGTGAACTTTCGTTAAGGTTTGTTTCTGCCTAGCAAAACTTTATCAATACACCTACGCTTAGGTACATTTTAATAGGGTGGGTTCATAAAAGTCATATATGTCTTTATTAGAGATGTTGGTGCAAATGATTGAAATGGCCACTTATTATTATTAGTGAAGGGCGAATGTATTCACCAGGTGTGAATTCATGGCGAATTTGCACGATTCGCCGCCGGTGAATAAATTTGCGAAACGGCCGAAAAAATTCCCTGGCGAAAATTCGACAGCGTCAAAAATTAGCAAATTCGCCCATCACCAATTATTATACATGAACAAGGAAGCAAAATAAAGACAAAATAGATCCTCTAATGTCCTAGACATGAGCCCACCCTAAAACAAATGTGGCATGCCACTTAAATTAGTAAAAAAAAATTGTTAACACAGAAAAATTGTTAATAGTTAGAACTTTGGAAGACAATCCTACTTTAAATTATGAAAAAACACTAGAGTTTTTTTTAGAACTTTTATGACTTTTCGGCATACAGGATATGATATCACTGACATAAGACTGAGGAGGAGGCAGCTTCATCTTATCAGTTCGCCAGTTCAAAGGTGTTCTGTAAAATTTGCACTTCAGTGAACTTGCAGAGTAATGATTGTTTGCCTGAGCAAAAATTTGCCAGGCGACAGGGCACAGAACTGTGCTAGCAATGGTCTCTTTTGCTAGTGAATTGCCTGTGCCTATTAGTAAATAGGCAATGTGTCTGTGCATGGGATTTCTGGCGAATTTTTCTAGTGACGGCCACTTTGCCCTTTAGTAAATCTGCCCCAATGACTTTGATGCAAAAAAGAAGTTGTCAAAACAAAATTGTTGCAGAGACTAAAAAGTAGCCATTAAAAAAAACGGCCAGTGACTTTAAAGCATTTGTATAAAAAAGTTGCTCTGACAAAAAATTCGTCAAGCACAAAACAATCACAGAGACGATAAGTCGCCACAAGACAAAAACGCCCATTGACTTTAATGCATTTGAAGTGAGAAAAAAATAGTTGTGAGTAAAAAATAAAATGTAACGCCTATTGACTTCGATGTGTTTTGCAAATTTTTTGCCAGACAGATTTGTTCATCACTACTCATCACTAATCATAATTATGTAATTATAATATTAAAGGGGTAGTTTAACTTTAAGTTAACTATTTGACAATAGAAAAGTGTATCTTACCCCTGTGTCTGTGTGAATTTGTTCAAGGTACCTTGGTTTCCTGAAACATTCCTTAAACATACAGGCAGATTAATTGGCTCTTGATTAATATGATCAGGACCTTACATTGTAGGGGCCAGGGACTCATGTGAAGGATAATAAATCTCTGCAAAGTACTGCATAAAACTGTTGGCCCTGTAGAAATAAACCATTATAAATTCACCTTCACTTTTGTTTCCTTGCTATAACTTTGATCTTGTGTGTGTTATTTATTTTCACAGGGGCTCACTTATCAATCAGTAAAGCTCCAGATTAACTCCAAGCCATCAATTGTGCATAAAAAATAAGAATATATAGCTGGATAAATTATTCTGTAGTAGCTTTGACTTATTTCAACACATCTGAAATATACTTTTCCATAAAAGTACAGAAATTGGAATGAAGAAAGATGGCACATTACTTTCCGAACTTTCCAACACTGAACACAGCTAACTCTCTTCTTGTCTAGCTTTATATATATATATATATATATATATATATATATATATATATATATATATATATATATATATATATATATCTGTGCCAGGTGCCCCCGAATTGCAGTATATTTAAAATGTTACCATGCAAATACATGGTAAGTTTTATAAATTTCATTGTAAGAATGGTAATCGTGGATTTTGTTATGGGTATAGGCATTGTGCTAATGTACCATGTGACTTTTGGTTCTGGTCATGATTTATCTACTTCAACCATAACATATCTATTTTGCATTAAAGAATAGAGTTTCCTAAGCGTACAAATGTAAAAATGTTTATTTCCACAAACCATGATTTATGTGATGTATAGCAAGCACAAATGTTTACCTGGAACAGAATTAAATACATTGTTCCAGTATCTGATTCATGACCCAAATTTTGTTTGCTTGGTGGTTCTCGTGGGCCATGCAAGACATTTCCCGTAACAAAGTTGTTAATATTGATTCTCCAGTAATCGTGATCTTATGAAACATAAGTGCACTTTTTACCAGATTGAAAAGAGCTGTGACCTGTGCAGGACCTGTTGTCTTTTCCTAAAACATTTTATTCAACTGACGGGAAACCCAATCCCACATTTCTTCTATTTAATCTTTTATATATGTTATATTTATTTTATAAAAGGCCATGTGTCCTTTTCAATTGTTGCATACTATAAGTTTCTTTGGGGCATTTATGAGATTTCACTTTTAATGCATAGTCCTCCCCCCATTTAGAATTTTTGGGAGAGGGGGCATCCAGTCAGATATAACAGCCCTCAACATGCAATTCAGAAATAACACTACCCAGCTTGTCAGCTTTCAGAAGTAGTAATATAATCTCAGACATTTGTATTCCCTACTCATGCAAGATAATCATTTTCAGCTTTGCATTGTAATTTAATTTGAAGCAATCAGTTTATATTACATTTCTTCTTGGACCTGTGTGCAAAAAACATGATCTTTTATGCACACTTTTAAAAACTGAGAGGAGGGTAGTTCCAGATAGGTCCACATAGGTTATAAATCATGTGTCTGTATACACATTATATGAGGGGCAAAGTTAATAAAATGTAAAAGTTTTCCACCAACCAAGAGTATTGTGGAAAAAAAAACAAGAACTCAATTTTAAAAAACAAATTACATTTAAATTTAAAAAAAATCAGTGACTAAACCCTGGTAAAAGAGAAGACAGTGAGAGGTGTATTTCAACGCTCAAGCTATTATATTTTTGAGCCTAAATTTTGTAAAATTAATGCATTTTTTTTACCACTGCTTGATTTTTTTCTATTCCAGTCTGGATGCAATCTGGAAAAAACTCAACTGAGTAATCTGAGTAAGTAAAAACCTCAACTGACTCCAACAAAAAATGCAGTAAAAAAACATCAACCGACACCAGAGCATTTGGCAAAATTCTGCCATTTCGCAAATGTTTCCACAATATTTTTCAACTAAACAGGCCACTTCTCTCTTCATTATCCAACAGCTAAAAGCTGATAAGCTTCTGTAGACGTCAATGAAAGATGTATTTTTAAAATTCAAGCTATAGTACAATACACATTTACAAAAAAAAGTATTTGAATTTGAATAAATAAATCTTTGGGGGTGATTTGTCAAGGTTCAAATTACAGGGTTTTTTTAACAAAAACTAACAAATTTGAATTATATTTTCAAAAACACAAATGTTTTTTATTAATAACGCTAAAAACACAAACGTAAAAGCAATTTTTACATTTTTTTGAGTTTGAAAACCCACAAATTAGTTTCATGGGTTTTTTTTATGGTAGCATTCATTCTTTTTTATATTCAGATTTTTTAATAAATAAACAGACCGAGTTTTTTTTAAATTGTGAGTTTATTCGATGTAGAAAAACTGTAAAGCCTCACAAATTTGATTCAAGATAAGCCCATTATTTTTTGTTAAATTATTAACAGTTCTCGTGCACGATACATTAAATCTTCTCAGCTATTGTAAATAAAAAGGTTAGTTCATCCATGTCGCTTTATGTTTATTGTTCCAAATATCTTGTGAGCCATCACTAAGAAAACAATGCCACTGTTGTAATGGAGATGCTCCTGTATTCTTGCTATGACAGCTCTCCCAGGAACAGGAGTGATACTCACACTTTCTAGTGTGAGCAACATTCCCTAAAACTCCATAAGAGGAAGAAATTATATTATCTCTTTACTCACTAAAAAATAAATACTTATCAAAAATGGACTTTGCCAATAATATAGGTGATTCTGAACTTTTTAACCTAAAAGCTTTCAGAAAAAGTAGCTGTAACTTTGGGAAGAAAGAAAGCTTTATTTTAAAGTGACTCACTACTGCAGAGTAGTTTATCTATTCATTAAGAAACTAACACAAAAGAAGACAGTGTGATCTTATAAACTCCCATCTCTAAAAAGATTCATTTACTTATTTCTCCAGTAATTCATCTAAATATTATCGATGTTTTACTGTTACATGATCAAGGCTGCAGAAAAGGTGATAGGCATCTATTTCACAAGGACATTGTGATTTAGAAATATCTTCTAATGCAGGTTGTACACTTACATTTTTTGAATTGCTATAAAGAAAGGAAAAGAACTACATGTGGATGAGGAGGACAACTGACACTGATGCAGCCTTCACAAAGCTTCCAGTAGATATTGTATTATTGTTACCATTGTGACCATAAGTTATAAAAGCTATGATATTTATTGATAAAATATTGATTATACTGTATGACCATTAGTAGTGAATAGTGATGAGCAAATGTATCCCGAAATTCACAAAACTGCTTAAAAATTTGCAAAACGGTGAAAAAAAATGCATTAAATGTTTGCAGTTCCTAAAACATTCAAATCTGTCATGGTTTTCAACAAATCCTTCAGACTAGACAATAAAGATGTCACATTTTATTACACATATCTTTAAGCAAACTTGAGGTGAGAACAAATGCCTAACATAGTCAAAAATAACCTTACTTATGTAAAACAGCAAGAAATGCATGAATAATGCATAGGCAATGTCTTGTATAATGGCATGCTAGTCCAGGAGAAAAAACAGAAACACAAAACCTCATATTATTAAAACACACACACGCAAACTATCTCCTTTAATAATAGGAAATACAAGAAGACCATAGAGTCCCTGACACAGAGGTTTGTAAAAAAAATATGCAACTATGAGGAACTAAACTTTTTCAGGACAACAAGGATCAATAAAATACGAACCATTTGTCTAATTAAAAAAATGATTAAGGAACAGAATTTTCTCTTAGGAACTACAAAGAAGGTATTTTTATTGATACTTGTGTGTTGAGCCATGTTTTACATCAAGGACCACAATTAAACCCAATCAAAGGGGTTGCTTTTTGGAAAACTGTTACAAGAGCAGGCACTGTTGATAACGAACCTAGGCACCATCCACCCAGCACATATGAATAAATGTCACTGATAAAAATGTATCCTAAGAGAATGGTGTTTTGATATATGTAATACAGGTATGGGACCTGTTATCCAGAATGCTCGGGACCTGGGGTTTTCTGGATAAGGGATGTTTATATAATTTGGATCTTCATACCTTAAGTCTACTAGAAAATCATCATAAACATTAAATAAACCCAAAAGGTTGGCTTTGCTTCCAACAAGGATTAATTATATCTTAGTTGGGAACAAGTACAAGCTACTGTTTTATTATTACACAGAAAAAGGAAATTATTTAAAAAAAAAATTAATTATTTGATTATAATGGAGTCTATGGGAGACGGGCATTTCCTAATTCTGAGTTTTCTGGATAACGGGTTTCCGGATAATGGATCCCATAACTGTACTAGTAAAGCTAGTGCAATAGAATATTACAATATTGATCAAGTTGAAAATGTGTGTTTATTCTTGTAGATTCTAGGGCGCAAATTCGCTAAGCGCCGAAGCGCCGAACGCTAGCGTTAATTCGCTAGCGTTTGGCATTTTTCGTTACTGCGCAAATTCACTAACGAACGCTGGCGTAGTTTCGCTAGTGTTACTTCGCACCCTTACGCCAGGCGAATTTTCGCTAGCGACGTAACTACGCAAATTCACTAACTTGCGCAGTGTACCGAACGCTACCTTCAGACCTGGCAAAGCGCAATAGAGTAGATAGGGATTGTTTCAAAAAAAGTCAAATTTTTTTCTAAGTCCCAAAAAATGCTGGCGTGTTTTCTACATGATGGATGATAGGCTGAAAAAGATCGAAAATATTTCTGGGGCTCCCCTCCTTCCCCCCTACATTTCCTGACTCATGAGAACTTACCTAGACTGTGGGCACATGTGTAGGGCAAAATAAAAATTTTATTTGCTGATTTGAAGGTTTTCTAGGCATTTGTAGTGCTAATACGTGTTCCTCCATTGAAATTTGAATTTCGCGCCGTATGCAAATTAGCCTTCGCTAGCATTACTTCGCTTTACATAGAGAATCAACGCTAGCGCAACTTCGCAACTTCGCAACTTCGCAACTTCGCATCTTAGTGAATTTGCCCCTAGATGCTTTGGTGGGCTCTTGGAGGCAGTATCACAAGTACCATACTGTTTGGAGAAGCTCTGTGAGTTGAGTTGAATTTCTAAATTATGTTACAATTCTGTACATTCTGTTATTTATTAAAGTTCATTTTTTTCATAGAAAAAAAACTTTTTGAGATTTTTTGAGATTTATTAAACTCCAAAGTTAAAAGTCAGACTAAAAAAAGTACTCCAACTCAGACCTGTCAAGTTAATGTAGAAGTCAATTGCATATGTCCTCTTAATATCCTGATCTGTGCTGGGTTTCGTTCAATAATCTGAAGATTTTGTGGTTTAGGGCATAAATCGGAGGCATTAAAAAGTTGGAGTTTTCAGGCTTCAAATCTGCAAAAGTTTAATTTTTTTGGCGTCAAATACAAAAAATAATTTTTTTCACGTTTTTCCCGCACAAGAAATTTTCAGAAAAATTTAATGATAAATAGAGGGAAAAAGTCAGTGCGGATTTGGTTGCAGTTGAGAACTTTTCAGATTTTGCTAAATAACCTCCTTGGAGTTACTGTTCTATTGGCACCAGGATAGAGTACATAGTGCTGCTTGGGGGCAGATTTATTAAGGGTTGAATTTCGAGTTTATGGGAGTTTCTAAAAACTCTTATCAACTCCCATGAACTCGATATTCAAAAAAAACAAAACAAAAAACAAACAAAATTTATTAAAAAAATAGAATTTTTTAAAAATGGGTGAATAGGATTGAGCTTTTAATTAGAATCAAATTAGAATCGAATTCGATCTGAGGCTTTTCACCCCCAAATTTTTTTCAAAAGTCTACCAAATAACTCTAAATTGATTGTTGGAGGTCCCCCATAGGCTAAAACACCAATTTGGCATGTTTTCGATGGTGAATAGTCGAATTTGAATTCTTAAAGGGACAGTACATGATAAATTTCAAAATTCGAATTTGGACTATTCCCTAGTTGAAGTACACAAAAATAACTCAAATTGGAATTTTTTAAATTAAAAAAATTCACCTCGACCTTTGATAAATCAGCCCCTTAGTGTACTATATCTCTAAAGTTCCAGCACAACTACTTCATGATATTCAATCAAGGTTAATGGATTACAAATGGCAGTACATGAAATCCCATCAGAACAGTACACAAGTGGATTTGTACAAGAACATTGTGGAAGGAGAAATGTCAGTGAGAAATTCAATGTATTCCTGGGTTCTCGCTGCTAATGTTTCCATCAAGAAGCACAAAAGTGTAGAATGTCTACCATATTATTAAAACCCAACCAGCTGTGATATTCCCTTATAGGCTTGAGCGGTCTCTTTTCATCTTCATTGTTGGTGTTTTACTCTTTTGTGTTTCTTTGTGAAACATTAATAGAATTTGCCTTTTTTCCCAGACTTGTAACATACCAATTAACCTGAAACCCCTTTAAATGAATACAGTAAGCTTGTTTATGGTAAAAATGTAGTTTCCATGTACAACATAAAGAATAACCCATTCATTGAATGTGAAGACCTTTACTCTTGGTTCATTTGCAAACAGCAAGAAGATTGCTATTCATAATGATATTAAATCATCATGGACTACTGTCTAATATCAGCAACTAATCTAATACCATATGATTATTTTTTTAAACAATTAAGTCAAATATATATAATTTATAGCAAACATCATATTGAGTTACTGCTTCTATGTTTTGTGGCTGTCAGAAAATACATTATTTACATGGTTTACTGGGCACTAGTGTCATTATGTAAGTGCCTTTGCAGTTTTCAGTTCATTAAATATATGTTTCCCACCATCAGTATCTTTTAACAGAGTTTGTTTCTTGCTTTTATTGTAACTGACCTGTTGAAAGACAATGCAACTGTCTGCCGTTAGCTTAGTGTCACCTTTCAGGTGATCCGTTTTCATATACATTATTACTAAGGCAAAACACCTTTTAATACAGGTATGAGACCTCTCTTGTTTAAAGTTTGGAACCTGGGGTTTTCCAGATATACAGTAGGGGGCCCATTTACTTAGTTCGAGTGAAGGAATAGAAGAAAAAAAAACTTTGAATTTCGAATGGTTTTTTTGGCTACTTCGACCATCGAATTGGTTACTTCGACCTTTGACTAAGACTTCGACTTTGAATCAAATGATTCGAACTAAAAATTGTTCCACTATTCGACCATTCGATAGTCGAGGTACTGTCTCTTTAAAAAAAAAACTTCGATCCCCTAGTTCGCCACCTAAAACCTACCGAAGTCAATGTTAGCCTATGGGGAAGGTCCCCATAGGCTTTGCAATCTTTTTTGGGTCGAAGAAAAATCGTTCGATCGATGGATTAAAATCCTTCGAATCGAATGTTTTGAAGGATTTAATTGTTCGATCGAACAATTTTTTCTTCGATCGTTCCAACGAATTGCGGTAAATCCTTCGACTTCGATATTCGAAGTCGAAGGATTTAACTTGACGGTCGAATATTGAGGGTTAATTAACCCTTGATATTCGACCATAAGTAAATTTGCGCCTAGGTGTTAGTTTAAATTACCACTGAAAATATTAAAAAAAAAAATTCCTGTTTTGCCACTTTTTTACCAGATGTTATTAATGAATGAATGAATGAATGAATGAATGAATGAATGAATGAATGAATGAATGAATTAATTAATTAATTTGATTGCTAGTTAAGCAAGAACCAGGAGACTCTAACTCTTCAGTAAGGCAGCCCAGCTAGTCCCAGTTTTCACTGACTTTTTGAGGCCCATTTTATTAAAGCATTAGTGATATAAACTGCATTATCATATTCCATATATTCAACAAGCTATTAATTAATCAAACCATCTGCTCATGCTAAAATGTTACAATACAAGTACTGAAACAATAATGTTTCCCCACAGATTTTATTTATTTATTTTTTGCTAATCTTTTATTGTCTGATAAAGTGTAAAGTGTAGATTGTTGCTACATTTTAACATTATATTATTGTATTCATCTGCTCAAACCAGACTAAATCCCATAATTGTGAAATGATGTGGGCAATTTTATAGTGCAGAACATCAAAGATCTTAATTTTGTGGCTCTACTGTTTCATGAACAATCAATTGCAATTGAAAACTATAGGAAAAACCCATCTAAATATCCTTACTTAAACATATTATAACACCAGATCATTTGTATTGGCATATTGTGTGACCTCATGATGTCAAGGAACATGCACTAGTACCAATACCTTTGTGAACAGCATTTGAAGATTTTAGCATACATTTTAGAACTTTGAGCTCTTGTATTCATAAATGAGCCTTACTATAACCCTTATATCAGAGGAAATCAGACAATGCTCCTTGTTTGGTCCTATTCAACATAAACGATGAAGGTTAATTCAGTCATGCAATCAGAAATCACTGTTAGATTCTCTAAAACTTACAATACATAAAATCAGTTCTGCATAATGGCAAGAATCATCTGTACATTATTGGCTATTTATAGTGCCCATTTCCATTTGAAGAACAAGGAACTTGTAGTGACACTCCAATCAAGAAAGGAGTCTTCTTGTCATAAAACTGCAATGTAATGATGTTAAAATAAAATCTAAAATAAGTTTTAAAAAGTCTGAGCAAGAAGGCTGTGCAATTAAACTTTTGAAAAGTCACCCGAAAATTCAACTGAAGAGTTTTCAGGGACTCAGGTTTTGTAAAGACCTCAGAACCAAAAATGTATGAGCAATGAACTCTGAAATATTGAACTTTTAAAGGGGCTGTTTTACTGAAATTTATATTTTAAAAAAATTTCAAGAATCATATTTTTTCTCTAAAATATTTTTTCAATTGTTCAAAAATGATAAAACATTTATTAAGTGTAAAAACCACAAAAAAAACTCTAATACAAAATGTCTCCAAGTAATAGTAGTTAAAGTCCTATAGAAGTCAGTGGAAGCTGCATTTTTTTAACCATTTGGACTTTTAGAGGTTTTCAGTTTTGTTTAGGTAGTAATTGTCCAAAACACTCAAATTTAGAAGGTTAAAGGCATTCATATTTTTATACATTGTGCAGCTTTTTATGATCTTTTAATAACTTTTATGACATTTATGATTTTCGGGAAATAACATCTAGTCATGGTTTCAAAAACCACTAAAATTCAATCTCTAATAAAGCGGCCTCACAGTCTCAGTACACAATCACTGCACACTCACTGCACACATTGACATTGCCCATCCTACATAACTCACAATCATGTGGTATTTGAGTAGTGAAGCCTATAGAAAATGTACCTTGACCTGTTCCTTTATCAGTATGAAGTCACCTCCATTTATTTCTCAAGGGCTTCCAACTATGATCCCTATCACTTTTCACAAGCTGGTGAGAAGGAAGTGGAATAGGTATAGCAAACACATATCAGTATTAGTGATGGGCGAATAAATTCACATTTTGCCGGCGTCAATTTCCGATTTTCACGATTTTTTCGTGAAAAGGTTTGAATTGCTTGATTTTTTTGTGAAAAGGTTCGAATTGCTAGATTTTTTCATTAAAACATTCAAAGTGCTCAATTTTTTTGTGAAAACTTTGGAATTGCTCTATTTTTTCGTGAAAATGTTTGAATTTCACGATTTCTTCGTGAAAACTGTAGAATTTCTTAATTTTTTCATGAACTTTCCATGAATTTTTCACCGTTTTGCTGGAAATTCGCAATTTTTTTGGCGAAGCGAAATGGGAGAGATTCGCCCATCAGTAATCAGTATGTATACTGCCAGATATTATGTCAGATAAAACTTTTGGAAACTTGGCTATTGACCCAAAGTTCCCAAGGATTAGTTTGGATTGGTTAGGAGTCAAACTTCAGTGCAGTCCAAATAGTGTACTGTGTTTGTAGAATAACCAGAACTTATTGTAACCAGTTTGTTCAACCTGAATTATAAAAAAATATTTAAGATGAACTACTAAAACTAGACATCACTGTGGGAAGAGAAGAACATGTCTAGTTCTGTATGTGGATTTATTATACCCCAAAGCTCTTGTAGAAGCCTCTATAACCTGTTATGCATTTTATTTTAAAAAAAAACTGTTTGCAGTTTTGCTTGCTGAACTTGAGTAAATTTTGTCCTACAATTAAAGCAGAGAAAAGGATTCAATCATATGTTGATGGCCGCACACGTCTCATTTTAGCAGGCTATCTCCCCTGTAACCTTCATTGTTCTTTGCCAATGGCAGTGCATAATAAAGGTGAGAATCTTTGGCAAAAGGACTAAAACAAATATATTACTTATTCCACATTGTGACCCACAGCAGTTAAAAGGAAAATGTAATGATGGTTTCCCTTTAAGCAACTTCCAAATTGTTTAATGGGAACTCATCTCCCCAGATCCATTAAATATAAAGTATATTTTACGTCTTCCAAAAACCACAAGCACAGATTTAGTGCTCATTTAAAACCCCATGCCTTGGCTTCCAACCAAACCCTGTTGTAGTAAAGCATAGCAATGCAGTGCATCTGAGACATGCATAGAATGCCATAGTGATATTGTATTTAAAGATTTATCATTTCTAAATGGGAATACATTTTTTCTTACCTATATTTTTAAACAACACATTCTTTATGACAATGATGACGGTGAGATTTGTTGGGGATTTTTGTACTTTTTTTTAATGACACACACATTTATTTTTTTTATTTGGGAAAAAAAAGGCAATTAGAATTTTGCATCAAAACAATGTTGATGGTAATTATCTCAATTCTTCTACATAATAGAATGGTGAGTACCTTGAAAATATTCAAGGTAATATATTCAAGGTAAAATATTCTGTACGCATTACAGCAAAAAGCTATGATCATTTCCATTCTTCTTTTACTCAACTAATTTATTTATATTAACACTATATGAAGCATATTACTGCTATTCCAAGATAAATACAACAAAATCATTTCCAGTCATTTTTTTTACAGACTGCTGACCCAGAATGAATCATTCAGATTTATTTTTCTACAAATTCTTCATCTTTTTCCTAAAGTATTTAATCATTGGTCAGTTAATGAGTGTTCTTAAGTGCTTTATTCATATGTAATATCCAGCCTAAATGGAAATTAGTGTAACATCATTTATTTGGTTCTTTGTATGTTTAAACACTGTGGCATTTGTGTTTACTCAGCACCAGAACTACGGGTGGGCAGAGTAGGCACGTGCCTACGGTGCAGAGCTGGGGGGTGCCAAGCATGTGCATTCTCTGTATCCTACACCTTGTCTGGTCCCCTCTCTCTCTTCTCCTGGCCATGAGGGACTGTGCTCTCACACCTATTCTAATATGCACTCGCTCATTCAGTGCCGTGACTGGCAAGGTTGTCTAGGGTTCCTGGCTGGCCTTGCCTAGCACTGTGTGTCCTTTCCTCCTTGTAATGAGCATGAGTTTTAGCATTTGTTTGTTCTCATTTCTCTTGTGTCATACTGAATCCAGTGGCAAACCACATCACCACAGGAAGAGTTACCCCTTGTACAAGAGAAAGTCTGTAGAAAGTATGAGGTGGGAAGTATCGGGTACATGGAGTGCATATGTAACAGTAATGAGGCATTGACTAGAGCTTTGATTTCCTATCCCATTGACCAATGATAGGATGCCACATATTGTTTATCCTGAAACCAGTTGTAACCAGGTCAAGAATTGTCATGGCAATATAGGTGCAAGGAGGCACTTGCACATGAAAGACCAATATCTAGGACCAATGTGTCCAGTTAAGCACCTTGTCAAGATATCCTGTTTTGTACAATAGATTCCTCTTATTGCAAAATCCCTACAAGCCAGTATGAAAAAAAAAGTGCTACTAAACTGCTAAAATATATTCACCAAGTATGAGTTTTGAAGTTCATTTTAGTTATAAAAACTCCTTGTGTTACCATTCTTGGGTTTCAAAGCTGAAATAATGCATATTCATACAGATGAAGCCACTTTGGTTTGTCTGTTTGACACAGAATAACTAAACACAGATATCCCATTTATCTCATTTAACACAGAAAACTGCGTCACAACATCCCATCTAATTAAAGCATTCACCATTGTGAACAATGGAGCTTTGGTATGCTAATGAAAAGGTTAAATGCATTAAATGAGTTAAGATGACTTAAGATAACACAGTTTCTTCAATTACCCCTGAGTCATGATGCATTTAACTCACAAATCCAAGTGGCTTCATCTGTATATGAACCCATGTAGCATGAAGGTTTATAGGTTTATGGAGGACAATAATAACTAACCAATAGATTAAAAACAGAAAAATTAATTTTCTTAAAGTGCAAAGGCTGAGAAGAACTAAATTTACACAACATTAGATTCCACCATTTATGATGTTATCACTAAGTAAACACAGCAGCAACATTTTCTGAAATACAATTTTACAATATACAATGTATACAAGGGCAGACTACTGATGGAGTCATTGACTACCTTAGAAGTAAGGCAAAAGCCTTTTGCTTTATTGCTGGTACTTATTCTAATTCAGGGTTGTTTTTAAAGTAAAGAAAGTGACTATTACTATTATTACCTATTGTTCAAAACAAAAGACCTGAGATCACTGACATGCTTTAACTTAAAATCAAGAAATAGCACCACGCCAAATGCGCCGACAGAGTCATATTTTACTTTTCTATTTTGTTTTTCCTTGTCTGCTTAGACTTCCTAAGCCCATTTACAAGGAAATTCACAGAGCTCCTGATGATTCTAGACATAGTTTGCCTGAGGATGGAAACTGAGCTACAAAGTCAGCTATCTCTTCTAAGCTGCTCTGGCATATTCGCCCCTGGCAGTTGGCATAAACTCAATAGAAGATTTCTTTAAACCCTGAAACTTCCAAAACTTGATTTGTGTATCCAGAAATAGATAGCAGCAACAACAGGCATAACTGTTAAGAGATCACTTTAAAGATCCAAAAGAAAGTTGAAAAAATGCATTTACATTGCACAAGCAAAGAAGGTTAATTTACAAGGGAATAATCAGTCTAAAAACAAATGGATGACCCCCCCCCCACACACACACACACCATGTGGTTAATTGTTTGACTGACAAATGTACCAGATTTTACAGAATTGCAAGTTCTACACATTTTCAGTGGGGAGTCAGAATCTACTATAATGCCTTTTTGTCTGAATGCAACCAACTTTGAAAAGAACAGAGCAGAACCAACATGTAGAGAAACAAATGTTCATATTGTAAAAGTTACCAAAGCCAACTACTCTTATCATTTGTTAGCCTTAATTCTCAACACAATTACTTTAAATTGTGGGATGATCATTTCTTTACTGAAAGCCAGTACTCGTGCTTATTAACAAAGTGCGGACAATACAACAGCATAATTCCTGGAGTAGAAATGTATTCCACAGAAGGAGTCAGACACTGGATACAAGGATTTTTTTTTTTGTAGGAGTAAGAATGTGATCAATTAGAGGTGCCTATTGCAGTCTATACAACATTAGTTTGATATTTAGGTAAGTATAACTCCAAAATAATTTCTTTTTTTTTCTCAGTGTTTATGACTATAACCATACTCATTTTAAGTCACCAGGTGCCTAAATGGAGACCTCATTTTATCACACAATCATGTATGTGTGAACAAAGTAAACCCTAGAATTTAGTGAAAGAACATATAACTTTGTACCTTGTTGTGTAACCTTTCCACTTTAGGGACAGATTGACTGAATCAACAGCATGTTATAATTTGTTATTAGTGATGAACGAATCTGTCCCCCATTTTGCTTTGAGGAAAAATTTGTGAAACTGCTAAATGTGCAAAACAGATTAAAGTCTACGGATGACTTTTTTTTGTTGTGGCGACTTCTTTGTAGCAAAATATATTATAGTCTATGGGTGACTTTTTTTTCTCACTCACTGCATTTAAGTCCAAGGGCTTCTTTTCTCAAGTTTTGTCTCAAAATGCATTGAAGTGAATGGGCGGTTTATCTCACCAATTTCTTTTCTGCAAATTTTGGTCACAGTTTAACTAAAAAAATCTGCTGATGGGGAGATGCGGAATTTAGCTGTGAAACCATGTGTGGAGAAAAGATTTGCTCATCTCTATTTGTTATTATATTGCTGGAGTACAACCTCACTACTCCCTATAATCCTGGCATTCCACATACTTCTATATATTCATGCCTACTGGCCCATAATCCAACATTGTGCTGGTTATGATTTTAAAAAAAAATAAGGGTTTCTGATTCTCAATATATGAGATATGTTTACCTTGCCCCCATTAATAAATGAGCTCGAATATGTCAAAGAACTGTTAAATTATACCTCCTCCTGTATGTTAGGTACTGCCACAAAACACCAGATGACATAACATACAGATCCTGATCACTGCTACATTACACCACCAGTGTACTGTCATATGATACTGCAATGTCCTTTTTAAATAACACCATAGAGCTTTGTCAGATAAGATTTTCATTGTGCTGTAATATAATATCACCAGCTGTCACATTACCCCAAAAGAGCATTTGATGGGGATTGGACCCAGGGTCAATTAACGACAATGTCCATCAGCCCCTTATTATTTTTACTATAGGTCTATATAGCACCTATTCCAATATTTATATTTTTGTGAGAGGTGTCCCTGGATATCAGGTTCTCTGGTGGGCCTTAGGATGTCCATTTGGACACAAAAAAACTGAAACCAACATGAAAAGTTCATTTATCATTTTCTTCTCCTTCTTTTAGGTTTTTTAAAGCAAAACGAGCAATCAATACAATAGGAAACCTAGTCTGAAGAAATAATCAAGGGCCCATCTTAAAACATATACACAAAGTAGCCATAATTGGAGCAAGCTAAAGATTCTGGACTTACTTATTTTAAAATTCTCTATCCTATTTACCTTTGATAGAACATGGCAATTGCAAACATTTTTAGTTTGTTATAAATAAATAAACAAGCCTAGAGTTGCTTTCGTTGGTCATTTGCATTTGGGTTTGCTGCCTACAGATTTGCAAGTAAAACAACTTGGCTCATTTATATTTCTGCTATTATTTGTTTCGAATTTATAATATTGCAATCTCTGAATCCTATGTGCATTCTTTTCCAAGATTTTTATTTACTGCTAGTGATTTCAGAGAACGGGTTATTAGAAATGTAAAATATATTGGAATGTATTTGTATTAAAGTATACAACTCTTGCATCACCAGAACTTGCCTACTTATGCAATTTTTCTTTGCAAAATGCATTAAATTACTCTTCAAGTATACGTGGTATGTGTACCAATCATTCCTTGTCTTCCCTGAGACATTCTATAGTCCTGTTAGTATTTAAATTAAATTACATGCAGTTGAGGATAGGATAACATAGGGACACAAATACTAGGACATTGAAGTTTTATCTTTTGGTATGGAGGAAGAGGCAAAGCTCCTAATGCAAATAGAAAAGGCTACTAGTTTAGGTAAAGTAATGATAATGGGGGATTTTAATTACCCAGATATTGACTGGAGCAACGGTACTGCTAGATCAGTTAATGGGAACAAGTTTATAAACTTATTGCACGACAATTTTTTAGCACAGGTTGTTGAGGAGCCTACCAGAAAAAATGCTATTCTTGATTTAGTGATCTCAAATGACCCAGAACTTATAGCAAATGTGCAAGTCATTGAACCCCTGGGTAATAGTGACCATAATGTTATATCTTTTAATGTCTGGTGCAAAAAACAAAAATATACTGGGGCACCAAAAACCATGAATTTTGCAAAAGCTAATTTTAGTGCCTTGAGGGCTGCCCTACAGAGCATTAATTGGGGCATTAGGTTTTCAGCTAAAAACACAGAACAGAAATGGTTGTCCTTTAAAATGATATTAAATCATTACTGTTCTCAATTTATTCCCTTAAGGACTAAACGTAGAAGCTCTAAGAATCATCCTGTGTGGCTTAATACAGAAGTAAAGAAGTTAATAGGACAGAAGAGAAAGGCATTTAAAAACTACAAATCTGTAGGGACAGAAGCTGCATTTAATGAATATAAACACTGTAATAAATGTTGTAAATCAGCAATCCGGAAGGCTAAGAAAAGAAATGAAGAGTTAATTGCGGTGGAGGTGAAAACTAACCCTAAAAAGTTTTTTAAATATATTAATAGTAAAAAGATGCAGGTTGAGAGTGTTGCTCCATTAAATAATGGTACCAGTATGGTTGTAACAGATACAGATAAGGCAAATGTGTTAAATCAGTTCTTTTCTTCAGTGTATACAATAGAGGAGTCTGGGTTCACAGGCTCACTTAATAACTGCACGAATGGTTCAGCTCAATCTAGTCAGTGGCTGACTCAGGATATGATTCAAAAAGCTTTAATACAAATTAATGTAAACAAGGCTCCAGGGCCTGATGGCATACACCCCCGGGTTCTAAGAGAGCTTAGTTCAGTTTTAGACCAGCCCTTATTTCTGATTTTCTCAGATTCACTGTCATCTGGTATGGTGCCTATGGATTGGAGAAAAGCTGATGTTATTCCAATATTTAAAAAGGGATTACGATCTCAGCCTGGCAATTATAGGCCAGTAAGTTTAACATCTGTGGTGGGCAAATTATTTGAAGGCTTGTTAAGGGATCACATTCAAAATTTTGTCCTAATGAATGGCATTATGAGCAACAATCAGCATGGCTTTATGAAGGATAGGTCATGTCAGACGAATTTGATTGCATTTTATGATGTGGTAAGTAAGATTCTGGATAGTGGGGGGGGCAGTAGATGTGATCTATTTGGATTTCGCCAAAGCATTTGATACTGTGCCCCACAAACGACTGCTTTCTAAACTAAGGTCTGTTGGGCTTAATGAAGTCGTTGCACATGGATAGGAAACTGGCTATAGGATCGGGTACAGAGGGTAGTTGTTAATGGGACATTCTCTAGTTGGAGTAGGGTTCTTAGTGGGGTCCCCCAGGGCTCAGTATTGGGTCCACTTTTATTTAACTTGTTCATTAATGACTTAGGGGAGGGTGTTGTAAGTAATGTATCAGTGTTTGCAGATGACACAAAATTATCCAGCCCAATTAATTCCATCCAGGATGTAGCATCCTTGCAACATGATCTTGACAAACTGGCAATCTGAGCAGCTAAGTGGCAAATGAGATTCAATGCTGATAAATGTAAAGTCATGCACCTGGGATGTAAAAATATCCAAGCCACTTATACCCTTAATGGGACTGCACTAGGCAAATCCATTATGGAAAAGGACCTTGGAGTCCTTGTAGATGATAAACTTGGCTGTAGCAAGCAATGCCAGTCAGCAGCATCAAGGGCAAATAAGGTCTTGAGCTGTATTAAAAGGGGCATAGAGTCAAGGGAGGAGGGGGTCATTCTTCCACTGTATAGAGCACTTGTAAGGCCCCATCTAGAATATGCCGTACAGTTTTGGTCTCCATCACTCAAACAGGACATTATTGTATTAGAGAGGGTACAGAGAAGGGCAACTAAGCTGGTAAAAGGTATTGAAAATCTTAGCTATGAGGAAAGACTGGCCAAACTGGGGATGTTCACGCTGGAGAAGAGGCGCTTAAGGGGTGATATGATGACTATGTATAAATATATAAGGGGATCATATAATAATCTCTCTAATGCTTTATTTACCAGTAGGTCTTTCCAGCTGACACGAGGTCACCCATTCCGATTAGAAGAAAAGAGGTTTTTTACAGTGAGAGCTGTGAAGATGTGGAATTCTCTCCCTGAATCAGTTGTACAGGCTGATACATTAGATAGCTTTAAGAAGGGGTTGGATGGCTTTTTAGCAAGTAAGGGAATACAGGGTTATGGGAAATAGCTCATAGTCCAAGTTGATCCAGGGACTAGTCTGATTGCCATTTTGGAGTCAGGAAGGAATTTTTCCCCCTCTAAGTCAAATTGGAGAGGCTTCAGATGGGTTTTTTGCCTTCCTCTGGATCAACTGGCAGATAGGTAGTTAATAAAAAAAAAAAAAAGGTTGAACCAAGTCCATTAATAGGCAATATATTGGGGCAGTTACATGAAATAGGCTAAATATCAAGGCAAACAGAAGGCAAAACAAGTCCAAGAAACAGGTCAGGGATCAGGACCAGGAGATCAAACAGTATTAATATCATAGCAGGGTTGGAATAGACTCATAAACAGATGCCAGAAACTCAGGGGAATGTGTTTAATAAATCCCAATGATTTAAATAGACTTTTTGAAGACTACATTAGTGGCACTGGGTCTTAACCAGATTGGAGACAGAAATTGTGAAGACAGAGGAGGTAGCAAATCCTTATCTGGATTACAAGTAACCTTGAGCTCCAAAAGCCTTCAGTGGCTCTACTGAAAAATCTACTTATTAATTTACATACAGATTAACAATATAATTCTGACATCAAAACACAATAAAGCTAACTGCTAATTTGTTGCCCTGTTTTCCTACACTAGTTCTAAATTGCCCTGTGTATGCAAATAAGACCAAATTTGCTTTGATAACTAATAAATGAGCTTTAGCTATAAACAGTGGTATTAGCATTTATGGGTATCTATTTCTGTATAATAGGCATCCTTCTAAATACCCCATAACACACTTTTATATGATAGGTTAAATAAAAAACAGAGGAGACATGTACACTTCCATCACTCCCTTGTCTCTGTCCTTATAGATAAACCATCTACCTGTATATAGTGCTACAAAAATTAATTTATGTAAAGTTAATAATTCAGCAGAAAACCCCCTTCAACAATTAATTCTGGTGTCTTTATATTAGTACCTGTCTAGTGCTGCCCTATTTCTGTAACTAGTAATCTAGTGATGTGCGAATTGACAATTAATTAGCCAGTGCTGACCATTACCTGTCCTTTTCCAAACCAAACCCAGCCCAGTACACTGTGTTGCCATCTCTTATATACTGTACCTAAGCCCATTTATGATGTAACCATGGGTTGTGGTGCAGTATGGGTATTAATATAAATTAGGTTTATGCACACTTGATGGTTCCAGATTGGAGGTGCCTTCTCCACCCTCGAAGGAAGTGAATTGTTGGACGCAAACTACCCAACCAATTGTTACATCCACTGGTCCTATGGGTTTGGGTCCAGCCCATGAACCACTGTTATCAACCTACTGTATATTTGAGAAGTGAGAAGTAAACCTTCCAATCCTGTTCCATTATCTCTGTCCTTATATAGTAGATCAACACGATGTATCCAAACCCGCACACCCTGACCTTCAGATTACTATAAGCCCAGTGCTCAATGATGGAGGGATCAGCACCCTCCCAATCCAATAGGTAAAACAATTTAATGGCACACATGGCAGATACAAGCAGGGTCATAGAGGTGTTACCACCAGACCATTGCTTTTTTCACTAATAAATCAAAAGGGTCTGACCCTGCTTGTATCTGCCACGTGTGCCAGTGAATTTTTTTAATTATATAGTCAATACCTACATAGTTCTACCATCCTCTATTTCTGTAGGGGAAAGGAAGGCAAAACAGACAAGCTAGGTTTTCCATCTTTATTTTTTATTTGTTTCTGTACCTGGTTTCTATGCTCACTGCACTACTGTGTTTCACCCTTTTCCTAGAAACCATGAAGAATCGGGCAGTACCTTTCCTTGTCCATTGTCATTCATCAGTATATAACAGCCACTGCCACAAAGGGAAAACAAGATATTGGGGTAAAATTTGTGCATTTTTTTAAATGTTGCATTCATATGCCTCATTGACACTTTAATTGCATCCATAAACATGCAGCATAATCCAGGGGAAACAACAAAATAAAGACTTGCCAGAATCACTGTCCCTTTGAAGTGATTCAGACGGTCAAGGCATGACAGAAGACATTTTAAGTAGGTTAAAACTGAGAGCAAATATCCAGCTTCTCTAATAATAGTTTTTTGATTTGTTTCTGTTCTACTATTGCTAAACAAATTCTAAACACAAATTTGCAATGCTCTTTATACTTAAAAAAAAGTCTGAGAAGAACAGACACATGGAGCGAAGAGATAATGTCAATAAGAACCAGTTAGTTGCCATATGCCATTGCCATAACTTAAGCAAGATTTCTTCAGTACTGGAACAAAACATCAGGTGACCAGCATGAGTGTGATTTCAACCAAAGCTAAATCTTCACATATTTTATAATTGGATCTTCAGTCGGAATCAAGGCAGCCGGGGGTTTTGTTTGATAATGTTGTTACTAGCAATTTTCCTACAACTGTGAAAAATCCTAGCGGGAAAGGCAGAAAATCAAGTAAGTTTGAAGTGGTAGAATAAAACTGTTCTTACAAAGTCCCATGGAACATGCAGAAAAGAAGTTCAAGGTCATACAGTGGAGGACAATGATATATTTTAAAGCAAAGCAAAGACCACCAACATAAAATATTTTATAGAACAGAGATCAAGTTCTGAGATGATATTATTTGACTACACTCAACTCTTAATTCATTTAACCTCAGGTTTCTTTTTTTCAAGAAATTGAAAGCCAGAAAATAATCATCCGCACACAGTTCCTTTACAATATATAGAACTGTTAATCAAACCTCCATGTACAGTAAAACTGTACATTGAAGGAAATTGAGCAACCATCCTCTGCTCAACTCCTTCTGCATCTTCATGCATGTCTGCACCTAATATATGCACAGAGGTGCATTCGCTGTGTATAATGCCCATTGTGAAAAGCCCTTATGTATATGGGAGAACCTATAGGTAACTTTACAAATACCAGATACCAGTTATCCAGAAAGCCTTCTCCAATATACTCAATTTTATGCAAATAATCCACTTTTAAAAAATGATTTTCTTTTAAAAAATGATTTTCTTTTTCTCAGTAATAATAAACCATTACTTGATTCAAACTAAGACATAATTAACCCTTATTGGAAGAAAAACCAATGGAAAGATCCCTTATATGGCAATTCCCAAGTCCCGAGCATTCTAGATAATAAGTCCCATACCTGTATAAGCAAATAAAATAATTTTCACAAGCTAAACATAAGATTATTTGAAAATTCCAATTATTTTAATCCCCACTGAATCTAATGCCCATATAAATAGCTATACCAATAATTCAGTAGCCAGCTAAAATACTGTATTCCCATGTATTTAATAAATACATTGAAATGCAGACTAAAAGTGAAGGTCTGTTAAAATAAAGCCTCACTTGATCCTCTGGGAAGTGCCTGCACCTACTTTCTTTATGAATATTTTTAGTGTCTTACTTTTACACTGTACAAAAATAGTTTTAATGAATGAGTAAAGATTCATAAGTTGATAAAAAGAATTACAATTCCAGAAGCAGAAAAAGCTCAGTCTACAGAGAACCATCTATGAAGCAATTTGCCAACCAAAAACGAATGCTGTTTTTCTGATCTGTTGAATAGATTGAATAAAAATGAATATTAACTAATAAGGAGGGTAAAATGGTCTATAAAAATGCTACCACCAATTTCCCAAGAGGGCTTTATTAATCCCAGGAATCAAATAAACAATCAAAATCAAAAACATATCTATAAATTAAAATATACTTTAATAAATCCTACATGGAGAGGAAGTGCTGCTTGGAAGTAGTGTGTTTGAATATGGAGGTGAAAAATAAAATCCAATAATAAGTAAAGGAGGTCTGAGGTGCCCAGTTAGGAAAAGAGCTTAGAGAAATAAGACATAGGATGACCTATTTTTTCTATTGCAGCCCACATTCCCAAGTATGGTGCCCTTTTGATGTGGTGTGTTTAAGCCTAGAGATGGCACAAATTAAAAAGGTGCCTGTTGCATCAGGATGTGAAAGGTTAAAACATAGCTTATAGTTTAGTTTATTTTAAGTAGTTAAACAGTTACTACTATTAGTCATCAGACCCATTGTCACTATTAGTTTAAAAGATAAATTCACAGATAAAGCAATTGACTTCAGCAGGAACCTAGAGGCAAACGTCTGCTTTGTCCTGATTAGATTAATTCAGTTATTCCCTCCTAATTGTTTATGCACTAAACCTCATTAAAAATATGTACTGTTGCTGGTGGAATAGACTCAAACAAGTTCTGTTTAAAAAATTATTTAAAATTAGCTAGGCCAAAATATGTTTATAACAATAAGAACAAAATCACCCCTCACCCATGACACTTTCATTAGCTGGACAATGAGCACAAAGAGCATTATAATCGTCCACAGTGTTAAGAAAATTCGTATTTTGGATTAATATAAGCCTGATCTAACAAAAATTGTTTCCAGTAAAACATTTGGAAATGTTTGATTCTTAACACAAATCATTTTTTTCATGTAATAAATAGGGATGGGTGAATTTTTTGAGACTTGTATGGTGTCGCATGTCAAAAAAATGAAAAAAATCTGGCGCTCATCAAAAAAATTATTGCCACACACAAGGGAGCATGCAAGCATGCAGATAGTGCCCAGATTGGAATTGAATACACATCATCTTTTCTTTGGCCTGTGCATTATCTGCATGTTATTGGTTTGAAGAAATTACACTACTGAAGAATAGTCAACTCGAACCAATGGCTGAGAACAAGGACCCTCCTGGAATCAATTTTATTCATAAAGTGCCTTGAGATAGTTTCAGATTTGATTAGTTAAAACAATCTGCAAATAATAATAGTATCCTTGAAATCCCACTGTGTCAGAGAACTATTTGCAGGACATGACTGGGTAAATATAGATTTATTTATTTTTTCAGAGTAGCACTAACACAACCTGACACTTGGGAGCTTTTAAAATGTAGCACCCCACTGAGTGGCATCCTATATGCAATCTTTCCTTCAGTAGAGAAAAAGATGCAGCAGTAATGATTTGGCCAGTGAGTAGAACATGACACATATCAACTCAGCATTACAATAAAGACAAGAACAGAATCTAAAGCCTTGGAGCACAACAGTCATGTTTACAATTATATTATTAAATCACATTTGAAGTCAAGACATTCATAGCCACAGGTAAACTGGTCAAGTGTTTACATGGAGGGAAATCGATCAAATCAGTCCATTGTACACACAAACATTTAATCATTCATTGTGTTACATATTATTTTAGACAAAGACAATGACACACATAACTAGGCAATAGTCTCCATATGTAAAATATGGAAAGCCTTCCTTCAACCTTCCCTGCACCACCAATTAGTTTATCTTCTTAAAAATGCAGAGGTTTGCAGAGGAGTTAGCAGGCCCTTTATAGATAGTTGAGGAGAACTCCTTATATCACATAAGTCTCTCACAGTATTGGTGCAATTTCCAAACGTTTGGCCATGTTGCTGGGGAGCCCAGCACTCAACAGAATTAAGATTCAATGATAGCTTTTATTGCAACATTGCAGAAAGACATGCTTTGGGGGTCAGGTCCTGACCTGATGAAGGGAACACCCCCACCCCCCATCACGTTGTGTCTTTTTAGGAATGTCACAATAAAGTCTAAACTGTATTCTGGTGTGTTCCTGCTCCCATTCTTCCTACAATTACCCATCTTGGGCCCCTTCAGGCCCTCTTCTCTTCAGTTGAAGTCCGAGTCACTTTCAAATGCATATGTCCCTGCAGCAATATCCAACAGAGGAGGGCCTGGAGTGGTGTAGATGTTGCCTGTCAATTCCAATACACAACTCTGTATTTTTTTAAGAATGTATTGGAGGGTGGTATTGGAGGTGGAAGGCTTTCATTCTACTTTTCACTTTCACCATGTAATGAAAGGTGCAATTGAGACTGAACTAGTAACCCACTGCAATCTATTGCAGGTGGCATTTATTAGTTGTTAGAGTAGATGTGAATTAGATGTTTAAGACCTATGGTAAAGTAGACCTTGGTAAACATTGGCCTTTTTATTTTATTACTCTATTATGGTTCTACTATTGTGTTATAATTCTTTGGTAAGGATAGAGCAGGGTCCATCTCCTAAAAATCAAGAGGTTTCAAAAACAGCTACATCTACATCTACAACAAGGACAACCCTGTAGGTTTTGCTATAGCCTGCACAGATCCATGGGATAAGATTCTTGTCTTGAAGTTGACCTTTTAAAGGGATACTGTCGTGGAAAAAAATGTTTTTTACAAAATGTATCAGTTAATAGTGCTACTACTGCAGAATCCTGCATTGAAATCTATTTTTCAAAACAAGAAATTGATTTTTTTATATCTAATTTTAAAATTTGCAATGGGGCTAGACATTTTGACATTTCCCAGCTGCCCTCAGGTCATGTGACTTGTGCTCTGATAAACTTCAGTCACACTTTACTGCTGCACTGCAAGTTGGAGTGATGTCATTACCCCTCCCTCCTACAAGCTGCTGTAATGTAAATAGAGCCTTGTCTGCTGAGCCTGTCAATTGAACAATAGGCAGGAATCAAGATAAGCTCTCACTGACACCACTTCAGAAGGACTGAAATAAGATAGTCCTGTGATCACTGCCCCCACTTACGTTTCAAAATTAAATAAATATATATATATATATACACACACACACAATTCATTTTGGGCATTGGAAAAAATATTTTATATAGATAGTTTATTTAAATTTGTTTACACAAAAATGAAACACAGGAGAAACACAGGAGTACACTCCCAGGACTGATGACAGGGAATAGAAAAAAGGATAAAATAAGGACATACTTGAAAACCAGGAAAACTTAGGAGGAAGTCTAGAAAGGGTTAAAATAGCTCAGGAGAAAGGAGTCAGTAAGTAGTTAATGAAAAAAGAAGTATTGCAGGCAGGAAAGGAGCAAGGTCTGTGTGAGGTGGATAGCAGAGGGAATTCACAGCTCCTTTACCACCAGTAAAACAAACTAGGAAGGCAGCAAGGAGAGAAAGCTCCAAAGGAAAGCAGAGATCAAACTTACAGAATGGCAGGAGCTTTGATAGTGTCTGTGGGAGGAGGGGCTGCTAGTGCAGCTGTAGAGCAGGACGTAGGAAAGTGAAAGTAATTGCTTCGCTGCAAACCATGTGACCTCTCTCCTCCAAACATCACACACAGGCAGAGAGGGGAGGGGGAGGGTACAGCTAGATTCTCATGTCGTGGTGCGACCTGGCTTTTCATTACAGAGTGGCTGCCTCCAAGCACACAGGTAATGATGTGCCTGCTGTTAGAGCAGCACAGGATGAATGTGTAATGAGAAAAAATGGAAGCCCCCATGACAAAATACAAACTAAAATAACTTATGCATGTATTTGTGGATTAACATTTTATTTGCCAGACAGTGTTTATGGATGTGTGTTTATTATAAAAATGCAAAAAAAAAAAAAAGTTTAAAATGACGACAGATTCCCTTTAAGTATTATCAAAGATTATTGAGTTAATTACAAGTTCCAGGTTTGTACAGTTAATGATTCTTGATACTTTCCACGACATATCAACTTTTAGTTCAACAAAACCTTGTTTTATCTGAATGTTCAACTTGTTGACCTTCAATTCCTAATCTGAACGTTTTGCATAATAAATTATTTCTTTGTTTAACTGCTTGCCAGTCTTTGAGCAGATGTGTTAATTTGCATGTGTTTTTTTTTCTCTTGCACGAGACCAAAAAATGTTTTCATTTGTATTAATTAACACCAGTAGTGATGCTCCTGGAACAATGAAAAAAAACAAACAGAGCCAGCTCCATGAAGATAATCATTCATTTAATTAATAGGGTTTTATAATTGTGTTATCATGGAAATTTGTATATTTGTTTTATTTACTTTTTTATTTCCCAGTGTATTAGGAAAATGGAAGATTATCGCTGGCCCAAGCTGGTTAACAAAAAATATCCTTTACAAAAAGAATATGCATCCATATGAAAATTTATGCTTTATTGCACAACTTTTTGTTATATAAAAATTGTGCTCTATACATTATGAAAAAAAAAATGTGTTCCCTAAACTATCCATTCAAACTAACATAAAATCTTACACATACACATATTCCCCATGACAACAGCAACAACAGCTGTTGCATTTAAACATTGAAACTATATGAATCCTATATGAATCCAACAATCTTACTGAAGCTTCACAGCCTATGCAATTAATATATGAAAGCCACAATTGTCTGCTGCCCTTAATTAATAGCTACAGTCATCCAGTGTCTAGTAGCTAGTGACTGATCACTTTTTAATAGCTCACATAATAGGTTCCTCAGTTCATGATATGCATATTGGGGTTATCACCTTCTAGGCTACATAATTTATAAACCCTTCTGCTTCTTAGTGAATATGCTCACAATGTACTTATTCAACTAATTGCCAGTATTAGGTTAGTTCAGACTCACCGATTTTCATTGTCACTTCCATTTATATTCACAGTGCTAGCACACGGAAGATTACAATATGTCCCCGTTTTGTAAACTGTGCAATAAATATACAAAGTCCATGAGCTCTCCTGTAAAGAGTTCTGTCATCATGGAGGATGGGGTGCCTTTAAACACAGATCATTCTGACAAGTGATGGACCTGTGATGGACCTGCCGTGCTTTGAGAAAAATTAATATTTAAAATTTACAATAAATCCTGATCTGTCTGTCTTGTGCCACCACATGGGTTGTTGTTGGTTAAATTACCTGTTGCAGGAAGCATTGATTCCTATTTTGATATTCTTTGTTTGCTCTTGGGCCTCACCTTATCACTCTCTATTCTTGTGATCCCCAAACAGAGGGGTTGCTTACCAACTCCTTGGTTGTTGCTCCTATGGGCCTCAGAGCACTGGAGACTGCCTTAGAGACAAGTTTTGGTTGGATAAAAACCACACTGCCAAAAAGAGCCTCCTTCAGGCTGTCAGTCCTCATAGGGGCTACCAAATAGCTGATTGCAGCCATTGTTTGGCACCCTCAGGGACTTTTTTCATGCTTGTGTTACTTGCATTTGAATATGGCTCATGGGCAAAAGAAAATGGTTGAGGACCTCCACTCTAGAAACTTCTGGCTGCCTTTGATCTGACTTTTTGGTTATTATCTAATGGCTTTTAACACCTATCAACCTGCTTATCTGTGTGTGACACCAGTTTGCCTAACATATCTACAATGTCTGTCTTGTGATCCATATTGCCTGGTCTCTTTCCAACCCTGATTATCTAATTATACATGAAGTTCTACCTAGCCAATCACAGTAACCACATTGAGGTACATTTTTCACCAAGGTTTAACCATGTAAAAGCTTTGTGGCCCTTCAACAATATCGCCTGGTGGAACATGATTCTATTTAAAGGTGGTTTTAATGCATAGACAACAATTGATATGATGTAGTCTGACTGGTTCATTGTGGGTGAAGCACTCATATTTATTCACAGTTCTAGGATATGTCTCTGGAGTAGTCCAACCTTATTGATTTATGGATTCAGAACAATTTACTATTAGGGAACAAGTGCATAAACAAAAAGAGAACATATGACACCAGTTATTCCATAATTGTAGGTTCAATGTCCAATGCTGAAAACTAAGTGAAAAAGAACTGTTCTGCAATTTGTTGGGATCACCCCACAATCCAGTTGAATAGTGATGGGCAAATTTTGGCCAGCGTCAAATTTTTGCAAATTTTTCACCGTTTTGCGAATTTCGCTGGAAATTCTCTAATTTAAATTCACCCATCACTACAGTTGAACCCATTATTCTGCATGTACAACATTCTATAACCATGATTCACATACAAAACTTTGCCTGTCTAATATCTGGAACTATTCGAAAAACCTCACAGCATTCACCACCAATGCACGTACCTACTACTGTACTGAATTTCATGTATGAAACCATTTGTCAAAGGTTTCAAGCCAAATCAATGAAGCTATTACAGGTGCTGAAATATCCTGACAAATAGCATACTCTAGAAAGCTGCAAGCTTAATTTGTATTCACATATCATAAAAAAGAATCAGTTCTTCAGAAATATTGCAAACAATAACCTTAAAGGGGATTATGCTCTAATTTTTCTGCAGCAACCTAAAAAAAATTGTTGTGTGTCAAAATTGGTGTGCAGAACAATTGTCAAAATTATTCGGATGTCCATTGACTTTAATGCATTTAGAAAAAATTGTCACAAATCAAAATTATTTTGATGCCCATTGACTTCAATGCATTTTGCTAATTTTCTGCTATTTCTCAAATTTTTCGGCAAAGCAAAAGTATCTATTAGTTTATTGCTTCCATCATGGCTTGTCTCACTAAAGAAACAATGTAGGAGAAATCAGTTCGTCTCCAACCAAGACTTTTTTCCAGGTCTGTTGATCACAGTACATAAAGACATGGAGCCTTAGCTTTAGGAGAGCTAATTACAGATGAGTTAATGTAAGATTGCAGTGTGCAAAGTGGAACTTTGGGTGCAAGGCTGCATTTTTTTATTTAACAGCAAAGCAGATATTTCTCCCACAATTCAAGGGGACAATGTGCTAAAACACAGAGTTGGGCATGCATATCAGATGTTTCCTTTAATGTCAACCTGTTGCATTGAAGCAGTGACATGAATATGCCCCAAGTAAAAAAACTGCCTTTAAGATTATTTCACATTGCAGTTTAGTTAATTAAATAAATTTACAAACTCTACATTTATAGACTAAGCACATTGCAAACATAAAATGTTCCTCTGAGTCTGATTAATGATGTACCTGGAGGACATTTAACACTATTAACAACTACAACATATACCGAGACACTCATGAAATAAGCAATATAAATCTACCGACTGTATGATTTCCATGAACAAGAGCAGCAGAATCAGTCTGACACATTGCAATCCATTAGTATTTAGTCATATGGAGTGCACATTCAAAATAAGCTGTCAGTTCATTTGATGTAAAACAGACACTTTGTAAACATCATAATTGGCCATTATGAAGATTTTCCTGAGCATAAACACACATCTTTCCTAGTAGTTAATACAAATAAATCTACAAATTGTCTCTTTTTGAAGTCAGTTTAAAGCATGAAATAATTCATCCACAACTGATTACTCTGTGTACCTGCAATAAAATAAAATGATTATCATATGAAATGTTGGAATGTGGTGATAAGTGGGATCATATCAATCTCATTCATTTTATAAACAGAGCCTGCAATAAATTGGAATGCTCCCTGAAGCTGAGGTTCTGGGGCTGGAACTCTGTAGCAACATTTTTTTTTTTGTTTTGGTGATAATACATGAAGTTACAAAACAGTCAAGGGCCAAAAGAAGAAATATGAATCCGAAAAGGATGTCAAAGGCAAGCCAGGAGGAGGAAAAATGGGGGTTACAGAGCCCTGGGAGCTACACCCAAAGAACTGGAAATCCAAAACAGAAAAAGATCCTTTGGACCGGATTGGTACAGGGTAGGTCTGCCATGTGCCTGCAGAAACCAACATCCTCTTAGAAAACTTGACTGGAGGAACAGCCAGTCTAGAAAAGACTAGTATATCTGGAGCCTTTTCTTTCCTTTTGTAGACGAACTTCTACAAGACCATTACATTCCAGCATTTCAAAACAAAGTAAGGCAAACCTTAGCACTAGCACGTGCCTTAAAATACATGCCGCCAGAAGACGTACATTTGGAAACTGTGCAGTAGTAAAGAGAAGACCACTCATTGCCCAGTTTGCAGAATTGTTTACTGTTTCAGTGGGAAGTAATATTTTCCTTTTGAAGTTCTGACCGAAGTGTGATTGAATATAGTTTCCAACTCTAGCCTATAAAATTAAACCATCAGAGTAATTGCCTCACTATAAATGTACAAGACTCAATATAAAATAGGAAGGATGCTTCCTGAAGTTTCCCAAATGATGTTCAGTTGGATATTTGGGGTTTATTTATTCAAGTCAGAATGGTAAAAACTCGAAAAAAATCTAGGTTTTTTTTACTATAAAATCCGAATTTTTAGTGAAAAAAAATAAGAATTTTTCAAGATTTATTATACTCTGAGGATGCAAAAAGTCAGAATTCGAAAATACTCATCTTCAACCTGTCTATGTTCTGTAGAAGTAAATGGCAGAGGTCCTATTTGCAATTTGAAGATATTATGGTTTGCACTGGGTTTCATATGATAATCTGAACATTTTGGACTTTTCCACCGATTTCACAAAAAATTCAGACTTTTCGGGCATCAAATCCAAAAAGATGTGTTTTTTGTGCGACAACTTGGTTTTTCCCGATCCACTTTTTTTTTTTTTTTTATGAATAATAAGTTTAAATCGTGGATTTTAGTTTGGCCAGACATTTTTTATTTAAAACATCACACAAATTCGGATTTTGATAAAAAAAAACCCTATGTATTTTCTGTGCCATCTACTTTGGTCCTACTTTGAGAACATCATTTCCTCGCTTACAGATTTATTGTCCTTTGGAAAAAATGTATGTATGGCATTATAGCAGCAATACATCAAGGGACATATGGACAACTAAACTGAATTCTTTTATCCACATCTGTTGACAGTTGCAAGTCACCAAACCTTTTCATGCATAATTCCTTTATATGTAAATTGTAAATTACTTAGGGTTGGAACAATTTATGTCAACAATAGTAATGGGCAAATCTGTCCCGTTTCATTTCGCAAAATTTTTCGAAACGCATTGAAGTCAATTGACGTGCGCCAATTGTTTTTTAAAGTGGCGAATTTTCACTGCAGTTTCACCTATTTATTTGCGGGCAGTGAAAAAACAGAACTTCACCACAATCCATGCCTAACGAATTTATTCGCCCATCACTAGTCAACAAACAATAAATATGATCATTAGTCAGTAAATTGAATATGAATTAATTATATTATTTTCGAGTCTCCCAAACATTAGATAATCTTGAACCTACTCTAAAACAAATCTCAGTTTCCAACTGCAAAGCGTTAATATCTATTATATTATTTACTGGGTACTTTCTAATGGTAAGTAATATTTTGTTTGTTGGGAAAGAGAAACTGTACAGTAAGAATCAAAAGAAAATAGTTGTTGTTTTTTTATTTCGAATTCAGGGGCACATAGGGGTAAACCAGCTGCATACAAATATCAAGTACGAAGTAAGTATACAAACACAAAAAGTGACTGGAATAGAAATGCAGAGTTTTAATACAAGATGGAATCCTATCTAAAATCTAAAGGAAACTAGTTTATTTTCTCTCAGTTACTTATAAATGTAGCTTTATTTGTTTAATTTATGCAGTCCGAGATTGTAATTCAGATGGTTCCACCAAGCCCTCAGAGAGCTGCTAGGCCTGAAAACAGTATGAATAAAATTAGAAGGCACTTCAAACTGCAAAGGTCTTCAATAGCATACAGGATTTGCAGCTAGGACAAATATTCTGATATCTTCTACATAATGAAAATATGAGCAATGTAATACACTTCAGCGCTGGGGATGTGGATTAGTTCAGCAGATATTGAATGCTTATGCCGAGTGCTTTCTAAAGCTTTTATTTCTGCTGTATCCTATCTACTTTGCTGTCCTTGAATCTCACATGAAACACCATACCAACTGTTCTAGGCTTTAAAAAATTGCCATAATTAACCTTTCTGTTGTTATTATTAGACATGAGGCATTGAAGTGCACTCCATGGTTAAACCAGAAAGTTTGTAGGAGTCATTTACAATATGGAGGTCTCTGCAAAAAACCAAGCACAATCCACTATTTTTCGCACTTTGCACACTGCCTTTCATGCTTGCTGTATTACTGCAGATCAGATAGGGGTCTTGCCACCCTTAGTGCTTTTACATTTTTGTCCTGGGTTTTTGTAAATGACCCCTTTTTAATATACAATCAAGGGGGAAAATGTTCTCAAAACATTTATCACAAGAATTGCCTTATACACCAATCCAATGTCCCACACAATAAATCCAGATCATATGATACATTTGTACTGTGCTTTAAAAATACCTTGTTTCTAGTTGTGAGACCAATATAACTCTGACAAATTAATCAGAAATATTTAAGAATCACTCTATATAAAATTAAGTGGTTTAGAAAAGACGACTAGAACTGCACAACTATGTTTTTATTCTTAAAATAAACTGCTGTGCAGAATTGTTCTAACACAGATAGGGATGCGCCGAATCCAAGATTCGGTTTGCATTTGGCCAGGATTTGGCCTTTTTCAGAAGGATTTGGATTCGGCTGAATTTTTCTGCCCTGCCAAACCGAATCCAAATCCTAATTTGCATAATTGCAAATTAGAGGCAGAAGAGAAATCAAGTGACTTTTTGTCACAAAACATGTAAGTAAAAATTTTTTTCCCCTTTCCAACCCTAATTTGAATATTCAGATTTGGTTTGGTATTTGGCTAAACAATTAATTGCACTCTATATAAAATTAAGTGGTTTAGAAAAGACGACTAGAACTGCACAACTATGTTTTTATTCTTAAAATAAACTGCTGTACAGAATTGTTCTAACACAGATAGGGATGCACCGAATCCAAGATTCGGTTCGGGATTCGGCCAGGATTTGGCCTTTTTCAGAAGAATTTGGATTCGGCTGAATCCTTCTGCCCTGCCGAACCGAATCCGAATCCTAATTTGCATAAATGCAAATTAGAGGCGGAAGAGAAATCAAGTGACTTTTTGTCACAAAACATGGAAGTAAAATTTTTTTCCCCTTTCCACCCCTAATTTGAATATTCAGATTTGGTTTGGTATTTGGCTGAACAATTAATTTCACTCTTTATAAAATCAAGTGGTTTAGAAAAGACGACTAGAACTGCACAACTATGTTTTTATTCTTAAAATAAACTGCTGTACAGAATTGTTCTAACACAGATAGGGATGCACCGAATTCAAGATTCAGTTCGGGATTCGGCCAGGATTTGGCCTTTTTCAGAAGGATTTGGATTCGGCTGAATCCTTCTGCCCTGCCGAACCAAATCCGAATCCTAATTTGCACCGAATCCAAGATTCGGTTCGGGATTCGGACAGGATTTGGCCTTTTTCAGAAGGATTTGGATTCGTCTGAATCCTTCTGCCCTGCCGAACCAAATCCGAATCCTAATTTGCACCGAATCCAAGATTCGGTTTGGGATTCGGCCAGGATTTGGCCTTTTTCAGAAGGATTTGGATTCGGCTGAATTTTTCTGCCCTGCCGAACTGAATCCGAATCCTAATTTGGATAAATGCAAATTAGAGAAGAGAAATCAAGTGACTTTTTGTCACAAAACAAGGAAGTAAAAAATGTTTTCCCCTTTCCAACCCTAATTTTGATATTCAGATTTGGTTCGGTATTTGGCTGAATCTTTCACAATGGATTCAGGGGTTCGGCCAAAATAGTGGATTCGGTGCATCCCTAAACATAGATATCAAAACATAAGGCTTTCTGTCTGATGCACAAAAGGATGGAAAGTACAGTAGCTTGAATTTTTTTGACATGATTAAAGCAGATTTACAAATTCACCAATCTTCAGTTCATGTGAACTACAGCAAATTCACAAGGCAAACATTAAAACATATCCCTATGAGTTTGCATGTAGACATCTGCTTTCTTTTGTACTGACCTTTATTTTTCCATGTGATGTTTTGCACTGCAATACATCTAACAGAAGGTTTCAAAATAATTTACTTTTTGCAGACTAATTTAGTAAGGGTGAGATTGGATATCCACAACATATAGGCTTTTTTTGCTCCCATTTGTAAATCAAGGCACACTTCATTCTAATAACAATTCCAATAACAAAGATTGGCCTTGCCTTTAATGTATACAAAGATATCCATATATATTTGTGAGGGTGGTTGCTTTTTGCATTGATCTCAATTGGAAATGGCCATAGCTGAATTCACAAAACAAGTCTCCTGACATTTCCCTATACTGTAAATGTTGAAACTTTCTGAATGCGATTTCGATGTGTTCCGCACAAAGGCTAGTCAGTAACCACTTTGAAGTAGAAACTCAATATATCTCAATGATTTTATTTCTGAGCATTCTAGCAGTGACAAATAAAATGATACGACTGGGTACAAATATTTTAAAACTGCTTGAAGAAAAACAATTTTCTGGAAAAATTGAGCTTTGTCTGGAAATATTGTTCTTTTTCCACAGATCTCTAAGTTTTATGAAGTAAATGAAATAGACTTTGCTGGAAGTGTGAAAGAAAATATCAAAGAACATTTGGTACACGCAGAGCCTATTTTTGAACATTGCCTTATGTAGGCTGAAGAGCATGACAATAATAATAAACTATAGGCTGTGAATTCATTCGATATACAAGGGTACTCTACATGCAGGGCTTGTCATAAAATGTAAAGAATTTTTTTTTAAACTTTCTGTAAGAATCAAAGGAGTTACTGTAGTGGAAAATTAACTAAACCCACCCCCCCAATCTATTTTGGGGGTAGCACACATGGGTTATACTGTTATCCAAACTGTCCAAAGGCTGATTACTGGGCAGTCCATGGGGCCACAGAGACTATGAGAGGTCAGTAACTAACCATGTTTCCCTATTTTGTTTCATCTTCATTATTACATTCAGTGCCCAACATACAAAAAGACACGTATTCACGGTGAATGAGAATGTCACTGTATTTCCCCAGCAGATCATAAGAATATGACAGGAAAGACATATTAAAAACTAATATACAGTCTATAGTCTCCTCATGCTGTCTTTCTGATACATAGCTACAGATGATTATATAGAGTGGTTCCATTTCTGTAATTATTATAAGGAAATGTCCTATATAAGTGCTGTGAAAAATATTAAAAAACATGTACATTGCTTGTGTATTATCACTGCCAGGCTGACACTGATAAATAGACCCCCAAAAAATTACACAAGCATGCATTTTAAAAGATCTGATCAAATTTAAAGTCTATTGCAACTCTTCTTTTCTTGAGAAGCACTAACATGGATATCCTTATCTAAGTTTCATTAAACATTAATTACTTCATATTTATTGCAGTGTGTTTGCCTATCTTCTTCCTAATTGTATGCATCTATTCTATTAAAAAACACCTTTCCGATTGATTAGACAAAGTAATTAATAATCAGCTTTAGAGTATACATATTCATGATTGGGTCAAACAAGCCAACAATTTAAAGGGATACTGTCATGGGAAAAAAACATTTTTCAAAATGAACCAGTTAATAGTGCTGATCCAGCAGAATTCTGCACTGAAATCCATTTCTCAAAAGAGCAAACAGATTTTTTTTATATTCTATTTTGAAATCTGACATGGGGCTAGACATATTGTCAATTTCCCAGCTGCCCCAAGTCATATGACTCTGATAAACTTCAATCATGCTTTACTGCTGTACTGCAAGTTGGAGTGATATCACCCCCCTCTCTTCCCCCCCCCCAGCAGCCAAACAAAAGAACAATGGGAAGGTAACCAGATAGCAGCTCCCTAACACAAGATAACAGCTGCCTGGTAGATCTAAGAACAACACTCAATAGTAAAAACCCATGTCCCACTGAGACACATTCAGTTACACTGAGAAGGAAAAACAGCAGCCTGCCAGAAAGCATTCCTCTCCTAAAGTGCAGGCACAAGTCACATGACCAGGGGCAGCTGGGAAACTGACAAAATGTCTAGCCCCATGTCAGATTTCAAAATTAAATATGAAAAAATCTAGCTCTTTTGAGAAATGGATTTCAGTGCAGAATTCTGCTGGAGTAGCACTATTAACTCGTGCATTTTGAAAAAAAACATGTTTTCCGATGACAGGATCCCTTTAACTGATGTATCTTCAGCAATTAAGATATTCCTTGAAAGGGAAATCTATTACACATTATTCTTCAGTATGAAGAGGCATTGCATATGGCTCCATCCCTTAAAACACATTTCAGAATTTAGGAATTGGTATTTGGAATACCATTTTCCTTCAAGGTCTGGACTTCTCATTCAAGAGAAAAATAAGCAAAGAATTACATTTTTATATGTGTTTTTTTTTCTAATTTACTCATCTAACACATCTTGACATATTTGATATTGCCTTTGCTGGGAGAAGTAGATTTGATTTACAATCATCCTGTTACAGGCAGTAGTCTTTAGGCCTCTTTTGGATGACATAGCACAATGGGTGAAAGGCAAATAACAGCTGATACAACCTCAGGAAGTTGTGCAATGGTTTATTCCACAAAATGGGCTTTAGAACAACAACAAATCTATGAAAATCAGAAAAATAACCCATTTCATTTTTATTTATAAATAAAGGATAATAGTATTTATAATAATAATAATGGATATAATAGGCAGCTACATTGTACAGATGAAGCCACTTGGATTTGTGAGTTAAATGCGTCATGACTCATGGGTAATTGAAGAAACTGTGTTATCTTAAGTCATCTTAACTCATTTAATGCATTTAACCTTTTCATTAGCATACCAAAGCTCCATTGTTCACAATGGTGAATGCTTTAATTAGATGGGATGTTGTGACACAGTTTTCTGTGTTAAATGAGATAAATGGGATGTCTGTGTTTAGCTATTCTGTGTCAAACAGACAAACCAAAGTGGCTGCATCTGTACATTAGACAGCTTCAAGAAAGGGTTGGATGGCCTTTTAGCAAGTGAGAAAATACATGGCTACTAAGATTCAGTTACTAATATTGATAATAATGCACCATTCCTATTCTCATTATACCGCACTACTGGTCTAGTCTAGAACCGCAGCTCCCCAAGTTCACTGCTTAGGAGTCACCTTTGACTCTGCCTTCATATTAATTCTCCACATTCAGACACTTATTAAATCGTGCCATTATTCTCACATGCACAATTTTTCTCACACAAGCAACAATCAAAATTCTCATGCATGTTCTCATGCATGTTCTTGCCATATTCTGTAAACTACTGTAACTAACGGCTCTGCAGATCCCCCCTGTCTAAAATGATACCCCTTTAATCCATCACATGATCAGATACAAAGTTCTTGACTGGTTTTACATCAAGGGCACATTTTTTTATCTCCATTTTTTCCTCCCAGGAAAATGTGCAGCATTAAGCTATGAATCAGCAAATATTGTATCCAATCATTTCCTAAAATCACATTTGCATTTATGTACCATAAGCTTAATGATCCACTTTACCATAATTTGTTGATTAGTGGTTATACAGCAACATACATCAGAAGTGGATTTAGTGAAGTCAATGCAGATCATTTGTTAGACAAGCCAGTAGAGCTCATTTCCACCATTCTACTTCATGGCACCTCTCTACTGGTCTGTCCTTTGAGGTTATTCTTAGAAGGGAGAGGACTTCTGAGGACTCAACCCCCCTGTAGTACCCCTTGTATAAGTACTGTAGTAGTGCTACCTAAACGGGGCCTTGTACTGACACAATGGAGTCTCAGGGGCCACTAGATGTAGCATTTTGGAGTAGAGACCTGGGAGGAGGCTGGCTGGAAAGCAGGTAGCCAGGAGTCACCAAAAATAAAGTAATTCAGAAGAACACACATAATTGCAGGCACAGTAAGAATTAACTGAATGTAGGAACTTTAATTAAATCCCAACAAAGCATTCCACTCATGGCAATGGTTAATGCAGCCCAAATTCCATTGTACAAGGCACCTACCAGGGGCAAAGTTACCAGTGAGTCTGAATTTTGCTCCACTAGCATATGTTGACATCCCATGCAGAGTCCCTGGGAAAACCCTGCTGTCTAGTCAGCACTGACATCATATAGCCCTGCCAGTTCAGTGACATCATCACCAAGCACCAGACTAACAAGGTAAAGCAGATATGACTTTAACTCTATATACTCAGTTTCTTCAATCATCAAAAAGATGACCTGAAGTGGCATGAGATGGAGTCCACCAAGCCTTCAGCTCTACTCTTCTTTACAACAAGCTTGATGAAACAAACACATTTAGTGGGTCCTAAGTAGTGTGGTTCAGGTGGAAGGACCCTGGGGGTGGCCTATTTATTACTAGTAGTTTAGGTCTACTTTAATCACTTTAAATACTTTATTTCATTGTGTTTCTGTTAATATTTTGGCCATTACATTTGAGCCAATCTAAGACAAGCGGTATTTATCTGTAGTGGAAATTCAATTAGTTGATAGTTTCACCAAATTCAGTAGAGAGAAAAAGCATTGAGTTATTAACTTAGAAATGTTACAGCAGATCCCCATGAGAGAAGCCAGGATGGGGAGAAAGAAATAAACAAAATAAACACTAATAGACTGAGAATGTAGGGTAGGATGTGATCAATAGTATGGAACCTAGCAGAGACTTCTGTGAAATAAATAATGTGTGATACACATGGGAGTTTGAGGCTAAATCATTGGCTGCTTCTTTTAAGGACCTCTCAGTGGATTGCTTAGGATAGAACTTATTGTACAGCGTGCTGCTGCTGCTGCATTAAAATGTATGGGATTTACATCTAAACAAGCCATGTCCTTATCATCTGCTGTCACATTTAAGTGAGATACACAAGAAGAAAGCACATTTGGAAATACGACATTTGAAATGTGTGCTATTCTCCACTAGACAGTTATAATTTATCTGTGTTTAGTCAAAAGCAGTCTTTCTGTTATGTACATTTTCTCACAAACCAAGAATGCCAAAACAAACCAAAGGAAAAACAGCATTTTTTTTATATTCAGCATAATTTAATTTAACCTTCTTGAGAAATAATTACTCTTATTGCGTGAGATTGGTGCTGCAGTAGCCACAATTGATGTACTCCCCTTAGTAGATTTGTTTTGAACCTTGACTGATTATGCCCCCACAAAGTTTATAATAAAAAAGATTTCATCATTTAGGTGAGTAAAAAATATACATAATAGAAAACTCCTCTCCTGATTTTTTTTAATTCCCTGCTGATCTGTATGCGTATGTCTCCAACTTCATATAGTTTTCAGCTCTGTGCTTCCAGAGAACCATGGATGGATGGATGGACAAATAGATAGATGATAGATGGATAGATAGATTAATAAATAGCAAAATCATAGCAATGGTGCCGTGATTTTGCTATTGATACATTCAGCCAGTTGGCATGGACAACTCTCTTTATCGAAATACGTTTGGGTGAGTGCTGACCAATTGTTCTGGATAGATTAATAGAAAGATAGATGATAAATGGATAGATAGATAGATAGATGATAGATAGATGATAGATAGATAGATATATAGATAATAGATAGATAGATAGATAGATAGATAGATAGAGAGAGAGAGAGAGAGAGAGAGAGAGAGAGAGAGATAGATTATAGATGATAGATAGATGATATATAGATCAATGTATATATATATATATATATATATATATATATATATATATATATATATTGTAGCATGGTTGGGAAAATCATAGATGGAAAGTATATCCCTCCCAGAATCCTCTATGAAGCAGTGCAGAGGGATGTGAAAATGAGGCTCTGAGTAGCAGGGAGATGATTAGCCTCACCTGGAGTAAAAAAGGTGGGGGCTCAATTAAGGCTGTTCTCTGCCCTGGCTGAGAGAGAAAGGAGAGCTATTGGGGCTGTGTTACAAGTTTTCAGTGTAACTGCATGTGACCTGTGTTGTTGAGAAAAAGGACTGTATTGCTGGACACAAGTTTTGTCAAGGAGACAAATTCTCCGGTAGCAAGGACTGGCTACCAGCTACTTCCCTGGGTGCTGGGGAGTGAACGGCTTCCAGGAGGAAAGCACAGGGAATCTGCAAAGGACATAGGGGCAAATTCACTAAGATGCGAAGTTGCGCCAGGCGCAACTTCGCCGCACTTCGCCACACTTCGCCAGGTGTAGTTTCGCCAGCGCTCCGCAAATTCACTAAAATCCGAAGTTGCGCACAGGGGTAGCGTAAGGTTGCGAAGTTGCGCTAGCGTTGATTCACTATATAAAGCGAAGTTACGCTAGGGAAGGCTAATTTGCATACGGCGCGAAATTCAAATTTCAATGGAGAAACACGTATCAGCACTACAAATGCCTAGAAAACCTTCAAATCAGCAAAGAAAAATTTTATTTTGCCCTACACATGTGCCCACTGTCTAGGTAAGTTGCCATGGGTCAGGAAATGTAGGGGGGAGGAAGGGGAGCCCCAAAAAATTTTTCGATCTTTTTCAGCCTATCACCCATCATGTAGAAAACACGCCAGCGTTTTTTGGGACTTAGAAAAAAAATTGACTTTTTTTGAAACAATCCCTATCTACTCTATTGCGCTTCGCCAGGTCTGAGGTGGCGACGGAAGTCTAGCGTAAAAGGTAGCGTTCAGTACACTGCGCAAGTTAGTGAATTTGCGTAGTTACATCGCTAGAGAAAATTTGCCTGGCGTAAGGATGCGAAGTAACATTAGCGAAAATACACCAGCGTTCGTTAGTGAATTTGCGCAGTAGCGTAAATGCCAAATGCTAGCGAATTAACGCTAGCATTTGGCGCTTCGGGGCTTAGTGAATTTGCGCCTGTGAGTTAACAGTTTATTTTGTTTGCTGGACTTATATTGCCCAAGTGGGGCTGTGGATCCTTTGGGAAAAGGACATTTTTTCTTTACCAGCACAGCTGGAACTATTTTGTTTTCTGCCTCCTAAAAGATTATGAACTTTTATGTTGGTGTGTAAACTGGTGTGTGGAATAAAAATCACATACAAAGATCATCTGGAAACCTGTGTATTGTCTACTATCTGTGTGAAAGGAGTTGCTGCTGCTACTACCTAAAGAGTGATTCCCCACAATATATATATATATATATATAGATCAAAATATAGATGATAGATAGATAGATAGATAGATAGATAGATAGATAGATAGATAGATAGATAGATAGATAGATAGATAGATAGATAGATAGATAGATAGTCAGTCAGTTCCAGAATGTTCTACACAGCAGATGTGAATGAGCTGTCTAGCCAGGAACAATGAACAAGGAAGTGGGGACTCAACTCGTGCAGTTTTGAAAAAACAATGAAAAAAAACCTTTTTTGTGCTAATTTCAGTGCTGACCACAGAAACTTCCAAATAGGATAGGGACCACTCGCATTGACTTATATACAACCTCACCAGGTCTGAGATGGCAGATTTTTGACTTTTCTTTTTTGCAGCAACAGCCTTTAATAAATCCTGAAAAATTCTAGTTAAAAAAAAAATCTAGGCATTTGAGTTTTGCACCATAAAGCCTGACCATTAATAACTGCCTATGTAATGTTTTCTCAAATCATACTAAAACTTTAAAGGAGAAGGAAAGGCTAACATTAAGTAAACTTTATTAGAAAAGTCTATATAAATATACAAGTAAACCCTCAAAGTAATGCTGCTCTGAGTCCTCTGTCAAAAGAAACACCACATTTCTTTCCTTCTATTGTGTAAACATGGGCTTTTGCATCAGACTTACTGTTTTCAGAATAACCCTCCAGGGCTAGGGCTTGAGCATGCTCAGTTTGTTCCTCTCTCTCTACCCCTCCCTTTTCCCCCCTCCTTCCTCTCCCCATTGCTGTAATCTGAGCCCAGATCTATATGTGAGCAGGGAGAGACCCAGGCAAGAACCAAGCTAATATGGCAGCTGTTATCCAAAAGAAACAGAGAAAGAGTTTCTAGAGCTGTTTACTCAGGTATGGTAAAGCATTCTGCAGAATAAATATAGTCTTATAGCTTGCACTATTGTGGCTAATCTATTGGCAATAAACTGCTTCGATAGCTTTCCTTCAACTATAAACACCATAGAAGAAAAAAAGGAAAAAATATATTTTTGTTCCAATTTTTATTTGGGGGGGTGCAAATAATTCCAGATAACAAAGATCATAATAACAAGGATTTCATCACTGTTTTGAAGTTTCAGAGTATTGTTGCCTTGCAGATAGCACCATGAGGGCTTATCGTTTTGTATCATATATAAGCAGCGTGCTTGGAAATTAAGCCTGCAGGTAGTGTTGGAACTGATGTACAGTATTTTCTCCATGTGAAGAGCCCCAGGAGAATACTAACACAGAGCTAAATCTGACAGCTTGGAGAACCCCTGCTGTGCTCTCCTCATTGCTTCTATTCACTTCCAAGTGTATACCCAAGCAACTGCTGAGTTTTATTTCTCAGCATCGCATGATAGGCATCGTAACACACTCCACTGCTAACTACCAAATGATTACACCATGTCACATGGTAGGTGTGTAAAGATAAATCAGTCATTACTATGATGTCATCTAGCAGAATCGGTGTAGTATCCGTAGCCATCTACTTTCTATGGAATTTGCAATGTAATTCATTTTAAACCATATCTAGTGCACAATTTTAAAATATAGTTTAATAACAAGTGAAGGCAGCACTAAGGTTAACGTCTAGATGTCCACCATTACGTTTATCCTTCTGTTGCTTTACTACCTTACAAAAAGTCTTCTCATATGTATATATGGGTATGGGTACAACAGGAAACTGAAGGATGATTACATATGGAGATGACAGGAACTGGAGTATGGGGATTAACACAACAGGACTATATGGGGATGAGTACAACCAAGGTCATATTTAGGTGCCTACAGTATATCGAGATTTTTTTAGAAAAATAAGAAATCTCCCCAGGTACCGCCAGATTGCACCTGAATAAATCTGGCTGCAGAGCTGGGGATTTGAATGGTACCTTTGCAATATTTTCAAAAAATCATATATGTGTGAGCTGATGTGTCACTAAAATACATTCCTTGGATGGTTAGTGGGCTTGTTGCAACAGTTCGTGACTATTGAATCAGAAGAGAGGCCTGTGAGATGGTAAATAATAAGCCCAAGAGGCAGCTAACAGTGAAGGACGACTGTTTCAATAATACCTTCATGCAATGTTTATTTTCTTTGACCTTTCTTTAATTACATTTCTATTCAAAGATGAATTGGTGTTTATATTCTCTGGTCTGTTATTTGATTCTTTCTAGAAAGTGCCACTGGCAATTTCAATTAAAGTGAACACTCAATGTGTAAAGAATACAGCCCCATTCAACTAATTCCATATGCCATTCACCTTGACCTTTGTCTGGATTGATTTGTTGTTTTTCTTTCTGATGACGGAGATGTTCATGAATAGGCCCTTGACTGTATTGAGGGTCTCAGTTCAAATATAAATGTGCATGTCATCCAAACTTGTGGCCTGAGAATGCAGGGGCACAAATGTTTAAACTATTCTTAACTAGAAGAAAATTGATAATTCCTTCAATGAATTTACCCCAGGAGATAAGGACTAGTGATGGGTGAATAAATTTGCCTGGCACAAATTTGCAACGAATTCCTGCGTATCGCTGCCGGCAAATAAACTCGCGAATCGCCCCAGAAAATTAGCCGGTGAAAATTCGCCATAGTCAATTTACGAGTTTCACAGTTTTGCTGTGAAAAAGTTCGAATTGCTGGATTTTTTCGTGAAAAGGTTCGAATTGCTCGATTTTTTCGTGAAAACGTTACAATTGCTCTATTATTTCGAGAAAACTTTCGAATTTCATAATTTCTTTGTGAAAATGTCAAGATTTTTTAGTGAACTTTCCGATTTCACGATTTTTTGCGAATTTTTCACGAGAATGGGAGAGATTCGCCCATCACTAATAAGGACTTGATAAGGCTATGAATTTAACAAAATCTTTCAATTGGGCCATCACACAATAGGGAAGTTTAAAGGGCACCTGTTGGCTAAATATATTATCCCCAACCAAAGGTTGCATTAGCCCACACTCTGATTATGGGTAACTAGTTTTTTTTTTTTTTTTTAATTACACCATTATGGGGCACATGCATGCACATTATAAACGAATATTGCAACTTGCTTTCTATGCACATGCACGTGACATCAGAAACATGTTATGCGCATGCTCTCTGACTGACTTGGCAGATCACTCTGGGAGCTCCCTCCCTGTGCAAGTGTCCTAGCGCTGGTGGGGGGCAGTTTAAAAAAAACAAACTACTGTTACCCCCAAACTCTTTAAGCCTGCACCTTTGGTTGGGGATAATATATTTAGCCAACAAGTGTCCTTTAAGGGACTACAATCTCTGTACAAACTTATGGAAGACATATTTTATGCAAGTTATTCTTAATCAGGAATTATTGATTTAGGGGTAGATTTATCAAGGGTCAAATTTCAAATTCATGGGACTTATTTTAAACTCCCATGAACTCCCATGAAGGGCCAGCGTATTATAAACTCCAAAAATCAAATTCGATATTTTTTTTTCAACTCAAATCAAATTTTAACTAAACCCTACTCACAAAAAACCTTGAAAATTCGAATTTCAAAATTTTCATTTGAAATTCTAATTTTCACTTTGACCCTTGATAAATCTGCCCCTTAATAAAGAATAAACATTTGGCAATAAAGGTACTAATTTCCTTTAATAGTCTATGGAGATTCGTATTCATCTGGGTCATGATAAACATTATCTAACAAATTTGAACTGAAGAAGCCACTTGATTGAGTGGTGAAATGTTTTCAAGAAAACTACAAAAAAAATTCTAGTTGCTTTAGACTTAACTCTGCTAATATTTCTTGAATAGGTTAATCTAAAAAAAGGTGTCAACTTCAGTGTACTGGATATTCAGAGGTGTCTTCTTTGAGAATATATTCTACAAGCCTTATACAATGAAGACTTTACTCTGGTGGGTGTCACCTGCAGAACTAACCCCCACACTGTCACTTCTCTGTGGAGAATGGGGCTACTAATTATAATTATTCTTCATGACTGTCTTCATGGGCCTCCTTCCTTGATTTCCAGGAGGATTTTCTCCTCCTCCTTCAAGGTCCTGACTCTTCCTTCACTAACTTTTGTTAGGGTGTTTAAAGGGGCGGACCAATTAAATTAAACTTTACGTAAACACTAGACAATGCAGACAATAGTATTTTAAGGAAATTACCATGTGGTCTTCATCTTCTATTTATGTAGTTTTTGAATTATCATTATTATTGTTTGTCTACAAGACTTCCAATCTTACCAGTTATATTGGCGATAAGACTTAGTTACCCTAGCAACTGGACAGGAATTGGGAATTTAGTATAAAAGATGCACAATAAATAGAAGAATGTGAAGATATAAATATAATCAACGAAAAATAGGAATGCATTGCTTCATTAGCTTGCACCCAACAAGTTATGCCTATATGGTGTATAGAATAACAGAATGAACAGAAGCATTTGTGAAAGCCATACTTACTAAATAAATAAGGTTTATTTTCACTTTAAATCAAATATTAATTTAGCATTTATTAATAGCTGTATTACTTTGGAAGCAACCTTGCCTGCGCTGGTTTAAGCAACTAAATTTACAGCACCATCTCTAGAGTAAGGTTACGCAGTATAATTCAGACACGAACATTGGAGGCAGCAGCCACTGAATTATTGCACAAAGAGGTAAAGAGACAGCCCAAAGGATCTTAGAGTCTTGTTCATATCCAAGAACATGTTGCTATATAAAATAAAATGCTCTGGAGAGGTATAGAATTTTGATGCTGAAGTTAAAAATATGTATGAGCTTTTTTTGGATTGCTTTGGCACTGTGAAAGTATAGCTAAAGGAACCATTCTCTCTTTAGCAGAAATGTCTTTTAGAGAACTGTATTTAAAAGCCATAATTAAGCCCAAAACAAATCAACTTACACAACTGAGGCAGTCCTACTATACAGGTATGGGACCTTTTATCCAGAATGATTGGCACCTGGGGTTTTCTGTAATTTGGGTCTTCATACCTTAAGACAGTCTACTTAAAAATAATTTAAAAACATTTAACTCAATAGGATTGTTTTGACTCCAATAAAGATTAACTATATAGTAGATGGATAAAGTAGATAGTAGTGATGAGCGAATTTCTGCATTTCACCATCTGCAATTTTTTTCGCAAAAAAGAAAATATTTTGACACCCGTTGACATATATGCATTTCGCAATTTTTTCACAGTAGCACAAATCTCATGGCAAAATGGGACAGATTTGCTCATCACTAGTACAAAGTACTGTTTTAACATTAAAGAGAAAAAGGAAATTAAAAAAAAAATTTGTGTAGGGAAGTGTTATTTGCCCTTTCCCTAAATGCATAACCTTGTCACTTTAAATCTACGAAAAACATGGCTGCTGCTTGTACTGCAGTGTGACAGTTTTCAGCCACAGCCTGGCCAATGAGCAAGAAGAATTTGCTTTTGACCTTGTGACCTCTCTGAAGGAGGTTTGGAAGAAGAGAAGAAGAAAAGCATGGTCTCTGCACAAATCTACTGAGAGCCAGCCTGAGATTTCTCTTCTTTGCTTTGAGTGTTCCTGCTGATTTGTTTGAGTAGGAAGCTAGGGGTTACACCTATAGAACATTTATCCATATAGGGAATCCCATAGTCAGAGGGCAGGGAGTTAGTTAAATCTTTCCAGTCTAGTGCAGCTGCCTGTACGGAACGCATTTTAGGACATCGTCAGGGGAAATTGTTGTTCTCTGTGCGCTGTCTTAAGCCAGAGGAATGCGACATGGCATGCTTTTTTACTCACCCATCCAGTGAGGCTGACATCCCACCTCGCTCCTCCCTTCTCAGCCATCAACTCTTGCTCCTCACTCCTCCCTCCTCAGCCATCTGTCCTGGGTCCTTGCTACTCACTCCTCCCTCCTCAGCCATTTGTCCTGGGTCCTAGCTTCTCCCTCCTCAGCCCTCATCTCTTGCTTGAATTTGATTGGTGCAATTAAAAAACCTAAAACGCCTATTGGCTAAAAGAAATGGCAAGTACTATAAGTAACTATAATCAGGGTGCAAGGCTAATTATGCACTTCCTGAGGAGTGAGGAGCAATAACTGATGGCTGAGGAGGGAGAAGCTAGGACCCAGGAAGTATGATGGAGGAGGGAGGAGTGAGGACCCAGGACTGCTGGCTGAGGAGGGAGGAGCGAGGACTCAGGTCAGATGGTTGTGGAGGGAGGAGTAGGGAACAGGACATGACAGCTGAGGAGGGAGGAGCGAGGTGTTATGTCTGCTTTGAGGAGGGGTGAGCAGCAGGCAACGTTGCATTCGTCTAGCATAGGAGATCGTATACAGGACACGGATTTCCCCTGATGATGTCCTAAAATGTGTTCTGTATGCCTGAGCTACAGATGCAGCCACTTTGGTTTGTCTGTTTGACACAGAATAACTAAACACAGATATCCCATTTATCTCATTTAACACAGAAAACTGTGTCACAACATCCCATCTAATTAAAGCATTCACCATTGTGAACAATGGAGCTTTGGTATGCTAATGAAAAGGTTAAATGCATTAAATGAGTTAAGATGACTTAAGATAACACAGTTTCTTCAATTACCCCTGAGTCATGACGCATTTAACTCACAAATCCAAGTGGCTTCATCTGTATTGCTATGGAAGTAATCCCTGCACGATAGATATAACCAAATAGCCTTTAAACTCTGTGCCAGTGGGAATATCTCCCACCCACAGGGCACCATAACAGATTTGGGACTTCCTGAGCAGTAGGGGGGATTAACCCTTTAGGTGTTTTTCTGCTGCAAGGAGTTGGACACAGTCAAGAACAGTTTGACTTGCAACTGAACAACAGGTTCACTAGAAGTTTATTGATCTTTTTCTAAATTTAGTTGTAAATTTGTTAATTTAAATTAAGTCAACAAATATGTAAACAGTTGTTGTGCTAAGTAAAAGAACCAATGGCAGAAACACCGTTTTTTTAAAAAATGAGATGCCTTGTACATTTCTGGTAGGGTCACATACTGGGAATATATTCTATTCTATTCACTTCAAATGTTCCTAGAAACTAAAACAGATATTTCTGATTAAAAGGAAGGAAAAAAGTCCATCACACTGTCCCTAGTGGGTTGATTTCATGTGGCCACTAGTGATAGGCAACAATTTTTAAGGTGCGACTATTTTGTCCAAATGCATAAAAGTCAATGGACATCTGAATAATTTTGACGAGCAATACAGTAGCACTGGCCCAGAGTGTCAGGTAAGTATATACAAGGATATACAGGTAAGTATATACATATACTACTTTGGCTAAAAGGGTAAAGTAGTGATAAATATGTGGATTACCGATCGTTGGTTTGAACGAAAATTCACCTTGCAAAACCAAGCAAAATTTCTTGCCAGTGAATTGTCTTTTTCACTTTTTACTGGTGCAAATTGTCATTTTGTTGCATTTTCTCCAAAAAAACATAATTCGTCCTTTAGTCATTAGTACCCTGGACTTGAGGGCAGAGCCTCCTATTTGGCTGTTGGCTGTTGAGCAGCTCTTTGTTTTTCTGTGCTGTGGTGCAATACATCTATGCTCTCCCACCAGTAACTCCCTTTTTACAAGTCTATAAAAACTCTGTGATTCCTTCGTTTAGGGTTCTGACTCTTTGTGAGCTTAGAATTCATGGAGCTTGTGTCAATAAACATTGTCTTTTAATTCAAGTGATATCTGGTTCCTTAATTTCCAGAACAGTACTGTTCTGTCCCAGAATGCACACCTCTTACAGTGGTGCTCCTTCCAGAATCTCTATTCCTATGTTTGACCACTTGAGTCTCTATGATGATGGGTGACTCCTAGGGTACTAACCCTTCTGCCTCCTTGTTAGACCATCTGGTTGTTCTGCTAACTACCATAAGCCTGACTCTTATTCCAAGACAGAGCTACTGTATACCATGGTTCAACTTCTCAGTGACTATCTAGTCCTACCATTTCTGGAACTTCACCTCCTACTGAGGCCTACCTCTACCGCAGGTTTTCTAGCACCATGCACTTGCTCCACTAAATGAGGAGCATGGTAACTTCTCTTTTAAAGACTAGGGACAACTGACTCCCCTTTCAGAGAAGGAAGGAAACTCTAACATGGAAAACAGCTCCCTCCTCCGAACTCTAATTGGACACTACTTAAAGTAAAGGTTTAAAAAAACTTTAGCTTTCTAAATTAGCAATATGTTTCCAAATTGGAGCATCACAATACAACATAGCAGGCACCCACTATTATACTGCAATTATGGGTAAAAAAAACTTTTTAGAGTAAATAATGTGCATTAAAATCTATATAACTGTAGACAAATTGACAGTGCAGCGCATTTGCATCTTTACAGGCATTCCAGGAACTCCATTGTCATTCAAAATATGCATATTCTTTCCGGGACATTCCAATTATTTTCCCCACAATTATACATAATCCACAATGAAATACAAAACTGTCATTTATTAAATGATCCCTAACTGATGAAATTCACTTCAGGCATAGGAGAGCATCAGGTGAGAAAGATTTGTCTTTTCTACCCCCTCCTGTTTTGCTTTTTATTGAGCGTTATGAATAAATGGTAATTTCCAGTCTAGCCCCAGGATACTGAAAAAATCTGTTGACAATTCTTGTCCGTTGTAGGTTTCAAATTGCAAAAAGGAATTTCTGCATCTGTTGCCTGAAATTCTGTTCTTGTATTTTAGATTACCCTCTGGTCTTAAGTGCAAATTCTTATTAAAATGTAACACAAGTATACTGTATATATATACATAATGTCATATGACCTTTAAGAGGTCTTTTTTGATGTGGTTTGGAAGAAAGCATTCAATTGATTCAGGCTGTAGAAATATATGAATTAGGAATTTTAGGGATTAGTCAATGCAATGCATTAAGATGCCTCAAATTTCATAACAATGCCCAGAGTTGGCACAGTGGGAGGTCTCACACAGCAGTTTGGGGATTAGTAGCCCCTGACTTGAGGAAGATGATCAAAACAATCCCCCCCCCCCTTTCTGATTCTATAAGCCACTGATGATATGGATATACAGTCTGCTTTTGTGCATACTGTATAACCATATGGTGTAACATAGCCTGAAGCTGTCTGGTACCACTGATTGCAGTGTAGTCACTGGCACATTCCTTGCTAAAATATTGGGGGCAGATGGAGTGGGAATTTGAAGAAAGTATCCATAGGTTCTGAATTTCAGGAACAATATGAAAATTTTTTTTTTTTGATATCACCAGCATAGGTAATCAAATATATACATCTAGTAGCAGACATTTCCTAAAAGTCCCACCTTTGGAGGGCCAGGAACTGTGTTTGAAACCCATGTGTGAATATTATGATCCACTCAAGCATAACTGCCAGGTCTCTGCTCTACTGAAGATGCAAATTCTGTGCACCTGGATTTGAACTATTTCACTGTTTCACAAGTATTTTAAAAAAATAAACTCTGGTGCACTTTTTGCACTACACTGAACATGCACAACATGATCAAGCCTAAAATGGTTTCTATAACCCCTGCATAGTGTAGTCTACGAAAGCTAATTATGTCTTCTTCTATTCCATGTTTAGTTTTCCATATTAACAGACACTACGCTCTAGTTACTCTTCAATAAGCAAAATGTGCCATAATATACTGTAATTCAATAATACTCAACTATAAATAGAAATAAATGGGAATTTCTGATAATATACTGTTCCCTAAAGCAAAATATCAATGAGACTGACAGGAAAGCATCTGGTGGGTGTGCTAATCTAATTCTCCATTCCAGATACGTATATTATTCCTCCGTCTTTCTTATTTACTTTCTCGCTATCTCAGATTAGTATACTTTTCACATTAACATAAAGGTCTTCATGTGTACCTCTTGGAGATGGCCAAATGTACTCATATTAATTCAGACTTCACATACCCATCTGCTAACTCTTTATGCATTGATTCATGCTTTGATTTCCTTCCAATATACCCGAATTGTAAATTTCAAATCGAGACAAATCTGTTGAAATGCAGCCAATTTTTTTTTGCTAGTTGTAAGCAAAATCGATCCATGCAGAAGTCCAGCAAAGTATGTGTTATAACAAATAACTTCTTTATCGTATTGGTGGTCAGCAGCAATGTAGGGACAGACAGCAGGTCTGACCTCTCTCAGTGGTATTAGAAGGGTTCACTTGGGGTTTTTAGAGCTTGTTCTATAGTTTTACAATGTATATAAGGGCGCTGTTAAAAAATGTTAAAAAAAAAAATTAAAAAATGTTGCAGCCAAAGCTGTAGAGTAAACGGTGTAAGAATTATAGGCTCTGGATTGATGTGTGTATCAAATTTGGCTGTGGGCTTTCCTGGAGGCAGAATACCATTGAGTCAGGTATTTGCGGTTGAGGGTAATAAAAGACGTAATCCCAGGACCTCTTGTGTTAGGCTAGGGTTAAGAATGGTTAGGGTTAATATATGTATCATATGTAACATATTTATGGTGGTTTAATGTTTTTAATACATTATTTGTTAATAAAGCATGCACTCTCCAAAATTATTCAACAGAATTGGTGTGGTCTGTTTTTGAGGGACATTGGAAGAGGCTCTATGATGGATGGGGATTGACATAAGGTATTTAGTGAGCCTGTGGTTGACCTCTCTGGCATTCCTCCAGTCATGTTTCTTTTCAAAACCAGTTTGCAGTGGGGATATGAAACATCTGGTTATTACTATTCAATCCTATATCTCTCCCCTATGAATTTAAAAAGCATCAGTGTATTGAATTCCTTTAATATTCAGCAACGAAACACTTTAATTGTATGTGTTTACTTAATGGTCTTTCTATAAGACACGGGAGTCAGTCATTTCCATGCGCTGGCAGACACATTACACATTTCCAATCAGTTGCACTTTTTTGAACAATTGATTTTTTTCCCCAAATCAATCAACTTCCATTTCATGGACTTTAACTCACAATGTGAACATGTTGCCGTTCAGGAAATGATGCTGAGGTCTTTAAGTCTGCTTTGGTCGCGATGGACCTTGACAAAAAATCTACAGGAGAAGTTAAATATCTGAGGCATTTTTGATCAATTGAGGAGAAGATGAATCCTGACTTACCATCTTCACTCTGTGCCAAAGCCCATTTAAAAGATGTCTCAAATACTATAAGAAAAGCCATGCAGTTCCAAAACTTCAGTAACATTTTCCGTCAAACTTCACTCGAGGCAGACCTGGAATGAAAAGTTGCAGAGAATGAAAGGAAGGTATGACATGATCATTTATCATTCGTACAGTGACATTGTCATTGTTCACATCTCAGTTGAGTTCGTCACTTGTATCGATAACATTGTACCTGCTGCTCTCCAGTGTAATTGGCAATATTAATGTATTTTATTGCCCTCAACTTACTCTAGATTATGGATCATGAATAACAAATCCTCAGTAAACAAAAGATTCTGCTTTTTTGAAAAAATTTAGCATTGGTGTCAGAAGTTTAGCAAATATTATTTAAAGTGATAAAAATGAGAGCAGCTACAAACATCAATCAATAAAACCTGTCTAAGATGTCTGTGTGAAATTGTATCTGTGTCACATTTCTGAGGTCTTTTTGAAATATCAGGTAAGGTTTGAGCTTACAGTAGGAAAACATACACTGATTCATGACTTAAAATGACTCTTAAAGGTGACAAAGAATCGTGGGAATTGCCGCAAATTTGCGCCTGGCGAATAAATTCGCCCATCACTATGTGTGAGACATTTCAGGAATAATGCCCATATATTTCAATGAAAAAAAAAATAACAAAAAAGTGGTATGAAAGTAATACCTTTATTGGCTAACTAAGATACTGTACAACAACTTTCCCATATATTTCCAAATAGGAGATTATTAGAATTTTTAATCTACAAAAATGGTAGGCACACAAACATTTAACATTGATTGCAAGGCCATCATCATAATTAGATCTGGGTTTAGATTCACAACAGGCCACCACAAAGTCCAATACAGCAGATCCTTTGGCATGTGGCAGAATCTATTGACTGACAGTCGGTGTCTTCATAACTAGTGATGGGCGAATGTATTCGCCAGGCGCGAATCCGCAGTGAATTTGCGCATTTCGCCACCAGTGAATAAATTCGCTAAACGTCCGCAAAAATGCGCCCGAAAAAATTTGCCGCCGTCAAAAAAAAAAAAACGAAATTTTTTCGCCGTTCGCAAATTCGCCCATCACTATTCATAACATCCACACATACATACATACAAATTGGTTTCACAAAACCCCTATTCAGCCTTCTTACCGCTGAGTAACAGCAAGAATCATAAGCAGCTTTTTCTAAATAGTAATTATTGAAAAGTGGCAGTAGCCAACATAATAATAATTCCAAACCCCCAATAGTCTTTTTGCATCTTTTAAGTGCTCAATGGGTGCTACCTAGGGTTGCTACCTATTTAGGTGGAATTTACCGGCCCATAAGGAGATGGTGCTAAAAGGGGGGGTCCGTGACATCATAGTGGCAGGTTGGTGAAGGGGGGGAGTGGGCAGAGTCATGACATCATGGGCGACTCGAGGAGGAACTATGGGCAGGTTGGGGCAGGCCAAAGGCTGAACTTATGTGCATTACAAATTTACCGGCTAATACATTGCCGATAAATTTGTAATACCGGCCAGGTGGGGACATTAGTTTCAACACTGTTAAAGCACATGTAAACCCCCTTCACAAAAATTTAATCAGTGAACAGCCTCTTTAAAATCCTTAGATAGCTGCCACTCTGGTTGTTAAAAGGTAAACAGTAAGGCTGCAGCATTTCCCTTAATCACTCAGAAATCCTTCTACGCCTCTAACCCATTTAGCCCCCTCCCTTAGGAATTTGCTTTGGCTGTTGACTTGTGAGCATGCTCAGTTCTTCTCAGCTCAGATTACTAAACACACTCCAGTGTAACAGCCAATGACAAGATAGCACTGCTGCTTCCTATAGAAACTCTGCTCTAGCTGTCTGATCCTATTTTGTTCTCCTAACTACCTCTGCTGAATTTTGCTTAACCATTACAGTGCTCAATGCCAGCAGAAATGTAGAGTATGTTATGCCTGTGAAAAACTGCATTCTGCATTGCATGAACTTTACAGCATACTGTACATGTCTCAATGTTACTGATGATGTGTCAGAGGGAAAATGGCTGCTGGGTGAAAGCTACTATTTGTTTTAGGAAAATGTGTTGGCACTGGAAAATGGAGGGGGTACATACAGTACAAATGAGGTGGCTTGGGTGCGGAAGATATGCCCAACCTATACATGGTAGGAATATGTAGGCTTTACATGTCCTTTAATGAATGCATGAACTTCATCCAGCAATCAACTATAGAGAACATATATATATATATATATAAAATTAAGCATACAGATTATTTGTAGAACTGATCATGTGTGACAGTGACCTGTTGTACTGAGTTTTCAATAGTTTTTAAAGGAGAACTAAACACTACAAATTAATAGTGCTAAAAATGCCATATTTTATATATTGAACTTATTGCACGAGGCTAAAGTTTGAGCTTGTCAATAGCAGCAATGATCCAGGACTTCAAACTTGTCACAGGGGGTCACCATCTTGGAAAGTGTCTGTGACACTCACATGCTCAGTGGGCTCTGATTGGCTGTTGAGAAGCTAAGCTTAGGGCTCGTCACTAATTATCCAGCAGAAAATGAGCTTCCCTGGCTGTAATATAAGCTGATGCTACAGGTTTGCTGATTATTAGATTCTGATCTTAGTTGCACTGGTTTCGGTGATGCGATGTCGGTGACAGTACTGACACCAGCGACAAATAAACGGATGCCCATTGACTTTAATGTGCGTCAATTGTCACTGGCATCGCATTTGTTGCCGGAGAGGAAATTGTTGCCGGCGTCAAAAGTCACATTTCACAAATTTTCTGGCGCATTTTGCCGCGATGACAAACAGGACAAATTAGTCCATCACTAATGATGATGTTATAGCAAGGTTTTTGTTAGTAAAGCAATATGCCAACCTTCACTAGTTATTACTAACAGCTAATACATTCTGGTTCTAAACAACTGGTTTATTTTCATGAGAGGGCACAAGTAAAAGGAACCAAACTATACAAAAAAAAATCTATTGCAAATTGGTAAATAGGAATAGTCTGAAAATATATAAAAACAATTCACTGAGTAAAAATCTTGATCTTGAAGTTAGATTAATCAGCAGGTGCAACATTAAGGGTAGATTTATCAAAGATAAATGAATTTGTCAATTTTGGTTAGTCAATAATGATTTGGGCTATATCTACTATTTAACAAATCTAATCAAATTAGATAAAAAATTAATTAAACATGGCTTTGGCTACTATACAATTTCTAGGACACATTGCCAGATTCCCACATTGAACTTTGATAAATCTGCAAAATGGATAAACTTTGAAAAAAAAGCAGAAAGCATAATGACTGCAAGGTTAATGTTATTTCATTTTCTTTAATTACATACAGTAGCTTCCACCTTGTCACTCATTGAATTGTCTTCTTTGCTCCAGAGGGGGCACTCAAGAGATCACACAATGTTTTTTAAGATAAACTGTAAATGTTAAGCCACTAACCATAAAATAAAATTAGCACAACTAATTCCTAAGTGGAAGCAGTAAAACATTTCCTGCATTCAGCACGCATACAAATGTAGAAACCAGGGGTAACAATGTTGGCCTCTTTTCTGTAGGGATGAGCAGGGATGGGCGAATTTGACCCGTTTCGTTTTGCCAAAAATTCGCCGCCGGTGAAATATCGCAGACGCCCATTAAAGTCTATGGGCGTCAAAAAACATTTGTCGCGCGGCGAAATTATTTTGTCGCGTCTTTTTTTTGACGCAAGTCTATGGGTGTCATTTTTTCGGCGAAACGAGGCGAAAAAATTCGCCCATCCCTAGGGATGAGATGAACTTTCTTTTCCTGCTGTTTTGCTGAGCAGTTCACATTTTTGCATGTGGAAAATAATTTTACTAATACACACTGGAATTTTACCATGTATTTTGTTTTGCTTGGGAAAGAGAAATGGGGTTTTTTTGCAGCAGGGAAAAACTCCAATCACATTATGGGGCAGATTTACTAAGCTCGGGTGAATAATTCGAATGGAAAAATATTCAAATTTCGAAGTATTTTTTTGGGTACTTCGACCAATGAATTGGTCAAATTCGATTGAATTCGATCGAATCGAATGATTCGAACGATTCACAGTAAAAAACGTTCCACTATTCGACCATTCGATAATTGAAGTACTGTCTCTTTAAAAAATACTTTGACTTCATACTTCACCACTTTAAACCTACCGAGGTGCAATGTTAGGCTATGGGGACCTTTCCCAGCACTTTTCTCATTTTTTTTTTTTTGATCAAATAAAAATCCTTCGATTGATCTTTTGCACTAAAATCCTTCGAATTCGATATTCGAATTAGAATGATTTTACTTCGAGGGTTGAATTCAAGGGTTTTTTAATCCTCGAAATTTGACCCTTGATAAATCTGCCCCCTTGTGTCCATGACATTTGTTATTCCTGAAAAAAAAAAATGAGTTTTTGCATAAGAAAGACACAGGGAAAAAGCTTAAGGCTTTTATGTATCCTTGACAGTACTGAGTTAACAGAGGGCCAATAAAAGGATTGTCTACTAAAGGTCTAATACCTCTGTTCTAGGGGATGTTCCCAACCGTGTTCATTAGTGAGTTCCTAAGTGACACATGGCAGTTTCACTGTAGGCCTGAGGTTGCACAAATGGACCCTGAATAGAATTTTGGCTACTTGGCTACTCATGGAGCATGATTTTTTTATTTTCCACAATGATTCCAAAAATGAAACACCAACTAAATATCCCATTATTGAAAACTTTGCTTCAGGTAAGCAGAGTTAATCTGCTGTCTGACTGATCTGTTGCCCAGCAAATTAAGTCATTTCACACTAAACCACACTCATTACAAAGACAAGTTAAACAATACTAATTGTTTATTATTCTCAGAGTTTTCCAGGCTCTACAATATTTATTTTTCAATTACAATGATAGACAAATTGCATTTATTTAAACTGAAAATAGGGCATCTCACTTAAATGAGATAATGGCTGTTTTTGTTCTTTTACTTGTTCCATTTATTTGGATCATGAGAAATAAACTTCAGTCTTTCTCTGAGACTGCAGCTATTTGTTTTATGTATTTAAGCTTAAAGGGATACTGTCATGGGAAAAAAAATTCAAAATGAATCAGTTAATAGTGCTGTTCCAGCAGAATTCTGCACTGAAATCCATTTCTCAAAAGAGCAAACAGATTTTTTTATATTCAATTTTTAAATCTGACATGGGACTAGACATATTGTCAATTTCCTAGCTGCCCCAAGTCATGTGACTTGTGCTCTGATAAACTTCAATCACTCTTTACTGTTGTACTGCAAGTTGGAGTGATATCACCCCCTCCCTTTTCCCCCCAGCAGCCAAACAAAATAACAATGGGAAGGTAACCAGATAGCAGCTCTCTAACACAAGATAACAGCTGCCTGGTAGATCTAAGAACAACACTCAATAGTAAAAACCCATGTCTCACTGAGACACATTCAGTTACATTGAGAAGGAAAAACAGCAGCCTGCCAGAAAGCATTTCTCTCCTAAAGTTCAGGCACAGGTCACATGACTGGGGGCAGCTGGGAAATTGACAAAATGTCTAACCCCATGTCAGATTTCAAAATTGAATATAAAAAAATCTGTTTGCTCTTTTTAGAAATGGATTTCAGTGCAGAATTCTGCTGGAGCAACATTATTAACTGATGTGTTTTGAAAAAAAACATGTTTTCCGATGAAAGGATCCCTTTAAATAGTACAACACATAAATTAGATGGCTGAGTCTTCACGTTTAGGTATTAGCTAAGAAATGTGCCAAGAGGAACTGGCAAGAGGTCTACAATTTAAGGAAAAAGCCTCCAGAGTTATTTTGCCTCCTAACTCAATCAAGTTTACCTTTCCATTGAGATTTTATACAGTAAATTATACATTTACTTAATGAAAGAATAGAAGCATCAATTTGAGAGTGCTGGTTGCATCCATTAATTACATATTATATACACCTGGGAAAATAATAAAATGGTTAAGATGATTCTGCAAAGAGAAACATAAGTTGGGTCTGAAATGGAATTTGTGGAATCCTCCTTCCCACTGAGAGGTGGACCTGCCCGGTATCTTAATATAAGTAACTTCACTAAGATTCATGTATTGGGAAAGGCAGGTAAAGTATAACTCTATAAACTAGCCTTTTCGAATCTTGATAGTATCTGTAGAGGATTTAGAAAACAAGAGCCTTCATTTCATGCTTTTTAATATTTCCGCTTTGAAAGAAATGTATTTTAGCATTCCATTAAATTTTCATTACAGGCTTCTCTGCATAATGTATAGCAGCACAAGACTGCTTATAACACTTCTTTATATTCTTTTACACAGTCTGTATATCCTTTATTCTGCAGCGAGTAAAAGCAATGAATCCTGATATTATACATGTAAAAATAATATGCTGAATAAAGTGATACTGAAACCTTTTTTCTTTTATGCCTCCCCTAGCGGGACAAATTATATTGTGTTTACCTAATACAATAGAAATATCCACTTAATATACAGAATTTGTATATTTATCTCGTGAAGAGGGTTTCCCAGATGTATCATAAAAGTGAAATCTGGCTCAGCATCTAAGAATAACCATCAGAGAAGGAAGTTTAATTCAATCATTCCAGCTCTCTTCCAAAGCCATAAGCACATACAAATAATAGAAGTAAGTAGATTATATTAATACGCATCTCCAGGTAAACCTAGAAAGAAGCAAAGCAGCTAAAGGGATTTCTAGTGACACCGTATATAAGCATCATAATTAATCAAATGTAGGATTTCATATATCACCTCCATGGAAAGAGTCATCAAAGACTCCCTGAGAGACCCAGTTCTTGCACTGCTGAACCTTTATATTGTGGAGTGATCATGTGCTTTGTATATATTACTGTGATTTATATAAGTGCTTTAGAAGTACCATCCTCCACTTGAGAAATAAAAAAATAAAGGTCTGTGCCCCAATTAAACACTTTTAAAAAAATATTATGTCAATTACCAAACTGATCACTCACAAATTAATGTTGTAGGATTCATTGTAATCTTCTGATCATTCAGTGGTGGTATCCTCAACCCATAGTCTCCCAGTGAGATACAGCTTGCTAAAAATTTGGGGACTTCCCAAAAAGTGTGCTGATTTATAATCATTCATTGTCATAGTAATGGGCAAAATAAATGTTATGGAATGATTAAGCCCCATTATCTTGTATTGGATTATTTGTTAACATATTAATCTTTCATTTCCTAGGACTTCACTATCCTGAAAGGTGTTCGAACTAAGCACTGCTAAGAGCTGTAGCAACTATCAACACAAATATCAAACTGGTGGGAATTTATCTCTAATGCCCAGTTTGATTATTAATTAATTTGCCACTAACTATAGTGCAGGTGCACCTCTCTCTTTATCCCCTGTAAATTGTATTGGTTTCTGTTAGGGATGAGCTAACTTTTTCACCTGGTACATATTTGCAAAAAAAAATTACATTTTTGCCAGTAGCAAATATTTTACTGAATCCATGATAGAATTTCACCACACATGTTGTTTGCCAAACGTCAATAACATTCAAATTTATTACCATAATATAAGCATTTCTCTATCCTATTTCACTGAAAAAAAATCTTACATTTTTTGTTGGTCTATGTGATGCTCTGCTAGGGATAGATGATAGATAGATAGATAGATAGATAGATAGATAGATAGATAGATAGATAGATAGATAATAAATAGATTGATAGATAGATAGATAGATAGATAGATAGATAGATAGATAGATAGATAGATAGATAGATAGATAGATGCTAGATAGATAGATGCTAGATAGATAGATAGATAGATAGATAGATAGATAGATAGATAGATAGATAGATAGATAGATAGATAGATATTAGATAGATGATAGATAGATAGATAGATAGATAGATAGATAGATAGATGATAGATAGATAGATAGATAGATAGATAGATAGATAGATAGATAGATAGATATGATAGATAGATAGATAGATAGATAGATAGATAGATAGATAGATAGATAGATAGATAGATGCTAGATAGATAGATGCTAGATAGATAGATGCTAGATAGATGGATGGATGATAGATATATGGATGTATAGATAGATAGATGGATGTATAGATAGATAGATAGATAGATAGATAGATAGATAGATAGATAGATAGATAGATGATAGATAGATGATAGATAGATAGATAGATAGATAGATAGATAGATAGATAGATGATAGATAGATAGATAGATAGATAGATAGATGATAGATAGATAGATGATAGATAGATAGATAGATAGATAGATAGATAGATAGATAGATAGATGATAGATAGATAGATAGATAGATAATAGATAGATTGATAGATAGATAGATAGATAGATAGATAGATAGATAGATGCTAGATAGATAGATGCTAGATAGATAGATAGATAGATAGATAGATAGATAGATAGATAGATAGATAGATATTAGATAGATAGATGATAGATAGATAGATAGATGATAGATAGATAGATAGATAGATAGATAGATAGATAGATAGATAGATAGATAGATAGATATGATAGATAGATAGATAGATAGATAGATAGATAGATAGATAGATAGATAGATAGATAGATAGATGCTAGATAGATGGATGGATGATAGATATATGGATGTATAGATAGATAGATGGATGTATAGATAGATAGATAGATAGATAGATAGATAGATAGATAGATAGATAGATAGATGATAGATAGATGATAGATAGATAGATAGATAGATAGATAGATGATAGATAGATAGATAGATAGATAGATGATAGATAGATAGATAGATGATAGATAGATAGATAGATAGATAGATAGATAGATAGATAGATAGATAGATAGATAGATGATAGATAGATTGAAGTGCATTAGGCTTCACCAAGATACAGTAGCTAAAGAATGTGATGTTTGTTCTCTTCAGATGTTCCCATTTTGTGACTATTATAGATTACAGCTTTCAAAATGAAGTGCACAGACATGTGATTATTATAGACAGATGTAAACACATGAATGTGCATTTTAGCATGAGTGTCACTTTAAAGGACAAGGGGTCACCCCATTAGGCTTGAGGAACAGTGCTTTCACTTGTAACAACACAAATTATTGTTCACTGTGAGGATGGATGATGGTCTTATGTGTTGAACATGCTATTTGCCTATAGTTTAATTAAGGCATATCTATGGTACTGTATCTGTTCTTTCTGACACTACACAAGAATATGAAGCCAGTGTCACTGCAGTACTTTGTCACTTCTGGTACCAAAAGAACTTCAATTTAGCTAATAACACTAATTAACAATTACTGAGAAGCCCCTGATAATGAGCTACTGAAAAACTGATGTCTAAATAAGGCAAAGGGGTTGTCTGTTTACCAGCAGATTTAATCACCCTGTTTATAAAGGAGAGGGGAACTCTTTAGTTGTTTGAAACTGATACATTCAGTTGATATGTTTAGTTGATACATTTGTTATTTTTGTCCTGGCTGAGCAGAATCCCTGAGTTTCATTTAAGACAACTTTTAGAATTGATACAATAGTTGCTAATATTCCCCCATAGATGCAGCTGCTGAGAAATGGATCAACTAATAGAGCAAATTGTTACAGTTCAGAATCTGCACCTGGATCACTGAGTTGCCAGTTTGAAAAACAAGAGACCGGAACATTCAACTTTAAACTTCAATTTTGGGAAAACGGTAAAAAATAAAAGATGGAAAGCAACTGAAAAAAGTCTTTGCTTAAAGTGAACAATCTGAAAACAACTCAACTGAAAAAAAGTGTTTGGAAGTTGAACATCCCCTTTAAAGGGTGCAAAAGTGGTCATTCAAAAAGTACATGTGCCTTGTGAATACATACAGTACTGTATCTTCTATTTGCAAGGTAGGGTAAAAATGAAAAAAATACATGACCTATAGAAACTCCGTAGCGACTAAAATGTGATTAAAACTGTAATCTTTATTCCTGATTCTAAAATGTCATTGGATTGTATTGAAAGTAGCAATATGTGTTAAAAAGAAAAAAAAAAAAAAAAGCCTTTTAAATGATTTTAAACAAGAATTATTGTGGTTATTTTGTGCACTTTCAGCTGCTGAGATTTTGCAGGAGGAACATTGCAACTGATCATTCAGGATTTATCCTCTTCTTGAGCACATGTGGATGCTTTTCTCCTGGAAATGAGCAGAGCACCTGAATGAAACACTCATTTAAAAAAAAAAAAAAAAGATTTTACACATAGATTCAATGAATGAGACTTCACACTCTCTGCGCCAGGGATTTTTCCATAAATACACCACTTCCATCAGATAAAGCCACTGTGTAGGTCTACAGCACTTTCTGGAAGACATCTCCCAGCATGAATAAACCACAGGAGTTGCAGTTAAAGAGCAAATGAAAACCCACATGTTGCCTGACCCTGAATTCGTTTAGGAAGAATTTATATAAACTACATGAACTGTTACTGATTTTTGTTGAACCTATGTTTTTTCTTTTTTACACCAGGAAATTTTTACAACCATAGAGTTTTGCACCACGATGGAGCTAAAATGCCCATTTTGCTTCTCAGCTACTAATTGAGAACTATGATGGTAATTCAAGATTTAAAACTAAAGAGTAAGACATTTTCTGCCATTTAAATATAAATACAAACAGATGTAGATTTATGGTGATTTAAATTTATGCTGCATAGCATCCATACTGAATAAAGAACTTCTGCATGCTTCCTCAACCTAATCATTTCCCCTACTTCAAAAAAAAAGCCCATAAGAGCAGAGGAAATCTTTCAGTGACTCACAGCAATACCATGTTTGATGAAATTGGAATTTAAATGGGGTTATTTATATAAATTTAAGACTTCCCCCTATTAATCAATACATTTTCACTAAAATTTCTTGTGGGAAAAGACTCAAAATTGGGATAAAATCCAAATCATATGATGTTTTTGAATTTGTCACCAAAACCAGTGACTTATCCGGATTTGGCGTCCGAAACCTGTGTCTTTTTTTAATTTTATACCGAGACCACAAAATCTTTGGCTTATTGAATGCAGTGCAGATCAGGATACCTTCAAAATGCCAACAGGAGATCTGCTATTGAATTCTACATGAGCTTGGCAGGTCTGAGTTGGATTGCTTTTTCATTCTGACTTTTAACACTATCAGGGGTTTAATAAATCTTAAAAAATTTGAGATTGTAGAAAAATGGGTTTTCCACTTTAAAAGTCCAACCAGAACAAAATCTGACTTAATAAATAACCCCCAAAATGTTAGGTTGAGAAATTCCCAATTTAAAAAGAAATTCCCCTTTAAAAGGTGTTATTGGAAGCACACACCTGAGAAGGAACTCTGGATTAATTAATGACCGCAGAAATAATTTTGACGATTGTAGATTTTGGATGCGAGCAACAATTTTTATGCACCACAATTTTGTTCAAATGCATTAAATTGAATGCATTATTTTTGTCACGGCAGATTTTCCACCGGCAAATTTTTGCTGCAAATCCATGCCTGCCAAATTTATTCGCCCATCACTACTGATGATTAAAAATATTTTTTAATATTTGTAAAATTGAAAAAATTGTAAATGTATGTGAAAATTCCCATAGTGTGAATTTTATCTGATTCACTAATATTTCTTGTGTTGCAAATTTGGTACTGTATTTTTTTTCTCTTGTTAACTACAAACCCTATGCTTAGAATTATTCGGTATTAAAGGGGAGGTAAGGCCAAACATCATTTTTTGCCTAATGTGTTTCTAGGCAACGTTACAATATACATTTCTTTCAACACTTGTTCAGTGGTTGTTTGTAAGAGTAATTGTTACTGACAGTGGATGTCTTTCCATGTTATTCTCTGCCCTGGAGGTTCTGACTTTTAAAACAATGTAGAACAAACCAACTGATAAACAGGGCTGACTTCTCCTCAAGTGTTTCTCAAGACAGAACCAGCAGTGCAGAAAGGGATAGCACTATAAGTATGGGATTCAATATCCAGAAACACGATATCCAGAAAGCTCCGAATTATGGAAAGGCCATCTCCCATAAACTACATTTTACCCAAATAATCAATTTTTTAAAAAAAAATTATTTCCCTTTTCCCTGTAATAATAAAACAGTTGCTTGTACTTGATCCAAACTAAGATATAATTAAGCAAAACCAGCCTATTGGGTTCATTTAATGATTTTCTAGTAGGCATAAGGTATGAAGATCCAAATTACAGAGAGATCCATTATCCAGAAAGCCCCAGGTCCTGAGCATTCTGGATAACAGGTCCCATACCTGTACCTTATACTGAGATACAATTAATCCTTATTGAAGATAAAACCAGACTATTAGGTTTATTTAATATTGAAATAATTTTTATTACACTTGGGAGGTTATTTACTAAACCCCAAATGCAAAAATCATGAAAAAAATGTGTTTTTTTAAACAAAATCTGACTTTTAAAAAATTAGGAATTTTTCAGAATTTATTAAACCCCGGCCAAAAGATGGAAAAGTCTGAATCAGAAAATCTGGCATCTCAGACCTGTCAAGGTTGCATATAAGTCAATGGGAGAAGTCCCAATGATATCTGCATTTCGTGCAATACCCCGAAGTTTTCAGACAAAAATCTGAGATTTTGGGTGATAAATCAGAAAAAAACATGAAAATCAGATAAAAAATCAAAAAAAAATTTAAAAATCACATTTTCGGGAATATGTAATAATAAATAAGCATAAAAAAGACGAGCGGATTTGAGGCAGAAAATATTGAGATAAATTCAGACTCTGATAAATAACCCCTTAAGGTATGAATATCCAAATTACATAAAGAACCCTTATCTGGAAAACCCCAGGCCCTGAGCATTCTGGATAACAGGTTACATACCTGTACAATTGTTTTATACAATTCCACTGAACAGTTGCTTAAAATTAAATAATTACATTTTATTATTTTAGTTTTAAGACCTTTTAAATTAGTAACTGCAGCCAGGTTTCTAACTGACCCCCACCAAGGTACTGTACTCCTAATTCAATGGAGCGACTACCAGCACTATTTGTATGCATGGGTTAAATGATGACTGTGCAATTAGAATGTAAGCTTCTGAGAACAGGGACTGCTATGATAGATGAATGAAAGCACGGCATAACACACAGTAGTACCGTACATGAATAATAATAGATGATTAACACATTTGATGTTATTTTTCTGAGCAGTCAATAGAACTGTAGCTTCCAGAGAAAAACAATACGAGTGCCTTTTGAATGCAAATCCTTCTGCCTCTGAACCAAAAAATATTGATTGCTCCATCTATGCCATTAAAATTGTACACCCTGGAGAGTTTGAAGTATGCATTGTACTCTTTACCATTGACTTGCTGTTGGTATTTATTGGGAGAATAGAGCTTTTCATCTTTTGTGTCCACTTGTATGCTTTGTATGCTATGTGTCTCTACTGACATGCTGGGGTGAGGGGTGTTTTAAGTTATCTACCCAGAGAATACTACTAATACATATTGAGTCTGCTACTGGGGCTTTTTTGGGCTTGTGCAAAAAATAGTACCATATAATTTTTAAATAATCACTTGATTTTGAATAGATGGTAAATAAATTGTAGTACAAGTATGGGATCTATTATCTAGCAACCCGTTATCCAGAAAGCTTTAAATTAAGGAAATGTCATCTCCCATTTTATAAAATGGGTTTATTTAATGTTTGCACAATCTGGTAGACTTAGTTAGACAGGGACCTATTAAACCTCAATTTTTTTGTTGGAAGGGAAAAAAAGGGAAAAACTAAAATTTTTAGAGGAAAAAACTTGAATTTATCAAAATGTAGTATGCTCCAAAGCTGTTAAAAATGTTAATCCGAAAATATTCGACCCAAATCCTGTCAAAGTCATGTAAAAGTCAAGGCAGATGGTCCCTTTAACTACTGGTACATGTGTTTTGTCTTCATGGTTGTCAAAGGTTTTGGCTTTTTAATGTTGGTTTTCTTTTGATAATCCGAATAATTTGAGGTTTTCGGGCGTCAGATAGAAAATTTAGACGATCCGAGCATCGAATCGAAAAAGTTGCATAATCCAAATTGACTCACAATTTTGCCTCAAGCTTTTTACTTACTGATTTATTGGATAATATTTATTGATAAATGAAGGGGTTTGGGAGTTTGGTTGAATTTTTTTTTTTTCAATAGACTTCAGTGCATTTTGTCGAATTTTTCTCCGTTTTGTGAATTTTCGGCAAAGCAATTTGGCTAAAATTCTCCAAAATGCATTGAAGTCTATGGGCGACAGTTTTCTTGACTCGCGACAAATAGGGTGACCAATTTTTGACACACGACTAATTTTTTTCATTTCTTTAGAGTCTATGGGCGTCATTTTCGCATTGAAACTTGGCAAAAAGTTTTGTTCATCACAAGCTCAAAGCATTTCTACTCTGATAAATGACTGTATCACAGGAGACTGCTAAGCACTGCAATGAATGGAAACTGCAATGTGTCGCACCTTGTTCCACTTAGAATTCAAGAGCTTAAACAAGACCAATTGTTAGGTTTTATCACACCAGTGTATCACAGAAGGCAATTCCTACTTGCTGTCATAGATCATAATGACAAATGAGCCCAGTTATTCCCCTTGTGTTATCACATAACCTTTTTCTCTAGATGGTCATGTATGTGTGGGAAGTGTGGTAGTTCTGACAATAGGGGTCATTTACAATGCAGTTGCATGTGCGGTCGTGCAAAAATAGATGCAAATGTTGTGCTTATTGATGTACAAATGCGCTATTTGTATATCTATATACCCCCCAAGCACCATTCTGTTAAATCACACACAAGTGAACGTATTTGTCATGGTTGGCACCCTAATTCAGAACCGATGCTAAGCATCCTGTTCTCGGCTCTTGCTTCTGCCTGTAACAGCCTATTTTCGCCTCGGGGGAAGCCCTCAACTAATCGGATGCTGTCAGGTCTTATTAAGAGAGGTGCAAAGTGAGTGGTTCTGAACAAAGCACAGGGGCACAGCGGTAATTGCAAAGTCTTTTGCAGAAGGTCGCGGTACAAGGCTTAGGCAAAAGAGTAGTCAGATCAGGCCAGGTCGGGGCAGGCAGAGTGCAAATGGAGTCAGGGAGACAAGGGTCAAACCAGGAGATCAATCAGAGGGAAATAGAAGAAGCGAAGTCGGATATCAGGCAGGGATCAGGATACGGAAGTCAGAATCGTCAAAAAGCCAGGCAGGGTCACAACAGGAATTCAGACTCAGATAAACAGATAGTAACAGCTCAGAAGCTCCAGGAACAAATCCTATAATGGGCAGTGAGGGTAGTGTGCTGTGGCTTTAAATACCCTTGTGCGCCTGCGCCTATAAATAACGCAGAGGCGCGCTGCACGCGCCCTAAGGAGCAGAAGTCCTGAAGGCAGAGGCGTCTCGTCAACTTGTGATCATGAACCATTAAAATTCTATGGGTCTATGCAGAGTAATAGAGTCCCTATCTAATAATTACATCTAATATTCAATGTGTACAGATAAAAATACAAAAAATAGAAAAATACCTAAAAAATTTGAAAAATACTCTTTGGGGTGGTTGCATATAAATTTGGCTACTTTGAATGGTAACTATGCATGGATTTTGGTTTTATATTACTATTTGTTTCGTTTATATAAAATTTAAATAGTTGACTCACGGTGATGATGATGATGACATGTCAGATAATTAACTTTTCCTGTCAACACTTGTATTTAATGCTTCCTCTGTGTGCTTTTCTTTATTTAGCATTCTCTTTCTTTAGACATGCTATAATCTTTGTTTTCTACCATTAATACCACACGCTGGAAGAGGAGATAAACCGTTCAGAAAACACTCTCATTGAGCTCCCCAAAACAGGTAAACCACATTCAATGACAGCTGCAGTAAATCATGTTCTTATTCTCTAATCTAGGGAGATTATGGCACACTTCTCACTTGCCAAGATAACATTGTAAGCAAACAAACGATAAAGCCTTAATGCAGTTTAGGTGACTACTGTATGTACAAGAACAAGGAGCCCTAAAAACAGAGCATGCAGGGCTCTCATTGGAGCATAATCTTGCATTAAATTGAATGTTGGCCTTTAAGAAAGAAGATGTTATCCAAGTTATATCTATCATTATTTATTTAAAATGTAACATTAATCATACATCAATTTTACCATTGACCCTCAAGAACAAAGGTGTTATCAAAGCTTTATCAACACCAAAAATTGAAAGTGTTTTAAATTATCTGAAAATATCATGTACTGTTGCCCTGCACTGGTAAAACTGATCTGTTTGCTTCAGAAACATTACTATAGTTCATCTACGCAACCTGCTGTGTAGCAATGGTGGCGTATATGGTGCTATATGGCACAGGTTAAATAGTGGATAACAGATAACACCATTATGTTCTACAGAGCGTATCTGTTATCTGCTGTGTAACCTGGACCTTTTCTCCTTTGAATGGCTGCCCCATGGCTACACAGCAGCATATTAATATAAACAATTGTAGTGTTTCTGAAGCAAACAAACACTTTAATTTTTTGATGTTACTGTTCCTTTAAGAATACAAACTTACTGTGAAGACAGAAGTGTATGCTCATGGCTAACAAGATGCCCAGTCAGATGCTACCCTGCTGTCCTGTAAATATCCTGTAAATTATATAGTGAATAAAGTACCCCCTCTTGTAAAATATAAGGATATTATAAGTTACCGAGGAGTCTCATGACCATTTAAAAACATGAAGCTGAAGGCCGAGTGTTTTTATACAGGTCATGGAACTCCGAGGTAACTTCTAATATCCTCATATTTTGCATCTGGGGGTACTTTATTTATTATAATACACAAGTTTCAGTGAGTCATGTGACAGAAATGACATCAGAACTCACCGTTTATAACTGATGACATCAGGACTCACCGTTTATAACTGATGACATCAGAACTCACCGTTTATAACTGATGACATCAGAACTCACCGTTTATAAGGATATAATTTACAAGATAGTACTGTTTTTTTGTATTATATCCTTATAAACGGCTTTTAGTGATGTCATCAGTTATAAACGGAGCTTAGGGATGTCATTTTTGTCTCATGACTCACTAAATTTTGTGTATCATAATAAGTTGCCCTTATTGGAAAATATGAGGATATCGGAAGTAACCTGACCTGTATAAAAACACTTGGGCCTTCGGCCTCGGTGACTTTATAATAGGGGATATTTTATTCATTATATATTTATTTTTAAAGTACCAACATAGTCCATATAATGTTTGTTCTAAAATAATATAGAGAATTAGGTATCCCCTTCTGCACATTATAAGGAAATGAGAAGTTAGCAAGTACAGATATGGAATCTGTATGGGATCAGAATGCTCAGGACCTGGGGATAACGGATCTTCATACGCTAAGTCCATTAGAAAATCACATAAAAACATTGAATAAACCCAATAGGCTGGTTTTGCTTCCAATATGGATTAATTATATCTTAGTTTGGATCAAGAACAAGGAAACATTTTCTTATTACAGAGAAAAAGGAAATCATTTTAAACAATTTAGATTATTTGGATAAAATAGAGTCTATTGGAGACAGCCTTTCTGTAATTCTGAACTTTCTGGATAACGGGGTTTCCGAACAATGGTTCTATGACCATATTAAAGCATATTAAAAATAGCTTCCTTTTTGTGACATTGAGTAATTCCATCACTGCACTGAGATCTACAGTTGCTATAAAAGAATACAGCCTTGAGGAGATAATCATGTTTATGAAAGGTAGTCCATTAACATTGCAGGTCAGGCATTGCTTATCAGAGTCAGATTAAGCATCACATTTGTGCAATGATTGTCATGAATTAAATTATTCAAACAGCCTTTTTGATGAAAATGATACACTGATGAAACTTTAATGGCACTGTAGGTAATAATGCTGTTAATTATCTTTCCTCTTCCAACAACGTTGCTATCTACATGATAACTTTGGATATTTATTTATATTTTTCTTTCACTCCTCCCTAATTTGAAATGGAAATTCCAGAGAATGATAAGAATATGTTCACAGAGCTTCAGTAAATATTAGGCTATTGTAATTCCTGCCTTTAAGAGTTCATCGACTACAAACAAAATACCCGCCGAGTGTAGTAGCTGGTGATTGCACTTTCCAGCTAAGTAAATATTAGCAGATACTTGAAATACAAAGAGATGTAGAGGATACGTGTGGCTAAAAGAGCTACCAAAGCAGAGTATGAAAACCTCTTGGTTAAAGTCTGCCAACCACATACAACTAAGAAGGACAACCAAAGAAGACATAACATATAACTTTAAATTGATTTTTTTCTTATTACTTTTAAAACCCTGATGCATTCAACAAATAACTTCTAAGGGGCAAATTCACAAAAGCGCGAAGCGCCTAATGCTAGCGCAAATTCGCCAGAGTGACGTCATTTCGTAACTTCGCCGATTTACTAACGGGCGCTGGTGTAAGTTCGCTAGCGAAGTGGACCTACTCTAGCGCTACTTCGCACCCTTACGCCATGCAAAGTTGCGCTATGGATGACAACGTAACTACACTAGTGCAACTTCGCTACCATTCGCCTCCCTGAGCGCAACTTCGGATTTTAGTGAATAAGCGGCGCCCTGACGAAGTGCGGTGAAGCCTGTGCTAGCGCAACTTAGTGAATTTGCCCCTATGCCTGATGACTACCTCACCAAAAAAAAACCCTGGGACATGGGTTTCTTAACTAGAATGATGCACCATTTTCCACTTTGTGTGACTAAAATTGTTGTCTACTCTGGTCTACTCTTGAATCTGTTGACAGGTGATAAAGAAAAAAATAATTAAAATTCTAGGCTTGAACATTTTTTAAATGAATTGTCATTTGCCATCATTTATTTAAGATTCAAAATTCCTCGCACCTCTTACTTCACTCCCACAACACGGACATCAATTAAGGACACATATCATTCAGGAGCCTGTTAAAAATCTTCAAATCCTTTATTGTTCTGAGTAAATAAAAGTGGTCGGCATTGGCCCAGTGTACTAGACAAGCCACTGACACGTTTTGTGCCCCATTTCCAGGCACTTCCTCAGAGTTTAGTATAACATTCACAACACGTAACTTTATAGATACCACTACACCCAAACAAATCCTTAAAGGGGTGTTTAAAGGGATACATTAAAGGTAAATTTCTTCTAATTCTTATTGTGATGCCTTTAACTATATTTATTTTATATTGCTTCTTAATATTTTAAAAGCATTACAAAAACATACTTAAAAAGGATAGTGAACATGAATAGTCTGGATGAATGGGGGAGCTCCACATTCGCAATAACAAAGTTTCACCTCTTACTTCTCACTTTAGTCAGGAACTTTGCTCACCTGATCTGAATCTACAGTGAAAACTTGGATTTGTAACGTTGTACCCAGAAGATCAGTATGAATGACACAATGCAACTGCAGATGTACAACACTTCAAGGGATGGGCGCATTTTTTCGCCTTGTTTCGCCGCGGAAATGACGCCCATAGACTTGTGTGCGTCAAAAAAAAAGACGCGCAACAATAAATTCCGATAAATTCCACTCTACAGTTTTTATATATAAACTCGGACTTTTGAATTTATTAAACCCCGAGGATGGAAAAGTCAGATTCAGAAAATCTGGCATCTCAGACCTGTCGAGGTTGCATATAAATCAATGGGAGAAGTCCCAATGATTTTTTTGATGTGCGCTGGGTTTCGTGCAATAGCCCAAAATTTTCAGGCAAAAATCTGAGAAAAATCCGAAAAATTTTTGAAAATCCCATGAAAAATAAAAAAAATTTTGAAAATCAGATTTTTTTTTTGTGCAAAGCAAATTTTCGGTTAAATGTAATAATAGAAAAGCGTAAAAAACCAAGCTGATCGGAGTTTGTAGCACAAAATATTGAGATACACTTTGGGGCAAATTCACTAAGCCCCGAAGCACCGAACGCTAGCGTTACTTCGCTAGCGTTTGGCATTTTCGTTACTGCGCAAATTCAATAACGAACGCTGGCGTAGTTTCCCTAGTGTTACTTCGCACCCTTACGCCTGGCAAAGTTTCGCTAGCGACGTAACTAGCAAATTCACTAACGCGCGAAGTGTACTGAACGCTACCTTTTACGCTAGACTTCCTTCGCCACCTCAGACCAGGCAAAGCGCAATAGAGTAGATAGGGATTGCTTCAAAAAAAGTCAAAATTTTTTCTAAGTCCCAAAAAAACGCTGGCGTGTTTTCTACATTATGGGTGATAGGCTGAAAAAGATCGAAACATTTTTTGGGGCTCCCCTCCTTCCCCCCTACATCTCCTGACTCATGGCAACTTACCTAGACAGTGGGCACATGTGTAGGGCAAAATAAATATTTTATTTGATGTTTTGAAGGTTTCCCAGGCATTTGTATTGATTCTACGTATTCCTCCATTGAAATTTGAATTTGGCGCATTATGCAAATTAACCATCGCTAGCGTAACTTCTCTTCGCTTAGCGAATCAACGCTAGCGCAACTTCGTAACCTTACGCTACCCCTGAGCGCAACTTCGGATTTTAGTGAATTTGCTAGTGAACTACGCCTGCCGAAGTGTGGCGAAGTGCGGCGAAGTTACGCCTGGCGTAACTACGAATCTTAGTGAATTTGCCCCAGTAGCTAGTACTTAATCCCAACTAAAATATAATTAATCTTTATTGAAAGCAATGTTTACATGATTTTCTAGTAGACTAGGTATGAAGATCCAAATTACGGAATGATCCCTTATCCAGAAAACCCCAGGTCCCGAGCATTTTGGATAACAGGTCCCAAAAACACTGTATTCAAAAAGGATGTGAGGATCTCCAATAATAAAGAAACAAATGTATAAAAAGGTCTCATGTAATAATACATTTTTCTATTTTTTATATATTTGTTTCTTTATTATTGAAGATCCTTTTTGGATACAGTGTTTTTGGATTTTGCACCTTGGGACTGAGGTGAACTGTGAGTGTATCCTCCTTTACTATCTCAACCACAATTTTGTATTTTTTACTTTTGTGTATTATTTTACTATAATCCCACTATCGGTATGAAAAGTTCACACAAACCAAGAAATAGTAATATACATTTCTCCTCATGATTTTATTGTTGTTGTTGTAAATAACAAATCTCACACTTTTTGTGTGTTTAGATATGAATGACTGATTCAATGGGGCAAGCACAATAGTCCTTATTAGGGATGTAGCGAACTGTTCGCCGGCGAACTAGTTCGCGCGAACTTCGACTGTTCGCGTCCGCCGAATGTTCGCGAACGTCGCGCGACGTTCGCCAATTGGTGTTCGCGTTCGATTCGAAGTAAAATTTCGTTCGACCATTCGACCATTCGACCGTTCGATCGCTAAAATCGAACGATTTCCATTCGTTCGAACGATTATAAGCATTCGATTGAATTAAAATCATTCGATCGAATAGCTTCGATCGTTCGATTCGAACGAAAATCGTTCGATCGTACGAATAAAATCCTTCGATCGTTCGATCGAACGATTTTATCGAGCGTTCGAAGTTCGCGAACTGTTCGCGAACTGTTCGCTTTTTTGCCGGTGTTCGCGAACGGCGTTCGCGAACATCAAATCGGCAGTTCGCTACATCACTAGTCCTTATTGATGGAATAGGGAGCTTCCAAAACTGATTAGGTTTCTTCTTACTTAATTACTGAACATGAAGCATAAAACTAAGAGGATTTTAAAAGCTTTGTATTCACATCTATAAATAAATATTATGATGGTTCATTAAACATCACCATTTGCAACAATCTTACATTATTACTCCAGGATCAATACGGCAATCAACACCAAAGAAAAAGTACCAAGCAAAGCAATATTTTTTCAAGGGTATATTTTGTTCAACTAAAATCTGTACCCTGATGGATATTTAGAACATAACTAATTAACCTTGAAGGGTAGTGATAATGTCAAGTCAGTAATCTATGTCTTTGAATTCTAAGTAGGTAACCTTTTTTTTATCTATTTCTTCAATAAACGATCTAAAATCCCATTGCTGTATGACCCTTGTTCTGCATTGAAATTATACAGATGCATTTCTGTTTTTGGAAGGATGCTTAAAATGAGTGACATGGTACTATTTTATTATATTGAAGGTATTTTTCCTCGGTTTGTATTTTAAAAAATGTAATTGTAAATAGTACTAATTATAGTATATAAAAGCTATTATCCAGAGAATCCTTAGGCCCTGGGATCTTCAGTAGTGATGGGCGAATTTATCCCGTTCCGCAAAATGGCAAAAAGTTTGCAAAACGCGTTGAAGTCAATGGGCAGCAAAATTACTTACTTAAAAATGACTCAATTTTGACGCACGTCAATTTCAACGCCCACAACAGTTTTTATACACGCACCTATTTTGTCCAAATGCATTGAAGTCAATGGGCATCAGAATCATTTTGACACGCCCAATTTTTTCACAACTGAATTTTTTTCTGCAGTTTCGCAAATTTATTTGCAGGTGGCGTATAAAGGTACTGTTTTATTATTACAGAGAAAATGGCATGAAAAAAGAAAAATAGATCATTAATTAAAAATTTGGATTATTTGTTTAAAATGGAATCTATGGGATTTCTGTAATTCAGAGCTTTCTGGGTAACGGTTTTCCAGTTCCCATACCTGTAATAGCAATCATATTAATGTAGGGACCCATTCGGTTAATGTGCCCCTTTGGCTTTAACGCCCTATACTTCCTGATCTCCCTAGTTGCTGGGTAGATTTCCATGTAGCTAGAGCTATTTGCATAGTTATATTATTGGCATGGAGGCTCTGTGACCACATCCTGTCACACTCTGGTATAGTGAGTGTGAAGGGGTGGATCTTCCTCTTTGGCTGCTGGATGCTGATCCAGCTGAGTGTGCCCAGGGGAGCCTGGGTACAGCAAGGCCCAGAAAATTCCTGTGCCTAGAGTGACCAGTACCTCTAGAAGGATAAGTCATGGAGCCCGTGAATGAGGCTAGTATGTGGCAGGGATATATCTGTTATAGGAGAGTGAGATAGAGAGTACAGATAGTAAGAGCAGCTTGGCTCCAACTAGGAGGGATAGCAAGGAGGTAGCTCTCCTCTCAGGCAAGACTCATACCTATACAGACAAGTGAGGAAATATCAGGGAGGATGATACACATCCTAAATTGATTTAAAAAATAGAAGCAGGAGATCATACAGGAATGGGACCTGTTATCCAAAATGCTTGGTACCTGGTGTTTTCTGGATAACGGATCTTTCTGTAATTTGAAATTCCATACATTAAGGGGCACATTTACTTAGATTGAGTAAAGGATTCGAATGAAAAAAACTTCAAATTTCAAAGTTTTTTTGGCTACTTCGACCATCAAATTGGCTACTTCGACTATGACTTAGACTTCAAATCGAATGATTCTAACCAAAAATCGTTCAACTATTCGACCATTCGATAGTCAAAGTACTGTCTCTTTAAAAAAAACTTCGACCTCCTACTTCGCCACCTAAAACCTACCAAGCATCAATGTTAGCCTATGGGGAAGGTCCCCATAGGCTTTCTAGCAAATTTCTGATCAAATTTTGTTCAATCGATGGATTAAAATCCTTCGAAAAGTTTGATTCAAATGATTTAATTATTCGATCAAGCGATTATTCCTTTGATCGAACGAATAGCGGTAAATCCTTCGACTTCGATATTCGAAGTCGAAGGATTTAACTTTGAGGGTCGAATATCGAGGGTTAATAAGCCTTCGATATTCGACCAATAGTAAATGTACCCCTAAGTCTACAAGAAAGTCATGTAAACATTAAATAAACCCCAAAAAAATTGTTACTCGTCAAAACTGATACACATCAAAATTATTCGGACGCCCATTGACTTTAATGCATTTGGACAAAAGAGTCGCATGTATAAAAATTGTCGCTTGTGTCAAAATTGTCACGCATCAAAATAATTTTGACAGCAATTGACTTCAATGCATTTCACTAATTTTTTTGCAAAAAATTTCTATGCAAAGCAAAATGGGTCAGATTCGCCCATCACTAGTTATATGATAACTATGTACAAATATATAAGGGGATCATATAATAATCTCTCTAATGTTGATTTACCAGTAGGTCTTTCCAGCTGGCACAAGGTCACCCATCTCATTTAGAAGAAAAGAGGTTCTGGCTAAATGCTTGGAAGGGTTTTTTACAGTGAGAGTTGCGAATATGTGGAATTCTCTCCCTGAAGCAGTTGTACAGGCTGATACATTAGATAGCTTTAAGAAGAGGTTGGATGGATTTTTAGCAAAGGAGGGATATAAGGTTATAGAAGACAGAACATAGTACAAGTTGATCCAGGGACTAGTCTGGAGGCAGGAAGGATTTTTTTTCCCCTCTGAGGCAAATTGAAGAGGCTTCAAATGGGATTTTTTGCCTTCCTCTGGATCAACTAGTTGTTAGGCAGGTTATATATAGACTTAAAAGGTTGAACTTGATGGATGTGTGTCTTTTTTCAACCACACTTACTATGTTACTGCCATATGTACTATGTAACTACTATTTGTATATGGTTTGTTATGTGCAGAAAAACATTTAAAATGTGCTTCAGTTCCCCTCTCATTCCCACTGATGCTGTATTTTACTGTTCAGTAAAATGTCAGGGAATTATCAATTCCACGAGTCAACTTTGAGCATATGAATTTCAGAGGTTACTTTGTTCAGTTTAAGCTCATTTTATCTTGGTTTTCCCTTATACCACCCTGTTTGGAAAGGACAAAAACACACAATGCCAGGAGATCTTTGTTATATTAAATCCCTCAAAAACATAATAAATAACAAGCACGCTCACATTAACAGAACACTTGTAAAAGTGTGTTTTGACTTTTTCCTCAGTTTAGTTGAATATATATTTTTCCCGATATCTATCAGAGCAATCATTTAGGCATTGCTGTTGTTCAAGGAAAGTAAATATATTCTTCTTCTTAAAGAAGGACATGATTTGACATGCATTTTAATAATTCAATCGACTATTTGAATTCTCACAAGTATTTGTTTTCTGTTTTCAGATAACCGAATATATTTTCTAAATGTTTAATTTTTCAAAGTACAATAATATAGAAAATATCTGAGTAGCTGAGAGCTATCCAAGCATTTGAGAAAAGATGCTTAGACATATGTGTGGTTCATGAGCTAATTGATCAGTCAATATTCCATTAAGCTTTGATGCCCTGTATAAAAATTTTAAACAGGCAAACTGCTCAAAATGTGATCAATAATTAGAGAAAAAAGGCCCCAGCAAGTATCTGGGGTTCATTTAAATAGAGCTACAGTAATAGATACTGGTCAGTTTACTAATGTTTCCTAATCAACTAAGATTGAGATATGATGTACTGTATATGAAAAATGATGTCATAGAGGTGTTGGGGAAGGACATCATCAATTATCAAATGGGGAGATATATGTAGTTTTATAGTAATATTCATTGGGTTGTAAATGGAAGGCGCATGGACAAAAAAACTAATTGAAGCTGAATGACATAGGATGGTATACTAAGGGGCAGATTTATAAACATTAAGGGGGTTATTTATTTTACTATTTTCTGAAAACTACTCTGACCAATTCCACATAAACTTCCCCCCTTATTTATCAATAAATATTTACAAAAATTTCTTGTGCGAGAAAAACTGTGAAAAAATCGTAATTGTACAATTTTTTTGGGTTTGTCGTCAAAAACGACAACTTTTTTGGATTTGACTCCTGAAACCACAAAATCTTCGGATTATTGAATGAACCCCAGTGCAGATCAGGATACCTTCAAAATGTCAACTGGACATCTGTCAACTGGTCTGAAGTGGAGCATTTTTTTATTTGGACTTTTAACACCATCAGGGTTTAATAAATCTTGAATAATTCAAGTTTCTTTCCCTACAAAAAACTTAAAAGTCCAACCAGAAAAAAATGGAAAAAACTCCATGAGTTTTTGAAAATTCATAATTTGGCCCTTAATGAAAATAAAGAGTAGAATGTCATATTACTGGAATTTTCATGTATTTAAGCAATTCAGTTTTAATTCTGTCATGCATAAATTTGAGATTTTAGAATTTTTTAAGTTTTTTAAATTTAAAATGAATGCATTTTTAATGGGGTTTTTTTTAACTCTGCCTCCATGTCTGTTTTTCTTATTATAGCAGATAACTAAAAAAGCAGCATTATTATTAATTTCAGAATATTATAGCAGTTCTTTTTAGAGAATTCCCTTACAAATTCATAAGCCTGGAGCAAATGTTTAAACTTGTTATTGAATCATCACACTAGTGCCCCAAGCCCTGTATTACTCCAAGGAGTCTAAGATACTAAAAGCTTGAATTTCTGTCACTCTGATTGAAGCCACATTCTTTGTCCTTGAGGGCTTACAAAAAAATGCTTGTGTCTGAACTGGTTGCATGTTGGACATGGTGAAACAAAAGGCAAGTATTTAACATGATTAACAATTAACAGTTACATGCTAGAAAAACTTTTCACGTATTTTCTGATGAGTGTAGGTCTTACCTTTCCAGTAAACTTTTTATGTAGGTTTTTACATTTTTTAGAAGATTTTATGCCATTATTAGTCAGCAAGATACACGAGAATATTTTAGTTCAAAATATATGACATAAATACATTAATTATTCATGAGATTCAAATAAAGACAGATGCCTGAATCATGCTAGCATTCTTTTAATAAAGCCAATTATTCTGATTCTATATTTTTTCTGACTTGTTTTACAGAACTGCCTCAAGACCTTAAATCATTTTGGTTTTCAATAGTGTGTTACTTGTCATGTGATTGGGAGAAGTGGAAGTTCAAATTTAACTGGTCTGTAAAGTTTGATCTTTTTGATAGGTCAGTGTGAACAAGCCAGGAATTCAGTAATTCAAATCTCCAATAGAATGAATGGTCTTAATTCCCAAATTCCAGAGGAGGAGAAATGTAAAAACATTAAAAAATAGTTATGCTATAATTAGACCCATGTACATGTAGGATGTTTTGGCTTTGTGTTTGGCAAACAATTTATTTGCAGTGAAAATAGGAATCTACCAAAATTATAACACATCTGTCATTTTACTATAGCGGACTTTCCGGTATGAAAAGCTAATAGGATTTCAGAAACCAGAATGCACATGTCTGATAATTTATAAGAATTATCGATGAATCCAATCCAAGTTTTGTATTATCTCTCTAAATATACCATAGTTCTTTTGGGCTCAGTTTAAATCAGTCAAATTCATTATTTTATAGGTAAACACGAAGAACTAATCCATCGACCATATCTGCATCAATTTTTTGATATGTTGCTTTGTGTTTATAATAAGCTTCTGAATAGCTATGGATCAAAGAACAATCAAAGTTAAAAAGCAAAATTACCGGAATGCAAAAGTACATTTAATACATAAGCATTGCAAAGCAGCTATTATGTGTCACGACCATGATAAATCAGTTTTTGTAACTCACTAAAATGGAGAATACAGCCAAATTTATTTTACATTTGCTTAAAATACTGTTGATTATGCAAAACAAAGAACAGGTGATAACAGTGATAATTTTGGAGCTCTAACCAAAAAAAAAAGGAATATGAATGCCAATTAAGCAAAATTAAGTGAACTGTATAATTAACCACAACTGTCTAATTAACCCCAACAAATGCCAAAAGTTTTTTTAAATCCCAAGCAATTTCAAATTAAGAGCACAATAACTTCAATTTGTATTTGCTAGATTATACTATTTTTATATAATATATATATATATATATATATATATATATATATATATATATATATATATATATATATATATATATATATATATATATATAGGTGTATTTTCAAAGGTGTACTTTCAAAATTAAAGCTATTTTTATTCTTTAAACTATCTTTGCATTGTATGTGAAAATCTTACACTTAAGGTTAATTGATAGAGAAGCTGATCTGGCAGGGATAGTCGAGTCAAAAAAAGTTTTTCATACTTGCTCATAATCTGCAATGAGAACATATAAAAAAATCTACAATCTACATAAGGCAGCACAGTTTTAAGGTTATAATGCCTTTACAATTCGTTCTCTCCTAATTTTTATATAAAATCAAGCATCCTCTGGCAACCTTCAGCTCACAGTGCCCGTACTTAACAGTTATTACCTATTTTAATGTATCAGACAAAAGTGGTATAAATGGAAGAGGGACCCCATGCAGGACTGGCTAGTGGTACACTAGAATTTGCACATAGAGGCATATTTACTAAAACTTTTTCTAATTTTTTTATTAAAACAAATATGACCTTACTACCAACCATGATCTGGCTTAATTTACTAGCAATTTGGATAAAAAATTGTCTGTGTGGGAAAAGTCTCAACAAAATTGTGCAACATTTTGAATCATGCGACTTTTTCTAATTGTTGCCCTGAAAAACTCAAATTTATCGAATTATTGAACAAAAAACAGGCCAAAAATATCAAGAATCATGAAGGCAAAAACATCTTTCAAATGTTAAAGGGGCCGTCTGTTATTGACTTTTACATGACTTCAACAGATTTTAGCTGGAGTATTTTTGGATCCAGATATTTAGCAGCTTCAGAGCATTATAAATCTTGAAAAAATGTTTTCCTCTGAATATTTAAACTTTTTCCCTTTTAAAACTTGACCAGAAAAATGTTAGGCTTCGTAAAAATGCCTCATAGTTGCTCTGTGAGTAAAAGACAGTCAGTGCTATCATGTAGTTCAAAAACCTTCTCCACCAAGTAGTATACAATGTTAGAAAACTAGACTAAACTTATTTGTCTTAGATTTTATGTGTAGTGCCTCAAATAAGGCAAATTTTTAGGCTGAAAACAATGGCTGGGTGGTATTTAAAAATTCTTGATGAAATTGTACGAAAACATACTGGGGGAAAAATTATTGCAAGAAAAAATACAAGAAATTTTTCTTGAAATATTTATTTCCGGTAGAATATTCTAGTATTTTGACATCATCCCCTCCTTCCCTCTATCAGCCCTTACATTGTGCATCTCTGAGAGTCACTGAACTCTTGTCAAATTTATTGCACTTGCACCACCCTGGAGTCATAAATTACCCCTAATACTTTTTCCATTTTAAATGATTTGATGAACTTTGATGCAAACGCTGTTGTGTCTGTGTCTTAACCTGCTTTGTTTATATATAATTGCCTTAGAACTGATTTTTTTGATTTTGATAAGATTCTATTCCATGAAAACCTTATTTATTTATTTTTTTTTGGCAATTGCTGCTTTTTCAAATGACACCACAGATTCAGCATATCTAATTTCAATTTGGAAATGAAAAAGCACTCAAAGCAATGGATTTGCTGTGGCTAACTACTTTAGTAGTGTAGCTATGGCAACACAAACTAACATTTTTTTAGGCTGATTTTTATGGTTTACTGTATGCATTCTAATTGCTGCTTGTGTTCACAAAAGAGACATTTCAAATGTGTAAATGCATTCCATGACTGTTAATACACACCTAACCACCATTGACAAGGACTGTGTTGAATATATCAGAACAAAGATCAAGACCAAGAAACTGTTGTAGAAATATTTGTAGAAATATTTAAAGAATATTTAAGTATAACTCAAGAGCTTGTGGCTTTAGATTCCAAGGACCCATTAGAGTTAAAATATGAATGTATCCTCACACTAATGCCTAACACCAATGAGTTAGTCATTCAGTCATTATGACTGATCTATTTTAATTAAGAATACTGAGTTGTAACACTAATGAACATTTATGTACACTTTTTGATAACATTGTACATGTTCCATGGAAATTCAACCATTTTCTGATGGATCTAGACTTATTTTTTAAATCGCAAAACAACTAAACAGCAGTATATTATCCCTCCGGATGTTTGATTACAGTGTGATATCATACAATCAAAATAACACCATATTTCTAGAGGGTTACACCCTGGACCTGGATAAAAACATCAAGCTGTAGCCCCCATATTACAAAAAACTCTCTTTTTTATTTTCTATAACTACTATTCATATATGTACCCAGTAAAGAAAATTGAAGATAATATTTTAGAGTCACCACAGGGTCCAAGACTTAATTTCATTTTTTCAGGCTGCAAAAAGTGTCAGACTTCTTGTAATTTAAAGGATTTCAGATATCAATGTTTTCTAAGTGGAGGCCATTGGATATAGCCTTCCAATGTATATGTACAACCACTGGCTACCAATGAGCTGCAAAGACTGCAGTGTATGACATATTCTTCAATATTTTTTAATGTTTTTACATTTCTCCTCCTGTAGAATTTGGGATTTAAGACCATTCATTCTACTGGAGATTTTAATTACTGAATTCCTGGCTTGTTCACACTGACCTATCAAGTTGATCAAACTTTACAGACCAGTTTAATCAAATTGCTAAAACTTTCCAAAAAGAAAGGCTGAAAAGTCTGCAAGAATAACAATCCAATATCTGATAAATCAGCTCCAAATACAAAACATTTGTTCATTCTTGGTAAAATGGGGAACCAAATTTGGTTATGGTGAGAAGGGCTGAAAGGAGCCAAAAATCCCTTAGCTAGCAATTGTACGCAAAGTGATGCCTTCTGGAATCAGAAGGTATTTACTTGTCTCATGCCATACACACAGCACTGCCTAGATACCGAAAATGAGAGTTTTGATTCTCCCATAAGGCATCATGGGCAGAGATATGCAAATCACTCCTTTATGTCCCTTTGGCCAACTATGCATTCAGAACCACTGGTTTATAGCACAGATACAGCCTAATGGTTCAGAACCATATCTCCAAACTTGCACCTGTTTCGATCTTGTTAGATCTCATCAGTGCCAGATATTGGAACGTGGCTTCTGGAGGTAGGACTTGGATGTATGGCTCTGAACCATTAGGCTGTATCTGTGCTATAAACCAGCAGTTGGTCAAAGGGACACAAAGGAGTGATTTGCTTGTCTCTGCCCATGATGCCTTATGGAAGAATCAATTAATTAATGGGTTTTTTATGGTTTTATTAATTCTTGAGTAAGTACCCTGATATAATTCACAAAAGAAATTCCTGTATGCCACTGGTGAAAATAGATCCCTCAATAGCTTCTGAGCGCCAGAGATATTTAGGCAAGAAAACTCTGGAGAAAAAAAGTCAGAACTTTGATAAATAAAAAAATATCTCAGATCTGCTTTATGTACTTTTAAGTGTCCTTAATTTGAACTTCCACTTTTTTCCCAATCATATGACAAGTTACAGCACACTATTAACAAAACGAAAATGATTTAAGTAAGCAAATCTTCTTGAGGCAGTTCTGTAAAACAAGTCAGAAAAATTTAGCACCAGAATAATTGTCACGAATAATGAATGTATTTATATCTACTTTGAACTTAAATATTTCCGTGTATCTTTCTGACTAAAAATGGCATAAAATTGTTTAAAAAAAAATCTCAAAACCTACTTAACAAGTTTACTAGAAAGGTAAGACCTAGCACTCACCAGACTATACATGGAAAGTTTTTATAGCATGTAACTGTTAATTGTTAAATCATGTTGAATAATTGCTGTTTCACCATGTCCAATATGCAACTAGTTCAGAATGGGTTTTACATTTGGAAATCAAAGATCTACTTTGATGTTTTAGTGTTACTGATGGTGGAAATACATGTTTTGAAGGTTACTTTCATAGATGAGGAGGTCATGTGGGTCCTCTTTTGCACTGTACTGAGGCCTCAGCTTGAGTATACTTGAAGAACAGAACTTTTTCTTAAAGCAACACAAATATTGTGGGCAGTAATGTTGTGGAATGTTCTGAATGGTGATATTTTAATGACAGATCCCATTAATGCATTAAGACATCTTTAGACATGCATTATATATGGGTTAGGAATCGTTTGGACTATTAAATGTGTAACAATAAAGGTTATCTTTATTTATGACCTCCAAGGTCTGTTTTTTAACTTTTCAAATAGCCTTCTTATGTTGCAGAATTTCCACAGGCCTCTATGTTCGTACTTAGAGTGCAGAGGTCTCTATTTGGCATTGCCTGCATTTGGCAGCACTACATTTATTTGCGGGTGTCAAGTAGCTGCCTCCCTCCCTCTTACCCCCAAACTTGCTTGGAATTCAGAAGTACAAGCTAGTGAGCAACAGAGGCTACAGGCCAAAATTGGGGCAACATCCTTACCAGCTGCCCCCTTTGATGCTGCAAACAGCACCTCAGGCCTACATTTTTTGTTTCAGGCCCGATGTGCAGACTGTAGTCAGAGAGGGAAAGAAGTGCTTGCTCAATATGCACAATGTAGTGCATTCTTGTGCCCTTTAGCGCTCTTGCACTTCTAGCTATTGTAAATTATTACTTAAAAACAAATCATCTGTGATCTTTCTTCCTGCTTCTCCTATGTAATGGAGGCTCCAAGTTTGATTAGGCACATCTGAGGGTCTGGAGTGATACTCTTATGGGGTTCTTTATTCAAGTCCTTTTTTTCTGGTCGGAGAGGAAAAGCACAATCTTTTCATAAAAAAAAAACTAGAATTTTTCGAGATTGAAGAAATCCTGAGGCTGCTATAAGTCTAAATAAAAAATACTTCATCTCAAACCTGCTGAGTTCATGTAGAAGTCAATGGCAGATGTCCCATCTACAACTGGAAGATATCCTTATCTGAGCTGGTTTTCATACAATAATTTGAACAATTTGTGGTTTTTGGAAAATAATCCGACTTCGGGCATCAAAAATCAGAACAAATTCAGATTTTTTTACGATTCTATTGAGTCTTTTCTCACACCAGATTTTTTTCCAGTTAATTTATTGATAAATATGGTAAAGATGTGCACAATAGTTTGGTCAAATTAGTTGTAAGAAAATAGTGCTAAATGTTCAGATTTTAGTAAATAGCCCCTTAATATTTTTTAAAATAAGGCAGTCATGTAATTTTTAACAATACGGAAAGAGAATATTTTGTTGTAAAGAGTTATTGGAGAAGTTACATTACCATAACTATATACTATACTAAAACCACCACACAATAGTTGAATGAAACCTTTCTTGAGTGCCCTGAGAGCCTCTAACCTAAAACTGAACCTGCTGCAAGTGATATAGAGAGACACCGGTGTATGAATGATAGAATTCTCACATATATTGTTGTGTGACTGAACTGTCCTGATCACAAAGCTCCAGTAAGTACGGCCAATGTGATAACCAATTGCAGGATCAAAAAATGCAAATAAAGGTAAACAGTTTAGAGGTTAATCTACAGCTAATTTAATTTAAACCCACTTGTCAAATTTTACCTCTTTACATAAACAAATGTGTGCATGCAGGGACATTTAGGGGGTTATTTACTAAACTCTGAATGCAAAAATCATAAAAAATTCTGGATTTTTTTTATAAAATCGGATTTTAAAAAATCATGAATTTTTCAGAATTTATTAAACCCCCGAGGATGGAAAAGTCAGAATCAGAAAATCCGGCATCTCAGACCTGTCGAGGTTGTTTATAAGTCAATGGGAGAAGTCCCAATGATTTTTTGATGTACGCTTGGTTTGGTGCAATACCCCAAAGTTTTCGGGCAAAAGTTTGAGTTTTTGGGTGAAAAATACAAAAAAATTGTGAAAAGCTGATTTTTTTTCCCGCAAAGCAAATTTTCTGGAAAATGTAATAATAAATAAGAGTAAAAAAAAAACAGATCGGATTTGATCGGAGTTTGTAGCTGAAAAAATTGAGATAAATAACCCCTCTAATGAAATGGAATTACATTTTTATTTGCTGATGATTTATTGCTAAAATACTATAAATAAACAAATTCAGATGTAGAAATAAAATGATGCAAACAGTGGTTTATTTATGAAGCAGTGACTGTCCATGTTGCTTCCATTTCATTTTCACAATTTGATCAATTAAATGCCCAGTTGTGCTGTGCTTGCTGGCCAGCCATTCCGTGTGCATGTGTAAAGCCAAGTAGAAATGGATAACATCGATCTCAGAAAGAGAAATGGATTGCACACACATTCACATGGGCATCTAGCTTTCTTGTACATAGCCTTCTGTTAAATATAAAACATAATATATAGATCTCAGCTAAGAAAATGTATAAGATAGTGTATCCTATATAATGTATCTTATATTTGATAATGTCATCAGCAGAATGTGCCCTTTACCAGGCAAGAAGAAAAGATGCTTGCCAAGAAATAATGTGTATTAGAAGACAATGCATATCAAAAATTCCAGCTGAAATGCCAGGCCCACTTTTTTTTATTCCTGGAGAAGCATTTCTACCCAATGCAAAATCTCCTGCTTGGCTAATGTTCCATTTTTGTCCCGACTTCTCCTCCACTTCCTCAAAATGTATTGATTTTTTTACTTGTCCAAAACTTCAACATGTACTCCACGGGAGCTGGGTGGAACATGGGAGACACCTAAGCTTGAATATCATGCAGGACACTAACAAGGGAGCATTGGGGGGTTCAAAAGGTATGCTAATTGCATACCTTTTGTTTCAGCTCTCAGGCAAGTTTCAAATCAAGAAAAAAATAAAATAATAGTTGCAGATTACTATTTTTACATTTAGGCACCATTAATTATATCAGATGAGTGTGCCATCAGCTACAAACAAGCAAATCAGAGTGCATGCCATATCTGCTTATATGTTTCCAGATAAGAAAAGGGCATTATAGCTTATATAAGAGCATTCAGCTCTCACACAATATCAAAGTCAAAGACCACTGCTGTTTCTATTACACATAGAACATTGTCTATCAATGAAAAAGCAATTAAGAAACTTTAAAGACAGTAAAACAATGTTAAATGAGTGTTGATGTTGTCAACACTTATTGATCTTTTACAGAGTTTGTTTATGGTAGTTGAGGTCAGCATATTGGTTTAGAATTGCACAGTGTACATTAAGTTAAAGGAGAACTAAAGCTTAACTAAAGAAGTAGCTGGAAATGTTGTACATGATGTTTTATGCTTCTGGACCAGCCCAAGGCAACCACAGCCCTTTAGCAGTAAAGATCTGTGTCTCCAAAGATGCGCCAGTAGCTCCCCATCTTCTTTTCTGCTGATTCACTGCACATGCTCTGTGCTGCTGTCACTTACTGAACTTAGGGAGCCACTCACAATATACAGTACACATGGAATAGAAATGTCACAATATAAGGCTGATTAGTAATTAATACAGATAATTACTACATGGGAGCACAGAAACCAGTGCAATTAGTATTAGAATTTAATAATTAGCCCTGTAGCATCAGTTTATATTACAGACCAACCTAATTTTCTTCTTGATAATTTGCAACAACCCCTAAGCTTAGCTTCTCAACAGCCAATCAGAGTCCACTGAGCATGTGAGTGTCACAGACACTTTCCAAGATGGTGACCCCCTGTGACAAGTTTGAAGTCCTGGATCATTGCTGCTATTGACAAGCTGAAACTTAAGGCGTGTACAAAAGTTCAGTATATAAAATATGGCATTTTTAGCCACATTCATTTTAAGGTTTAGTTTTCCTTTAAGTGAGAAGATGTGCTGAAGATTAATCATTATGCACTTAGATTTTAGTGAGTGAAGGACCAATCCATAGGCTAGTTATGCCTAATTCTACACTTCTACAATACAAGCAGCAGCTAGATTCAGAGATACTGTACCTGCTCACATTTACCACCTACCAAAATACTGTAGGGAACACTATAGATTTCACTTACTCGTTGACACACAGCTATAGCATTTTTTATCTGCGAAGCACTCTTAAAGTGTCTTATACCAATATACAAATATACCAGTATATGCATGCTTTTTGTAATAATAAACAATACCTTGTATTTAATGCTTATTATGCTAGCAGAAACATATTGATTGCAAAACAATGTCATAGGATGTTTTAATGTTTATATTTCACAGAAAGATTCATTGTCTTGAAACCCTTAGGACTCCCCAAAATGCTTATCTTAAAATTAGAGATGCACTGGATTTAGAATTCAATTTAGAACTTGGCTACATCCTAGCACTTTTGAAGGACTGGATTCAGTTGAATTCTGTGTGTCTGGCTAAACAAAACCTGAACCTTCAATGTAATTTGTCTGACAACAGACAGTAATTGACATTTCATTTTTGCTTATTATATATTTTTTTGTTTTTTTTACTATGCCAAATCTGATGCTATTACTTTGATTTTACAGATTTGGTACACCCTAATAAAAATGATTGGATACTATTTTAATAGAAAGTTTAGACAGGGTTTAAAACTCAGCTTGTAATTGTTTTGAGCAGTAGTGAAAAATGCATAAACTATTTGAATATTATTCAGATTTGATTGAAAAAAATGAGCTCATGTAAATCTGACCCTTATTGTGAAAGCCTCAAAAACCTCAAAAATACCCAAAAGAATTTTATTATGTCTGTCAGTTTCTCTGTACTTTTTAATTATTATTCAAATGTACCAACAACCAGGTTTCAGTTAAATTAAAATTTATACAAATTGGTTTAGTTGAAATCATGCTTCTGCTTCAAAGAACAAATTATTATACATTCTAGAACGAGTTCCATTGCTCTCTATTTTATTATTTCTGTATTTTAACCATTTAGAGCCAACTAAAAATTAAGATGTGTAAATTATAAAACATCAACATTTTTCCACCAGATATAGCTGGCTTAGTGGTGTTTTTTTTCTAAACATCTAAATCTTTCCCATGTTTTTCTGTCTGTGACATCATCTAGCCCAGTTACAGCGGGAAAACCATCCCATTGGCTGGGCACCCCAGTTCATCCTTGGGAGAGGGGGAGCTAAATGTACAGGGTTTCCGACAGAGCTTTTCAGAGATTTTCTAAGGAGAAGGAAAAGGAAAGGGCTGTGTTTTGCTCTGCTTTGAGAAACCATCTGAGCATCAGGGAGAGCCAGTTTCTATCTCTTACATATGGATACTTTGGCCACTGTGTGTTCCCCAGGGTGAGGACAGGTCTTGCTGGTGTACCTGCCACGTGGGAGTGGCTACTACTTTCAAAGGGAAAGGTTCCTTGGGGCAGGTCGCGCTATCTGGGGACATAAGAGCTCTTGGGGAAGGGACATTGAACTGACTGGAGTGATTCTGCTTTTATCCACCAGGAGTTGAGTGTGGGGCTGGGGTATTGAGAGACTATGCCAGGGGTTCATAGTCCACACTGGTTCCCCAGAGTAAAGTTACATTATGTAATTTGCTTTTACAGTTATTGCCTACAGTTTATATATTTGTTGTACTGCAACTCTTTGTTTTATTTTCTCTAGTGGAAACCCCCTGAGGTGTGCTCCTTAGTATTCCCTAGGTGGAGGCACTGTGCTGTAAATCCCAGTTCTCAATACTTTTTATGCACAAAGGGGTTCAGGGCCCTGGATTGCAAAGGGTTAATTGCTATTTAAAAAGTCAGTAACTAAATTAGGGTTATATACTGTATGTATAATTATGAATATGCAGACAAGTAATGTTCTATTATCATATGAATAAATATAAATATGCACACAAGGATTATTCTAAGCATACAAGGAAACAAGATAATAAACCTTACTTATAACCAAGGATAAACAAAATTATGCATATAAGCATTGTTTCATAAGAGGCAGAGGAAGGAATTATTATTTATATTTCTTAATCAAATTTCCTTACTCGTGTAAGATATTATGTCAAACTGTATTATGTCCAACTGTGTCCCGGTTGGTAGGATTTGTGGCTTATTTTCCATGAGTGAATTGCACTCCTTTCACAAAGATCTTATTATAATTTCCCTTAAGGATAAAATATGCTGAGATAAACATATTCCCAATTAGAAGAGTTTGTGCTGAAACTGTAGATGGTGGAAGTGGTAGTAACTACTTGATAAAACCATATACTGTAGCTTTCTGCCAAAAGCTCCAATTGGGTCATACAAAATACAAAGTTATATTGAAATATTAGTAGTAGTTTTATAATAGTCAACCTCACTATTGGTGTTTTCATGCATTGCAATTTCAAAAGGTGCCATCATTTAAATGTCCGCTAAACTTTCATGTACACTTTTTTCCTATGTATCTTTATAAGGGAAATAATAAAGCAAGAATTAAGACATGAATGTTTAAATAGTTCCCACTGGGGAAGGTCCTAATGAGCACTGGCATATTGGACTACTGCACAATGTATGAATAGGTTTGCCACCTGTCCAGTTTTGAACCTGATAGTCTTTTAGGCGGCTGTCCAGTTCAAAATATCCTGTCCATTTGTTAAAGTTTAAAAAACTGGGCAAAATTGTACAATCAGTGTGAACATGCCATCATAGTCACAACCCCAGCATCATCAGACATGCCCCAATGTCACCTGGCACACCCCAACATCACTGCTTCACTCTCTGAGTATTATTATTTTATAAGACTCCTTATTGTATATTTATACACAATACCTTGGGGATACCAGAGAAGCAATATAGATAAACTGAATTATTCATAGAAGGTTAATTGAACAAAAACACACAGATGCTGAGGTTCTTGAGTTCAACACTCAATGCATAAAGAACATATGTATCTATTTAAGAGATATGCAAATATTGTTTTTTCAAAGACCGTGCTTATATAAACCCCCATTATTTGTATAAATGAAATAAGACTAGACACACAGGTGTGTAATATATGCCTGCTATAAAGACTGGTTACATATCAAAACCGTACCCCTTAGATACAGATAGATCACATTTTATCCCAACATTAATCCTGGACTGGTCACATCCTAACATGGCACTCTGTTCATATAAAATAGATCATTAACATTTCTATGGAAATGAAGACTATAATATGGAGTTCTGTGTTGTGCCAAACACTCCATGTGATTTTAAAACCAAGTTTGCTTCAACTAACTGCATCTAATGCTATTGTAGCATTACTTTATATATACAAGAGCCATGAATATTCTGTAAATGATATCCTTATAAACAATGCTTAGTGATGTCATCGGTTATAATCACCTTGTTAACAAATCAATTATAAACACAATATAGATTACATAGAAACAAGGGAGTGGATATATTTTAATGGCCACCATCATAATTACATCATAAGACTGACTGACAGTTGCTTAGAGATTACATTAGCACTGATTGTGGTTGGATAACATGGTTATATAACAATTTGACGACCCATTCATTAACTGTTCCCTAAACCTGTCTCATGTGCTTAATTGAATACCTTAATGTACCTAATCTCTCTATGATGTTCATGATGATCTAACCAGGCAAACCTATTATTTTTAAAATGCTATTCTGAAGTGTATATTTCACTGTCTATGGCTAGGTATCACACTTGATAAAAAAAACTTGACCCAAAACATGGCGTGTAACCACAATCTGGAATAAATGATCTGCAGTTAATCTGAATTGTGTTAATGTTGGAAATTCATGCAGTAGAACTATATACTGTATAGTATATCCAATTTACAATTAGGTTTAGGATAAGTGTGCTCTTAGTAAGAACCCTTATGATTAGCGATGAGCGAAATTTCCAAAACGCGTTGAAGTCAATGGGTGTTTTTATGCGCAACAATTTTTTACACGCACAACAATTTTTCTTTCTCCAAATGCATTGGAGTCAATGGGCATTTTTTCTTATGGCAACTTTTTTGTCCTAATGAATTAAAGTCAATGGGCATTTTTTATTATGGCGACTTATTTGTCCTAATGCATTAAAGTCAATGGGCGCTTTTTCTTATGGCAACTTTTTTGTCCTAATGAATTAAAGTCAATGGGCATTTTTTATTATGGCGACTTTTTTGTCCAAATGAATTAAGTCAATGGAAAAATAAATGAATGGAGCACCGAAGACAACACCTCCATTCTGGCTGCCCGCTTGATGCATTTCATGGCTCACCGCCACTTCATCAGAAGCTTCTGGCGGTGAGCCACGAAACGTGTCAAGCGGGCAGCCAGAATGGAGGTGTTGCTGCTGTAACTGGATTTTTAATGGCTATATAATAAAATCTCTAGGTTTTTATTTTTTTCTGGTGTCTTCGGTGCTCCATTCATTTATTTTTTCTTGGAAATCTACTTGGCCACATGGGATAGCGGAGGAATGTGTAGTCAGCGGTCCGGTAAGTGCATCCACTGAATATTTTTGTGCAAGACATTAAAGTCAATGGGCATTTTTTCTTATGGGTATTTTTCTCTGCAAATTTTCCTGCAGCAAATTTTCACTGCAGTTTCGCAAAAAGATTCGCACGTGGCGACCCTTTCTCCAATGATCAAGTATCTGAATGCTCTAAGAGTCAACTTCTCACCATCATATTAATATGGCACATTACTGTTCTTGTTTTTATTTCTGCTTCTCTAAATTTCAAGTCTAGAAGCCTACAGGAGGAATGACCATATTAGGCAATCCATACAATGCTTTAGAGATTGTGAAATATCTAGCTAATTATGTCTAAAACTTGTAGCTCATTTAATTATGTTTGGAAATCACTGCTGGGATTTGAAGTAGCGTCATCTAATTCCCAACCAAGAGAATTGCTATTGCAATGCAATTCTTTTACAGCAGGTTAGATCTACAGAAAGCTGGAGTCTGACAATGTATTAAGTGAAATGCTTATTATTATTAAGGAATTTGCTTTATTTCTAAAGATCTGAGCATTGACCTGTTGGGTAGAAACATTCACCACTATTTAAAATAATGCCTGTAGTCATTTATATATTTTTAAGAAACATGAAATGATAGACCCAAAAGCAATTTACAGTTTAGAAGCCCCAGCCCGTGATACCTCTGGGCTCTGAATACCAGATGCCCACATTCTTTACATAAACAGCAATCTATTATTTGTTGTTCATGTGGCAATGGATGGTATTTATCACAGCAATAAGCATTTTGACAATTAGGGGGTTATTTATCAAAATAACCTGATAATGGATCTTTAAGCATTGAACCAAATAGGATTGTTTTGCCTCTTGTAAGGATTACTTATTTCTTAGTTGAAATCAAGTACAAGCTACAGTTTTATTATCACAGAGAAAAAGAAAATCAATTTTAGAAATCAGAATTATTTGATTAAAAGTTTTTTTGGGCTTTCTGGATAATGAGTTTACAAATAACCTGTCCCATACCTGTATGCGTTTTTTGACTTATTATTTTTATTTTATTTTTTTGAATGTCTTAACTTATTTTCATAGGAAAATTGTCAGGGCTCAGTACTAGCACCATTGAGCACCCAAGAAAAATAACTTTGTGAGAAATAGAGGGTTAATGGTTTATATGCATGAAAAAAGAAAAAACAGAAATCAGAAAACAAAAGGATGACATTGACAGTTTAGCACAAATCCATTGCAGCTGCAAAGAGAGTCACAGTGGACCTTTTCACTGAAGACTCAGTTAATGCCTCAGAATTATTTAGGCAAAAAAGGACACAAGCTTTCCATTCCCAAAACTCCAAATCAAACCAGAAATGTTTTTTTTAGGATAGGAGTCCTAAAAACCTAAAACTGGGGGAAAGGCAGGGGATAATAGGACTAACTATAGCAATATATCAATGCATAATAAATCAACCCTAGTGTAACTCAAAGTTGGGGCATGTGCAATTCTGTCTATGGGATAAATATGCTTATTTTTTAATAGAAAGTGTCACAGAGCAGTACAACATTAAAAAAAATTACACTGTAATACAGAACATGTGAGCTTAGGCAGTGAGTAGATGCTTATGAGAAAGCCAACTATATAATAATCTCACTACATGATCATTTAGCAGACACAGAACCCTATGCATAATAAGATCCTAACATAGAATCCCTAAATTGTAAGCAAACCAAGAATAGAAGGAGAGTGTATTTGGAAAGGGACAACAGCAAAGTAAGGGGTTAGTGTACATTTTTTCAACTGTGCTAGAACCAAGGTTCTAGTACCAACTAATCATGCTCTACATAGGGCCTTTATAAATTAAATAAGATGATCTGCCAATGACACATTACACATTGACTCAATATTTTTTTTGCTAAGATGTCACACCTTCAAACACAAGTCTGTTATATACACTATAGACATAAGCTTACAATAGACCAACTACTTATATATTCTATTTAATAACATTACAGAGCTTTAGCTGTCATAAAATGAGAAAAGTGCAAAGAGTCTCCATTGTAATCCAGAAAGACTGGAGGGCACGTGTATCAAAAGGGAGTAAGACATATTGTATAATTGGCTTGAAATAAAACATTGTAGGTAATACATTACTATGCAGTAAAAATTCAGATCTATGGGAAAAAATCCCTTGATGTTAATTTGACAGCTATTATTAGCTTCTGTATAAATTATCTAAACTCATTTCTCAGCCCCTTCATTCTCTATGAATTTAATTTTATGTACGAAAAATCTTTATGGCAACTTCCTTATCATGCAAATGACTTTTCAGTTTTTGCTACTTTCTGTGAAAGACAGCCTTAAATTTGTCTTCAGACTCTTAAAAACATGGCACATGGGATTTTGCAAACTGTGAAGTTTGCTTATTGAGAATGCATAATAATTAGGTATAATTATTCAATCTAATTCTTTTGAGATAGAACAATGGAAGAAGAATGAAGGATATAATCAGACAGAACATTTATTTAGAAACCTAAATTATTTTGATTTTTCAATTCAATAAAAAGAGAGACCATGGGAAATAGTCCCTCAAATATTATTTCAGAAAGCTATCACCATTTCAAAAGGCAATTAAGTTGCTTACTAAATTACCATTGAATGAATAATGTATCATAGAGGTGCAAAAAAAAATCACCTCAAAAATGTAATGAAATATTTCGGGATGCGAAACTGAACAGTAATTTGTGTTGTAACTTGATATTACTAGGTCCAATTTTAATAGGCCAAATACAAAATCACTTGAACAAACCCACATCATAATTTCCATATGCAAATCACTTGATTTAAGCAATAAAAACTTCTCCAATTTATGATCTAAAGTCACATGATCATTAGAAAAGTCAAGTGATAATAAGGATGTGGATTCAGTTTTGCAAGGCCCTCCGATTTGTGTGAATCCAACTGCAAAAAAAAGTTTGGGATTTGGCCAAGTCCAAAACCAAATCCAGCATTCAGAACATCCCTAAATTATAATTTGGCATGCCATAACTTCTATAGCAAAAACATTTGTACTGGGTTGATCATCCAATTAGCAAGGCCATTGCTTTACCACTAATATAATTAGTATACTTGAAAGGAATTGTCAACTCATGTAGCTATTTACTTTTTAGCTCTATGAAAAGCTTGGAACATATTCCTTTCAAAGCAATGTGCATACAAGTAAACTGCCATTACCGGGATATAACTACAACAGATCATCTGGGAATTTTGGCAAGCTGGTATTTCATGCCAGAGTCCCTTTAACTGCCTTATAATCATAGAGGAAAGACCTTAATCAAAAATGCGCAGAGATGTCACATTTTGCAGAACATTCTGTTGCAATAAAGGGATACCGATTTACTGATGATTCTTGAATCAAACTTCATCTGGTGTAAAGATAATTTTCCAAGACCAAAGACCAGCTGAATAGTCAGAAGCAATAAGAGGCATCTGCTACACAGAGAAAAGATGTTTCATAAAGAATCTGAAATGTACAACTGTCAAACCATAGCCTTTCAGACAAGCAGAATTAGTCTTATAGTTTTATGACTAAAATGGTTTACAATTTTCTTCCTCCTTTTTTTTTTTCAACAAAAGAAATGGCAAAGAATATTGAATATTGAATACAATGCCACCAGGGTAACCTGCCAAATATTGCATTAACCCCTAATGAACTGTAAACTTAGGGGTATATTTATCAAAGAGTGAAGGTAATAATGAAGTTCCGCCACTAGAGTGAAATTCCACCACTTCCCATTCATTTCTATGGGGGGTTTTAAAGGCGTATTTATGAAAATGTGAAATTTCACTTTCACTCATTGATAAATACGCCTTTCAAAATCCCATAGAAATGAATGGAGAGCTGCGGAATTTCACTCTAGTGGCGGAATTTCACTCTTTGATAAATTTACCCCATACAGTCTGGGCATGGTATAAGAAATCCTCACATGGAGGCCTATTTATTCAAGGTTGAATTTTAGTGGGTTTTCAAATCCCAATTAAACTCTCTTCTCTAAAACCACGAATGCCATAAAAGTTATTAAAAGATCCAAATATAAAAAGTCAGAATGAAAAATATGTTTCATGATGCTCTAAAAAATCTCTCTAAAACCTCTAATAATTTGAGTTTTTCAATTATTAGAGAATCAAAATCCAAAAACACCTAAAAGTCCAAATCATTTAAAAATGGTCCAGTAGGATCAGTGAAGCTCCGGTTGACTTCTATGGGACCTCGACAGCTTTAACTTGGCGCCATTTTGTGTTTAAGGTTTTTGTGGTCTTTCCACTTGATAAATTTAGATTTTTTTGAGTTTTAAATAAATACAAAAAAATAATGAATTATTATTATTAAAAAAAATTGTCAATAGGCCCCTAGGACATAAAGGAAAATTAATCTTTATTAAAAATCGGGTAGAAATTCTGCACATTATGTTTAAGGCTTCTGTACCAGTCCAAGGCAACCAGGGAAGCAGGGAAGATCCGTACCTCTGGAAATTCCTCCAGTAGCTCCCCATCCTTCTTTTCTAATTCACAAACTCTTTTGCTGTCCCTTACCTGAACTTAGGGACCAACATAGTATACATCATATAAAGAAGACAAATACAAGGCTGATTAGTAATTAATTCAGATTCTCATTATGTGGCATCTCCAAAATCAGTGAAATTAGCATGATAACTTAATAATCAGCCCTTCAGCATCAGCTAATATGATCTTTCTAGCCATATTTGTTTTAGGGGTTAGTTTTCTTTCACAATAAATATATACAATTATATTATACAGAATATTATATACAATTAAGAAGGAAAATATTTAAATGCCGAAATGTCGAAAAGACATTTGCCACATTTGATACCATTTGTACTGGAGTTTTTTGTGTTTTTTGAAATTAATAGTTTTTTTTGCAGTTTGGCGTAATCAAATACATTTTTTAACTCAAAAAAGTTTAAATTGAAACAGAAAAAATATCTAGACACTTTGCTGAAATGACAGTAACCCTTTTTCTAAGCCTTTGAACTTTTCACATTTGCCAAGTTCTCTGACCTGTTTATATGATCTTAGAATAATCTAATGTTTTCACAGTGAATAATAAACAACTAAATGGCTGACCCTCACTTGTTTCCCTATGTGTTATTGTGCTTAAAGTGTCATCATTATTTACGCATCATGAAAGAATAATTTAAAATAAATGGACAATTCAAGTGTATTGAATTACCTTCTAAGTGGAAAAGCAATTACTAAAAATGCTATTGAATTACATGAATTGTGTAACCATAAAACCTGTATTACTTTATATAAATATATAGAGGAGAAATGCCTACCGTTCAGCTCTGCCTTTGAATTTCATAAGAAAGAGTTTTCTGTTGGCGCTGTTTTATCTAATTAATTCCAGGACCAAAGAAATAACTGTAACATATTTCTCTTATGTAAAATGATAATATTTCCTGGTTCAGTTTTTGGCATGCATATCATGTATTGCCTGTTAAAGGGGAAGGGAAGCTAACAAATCAATTTATTATGAATAGATTAGCCACAATAGTGAAAGCTACAATGCTATATTTATTCCTTTACCATTTCTTAGTTAACTGCTCTTGAAGTTCTCTCTGTTTTGGTCTCTGATGTCTTGGTGTGACATCACTTCCTGTTTAAGTTGCTTACCCCAAATTTAACTATGTAACTTTGTTTGCAAACCAAATTTCTCTTGATGTTAATTTGTGTTCAGGGTAATTTTCCAGCTGAAAAAATAAATAAATGGGCCTTCCCCAAACTGTTGCTAGAAATTAAGAATCAGATATTGTTAAAAATTCTGCATGCTATTTTAGTACCTGTGTCTGCAATGATGTGTGGGAATTGGTGGGGTTTATAAGCAGTGTAATTTCCATATACTTTTGGAAATATAGTGTACGTGTATGTAGATATTTCTATGCACATCATATCAAGGGAATAAACTCTGTTACGAAATCTATAAATTCATGTTATCTGGACTTATTTAAAATCTAGGGGGTATAAAATAGAAAATTGTGAACATATAGCAATAACCCATACAGCAGTGTTAATAAAAATGTTGTAAAAAACATTTTCATCAGTACTTTTAAAATCTTTCAGGGAAAGACAAATGGAGATGGTGAACTCAATAAATACAATGATCCCTTCCAAATAATGCCTTGCTTTATACTTCTACAATATCCTACACTTAGGAAAGAGTAATTTAAAAGAAAATGGACAATTCCAGCCTATTGAATTACCTTCCCTGTGTAAAAGCCTTTGCCGAATTAGTGTTTGAATTATATGAACTAAAAACTATAGAAAACCCTATATTTCTACCCCTAAATATGTGCTGCTGGAAAAGCCACAATATGACAGCAATTGTAATCTTTGAAAGGCAAGATGAATTTAATGATAGGATTCATCTGTAAAGATAAGACCAACTTTTTAAATGGCTTCTATATAATTATGTTGTTTATACGTCTACAACAAATGTCATCGATGTTGAACACCCTAGTTCTCTGAAACATGTTTCTAGGTTGTGTTGTAGATATTTCAGGGCTTGCTTATTAAAGGGGAACAACATGTTTGTCCAGTTTGTCAGAGGAACAGTTGGAATATTTTTATAAGTGAATAAAGCTGTGGAGTTTTACTTGACTTTTCATTCGTTGATAAGAAGAATGAGTTAGCAAATCCCTAGCTGTTCATTTGCCAAGAGTCCTTTGAGTAAAGAAGGGTGAAAGATGACATATTGATCTGATTTTAGTAAATGTATAGATGCATTGCCATGATTATTCATTGTTGCACCAGGCCTTGTGTTTTGCACCAATAGAGAGAGTATTTTGCCCTCCCAGAATTGAGTGTGAGTGCTATAGCCATCTATAAAGACACTGTGAACTATTTGGACTATTAGGCAGCACTAAATTAATATGTGTTGGTGTGTGTTCCATAGCTTGTGTCATTGAGGGAGCACAATTGGGCACAGAATGAAGAAGATGCATGTACATACTACCTGACTATGGTTAGTGTCAAGTACTGTCTTGTGGCCCACAGCAAAACCCATCAAATCCCAAAAGTGAAAGTGTTCTGTGGGTGCAATTTTTTACTCCTTAGGGGACCAGCACATGCCCCTCCCTTTCTCTTAATTCTTTTAGTCTTTCCATACTTGCAACCAGAAAACCTAAGACAGAATTTTTCCTGTTGTCTTATAAAGTTAGATTTTAACTAAGACATAGGGGCCCATTTACTTAGCTCGATTGAAGGAATAGAAGAAAAAATACTTCAAATTTCGAATGGTCGTTTAAAAAAATCTCTATATTAGGGGTTTCTGTGTTATGTGTGCCTCTTTATCAAATTTTGGTTTGGAAGCCGGAGTTTCCCTTTAAGTGGTTGATTTCGGAGAATAAAACAACACACACACACTCAATCAAAATGGTTTTCAGAGCTGTTTAGGTGGTGGCTGGACTGTAATTATTACTTTATTTTGGAATTATAATCAGGACACATTGTCTAGAAGCATGTAATGGTGTAATGGTGTAATGGTAATGCAGGTATGGGACCTGTTATCCAGAACGCTCAGGACCTATAGTATTCTGGATAACAGGTCTTTTTGTAATTTGGATCTTCATACCTTAAGGGGCAGATTTATCAGAGGTCGAATTTCGAATTTATGTGAATTTTTTTTACAATAAATTTGAATGTACCCAAGACTCAAATCTTATCTTATTTAAGAAAAAACTTGAATGACCAAGAATGTTACTGACCCGAACTTGAATCAAATTCAAATTTGAATGAAACTCGATTCAAGTTTTTCTCCAAAAAAAAAAATCGAATTTCAGAAAGGCTATTGACATCTTCAAATGGGTCAACTGACCTCTGTAATTGACTTGTAAAGGAATTCGGCAGGTTTTAGGTGGCAAATATTTGAATTAGAACTGTTTCTATGGTCGAGGTGTGATAAATCTCACATTCAAATTAACATTCAAACTGGTGCTTTTAATTCGAAATTGTGAGTTTTGACAAAAATCTTTTTTTTGAAAATTCTAATTCTAATTTATCATTTGAACCTAAACAAATCTGCCAATAAGTCTACTAGAAAATAATTTAAACATTAAATAAACCCATTAGGCTGGTTTTGCTTCCAAATGAGATTTCAGAAAATACTTTAAAATATGTTTCTTGGAAAGCAAGTAGATAAATATTGTTTTTAAGGATAGAGAGAACAGTATTAATTTTTTGTTTACCCTTTGATTTGGAAAATTACCACGGCCTATGGACTGTTCATATAGCCACAATACAGAGAGCAAATAAACTATAGCAGACCAATGACCCTTAATAAAATGAAGATAAAAAAAGTATTACAGCTTGCTTTAATCGATAGACATTTTACAACTTAATTGGACACCATAACAACAATAAAATTACCAATGCTTGGAAACAGTAAAAATTTGCTGGCAAAAATTCGCAAGATTTTTTGGACACTTGTTGGAAAACTCGCTTGCGTCAAAACTGTGGCGCATCAACATTTTTTGGACGCCCATTGACTTTAACGATGGTGTCAAAATTGACGTTATCACCAGAATTGACGCTGGCGTCAAAATTCGCCTTTCACTAATTTTTCACTGTTCGCCCAATTTTCCAGGAAATTCACCCATCACTACATCTCACTACTTCTCTGCCCTTCTGTATATTTATCAGAATTCTCAAAAATGTCAAGGAGATCCATACTATCATCTTATGCTAAATGTCACACTAAATACTGAGTCATTTATATAACATTAATCCCCTTGAAAGCACTGACATACTTAGTTTCTGAAATGAATAAACAGGGAAGCACCCTTAGCTATTACTCTGAACTGGTAATCAATTTGCTATAGAATTTATAGAATATTTATAGAATATTTTATACATCTGCCAATTTTATTTAATATATTTTTTTCCCACAAAAATGAAGCAGGAATGATTCCCAAGAAGTTCAACCTACTGTATAATCACCTTTAAACACCTGCAAAAATGATTCCACCTTTTGTTTTTTCCTTATTTTTAGTTTATTTTCACGTAAGAGAATCTTGAAAGAGTCTTGGAATCATAAAAAAAAAAAAAAATTACCAGGGATATTAACTTATGATGTGTTGGTTGTTTCAATTTGGCTTTTAAATATTTATGCACATTTTTAATAGGCACTTGCAAAAAAAAGTTAAATCTTTGCAGGTGAATTGCTTACGTTAGGCTTTGATAATGAATTGACAGTTACAGTTCTGCTGGTATGTGCCAAAAACCATCTGTGGCTTGCTCAGTTTAACAATCCTTTTTTTTAACACTACTATAAGATGTTTAACAAATGGATATGCCAATTTAGTTGTCCACTGCAAATCTCATCAAGAACACTTATCTACTCATACTGTATATCCCAGTATAACTGTAGGGAGTAGCATTAGATAAATTGTTATTATACAACATCCCACTGTTTTGTAACATTAGCCAACATTGCTTTACGTGACTTTCTTGTGTCCTTGGAGCACTTGTTCCCCAAACATGGATTGAAGAGCTGTGGTTATGTATTATCCCCAGGCTGTTTTTGCATTGTAAATGTTTTCTTACAGATGCACGGGCCGCTGTATTTACAAAAGTGTACTTCTGTAAAAACAAGAAGAGAGGGGGTGGAGGAACATCATTTATTTTGTTCAACCCGGAACACTGATGAACCCAAGTAATTTGCATCAGAAAACCATCAAGAACATGAACCTCAATATAAGGTGACAGGCAATGGAACAAATAGTCTAGGCAAACTGAAATATAGTAGATCCCCAGATGTGCCATTCTGGTTCAAGAGTCATGGGAGCAGATTAGGAAATAAATAGAAAAACACTGCTGTAGAGCTGGTCTAAGGACTTAAAATGAGGGGATCTCTGCAGAATGCTTTATAAAAAGTTATTCCAGAGGAAAAGTCTACTTGGTGGGCCCCCTGTCCATATGCACCCTTATTTAAAATATCCCTGTAGGGGAATGCAAGCAGCAACCACAATATTTTTTTATTGTTCCTTTCATTGTTTTCTGAGCCACACTTCACTTCATACTTTTTTTCTGTTAAACTGTTCCACTAAATACAGTATCTTACAGTCCTAGTCTATAGAGTGGAACATGTGTCATCCTTTTACAGATCCAGTTACTATCTCGTTCCTAAAAGGTCTGTAGCATTTCTATGTTGAAGGTTTAATACAGAATTAAAATCTTCTGTGTCTGATCATTGTGGTTTGCGGTATTCTCAGATCTCATGATTGAGGATCTAAGAGGATCGAATGTTTTCTAAAATATTTGGGTTAAAGCTCCATAAAGAAGAATGTGCTTAAAAACTGTTTGCAGCAACCATTCTATTTTGTAGCTGTCTGGATGCAATATTTCCCTAGTGGAAATACAGCAAAGTCATCTCTAAGAAAGTGCCAATAAGTTAAATAATTAATTAGTTACATAGTTAGATCCAGTTGAAAAAAGACTAAAGTCCATCAAGTTTAGTCCTCCAAATTAAACCCAGCATCCATACATACACATAATGGGGGTTATTTATAAACACTGGGCTTTTTTGCACCTGGGCAGTAACCCATGGAACCAATTTCCTGCGAAATTCGTGAAATGGCGATAAATTAGCGAAACAGTGCCGGTGTCTCGTTTTTGATGCCGGCATCCATTTTTTGGACACCAGTGCCCGTTTTTTGGACACCGGCGCACATTCACTGGTGAAAATGCGCGTCGTCCAAAAAAACGGATGCAGGCGTCCATTTTTTTTACGTCCGTGAATTTTTGCAACAGTTTCACAAATTTATTCACCGACTTGTCTGCTTGTCCAAGAAATCATCCAAGCCACTCTTAAAGGCATCACAACAGAATCAGTATCACAACATCACCCGGCAGTGCATTCCACAACCTCACTGTCCTCACTGTGAAGAACCACATATATATATTTGCTCATCACTATTGGCAATGCTTCACATTTTATCTCAAATAGAGGGCACATGTATGTCCACAAATACAATAAGAAAAGTACAATTTTGAATGTAATCCCTATGTTTTTATACCCAACAATGCAGAGTTTTTCCCCCCAGAATGCTAGCATCACTGCTGTCAAAATTGGGCTGCAACTGCCACAACTCTGGTTGCAAATTGGGTGCAATTGTGCAGAATATTTTTGAAGTCTGTCTGGCATCATTTCCGGAGTTTTTTGTCATAATTTCTTGTGTTTGCCATATAAGCAGTGTGTTAGGTCAATAGACGAAGGGTGCTTGAGAAACCTTGGAGCTACCACCTGGTTGTAGGTGGCGGTGACTCCAGTGTTCCCCTGTGTCAATAAGCGCAGCAGCACAGAAGGCAGAAAGGACTACATTCCTTTAAAAAAATGGTTTCATGCGCAACTGCACTTGTGAATAGTGATGGGCGAATAAATAAATTCACCAGGTGTGAATTCAGGGCGAACTTCCTAGTTTTGCCCCCAGCAAATAAATTTGTGAATCATCCGCAAAAATTCATCAGTGAAATATTCACTGGCGTCAAAACAATTTGGACGTGCATTGGAAAAGTCAAAACAGCCACTATTCGGATGCCCATTGACTTTAACACCCGTGTCAAAATTTAAACGAATTAAACTAAACTAAACTAAAATTTACGCGGGCGTCAAAATCCGAGATACGTAAATTTTTTCGGCGAATCGAAAACGGGAGAAATTTGTCCATCACTACTTGTGAAGGTAAATGTGCCCTATGACAGATCTTAGATAAGCAAATATATTAACTTACACCTGTCTAGCAAAAAATGCTATGATGCTTGTTAGAAAGGGTTTGGTGAAATCATACTACATTGCAAGCACACAGTTGTATCATTTGTATAATAATTAGCATTAAAATGATTTTAGAAGAACAAGGGGCAAATATTGAAAGGCAATCATCAAAGTAAAGTTTGAGAACCGCTATAGATGAAGGAGATGATCTTTATATCAAGGAGATGATCTTTATATAAAATTGAACCTGAAGTGCAATAATGTTGAAACTCCTCATTATTCTCTTTTACACAGCTTTTCCCACTGTACTACTGCATATTTTAATTGATTTTTTTTATAGCTAATAGGGCTTTGGATGTTTATATGGATCATCTTTATGCCTTTCTCCCGCCCTCCCCCCCAACATCAATGACCTTTAATTTGCTACTCATGACTTATTTTTATTGCACTGATAGAAATTAATTATGGAAAGAGATGATTCATTAACAGTAAGTCCATTACTCCCTGATCCACCATTTATTGGCCAAACAGTGATGACAATTACACAATTGATTATCCATCATGGCCAAACACAAGATGGCAGTGTGATATATTACAGTCAAACCTGCTGATAACAGACATTAGCACTATGGCTTCTGTTTATCCAAGTGTGTCCTTTTGCTTAGTTACAATGTTAACTTATTCTTGGTCAATCTCTTCTGTATTTACAGTACAGGTATGGGACCAGTTATCCAGAATGCTCGGGACCTGGGGTTTTCTGGATAATGGATCTTTCTGTAATTTGGGTCTTCATGCCTTATATCTACTAGAAATTCATTTAAACATTAAATAAACTCAATAAGCTGGTTTTGCTTCCAATAAGGATTAATAATATCTTAGTTGGGATCAAGTATTTTATTATTACAGAGAAGAAGGAAATCATTTTAAAAAAAATTGGATTAGCAAAACTGAAAAGCATATGGTACAATTGCCTCAAGTTTAATGAATGTACCATCATCATCAATTTGTCATCAAAGCACCAGCAAGCAATGAAGAGCTTTACATCAATATATAACAATCAGGAGTCTTGCAATAATTTAACAAATAAGGGTTATACTGTAACAATATGAACAGAGGGCCTTAATTCCTATTCCCTTAGGTGTAAATGAAAACTTTTTCCAGTTCTCACCAGTTTTCTCAGTTCTCTTTGGTCTGATCATATTTAAAGACAAGTCCAAAAAGTGCAATATTAAAATGACTAAAAAGAGCATTAATGCATTATTTACAGAATTGCATATAATTGAATACCAAAATGGCATGAGCTGATATTTCTCTTTTTCAGTGCACTACTCACTTCCCCTCCATCCATTAGTCCTCCTGACCCACGCAATGCATTAAAGACCCATTTATATTAATTCCCATACATTACAAATTAGTTCTTCTGACACAAAGCAAGAATCCCAGGAGAGCAATGAGCCAGCATTACAGTAAATTATATCAGTAACACTAATCCTTACTCAAGATGATACACTTGTCAAGGATATTACATTCGTGTCTTATCACTGTATGAGAATAAATGTGAATAAAAATAACCCAAAGCAAATCAATCACAATAATATTACGCTAGGTATATATATATATATATATATATATATATATATATATATATATATATATATGTATGTGTGTGTGTGTGTGTGTGTGTGTGTGTGTGTGTGTGTGTCTATACAGTTTGATAAAAAATGAAAAGGTGTGCTGTGATAATTTTTTTTAGCTTTTAAACAAAATTCCACTTGTAGCAAACCATGATTAGGACTAGGACGCCCATAGACTTCAACAATGCCGGGCCAAGCCTGTCAGGCACTCTGGGCAACCCAGCTCACCACTTTGGCTTATGCCGCAGCAATGCGCAACCGAGGACACGTGTACGCGATGTGCAAAACACTTTGGGGCCGATTCACAAAGGGTCGAATATCGAGGGTTAATTAACCCTCGATATTCGACTGGGAATTAAAATCCTTCGACTTCGAATATCGAAGTCGAAGGATTTTAGCGCAAATAGTGCGATTGAACGATCGAAGGATTATCGAAGGATTATTCCTTCGATCGAACGATTCGAAGGATTTTAATCCAACGATCAGAGGAATATCCTTCGATCAAAAAAACTTAGGAAAGCCTATGTGGACCTTCCCCATAGGCTAACATTGAGTTTGGTAGGTTTTAGATGGCAAACTAGGGGGTCGAAGTTTTTTCTGAAAGAGACAGTACTTCGACTATCGAGAAGTAGCCCATTCGATGGTCGAAGTAGCCCAAAAAACACTTCGAAATTCGAAGTTTTTTTTACTTCGAATCCTTCACTTGAAGTTAGTGAATCGGCCCCTTTGACTTCAGAGAGCGCACCCACTTTTCACTGAGGTAACACTTGACATGGGGTAGGCTGCAAATGAGGTATGCCTGGCATCCCTCCAAGCTTTTCTTCTTCTTCTGCCTACCCCTAGTTCTGGTCCTGGATTTCAATGCTTTTCAATGCATTTCAATGCATTATGCCAAAGTTTCGCCATTTTGTGGATTTTTCAGGAAAGCAAAACGGGTCAGCTTCGCCCACAAATTAGGACAAAGAAATAAGCCAAGCCCACTGGCTTTTATACTAGTTATAGAATGTCACAACATCCTATGCGCTAAAGCAAATAGGAACTGGTCAATTTGTTGAGATTACTGGGATCATGACACTTTAGGAGAATGACAAGTAAAAAAATACTATATGGGCCAATAGTCTCCATAGCCTCTTCAAAGTCCTTCTAAAGGCCCACATTGTAATATTTTTAGTGCAGAAGTACTTTTTATATTCTACCCATGTATTTGCTTATGGTAGGTTCTCCCCCAGTATCTATATTGGTGGTTCTCTGGCTCGCAACCCTGAACCTATAAGGCCCATTTATCAAAATTCAAATTTGTGTAATGTTAGAGTTTGAATAAATTCAAATTTTTATCAAACTCAAAGGTTTGCTTATTTATTAAAAAAACCCAAATATAAAAAAAATTGAATAAAATAATGAAAATGAATTAAAAACTCGCAATACTTGCTTTCAAAAAATGCTTTAAATTTGTCATAGACGGATCCCGTTGATTTGTACTTGAACTCAGCAGCTTTTAGATGCTGAAGTTTTATACTTGAGACATTAGGGGGCCGATTCACAAAGGGTAGAATATCGAGGGTTAATTAACGCTCTATATTCGACTGGGAATTAAAATCCTTCGACTTCGAATATCGAAGTCGAAGGATTTTAGCGCAAATAGAGCAATCGAAGGATTATTCCTTAGATCAAACTATAAAATCCTTTGAATCGAACGATTCGAAGGATTTAAATCCAACGATCGAAGGAATATCCTTCGATCAAAAAAAGTTAGCCAAGCCTATGGGGACCTTCCCCATAGGCTAACATTGAGTTCGGTAGCTTTTAGATGGCGAACTAGGGGGTCGAAGTTTTTTGTTAAAGAGACAGTACTGCGACTATGGAATGGTCGAATAGTCGAACGATTTTAAGTTCGAATCCTTCAATTCGAAGTCGTAGTCGAAGGTCGTAGTAGCCCATTCGATGGTCGAAGTAGCCCAAAAAAACACTTCGAAATTCGAAGTTTTTTTACTTCGAATCCTTCACTCGAAGTTAGTGAATCGGCCCCTAAAACTTAAAACATTTTGTACAAGTTTTTGAAAGCATAAAAAAAACTTTGATCGGAGTCAACAATTGTCAAGTCACCCCTTTGTGTCATCAGTGCTTCTAGGATTAGCTATCTGTTAAGATACTGTGAAATACTAAGGTCTGATCAACTATTTGAGGTCAGGATGCTGGGGGAATGCCTAATAAAAAGAAAAGGTTACACTATCCCACGAAATTGGTCTGATTTCTTAACGCTGGCCCTGTAGTTTATGGGAAAACTTAAAATTACTTTGGCAACCAGATGAGGAGTTTTGGAAGATTCCCAGACAAAACCTATGGAAAAGTAATTTTATCACACTCTGAGCCAGATAATAAATAAGTTAGGAACCCAAAAAGAGTTGGTATGTTTCTTTTATATTTGCACATTGAAGATAGATATATCAATAGGGCTATGAACTACAGGACAGCTGTGTTTTTTTCTTGCCATATGTCATGGGCTCAGAGAAAGAAAGCCTTGATAAATAATTAACAGTGGGTGGAGCTTTCAGTTCTTCCAACAAAAGTATTCACAAATAATGACCAATTGGAAGATGTTTTAGTTATTTTGTTCTCTTATTCCTGAGAGATTGGAGTAGATTAATAGTCATGTCTAGTGATGAGCGAATCTGTTCAACATTCAACTTTGCTGAAGAAATCATAAATGGGGAAAAATTCATGAAATGGCGAAAAATTCGCTAACCACATTGAAGTTTTTGCATGACAATTTTTTATGCGCTGAACAATTTTGTCTCACTCCAAAATCAATAGGTGTTTTTCTTTTTTGTCTCATTCACAATTTTGTCTAGGCAGCTTTTGTTGTGGGAAAAAGTTTTCACAGCAAAAAAATTCGCTCATCACTAGTAATGTAAGTTTCCTGGGATACATGAAAGTGTTAATATTTGTGATAAATTTGAATGGCTGCGGATCAATCAGGAATCCACAGTTGAATTTTTTGCAAATTTGCGCCATATACTACTACTAATAATATGTTAATATTAATTAATAATAAAATAATATAAAAAGTAACTCGTCAGGTACACAAGATACCCTGGGGCAAATTCACTAAGATGCGAAGTTGCGCCAGGCGCAACTTCGCCGCACTTTGCCAGGCGTATTTTCGCCAGCACTCCGCAAATTCACTAAAATCCGAAGTTGCGCACAGGGGTAGCGTTAGTTTGCGAAGTTGAGCTAGCGTTAATTCGCGAAGCGAAGTTTCGCTAGCGATGGTTCATTTGCATACGGCGCGAAATTCAAATTTCAATGGAGGAACACGTATTAGCACTACAAATGCCTAGAAAACCTTCAAATCAGCAAATATACATTTTATTTTGCCCTACACATGTGCCCACTGTCTAGGTAAGTTGCCATGAGTCAGGAAATGTAGGGGGGAAGGAGGGGAGCCCCAAAAAATTTTCGATCTTTTTCAGCCTATCACCCATCATGTAGAAAACACGCCAGCGTTTTTTGGGACTTAGAAAAAAATTTGACTTTTTTGGAAACAATCCCTATCTACTCTATTGCGCTTCGCCAGGTCTGAGGTGGCGAAGGAAGTCTAGCGTAAAAGGTAGCGTTCAGTACACTGCGCATGTTAGTGAATTTGCGTAGTTACATCGCTAGCGAAAATTCACCTGGCGTAAGTGTGCGAAGTAACACTAGCGAATTTACGCTAGCGTTCGTTAGTGAATTTGCGAAGTATCGAAAATGCCAAACGCTAGCGAATTGACGCTAGCGTTCGGCGCTTCAGCACTTCAGAATTTGCGCCCCTATGTTTAACATCGCTGTTGTTATTGCATTAGATTTTGAGCAAAGCAGTTCAGCAACATCTGAAAAGACAAAAGCTACATCCAGACAGAAAGGTATTTAGTATATCAAATGTAATAGCAAAGTGCTTTCATTCCAATGGAATAGGTGCATAAAGATTTATCTGGATGAAGTGACATGGAACATGAAACATCACCTGAGCCAAATATAATATATATAAAGTTTGCTACCTTTTTATGACAAATTGGGGAGGCCAAATTATTCATTTCTGAATTATAGTTTTTTGATTGCAGAAATTTTTTTTTCTGTGAGCAAAGGTTATTTAAACTTAAACAATCCATTTATTTGTGGAAATTAAGCAAAATTGCTTCGAAAAAATGTTGGCCCTGCCCTGCTGCAAGTAATCGGGTGCCTGAGGGTGGCATTTGCTGGAACATGATATAGCTTTATAACAGCACTAGTCACTCTTTTGGCCGAACTCTGTAAATGCTGCAATTATTAGGCTAAAACAACTGTCATTCTGGTATATTTATCAAAGAGTGTCATTAGATAGAGAACAGGACTTATTTCTACACCCTGTGCACCATCTCTAGCCTGGGTTTTAAGTTTGCATAAATGCTTGCTAATGCGCACAACACACTGCAATGCGATTTGAGTTGAAATGTCTGCCCCTTAACCTTTCAAGCACATATACCACAAATATCCAACGGCCACTGAAATGTTCAATTCTGAAAGGCAACATGGTTTCTCTTATTGACAAAGATGCCTTATATTGCCATGCCTGATTCGTTAAAGCCAATGAGGTTGTGTCTGGCACTTTTGTGTATGTGCAGGAATGAAAAATAAAGAATTGAGACATTTTAATCAAAATAAGTATAGAATTTGTGTTGTAGACCTTCTGAATGCAGCGTCTGTCCTTATCTTGGATTCCATTCTACACTGGGCTTGAATAGTAAGTACTACATAAAATTTGTCCTTTTCTTGGACAGCTTATTTGTGCGAATAGAGGAACTGTTGTATCTGTGAAATGTTGTTTCCCAGAAGTTCAAGCTTTAGGCCACGGTAGCAGGTGGCCTGGCATAGCCTAGAAGCAATGCAGAGAATATCAGACAAATGTTCTACAGTACAAGAGATCACTGCATACACCGAATCTCTAAGGGAAAATGGAAATTCAGAAAAATGTTTTCTATACCTTTTCAGTTGAATACAATTGATTATTTTATGTTGTATAAAACAGTATTTCTAGGAGGTTCTATTGGGTCTGTCCTCGCTGACCTGGTTCGAAAGCACAGCTAGGGTTGAGTCCAAGGCTGCCATAATCAGCTTTGTAGAATATCAAACAGCTGATTGGGGGTCAGAATCCCTACAGCTGTAGAGCAATCAATGACTTGTGAAAGAGAGGCACTAATGTAACGCAAAGCGTTATAATAAATGTAACTTTCCATAGCTATGTAGGTTTGTTCGTGAAATTGAAGTTTCTAAATGTAGTTCCCCTTATAGATGTCTTACAGTGAAAAGTTCCACGACACTACAACCTCGATTTGAATTTGAATCGAATTTGAATCAAATTTGAATCGAATTCGAATCGAATTCGAATTGAGTTTTCCTCCAAAAAAAAAAATCTAATTTTGCGTATCAAATGTCTACATAAACTCAACTTGGTCGAGAATTGTCGAATGAGAACTGTTTCCAGGGTCGAGGTGTGATAAATCTCACATTCGAATTCGAGTTGGTGGTTTTAACCACAATTTTTTTTTTTTTTGAAAATTCAAATTTACCATTCAAACCTTAGTTAATCTGCCCCAAAATGTGCATTACCAGGTCACCAAAATTCCTGGTGTGAAGAGTGTAAAAAAAGAGCAGGGCCATATTTACCATATAGACATGCAAGTCCCATCCTTAGGGCAGCAGTTTTATGGGCTCAGATAAATTTATATAAGACTGAAAAATCTGGAAATATGAGTTAGTGAACTAAAACATTTCACCTTAGCTTCAAATATATAAGAAAGAAACAGTGACTGCATGTAGCAAAACATGGACTGGATAGAACAAGCACACTGGTCCGTGTTTAAAAAATACAGTTGCATTTTCCTGAATCTAATTATAAAATTATTTTAATTTGTAATTATTAATTAAACATTGTAAAGGGGTTGTTCACCTTTGTGTTAACATATGGGGGGCAGATTTATCAAGGGTCGAATTTCGAGGGTTAAAGAACCCTCAAATTCGACCCTCGAAGTAAAATCCTTCGAATTCAAAGGATTTACCGCAAATACTTCGATCAAACGATCAAATAAAAATCGTTCAATCGAACGATAAAATCATTCGAATCGAACGATTCAAACTATTTTAAGCGATTGATCGAAGGATTTTTAATCGACCACACAAAACTTAGAAAAGTGCTGGGGAAGGTCCCCATAGGCTAACATTGAACCTCGGTAGGTTTAAAGTGGCGAAGTATGAAGACAAAATATTTTCAAACAGTTGAATAGTCAAACGATTCTATCGAATTTGACCAATTCGATGGTCGAAGTACCCGAATAAATACTTCGAAATTTGAATTTTTTTTCATTCAAATTCTTCACTCGAGCTTAGTAAATCTGCCACAAAGTATGGTGTAGAGAGTGGTATTCTGAGACCATGTAGAATTGGTTTTCATTTTTTATTATTTGTGGTTTTTGAGTTAGTTAGTTTTTTATTCAACATCTCCATTGCCAGGGTCCAAATTAGCCTAGTAGCCATGCACTGATTTGAATAAGAGACTGGAATATAAATAGGAGAGGCCTGAATAGAAAGATGAGTAATAAAAAGAAGCAATACCAATGAATGTGTAGCCTTACAGAGCATTTATTTTTGAGATGGCCTCCATTTGAAAGCTGGAAAGAGGCTGAAGAAGAACAGTAATCGTTTAACAAAAACTATTAAAAATAAATAAAGACCAACTATAAAGTTTGTTAGAGTTGGCCATTTTATAATGTAATAAAAATTAACTTAGGGGTGAACCACCCGTTATAACTCATATCAGCTTCCTTTGTAAAGAACCAGATTTTTTGTTTATAGTTTTTTGCTAAATGTGTTAATAATTAAGTTATATTGTTTATGTTTACTCTCAAAACCAATAATAATAATAATAAATAATAAATTCAAACAAATTCAAAATAATCTGGAAAGGCAAATGCATCCCTGTAGAAGCAAAGCGCAGCTCAACACAAGCAAAGTGCTTTATTTCTGCCAATGTAAGCCAATTCTAAGCCCTAGCAGTGACATGTAACTTTAACATATTCAAAAAACTATTTTTTTGGAAATAATCAGACTTCATTCAAGAATAAAAGAAAACTATGTAACATGAATAGGCAAAACTGAAAGCATTAACCTAAACATCTTGCGGCTGGACAAAGAGTTTAATCATTCACAGAACCAACCATCTGTGTTAGAGATGTATCTGCAACCTAAGCCCAGCATGGAACACCTTTCCCTCCAAGAGCAAAGAAGAAGCCAGCTCATGGGATGTTTAAGGGAATTCAATTTTCTGAACTAGCAAGACATCAAGAAAACTAACAGTGATGGAAGGCTATAGTGCCTGTCCCACCGGCAGGGCTTGGACTTGAAAGACAGCCAATGAATCTTATAAAAGGCAGAACTGACCTCTAAAGGTTTTGTTCAGTGGGAAACGCATACAAATTGTGCAGAATAAAGCTCATTCATAGCAGAGAGTAAGTTTAACCAGTGTCGTGCCTGTTAATTTAAAAATGGTTGACTAAGGACTATGTCACATGTAGCATTTCCTGTGCTGGTCGAGAAATACCCAATGCAGCAACAGTTTACCTGACCTTATACTATAGGTTGAGTATTATTCATTACCCATGGCATGATTATTATTGTTATTTGTGTTAATTATTTCAAGATATTTTCATATAAATCCAATATTTTATAAAAACTGTTTTCCCTCCCCATTCTCCAGTGCCGTGGAGGCCCACCAGAAAACCTTAGACCAGTGATCCCCAACCAGTAGGTCATGAGAAACATGTTGCTATTCAACCCCTTGGATCCCAGTGGCCTTAAAACAGGTGCTTATTTTTGAATTTCAGGCTTGGAAGCAAGTTTGAATTGCATAAAAACTAAGTATACTGCCAGTCCGCATTTGGGGCTACCAAAAAGCCAATCACAGCACTTATTTGGCACCCCAAGGGACTTTTTCATGCTTATGTTGCTCCCCAAATCTTTTTACATCTGAATGTGTCTCATGGATAAAAAAAGGTTGGGGACCCCTGCCTTACATGGGCCAACTTTCCAAACAATTATTCCTCCTCTCCTCACTCAACCTCTATGTTTTCCTAGTCTTTTATATCTACTTACTAAATTGTTCAATTTTTATGCATTTTTTCCATAAAGAAATAGGGAATAACCATGAAATAGGCTAAATGGTTAGAAGCAAGAGGGCCTACTAACGCATAGGGCAACCGGGAATTTTCCTGGCATCCCAGTGGCCCAGTCTGACACTGCCATTCTCAAAACTGTAAACACAAGGGCAATCAGTAGTAGTACCATATCCAATTGATTATGGTATGTAAGGATTAGCTGAATGGTAGTAAAATATGAGTCACTGAGTCACTGGCAAACCAACCTGTTTTTAACTTTTACCTATTCGACCCTGGTTGAAGTGCAATAGACGGTGAGCCAGCCAAGCAGCTACACAGTAGTCCTGTAGGCTAGAGGGCATGGTTGACTGAAGGAAAACCTCCTATCTGAATTTTAGATAAGGACAACAGACCCTGATTATAAGATATTACTTGAATAGGACACCAGAAACAGTAGCTGGTAACTACGTGCAACACTATGAAGGACCAGCCTTTAAAGATAACACACCATTGGTCATCATCTTTCTTCCAGACAAGATAGGAAAATAATGTCAACATTCTTTCTTATCAAACAACTGGAATTTCAAATGTCTTTTTGTACAAGTAGCTACTTGAGAAGGTCACTCTACGACACTGTTCAAACCATGAACAAAGCAAGAAGAATCCTGGCATTTGACACGGTATGCTTGTTGATGATGAGGAATGTGTGAAGACCTTGAGATCTGTCTTCATCTGATCTTTTCAATTATCACTGAGCCCTAGTAATTTCACTGTCCACTCGCAACGCCACCTGGGGTCAGAGGAATAATGATATTTCTGTCTACTCTTTCAGTCAGATTTCATGGTTGATAAACTGAATTAGAGGCTTGTCAGCTGTTCACTTTTATTTTTCTTTGAGCCAAGAATTGAGGACCCATTAAGAAAGCTAAATTGCCACCTTTATAATATAAAGATCGGGAAGAGGATGAAATCTCATTTTAACACAGCACATTTTCCATCTCAATTCAGAATTGATATGGAATAAGGAATAAGGTCTTAAAACGTATTTTATCATTGACTATATCATATACACTCTACATTCAATCACAGATATATTAAAAAGCAACTGCTTATATTTAGGAGAAATCTTAAGACCATCATTAGAGATTAAATTTTAGTGGTATTAGAAAAATGGTCCAGTAGGATTATCGCAGCCCCCATTGACTTCAATAGGACCTCAACTGGTTTTAGCTTGGCCTCGTTTTGTATTAGAGTTTTTTTTGTGGTTTTTAAATCTTGAGTTTCAGAAAAATAAAAATAAAATAAAAATAGAGAAATAATAGAAATCTGAAATGTTAGTAAACCGGCCCCATAGAATTTAATAGAATTAAACTAGGGACATAGAATTTGCATAAAGCCTCTCCAATAAATTGTGTAATAAATAATTAAGGCAGACTTTTATATGGTATCTTTTATTCTCGAGGCATGGGAGTTCCAAATAAAGAACTCTCATTAATGGGGGGGTATACCATGCCTTAAAGGAGACAACCCCAGGCACCCTCAAAATAAAATCCTTCTTACCCCCAAAACTGCGCCACTAGAGTCTCACAACTGCAATTATATCTGTACCTGGCTAGTAATGCAGAGAAGTGCAGTGGAGATGATGGGCACCATCTCTCATAGACCTGGTTTTAGCTGCACAGTGTCTGTGTTGGACTCAAAGTGGCATGAGACGGCACTCAACAACTCTGCTGTGCAACACTATACATTTTTATCCTGGTACAGATAGAAGCAGTTGTAAGGCTGTTTGTTCTGTTCTCAACTGGGGTGAAGGCCTTTGGAGGGTCCTGGCATGGTCAGCAGCCATTTGTTCTCTTTCGTTGCCAAAGAAAAAAAAAATAATGGAATGTTTTGCTATCAGCATAGATTTTTGCTAGATTAGTTAAAGGGGAAGTAAAGCTTCCCTGGTGAATTTTTCATTCCAGCACCTAAACATAAGCAACTCAACCCAACTGCATCATTGAGAATTACCCCAACGAAATTATGCCCTGTAGCATGTCCATTGCTGTCAGTGGTCATCGTTTTTGGCTTCTTAAAACTCTGTGTTTGGAAACAAAGAGCAAGCACAATGACCCAGGAACACTCCGTGTCTGCTCGCTGATCCCCGAAATCCAGGGTCAGAACGGAGGTGGCGTTGCCAAAAATGGTGACCACCGACATTGTTGCACAACTCTGCACTTTTAGAAGTGCTACAGGGGCACAGTTAAGTTGGGAAAGATCTCACTAATACAGTGGGGAGGGCGCTAGAAGGGTTTTCCTTCCCTATTAACATCAAGGTTCTGTCTTATTGTCACAGACCAAAAAGTGACAAGTCAGTTTTCCAGCAGCACACCAAGTCAGTTGTAGTGTTTGAATCAGGCTGCTGACAGGTTTAAAGCAACTTAAAGCAAACAAATCATCTGAAAAGGATAAGTATTTCTTAACTGCTTTTTTATATTAAGGTTTATATTTAACTACTGTGGTTTAATTTTTTTTTAAAAGGTTTTTTTTTTTTTTTCTGTCTTGGGTGCTAAACAACAAAGTTTGGTGTGCTAGTGTGCTTACAGCAAGTTTGTCACAACCTGCTTTACTTTGCAGTTTTCCCTCCGTTTGAGGGGGTGGGGTTTGATTAGTTGCACCTGAACAGACTGTATAAATAGAACCCCTGGCACTCCAGTGGAGCTTGCTCTAGTGTTAGCTTCTCTTAAGTGTTTGCTCTTTAAGTGGGGGTTCTGTAAGTGGAGTTACAAACACCGGAGTTTAAAACTAAAGGAGGTTCAAACTAGGTCAAAAGTTTTGTTCTAAACCCTCATTTTTATTTTATATATTTATTTATATTTTTTCCTGTTTTGATCTGTAACTGGGATAATGAGTGCTAGCAAGATTGAAGGTCTGACTCAGTGCACAGTCTGCCATATGTATGCAGATTTGGAACAAGAGATCCAAAATGCTTACCTCTGTGGTGGTTGTGAGCAAATTGCCACTTTGGAGGCTCAAGTTAGAGCACTAGAGCAACAAATTGCAACACTGCGGTCAATTGACAATCTTGAAAGGAGTCTTTTGCTCACTGAGCAGGACCTAGCGGGGTCAGATAGTTTGGGAGGAACAGAACAGCAGCAGGATGTTGAGGCAGCTAGCTGGGTGACAGTTAGAAAATCTAAGGTGGGCAAAAGGAAAATGGAGGCTGATCCGGAGATTATACATCGCAACAAATTTGCCAGATTGTGTGAAGATGATGGGAGTATGAACTCTGGATTGGCAATTCTAGATGGGGCTGATCTCTCTAACAGCCGGGAGACCAGTTTCTCTAGTAGTGGTGGGGGGGAGAGTAGAGTCAGGCCTAAGCAGATTGTGGTTGTAGGGGACTCAATTATTAGGAAAGTGGATAGAGTAATTTGTCGTCCGGATCGCTACAACCGAACAGTTTGCTGTCTACCTGGTGCCAGGGTTCGGCATGTGGTTGATCGGATAGACAAATTATTGGGTGGGGCTGGGCACGACCCAGCTGTCTTAGTACATATCGGTACTAATGACAAAATAAATGGTAGATGGAAGACCTTAAAGAATGATTTCAGGGATCTAGGCTCTAAGATCAAGGAAAGGTCTTCCAATGTAATCTTTTCTGAAATTTTGCCTGTGCCACGTGCAAGTTTAGGAAAACAGCGGGAGCTTAGGGAGCTTAATGCGTGGCTAAAGTCTTGGTGCAGGAAGGAAGGGTTTGGGTTCATAGAGCACTGGGCTGACTTTTCGTTGGGGTACAACTTATACAGCCGTGACGGTTTGCACCTCAATGGAAGGGGGTCCGCGGTGCTAGGGGAAAGAATGGCTAAGAGGTTGGAGGAGTGTTTAAACTAGGCAAGGGGGGGGTGGGTGAGAGAAAGGATTATGGGGAAGCTAGTGTAGACGGGGCAGTGGGGTTAGTAAGGGGTCATGGGGGAGGAGTGAGGGGGGCATACAGTTTACCAGCTAAGGAGGTCCCTCTGTTACAAGGAAAACAGAATAATACTAACTTAACGTATAATTCTTTACCAAGTAATGCACATTTCAAAAGTATAAGTAATAACCTCCGCTGTATGCTGGCAAATGCACGGAGTTTGTCAGGTAAAATGGGAGACCTAGAATTAATTGCATGCTCTAAAAATTATGATATAATTGGTATCACTGAGACCTGGTGGGATGAAACATGTGACTGGATTGTGAATTTAAATGGTTACACCCTTTTTAGGAGGGATAGAGGGATTAAAAAGGGTGGAGGAGTGTGTTTGTATGTAAAGCCTGAATTAAAGCCATGCGCTAAAGAAATAAAAATAGCTGGCACTGGTGAGGGTGTAGAATCACTCTGGGTAGAGATTTCGACTGGGCAAAAGGTAACAAAAAGAATTATCATTGGTGTATGCTATAAACCACCTCGTATAAGTGTCGAGTATGAAGCCGAGCTACTCTTGCAGATACAAGCGGCTTCACAGCTGGGTCAAGTTGTTGCTATGGGTGACTTCAATTATCCAGACATTGACTGGGGTAATGGGGTTGCTAAGACAGAAAAAGCTAGTAGGTTTGTAAATATGCTGAATGACAACTTTTTATTCCAGCTCGTTCAAGAATCTACTAGGAATAACTCTCTTTTGGACCTTGTAATAACTAACAATACTGAACTCATCTCTAACATTTGTGTGGGTGAGCATTTAGGGAATAGTGATCATAACATGGTCTCCTTTGAGATTCTGTTGCAGAAGCAATTCTATAAGGGAGTAACTAAAACACTAAATTTCAGACGTGCAAACTTTGACAGTATAAGGGCATCTCTGCAACATATTAAGTGGGAAATGCTTTTCACAGGGTTAAACACAGAACAAAAATGGGAAGTCTTTAAAATGCTGCTTAATAAATATACTTGTCAGTATATTCCACTTGTAAGCAAGGAACGTTGTTGCAAAGCAAAACCTTTTTGGTTCAATAGAAGCGTTGGTGTTGAGGTGGGTAAGAAAAGACGTGCTTTTAAAACTTTCAAGTTAGCTGGTACAGCCGAATCATTTATAAGGTACAAGGAGGCCAATAAATCATGCAAAGAAGCTATAAGGCTAGCTAAAATTGCTATAGAAAAGGATATTGCAGTAAGCAGTAAAAAAAATCCAAAATTATTTTTTAAATATGTTAATAGTAAAAAAATGAAGCAGGAAGGGGTGGGTCCCTTACTATCAGAGGGGGGTCAGCTGGTTGATGAAAACAAATTAAAAGCGCAGATTCTGAATTCATATTTTTCATCTGTCTACACAAATGAGGAATCAGTAAGTGAAGGTTTCCTTCTTAACAGTCCCAATTCTAGTAATACAACTAATGATGCATGGTTCACACATGATGAAATTCAAAAGAGACTAGAACATGTTAAGATTAACAAAGGTCCAGGGCCAGATGGTATTCATCCCAGGGTAATTAGCGAGCTTAGCTCTGTGATTGCCAAACCTCTTTACTTAATTTTTCAGGATTCATTGAGATCTGGCATAGTGCCGAGAGACTGGCGAATTGCTAATGTGGTGCCTCTATTCAAAAAAGGATCCCGTTCTCAGCCTCAAAACTATAGGCTAGTTAGTCTGACGTCAGTGGTAGGAAAGCTTTTCGAAGGGTTAATAAAGGATAAGATACTGGACTTCATAGCAAATCATAATACTATGAGTTTGTGCCAGCATGGTTTTATGCGTAATAGATCTTGCCAGACTAACTTAATTTCTTTTTATGAGAATGTAAGTAGACACCTTGTTATACACTAAATGGCAGTGTATTGGGAGTTTCCTTAAATGAGAAGGATCTAGGGGTCTTTGTAGATAACACGTTGTCTAATTCTGGGCAGTGTCATTCTGTGGCTACTAAAGCAAATAAAGTTCTGTCTTGCATAAAAAAGGGCATTAACTCAAGGGATGAAAACATAATTATGCCTCTTTATAGGTCCCTGGTAAGGCCTCATCTGGAGTATGCAGTGCAGTTTTGGAATCCAGTCCTTAAGAAGGATATAAATGAGCTGGAGAGAGTGCAGAGACGTGCAACTAAATTGGTTACAGGGACGGAAGACTTAAATTATGAGGGTAGACTGTCAAGGTTGGGGTTGTTTTCTCTGGAAAAAAGGCGCTTGCGAGGGGACATGATTACACTTTACAAGTACATTAGAGGACATAATAGACAAATGGCAGGGGACCTTTTTACCCATAAAGTGGATCACCGTACCAGAGGCCACCCGTTTAGACTAGAAGAAAAGAACTTTCATTTGAAGCAACGTAGGGGGTTCTTCACAGTCAGGACAGTGAGGTTGGGGAATGCACTGCCGGGTGATGTTGTGATGCTGATTCAGTTAATGACTATAAGAGGGACTTGGATGATTTTTTGGACAGACATAATATCAAAGGCTATTGTGATACTAAGCTCTATAGTTAGTATGGGTATATAGAATTTAATTAAAAGTAGAGGGGTGTATGTATGGATGATGGGTTTTCATTTGGAGGGGTTGAACTTGATGGACTTTGTCTTTTTTCAACCCAATTTAACTATGTAACTATGTAACTATGATTGCAAAAGTTGATTTATTTGCCCAAAAACCACATATCAAACAGGCAACGTTTCGGGCCCACTGGACCCTTTATCAAGCCTCAAAAAGACCAAAAAGTGAATCACATAAAGATTAAGAAATGTTTATTTAATAGATACAAAGGATAAATGCTGTTCCTTTTTGGGAAAACAGCTTTCCAGATAATAGATCCCATGCTGGCACAGCAATAGAACATATCGTTATACAACTTTAAGAAATTTACAAGAAACAGCACCCTGATATACAGTATGCCAAGCTTAAAGGGACGTTAATAATCAGAAAAGTACTTATTTTTTTAACGCCATGTTCATTCTATATGCATTTAAAGGTGCATGTAAAACTTAAGGTCTTTGAGGCACTTTCCCCTTTAAATATCATCTATTAGTGGTGAAATGTCTTTATTCCAGTTAACAGAGCCCTGTCAGTGTTTATAAGGCAGACTTTTGTTTTCTAATAAAATTGAACTGTCCTCTGAGATCCCTGCAGATGTGATCTTATCTGGGTCCTACAGTGCACACAAACAACCGACCTTTCATAAACACCTCATCTTTTTATTGCGCTTCAAATCAAAAAACTGCCACATGTGGCAGACGCCCCCCCCCCCCGCGCGTCCTGCGGCCGCTGAATGTTAAGTGAAAACTGCGCTAATAGAGAACTGTTGACAGCAAGAAAGAGAGAGAGACAAACATGTTGCATTTCCATATGGACTCAGTGATCCGGATTATGAGGAGCCGTGCCTTGGACACCTTGTTGGGGAAACATTCATTAGCCGGACTTGTCATTAGAATGATGCACATCATTAAGCAGCACTCTGTTGTCTTACAGTATCTATATATATATAAAAGTATAGTATAGTACAGTATATATATATATATATATATATAAATATAAAACTGATATTAATGTGACTCTCAGCACTTGCTGGCTGCAGGAGAACCCTTTAATGGAACGTTCTGCTGACAACACAAGCCTATCCTCAAATCCTAATGGAAGTACAATAAGGAAACAGTATAACAACGTTAGAGTTTTCTGCTTCAGAAATTCTATATTGTTGGAAACTCAACACCCAAGATGCTCAGCACATATTCATCTAATCCGCTGATGACAACATGGTGACATGTCACCCTTTGTAAAACAATCTCTCTAGGCAGCCTGGATTAACAATCTAGTATCATAGCAATACCCCGATGCTTCAGCAACCAAGTTTGCAATTCATGGGCTTCTTAGGATAAGAAATCAACCAGAAAACCTTATAAGAGTCCCTCTTCCGCTACAACTCCCAGCATGCTCCAATAGCTAGTGTGCCCCACCCCCCAGGGAGTTGACGTTTAGCATCAAAGTCACATTTTCCCAATCCAAACCCTGAAAGGCTCATTTACAACTAGTGCTGGGCGAATAAATTTGCCTGTGGCAAATCTGCTGGATAATACATTTGCAGATTTTACTGGAACAATTTGCTTTGTATTTGTATCAAAAGAATTTGGGCGCGCGTCAGTATAATTGCAAGAATAAAAATGGCTGCGTGTCAAAATTATTCAGACGCCCATTGACTTTAACGCATTTGGACAAAATAGGCACACATAAAATTGTCACGGGCATCGAAATTGACGCGCGTCAACATTATTTTGATGCCCACTGACTTCAATGCGTTTCGAAAATTTTTCGCTGTTTTGCGAATGTCGCTAATTTTTCAGCGAAGCAAAACAAATTCGCCCATCACTACTCACAACTAAAACCACCGTTTCAGACTAGTGATGGGCGTTTAAATTTGCTGGAATTTCCAAGTTTTGCTGCAATCAAATTAATTCATTGACCTGTGGCGATAAATCGCTGGCGAAAAATCCACCGCGGAAAATTTATTCGGACACCCATTGACTTTATTGCATTTGGGCCAAATAGTCGCGTGTATAAAAATTGATGCTTGCGTCAAAATTATTTTGACTCCCGTTGACTTCAATGCATTTTGTGAATTTTCCGCCATTTGCGAATTTCGCTGTGAATTCGAAAATTTTCGGGGAAAGCAAAACTGCACAGATCCACTCATCATTATTTCAGCCGAAATGTACAATGTTTATTTTACCCATTAATCCTGCTTGTTATTCTTTAGTCACAAGTCTGAGGTGTATATTAACGCAGCTCAGAGTCGGAACCTTTAAATAACTGTCAATATTTAAGGTGGCAGTAGCATCAGGGTTCCCCTGCGTCAATAGGTGAACGTGTACTTGTGATTCATTAGAGTAGTGGCACATTGGGCTTGGTGCAAATACACAGGAGTGCAAGTCGCAGGTACCTACAATGGATATGTGCAATGATCACTTTATTCCAGTATTAAAGGTATTGCATACTAAAGAGCAAAACACAGTAGAATATCCAAAGTCAGAGTGGATTTGCAGAAATTCTCAAGTTCCCAGGCACAAAGTTTGTAGGGGATCCCGATGGGCAAAGTGTTGGATCCCCCACCAGATAAGTCAGAAAGTTGGGTGTAACTTTCTTGCAATGCCATAAAGATCAGGTGAGCGTCATGGGGGGCAGATATTACAGCTTTACCCATGACACAAATGATATTTTGGGAAACTGAACCTTTTAAGCGACAGATTTCCTTCAATAAAGACATAATGCCCCTGATTAGTGAGGGACAGCAGAGGCAGAGATGTTCTTACCTTTAGGGAAAAGAGACTGCAGTGAATTAACAGATCCCAGCAGGGTAAGAAGACAAATCCATGTGTTAAAGATGAAGTATAGGAGCAGCATGGGTCACATTGAGAGGACAGTGGGCTCCCAGTGCTGTACAATTCCTCTGACACAACTGACAGATAGGCAAGTGGCAGTTTGAGCAGCATCACCCTGAGGACAGCTGGCAGGCAGAGAGTCTCATCCTGTAACTGGGGGACTGTGACCTTCTGAAGCAGCAGCAGCAGCAGTTATAGGAGATGAGACGGAGTCAGGTTGCTGAAATCCGATCAGAAGCACCAGGAGCGACAGCAGCAGCAGACAGTGCGGCTCACGTTCCCTCATTGAAAGTAGAGGAGCGGGGGAGCAGGAGAAATGGTGGAGCCCGGGGGAGCTGTCCCTGGTGCTGAATCTCATCCGCCCGGCGCACTTATCGCTGAGGAATGAGCTGAGCGCCCGGGAAACACGTTGGCTTCCCCCTTAGTGCGATCAATAACTCCGCCCTCTGCTTCTGATCCGATCACTGTCACACTCGCTGCTCCTACAGCCGCCGGGGTCTGCGATCTGACGCTGCCGCTGCTGCTGAACTTACTGACTTGGCTGCTCTCATTTACCTGAGTGGGACGGGAAAGACGCACGGGATGTGAGAGGGACAGAGAGAGTGTGTGCGAGAGAGAGCGAGAGAGAGAGACAGACAGTGTGTGAGATAGACAGACTGGCAGTTTGCGAGAGAGAGAGAGAGAGAGAGACAGGGTATGTGTGAGAGAGAGACAGAGAGACAGAGAGACACAGAGAGAGAGAGAGAGAGAGACAGTGTGTGAGAGAGACAGACAGGCAGAGAGTTTGCGAGAGAAAGAGAGAGACAGAGACAGAGAGTGTGAGAGAGACAGAGAGTGTGTGAGAGAGACAGAGAGAGAGAGAGTGTGAGAGAGACATGCAGGCAGAGAGTGTGCGAGAGAGACAGTGTGTGAGAGAGACAGAGAGTGTGGGAGAGAGACAGAGAGAGAGTGTATGAGAGAGACAAAGAGAGGGTTTGTGAGAGAGACATAGAGAGAGTATGTGAGAGAGACAGAGAGAGTGTGAGAGAAAGAGACAGAGAGAGTGTGTGGGAGAGAGACATAGAGAGAGTATGTGAGAGAGACAGAGAGTGAGTGTGAGAGAAAGAGATGGAGAGAGAGTGTGGGAGAGAGACATAGAGAGAGTATGTGAGAGAGACAGAGAGTGAGTGTGAGAGAAAGAGATGGAGAGAGAGTGTGGGAGAGAGACATAGAGAGAGTATGTGAGAGAGACAGAGAGTGAGTGTGAGAGAAAGAGACAGAGAGAGTGTGTGGGAGAGAGACAGAGAGTGTGTGAGAGATACAGAGAGAGAGAGAGTGTGTGAGAAAGACATGGGGGTAAATTTATCAAAGAGTGAAGTTCCGCCACTAAAGTGAAATTCCGCAGCTCTCAATTCATTTCTATGGAATTTTGAAAGGCGTATTTATCAATGGGTGAAGTGAAAGTTCACCCTTTGATAAATACGCCTATAAAAATCCCATAGAAATAAATGGAGAGTGGCTGGATTTCACTCTAGTGGCGGAACTTCACTATTAACTTCACTCTTTGATAAATATACCCCAGAGAGTGTGAGCAGTGGCGGAACTACTGGGGGAGCAGGGGGTGCGAGTGGGACAGGGCCTGCACCCCCTCAGGGCCCCCCGGCAGCTCACGCACCACTGACAAATATGGCCGTACGGAGGGGGCGGGGCCCGGCTGCGCGTCACGCACCAGGGCCCGCCACCCTCTAGTGACGCTACTGAGTGTGAGAGAAAGAGACAGTGAGAGAGTGTGAGAGAAAGAGACAGAGATAGAGCGAGAGTGTGTGCGAGAGAAAGAGACAGAGAGTATGTGAGTGTGTGAGTGAGAGTGTGGGGCTCATACAGGGGGACCGGAATTCCTTGGTGGAGAAATAACCTTCCCGGTCCTTCCTATTCCCGTCATTCTATTCACTGGCCGGGGCTAAAGTGGTGATATCAATCGGGGCAGATTTTTTAGGGGCCCCCTGTGCAACCCTGACTATAGGAGCATCAGTATCCCCATTGTCTCAATATAATACTAGTGCAGGCAGATCTCAATGCCAAGTCATTTATATAAAAAATATGCACTTACAGACCAGCCAGACTAGACCCATATTTCTGTAGTTACTATTTACCTATAGATCTTTCCATTTGCCCTTCTGACATCTGATTGTTCAGCCTAGTAGTCTATATGCCATTATAGACCTAAATATAGACTTATATATGTAATATCGATCCCATGTAATAGTGTATCAGTATCAGCTCTAGTGAGCAATAAGTGTGTGTTCCATAGCGAGAGACTGTTCTTCAGCAGCAGCACAAGGTTCTGTATGAGAAGCACCGAAATGATGAGGCAGCAATTAAAGTCCTCACTCTGCACATAACTGGGCATTAGCACATGTCATGATCTCTAGATCGATAGGCCTTTGTCTGGTAATGGGATCAATGTTTGCGTTGAGGACCTGTAATTGGGACCCAGATGACCCCCAATTAATCTGTGATGCAAATTTACTGGAATCTCCTTGCTTTGTGGTGTTGCAGATCCCCGGCAGCAATGCCCACTTAGTCTTCAAATCATGATCATTATCTTGTATCTCCATAAATGTACTTTCCCCATAGCCACCGGGGCAGCGTTTGCATAGACAAATACCTGTACAGGTTAATAATCCCGTTATCTTTAAAACGCTTGGAGTTGCCATTTATATAATGCAGATATTAATCCATAGAACTACAACTCACTGCAGACTCCCCGGCCCCTCCCCAAAACCCTTTTTTAATTGTTCATTTCAATTAGAGTTTTCTGTACAGTATATGAGGAGTCTGCAGCTTTGCGGCCCTCTGTCTGTAGCTTGCGGAACCGCAGGCCTGTTAGAGAAGCTGCAAAGTGTCTGCAAACGTCTCCAGGCTGAGATGTCGCTGCAGGATTATCACAAGCAGCTGTTACTGAGAAGTACTGTAGCATAAACATCACAATGATACCCATGTGTCTTTTAATCTGTAATGTTGCAGCTCTTGCTGAACAACTACTCTCTCTCTCTCTCTCTCTCTCTCTCTCTCTGGCGCAAATTCACTAAGCGCCGAAGCGCCGAACGCTAGGGTTAATTCGCTAGCGTATGGCATTTTTCGTTACTGCGCAAATTCACTAACGAACGCTGGCGTAAATTCGCTAGTGTTACTTCGCACCCTTACGCCAGGCGAATTTTCGCTAGCGACGTAACTACGCAAATTCACTAACTTGCGCAGTGTACTGAACGCTACGTTTTACGCTAGACTTCCTTCGCCACCTCAGACCTGGCGAAGCGCAATAGAGTAGATAGGGATTGTTTCCAAAAAAGTCAAATTTTTTTCTAAGTCCCAAAAAACGCTGGCGTGTTTTCTACATGATGGGTGATAGGCTGAAAAAGATCGAAAAATTTTTTGGGGCTCCCCTCCTTCCCCCCTACATTTCCTGACTCATGGCAACTTACCTAGACAGTGGGCACATGTGTAGGGCAAAATAAAATTTATATTTGATGATTTGAAGGTTTTCTAGGCATTTGAAGTGCAGATACGTATTCCTCCATTGAAATTTGAATTTGGCACCGTATGCAAATGAACCATCGCTAGCGAAACTTCGCTTCGCTTGGCGAATTAACGCTATCGCAACTTCGCAAACTTACGCTACCCCTGTGCGCAACTTCGGATTTTAGTGAATTTGCGGAGCGCTGGCGAAAATAGTAATACGCCTGGCGAAGTGTGGCGAATTTGCGCCTGGCGCAACTACAATTCTTAGTGAATTTGGGCCTCTGTCTCTCTCACTCTCCCCTCTAAAAGTTCTAATTTAGCAACAGCTGGAGGGCTGCAGGTTGGACACTAACTATAGCCTAGAGCAGGAGTCCCCAACCTTTTATTTTACTTGTGAGCCACATTTAAATGTAAAAAAAGAGTTGGAGAGCAACACAAACATGAAAAAATCCATAGGAATGTTAAATAAGAGCTGTGATTGGCTATTTGGGAGCCCCTGTATAGACTGGGAGCCTACAGGAGGCTCTGTTTGACAGTATACCTATTTTTTATACAACCAAAACTTTCCTCTAAGCCTAGAATTCAAAAATAAGCCACTGCTTTAGATCACTGAGAGCAACATCCGAGGAGATCACTGGCCTAGAGATATTGCCTTGTATAATATGCAGATAAACTGTGTCTATCCCACAGGGATTTCAGACTATATTGACCAGTCTCATTCTATTAATGTAGATTTACAGAATGACAGCAGATAATCCTCTAGGATAGCCGAAAATATGTCACTTTGGGATGCCACTGGCCTCCTTTATTCTGCAAGCAGTGAATTTATCCCAGTGCAATGGTGGGAAGCTCAGATATACTGTACATGCCTGGCAGTGTCGGACTGGGACACCAGGGGGTCCACCCATACACCTTAGACCAGGGACCCGCCAAAAAACCTTAGGGGATAAACTCAAGAGATCAAAACATAGTTATGTTTTCATAATTATATAGTGGATAATGTACCCCCTACTGTAATATATAAAGATATTATGTCACCGAGGAGTTATGTGACCATATAAAAACATGAGGCCGCAGGCCGAGTTCTTTTATACAGGTCACATAACTCCAAGGTGACTTCTAATATCTTTATAAATTTTAGTAGGGGGGTACATTATGCATTATAATCTACAGTTTTTATGTTCTTTACAATGTAAAGAATGGCTTCACTTACATACTTCTAAATGACACGTATTAGTAGGCTATGCTTCTGCCCCCCCCTTCCCTTGCTGATTTTAGTTTTCTCTTTATGTTTCCCTGTAGTTCTTTTTTGGAGTTAAGTACCTTTATTTCTCTGCTGTAATCTGCCCCTTTCCTTCTTGCTTGCCATGGTTTACTTCAGTTGCAGGCTGAGATCGGTGGAGTGGGAGTTGGACAGAGATTAAGACTGGGGATTGAAAGTGGGAGCGAAACTTGAGACGTGGGTGGAAGGGAGGGAGACCGGGGAAGCAGCATGACGGGAAGAAACTGACAGAGCTGACATGAGGAGCGGGAGTGAAATGTGAGAAGCTGGATGCCCGGAAGGGAAGAGGAGCGAGACTGAGGCGAGACCGTGCAAAGGGAACCAGAAGACTGCAGAGGCAGCATGTGAGGGAAGAAACTGCATGGAGCGAACAGTCAGCAGCACAGAGAAAGACCTGAATAGTTAAGTTAAAGGGATCCTGTCATCAGAAAACATGTTTTTTTAAAAACACATCAGTTAATAGTGTTACTCCAGCAGAATTCTGCACTGAAATCCATTTCTCAAAAGAGCAAACAGATTTTTTTTATATTCAATTTTGAAATCTGACACAGGGCTAGACATATTGTCAGTTTCCCAGCTGCCCCATGTCATGTGACTTGTGCCTGCACTTTAGGAGAGAAATGCTTTCTGGCAGGCTGCTGTTTTTCCTTCTCAATGTAACTGAATGTGTCTCAGTGGGACATGGATTTTTACTATTGAGTGTTGTTCTTAGATCTACCAGGCAGCTGTTATCTTGTGTTAGGGAGCTGCTATCTGGTTACCTTCACATTGTTCTTTTGTTTGGCTGCTGGGGGGGAAAAGGGAGGGGGGTGATATCAATCCAACTTGCAGTACAGCAGTAAAGAGTGATTGAAGTTTATCAGAGCACAAGTCACATGACTAGGGGCAGCTGGGAAATTGACAATATGTCTAGCCCCATGTCAGATTTCAAAATTGAATATAAAAAAATCTCTTTGCTCTTTTGAGAAATGGATTTCAGCACAGAATTCTGCTGGAGCAGCACTATTAACTGATTCATTTTGAAATAAATGTTTTTTTTCCATGACAGTATCCCTTTAAGTTAAAGCAGGGGCTGAGAGGGAGTGCGCTAGCGGTGACCCTGGCAGTCAGAAATGGGAGGGAGGCAAAAGTGGAAGGGAAGTCTGCAGAGCCAGAGCAGCAGCCGGAAATGTCTCTGCCATATAAACAGTGTGTTCTGATATTGGAACGTGCCGTTTATAAGGATATAATTTACAGTCTGGACCCATAGGGAAATGACCAGACTGTAGATTATATATATATATATATATATAAATGTATAAGTAACATAATTATAATTAAAGGTCCCTGGTGAGGCCTCATCTGGAGTATGGGGGCAGTTTTGGACTCCAGTCCTTAAGAGGGATATAAATGAGCTGGAGAGAGTGCAGAGACTAAGTGCAACTAAACTGGTTAGAGGGAGAGAAGACTTAAATTATGAGGGGAGACTCAATTATTGTGATACTAAATAGTGATGGGCAAATAAATTTGGCAGGCACAAATTCACGGCGAATTTGCGTGTTTCGCCACCGGCAAATAAATTCGCAAAACTGTGGTGAAAATTCGTCGGGTTGAAAAAATTTGGCCGTGTGTCAGAATAGTTGCGCGCATAAACATTGTTGCACGTCAAAATTATTTGGATGCCCATTGAAGGGTGTTTTATTTGGATGCCCATTGAATTTTCCGCCGTTGCGTGAATTTCACAGGAAATTTGCTAATTTTTTGGCAAATTGAAACGGGACACATTCGCCCGTCATTAATACTAAACTCTATGGTATATATGGTATATATATAATTTATGTGAGAGTAGGGAGGGGTGTGTGTATGGATGCTGGGTTTTTATTTGAAGGGGTTGAACTTGATGGACTTTGTCTTTTTTCAACCGATTTAACTATGTAACTATGTAACCAGGAGTCCACTCTCAGTACTATTATTCTTCCTCTCCTCACTCAACCTCTATTCTCCTAGTCTCTTTTCTTTACATACTATAATCTTTTATTCCATCTATTTAGCCTCTTTGTTCTCAATCCTAACGTTTTATAGAGTGAAATACATTGCATCTGTTTTACCGAAAAATTCTAAATATACACCCAGGGGGTCACAGTGGATAATTCAGCAATACAGATTATTTCATACGATAAATCAGCAACGTAACTACCCTCCTCCGGGCCTGGGTGCAGAATGTGCACCTGGCTCCCCTTCCTAGATGCACGGTTTCCTTACCGCGTTTGCTGTTCCACGGTCTCCGGCCCCAAGGGGGAGAAGACCCAGGTGAGATCACACCACCAGCTCCACCGGTAGTTACGTCACTGTGATAAATAATAAATATTCTGTCGTCACAACATTAAATAAACAATTGCATTATGAACTTGCAACACGCTTCACTTTGCTTCTAATCGACCAAGGCCACGGCACAATCCATGTTCACCCTTCCCAGGTCAACATTTTCCCCCCACCCCTTTTCCATGAAGCCCCTCCCAAGACCAACAGTTGAGAGGCATATCTACTGGAGCATTAAAGGAACAGTAACACCAGAAAATGAAAGTGTCCTAAAGTAATGAAAGCAACTTGAGGCCTATTTTATGTGCCTTTTCTGCACTTTTATAACTCGCTCCGGTAATTTCCACATGATGCTGTACAACTTAGAACTGATTGAAGTGTCTGTAGTCATCAACATTCTGTGGAACGTTCTGCATAATTCCATTTTTAATGCGGAGCAGTTGACTGTAATAAAAGTGGCAGCAATTTGTAAACTGGAAATTGGAAGGGCACTTTGATCAGAATTTTTTTTTTGCCAGAAATATATCAGAATAATTCTTTTTTAAACCTGGAGCAAAAAAAAAAAAAACACCCTAAATATTTATATTTATAGCTGCCAAACATGTTATAAAAACAAGCAGATCATTGCAGGGCTGGGAGGTGTTGACTACAGTTCGGGGAAGTTTATTTAATAAAGACCTACAAGCCGTCCATCTGTTCAGAGCGAGGGATTAGATTAAATCCCATTGAGCTTCTCTATTCTGAAACCAAGGGAACATTTGTAATTGGCTGTTAAGCAAATGGAGAGCTTTTGCTGTTTTGCAGATTAATATGAGATCTATTCAGTAGGCAGTGTAAAAAAAAATATACATTTATCACCTGTCTGAATTGTTTTGTTTTATAAAAAGGCATCTGCAAAAACCACCATGACCCCTAGAAAATGTTGTCTGGTGTCCTCTTAAGAAAATCAGCCATTTATAAAACTGCCCATTGTGCACACTCTGGCATAGACAACAAAATAAGAGAATTGAAGGCCAAAAATAAAGATATATTTAGGGGGTTATTTATTAAAGTCTGAGCGCCAAAAACTCAAAAAATTAAAGTTTTTTTTTTACTATAAAATTTGAATTTTTAATTGGAAAAAAAGACTTTTTCAAGATTTATCAAACCCAGAGGATGGAAAAAGACGGAATCCGATAAATCTGGCATCTCAGACCTATTAAGGTTGTATATAAATCAATGGGAGAGTTCCCTATTCTGTTTGGAAGTTTCTTTGGTCTGCCTTGGAATTAGCTTGAAAATCTGACTATTTCAGATTTCTCACGGCACAAATGTGAAAAATTTGGGGAAAAACTCATAAATTCATACGATTCAGATTTATGCGTGATTTTTTTCGTGTTTGTCCCCGACCTGCAAAAATCTTGCCTTTTTTATTAATAAATAAGGTCCAATCGTGGATTCTAGTTTGGTTGGACTTTTGTTTACTGAAATAGTCAGAAGAATTCAGATATTGATAAACAAGGCCCTAAATGTTTGCTGGTAGGTCCAAATGACATGAGGACATAAGACTTTGGGGCCGATTCATGAAGCTCAAGTGAAGGATTCGAATTAAAAAAACTTCGAATTTTGAAGTGTTTTTTGGGCTACTTCGACCATCAAATGGGCTACTTCGACCTTCGACTACTACTTCGACTTCGAATCGAACGATTCGAACTAAAAATCGTTCGACTATTCGACCATTCGATAGTCGAAGTACTGTCTCTTTAAGAAAAACTTCGACCCCCTACTTCGGCAGCTAAAAGCTACCGAAGTCAATGTTAGTCTATGGGGAAGGTCCCCATAGGCTTGCCTGAGATTTTTTGATCGAAGGATATTCCTTCGATCGTTGGATTAAAATCCTTCGAATCGTTCGATTCGAAGGATTAAATCGTTCGACCGAAGGAATTATCCTTCGATCGTTCGATCGCAGGATTTGCGCTAAATCGTTCGACTTCGATATTCGAAGTCGAACGATTTTAGTTCCTAGTCGAATATCGAGGGTTAATTAACCCTCGATATTCGACCCATAGTGAATCGGCCCCTTTATGTTTTCATCCTAATCTGTATATTTAAAAGTTTTAAAGCTAAAATTGTAATACAAGTTAAACCTGGATGATCACACTCATGGGCAGCTGGGGGAGTAAGCTGTTGATTACAGCCGTTATTTGGAATAAACACTATTTATTTAAGCGTAATGCATAGGTACAGTATTATATCTCGAATACCCAGCAGTCCATACAAGGTAACAAGAAAATGACTAATCAAATCAGCAGCAGAATGTGAGATTTCAATTGCACAAATAGAGGCTATGTGGATTAAAAATGATAAGTACATTCATTTCATTAAAGCATAAAAAAAATGAATTATGTAATGCATTTTGCATTCACATAGTTAGGTGTATAAAAGGCCAACTATTTCAATACACAAGCACATGATTTTATATCAAAGCCTTTACAGAAAACATATCGAGAAAGAGCGAGAAAGAAAATGACAATGACAGTGACCCCTAAGGTATGAAGGTATAGAAGGTTTACGTGGGTTATTAGAAGTAAATCTCGTGCCCAGTGCTGACCAAACTATTAGACTGGGGTTAAGTAAAGACTGAACAATGCACAACAAATACAGCTAATTAAAAGCCACACACACACGTTTGTTCTTCTAACCTGAAGGCAATTTCCTAGAAGAGCAGCCAAAAATTCTTGATGTAATGTCATGTATGGGAAGGTCCTTGGGTGTAATACATTGATGAAACATTTGCCTCCTCGTGAATGACAAATTGCTTTTCCCATGCTCTGCACAGCCAGATCCCAAAGCAGATTAAAGAGGGAACTGCCAGACTGGGTCTTAAAGCCTACTAATTGCTTAACATTCTCCTTATGTCTCCAACTAACAAACCCTTAGCGTGACGTGTAAGAATATTACATTTGGGAAGGAACAAGGCATCGATAGTTTTATTAGTATAATTATTATTCTAAATAATGAGGCTCTCTGTTACTTTAAAATGGGAAAAGTCCGAGCAGGTAAATGATCTGAACATTAATTAAAGTCCAGAGAATTAGGGAGTGATTTGGAAAGCATCACTGAATTATGGTAGTGCCTGCATTGCAGTAATAGACTTCAGATCCAGAGGATGTTGTTCCCACCTACAGCTTTCTGAAAGCACTTAAAGCCATCAAATATATTTTCTCAAGGTAATAAAAACATATTATTCACAGCTGGAGTGTGTTTTTTTTCTTTTTGGGGAGGCTAATTAAAGACATCCCTTAGGATGGTGTCCCGAGGCCAAATTCTTCTATATCTCAGAACACGTGTCAGGATAAATGTATTCCCTGTTTCCTGTATAATACCCCAAAACACATAGGGGCATATTTACTTAGTTCAAGTGAAGGAATAGAATAAAAAAAACTTTGAATTTCGAACGTTTTTTTTTGGCTACTTCGACCATCGAATTGGCTATTTCGGCCTTCAGATAACGACTTCAACTTCGAATCGAACGATTCGAACTAAAAATCTTTCAGCCATTCGATAGTTGAAGTACTGTCTCTTTCAAAAAACTTTGGCAAGTAAAACCTAACGAGGTGCAATGTAAGCCTATGGGGAAGGTTTTTTGGAATGGAGAAGTTTTTTTTTGGTTGTAGAAAAATCGTTCGATTGATGGATTAAAATCCTTTGATCGTTCAATCAAACTAATTGCGGTAAATCCTTTGACTTCGATATTCGAAGTCGAAGGATTTACCTGCGGCATTCGAATATCAAGGGTTAATTCGACCCTATGTAAATCTGCCCCATAACAAGATAAATACAATGTTAACTCCAAATTTAATGTCCTATGATCACATGATAGTGTAAGACAGTAAAGGTTTTGTTCATCTTTACTTTAAGTGGTCCTCGGAAAAGTTAAAAAGTTAGTTGGGGTAAGGCAAGGTAAGGGCCTGAGGTGAAGACAAACACATAGTTTTCGGCCCAGGTCCACATTTTTAAATTGTAAGCCCCTGGGCCAGGTGGTCACAGTTCCCACAACACTTCCCTACAGGCATGCACAATATTCTAACTAGTGTTTTTTACAGGGTCTGGAGCCACTGGGACTGTGTGGGGGCTCTGGAAAAATTTAGATGCATCTGGATGCCACCCTAGGTCTGGGCCTTTCCTTAAATCTAGGCCTGTTTGGACCAAGAAAGCGTTACAGTAGTCAAGATAAGGGGCCAGGATTATCCCTATTGTGTGTGATCATAAGGAAACAATCCATAGACATTGATGTAAGAATAATTAGTGGAATAGTTTTTTATGTAGTAATGGAACAAGAGTCTTAGGGTAGAGGCACATAATGATATTTGGGGGAGATTAGTCGCCCCGCAATGCCATCCCACTGGCTAGAATCTAAATTGCCGGCGGGATTGCACTCAGATTGCTTTGTTTTCCGAAGTCACCTGATATTTCCTGATGAGGCAAATTTGGGCGACTTCAGAAAATGAAGCACTCCGAGTGCCATCCCGCTGGCGATTTAGATTCTAGCCGGCGGGAAGGCAGTTGGGGGAAATTATTTACCCGAAGAAGAAGCATTTTGTCACCGGGCGACTAATCTCCCGAATCTCCATGTGCGACTTATCCTGTATGAAAGAAATACCATGAGCAACAGACTAGAAGAAACACATACATTTTATCGTTTAATGATTTGCAATTTGCTCAGATAAAACTCAAACATGTACAGAAGGGTCCCGAGGTCCAGTGAGACCTCCCACTCCATTATACAGGAGCAATGTACAAACCCTTGGTAACACAGTCAGCACTGAGTCTCCAGGAAGAAAACACACAGGTTTGATACTTTTGAGTTCCGAGGAAAAGATTTTTTTTCATAGATTGAAGCTATATATTTATGTCCATCCACCCAGCAAACCTTTCTTTGTGACATTCAGTTGCCAAGGGTAACAGATGTAAATTTGCTTAGTGTCAGTGTATTTCCAGTACCTTGTGACCTTCTGTTTTTGTCTTTCTCTCACCACATCTGTTAATCCTTAGGAAGCAATGTAATAAAGGTGCAAAGTTTGCTACAGGTCAAGTCATCCATAGCAACCAATCAGCAGGTGGCATTTACTGGGCAGCTGTTTAATACAAGGATTGGTTGATACATGTTGGCGGACCTGAGGAAACATTGTTTGTTTTATTACATTACCTTTATAAACTGAGGCCTCACCAGGGATATGGTTCTTTAGCCAATAATAGGGCAGAATAATGGCAGGGCTTTTAGGATGGAACATTCAAAGGTCTATAACTGTTATAAACAAAGAACAATACATGCAAATGACAAGATAGGGAAGATGCTTAAGGGGTCTGTTTACTAGTAAATTACTTCTAATTTCTTCCAGAAATCCCATTTTTTCTTTAAAAATTCATATTTATGTAAAACCCTAAAAATTTATAAAATCACGAAAAACTCTACTACAAAACTTCGGCAAGTAAAAGCAATCGAATTCCTTTGGAAGTCAATAGGAGATGCTCTAATCCGATTGGATCTTTTTTTTTAGCCATTCTGGTTTTCAGAGGTTTTTTGGAAATTTGAGATTTTTCGAAATTTTTTGTATTTTCTTAGGGATCCTTCAGCTTTTTTTTTTGGTGTGCTTTTTCTATTCTGATCTTTTAGTTACTTTCATAGCATTTGTGGGTTTGGAGAAAATGAATTTATTTGTGGTTACAAACACCTCTAAAACAACGCAAATTTGAATTTTGATAAATGGAACCCAAGTTAATTAGACTTTGCCAGTAGAAGATAAGGTTGAAGTTCTTGTAGGTACTGTAGACCACGCAAAAATATATAGCATTAATGTTGATGGTAATGTTAGACAAAATGGATTGAGAGCGGTCAGATCAGAATAGGAAAATTATAGTCAGGTATTTATTAACTTGGAGTTTGCATATTAGCTTGCAGTACACAGAGTACATGAAGCGTACAGTATGGGGGAAGACTATAGGGATCTCAGCTGTAGAGAAGCATTATGAGGGCTGTTATATATGCAAAGTAAAGGCTGCATGCCAGATGCAAAAAGGAGGTAGAATTTCACTGAGCAGCAGGTGATTTATGATTCTATGAAAGAAGGAGCATGGCCAAACAATGAATACACTTCCCTTGAACTTCTTCAACAACAGACTGTTGGAGCTTTTTGTCACAGAGGTTTCAATATACAGTAGCAGGTGCTGCATTGACACAACTTTTGTCTAATGCACTCATTTCATTCTTAAAGTTCTTGAGGCAAGGAGGTTTAAGTGAACTTGGCTGGAGGAGGACAGAAGGATGTGAGATGTTAAATGATAAATAGACAGATGATTCAGTTACCCATGCCCTGGATGCATGAGCAAGAGAACTAAGGGGCACAAAATGCCCATGTACTGAGAATTTGCTTCAGGGAAAGTTGCTGTGCTCTGCGCTTTGCTAGTTCTCTGGATTCAAGAATAAAAGGAACTAAGGGTAATAAATGCTTGTGGCTCATGTCAAATAGACAGATAGACAGAGTTACATACAGGGCTCTCCTGTGTCTTGCAACCTCTGGTGCTTCTTAGTGTGCACCTCTAAATGAAATAAAGTCTTGGGGGTATTCCAGAAGATGTCCACATGCAGTGTCGGACTGGGGGAGGCAGGACCCACCAGAAAACCAGAGCAAAGGGCACCACCAATCTGGTCACATCCATCTCCACCAAAGGTTCAACAGCTCCTGCACATCCCCCAGCCAACCTGTCGGTGGGGCCAAAAAAGGCCCGGGCACACCGGATTTGCTCCCATTATCCCTGCAGGCCAGTCCGACCCTTCCACATGCCAGCTACCACCCATTCCATATGAAACCAGCCCTTACGATCACAGCCATCATGGAGGAAATAGCAGCTTTTGCTCTTCATTCTGCACTTTGCACCCTGATTGATGTCAGATAGAGAGAGAGGCACTACGAATAAATTAAATATATTGCAAGAGAACATGATTATTAAGCTGAGACAGCCATCAGTTCATATTGGAGACTGGAATCTGAAAAGAATCTGAAAAGACTGAAAGATTATAATAAAGGATGTACAAAGTTATGAAACAGCAGTGTCAACTGGAAACCCGTTCAATAAAAGAAATCTAAGCATCAGAGTTATTAATGAGAGTGCATAGTGATTCAGGCATAGGATGCTGAATAACAAAGAAAGAATAGAGAGAAAAGATGTACAGAGTGGATGTTATAATAGCTGTTAATAGGAACAAAAAGCACAACACAAACATGCTGACACTGAGCAAACAGTTTTCCTTTGCACGAATTACCATTTATTTCATATCATTTTTGCAAAGCCACAAAGCTACTCAGTGACTCATCTACTTCAGGAAATGTTATGCTTTGAGCAGTGCAAGTAATAACACGTGTTACTGTAAAAGTCTTAACTGTTCTCCAACAAAAAATAGCAACATCAAGCAGGTCTCAAACTGAAATTTGATCAATGACACATTCGAGGCCATTCGCAAGTTTGCTTGAAATTGTGCATTCAGCTTTCTGCCATTATGCACAGTGTGGGAGGTTTCAAGTGATTTGGTGCTACCCCTAAACTACTAAATAGTTGCAGCCACCAAAGCACCTGTTGTGCCATTGCCCTTGCTTTTCAAAATGCTATTTTTCATACGTTTGTGTATTTTTTACACTAGTTAAGACTTTTATTTATATTCTCCCAGTGATGTGTGAATTTCAAAGATAACAGGAGGACCACCAGCTCTGTTTATTGTCTATAATGGTTGGATCATCATAGGTATTAACAAAAGGTAGGACAAGATTACATAACTGTAGAAATAAAACACAGGAGGAAGAAATATATGTGAAGGTATAGAAATATAAAGTCAGTCCCAGCATGTATGGGTTAGGGTTTGAGCTTGGAGCAATAGCTCTACAAAGCAAGGATTCGAATAGATAATGTCATGGTCTCTATGAAAGAGGTTTGTTATTTAAGGCGAGGTCACACGGGCATTTTTATGTGGCATTTTTCAAATGGTTGTGTAAATAAACCAATGAAACCATTTGCACATGATGATAATGTGCATTTTTAAGCCTGTAGTTTTCTTTTCCCAACAGGATTTTCATTTTTTTCTTGTTCCCCACAATTTCGCTCTGAAGAATTTTATCAAACTTTTGTGAAAAAAAGGCAAGTGGAAAAGCAATTTAAATGCAAAACGTTTTGCCTTCTGTGTTGGACTGGGCTGGCGAGACAAAGGTGAAAAACCTGATGGGACCTGGCCCAGACCTGGTCCTACAGTGGAAGTCAGAAATGGCTTCCAACCAACCCTCCCTGGCCCCTGGCGTGGCTGAAAGACAAAGAAGGTATGTGCGGGGGGGGTTTTGACTTGGGAAGGGGGGCCAGAGAGTGCATTGTGTCTGGTGTGGGGGGCCCGCAGGTGGTGGTGGGCCCCGAGGCAGCAGCCTCAGTCTGAAGCTGATTGCCCTTACTTCTTTGTATCTTTTGTATGAGTGGAGCATTTCTGAATAAAGTCTTGTGCTCCAACAAGGCAATACAGTAAACGCAGCGCTGTAGCATTTTCCCAAGATTTTAGTTCTAGACAACGATGATTCTTTTAGACATAATGATGAACAGATCAGCACCAACTCACAATTGAAACTTCACACTGAATTGCACAATGTGTTGCCGCTCCTGAAATTCCATGATGGTTGCCATAAATATACAGTAGACACTTTTAAACTTCAAATGGTTTAAGCTCAATAGTAAAATGCTCAGTAAATCGTTCCCTGTTAGTACTACATGATACAGACATCGGCTTTTGCTTAGAATTGAGACTTTAAAACATTGCCTAAGAAATCTCCTTTGTCAGACTTGCAAAACTGGCTAAAAATAATTAAACATGACATTTATGTGTCTGACGTGTGTCAGAAGGAGACATCTGAAAACCAGACAGGCAATATTGAGTGACAGGTCTCTCAGATTAGCATCCCAAGGGTTTTTGAAAAATGTATCAAAACGTAATTTCTTGACAATCTTTGCACCAAAGGTCTTGTGTTTGTCTAAAGAAGAAAAAGAGAAAAGGAGAGAAGAAATAACGTGGAAGAAAAATAATATAGAAAAGAAAAGAGCATGTGACTCCCTTGAGAAATAGGACAGGGGTATATTGTCCCAGGTATACATAAAATATCCCTCACTTGAACTGTAAATTCCCAAATCATAGAGACTTACTTCTCATGACGTGGTAGCAGTGATGGGCGAATTTGCGACGTTTCGCTTCGCCGAAAAATTTGCGAATTTCGCAAAACAGCACCCATTTTTCCAACGCCGGCATCCGTTTTTGACGCCGGCGCCCGTTTTTGATGGCGGCGTGCGTTTTTTCGAAAAACATTTTTTGCCGCCGGGGAATTTTTTTCGGGAATTTTCGCGTGCATTTTGTCAATTTATTTGCTGGCGGCGAATCGCGCAAATTCGCCGCAAATTCGGACCTGGTGAATAAATTCGCCCATCACTACGTGGTAGAGGTCCATCATGGTTCCCATGGTGTTCTTGTGAGTTGGCATAGTCAAGTTTATACTTAAATGCTTAATTGTGCTAATTACATGAGGCAGCTGCTCTGGAGGATTTTATGGAAGATACCAAAATGGAAGAGAAAGCGGAAGAGGAAGTGAGAAAGCCCATTTAAAGCAGCAGAATGACAGGAAGTCAGCTATAAGAAAACAGAGAAGGCAAGTGTAGCTCTTTAAAAATATGGAGCATTTTAGGCAGGGGTCAATGAAAAGTGCTAATCTGCTAGGAATTTGTAATTTATAGTGATGAGTGAATTTTTTCACCAGGCACGGTTTGCAGTAAATTCCCCACTTCACCATCTGCAAAAATCCACCCCAAAAAATATGCCGCAACAAAAAAGTCACCATAAGAAATAAACACCCATTGACTTTAATGCATTTGGAGTGAGAAATAAAGAATCAATTTAAAAAAATTGACGCCTATTGAGTTTTGTGAATTTTTTGCAGTTTTGCTAATTCTTCTGCGAAGCAAAACGGGACAGATTTGCTCATCGATAATAGTTTTTTTGATGCAAATACAGACAGGATAGGCATATAGTAGCTGCTTAACAGTTATGGACCAAACAGGACATAAATTGGTTGAATTTGTTTATACAGAGGCAGGCCCGGATTTGTGGAAAGGCCACCAAGGCCCGGGACTAGAGCGGCAGGATTTTAGGGGGCAGCATGTTGTCCAACCACCCACACATTGGTTCAGAAACACTGGGGATGCGCAGGAGATAAGATTGTTTTTTAAATTTCCTGTGCGCCAATCCCCATTGCTCCAGTCCCGATGATGAAAATTTAATTGAATAAAGGGGAGGGGACAGGGGCGATGAACAGCATTGGGCCTAAGGGCGACCGCTATGTAAATCCAGCCCTGTACAGAGGCCATATTCACTAAAATGGGTTTGTAATCACAACGGCTTTCCTGGTCTGTTAGATTGTACTTGAGGGATACCCCCATCCTTCACGGGCACGCCAACTCAGGCCCACTCCACTGCCCGAATTCAGAACCACTGCACCACCTGGACTTAGGCCACTTCACCTCTTGCTGGGACCCAAGCCTGCTTGCCTGCCTAAACCATCCCATCTCCCCAATAACATGCAGTAAGTTCAGAAGATGAGAGGTAAAAGGTACAGGCATGCTATGGGGAATGGGGGGAGCCAGCCATGGTGGGCCCAGAAGGCCCCAGTCCGACCCTGTCTATAGGCCAAGATTAGTACAAAATAGATACCCTCAGCTATATAAGTCTTACAGTTGGGACACTGCATTCTGATAAGATTTAGGGTTGAATATATTTTGGATATTTCTGGTACTATGGAATTAATGGGGTATGTAAAACATAGTGCAAAGTCTGCTTCAGTTCTTATCTCTTAAAGCAACCAACCAGCAGAACGTAATTATTAGTCATCTGTTTTAGAGCAAACATCTTATTGGTTGCTGTGCTTTGCTGTCCTAGGCAAACTTTCTGCTTTGTATTACAAATGGAGGAGAGTTAAAAGAGCAACCTTTTAATTGGTCTTCATTAAGCAGCAATAAAACCTGTCAACGGACATCTTTTTTTCCCTGTATTTCTGTCTTTATATTTGGTATGGCCCCAGCCAGAATCACTCACACTTTGTTTCTATAGCAACACAACATTCCAAAATATATTTAAATAATATAAACACTATAGGGACATTGCATTAAAAATATTCAATGCAAACTCAATTTAAAGCTGATTTGACACTGAGGCCTTTAGTAGAAGACAAAATATTTCAGTCTATCAATCACCTTTACTTATGCTAATTAAAAAAGAAAGTGTCAGTACAGAAGTAGTCAAGAATAAAGATGTCTACCCATAGAATTACAGTAAAGAGATAATATCTAAAGATCACAAACTTAGTATCTTCTGGTACCCTTCATAGAATACTTTGCACGTTTTCTCATCAAATATGAACATATAAAAACTAAAGATGGATTTTTTTGTCCCTTTAAATTAACTTATATTTGTAAAGAAGCACGGAGAAGGCAGGAAGATGTTTCTGAAGATAAGACTTAATTGCAGAGCACACAGCCATAGCACAGATGGAGTATAATAAAAGTAATTGTGATGTTTGGAGTCAAATAAAAATATTCACATCTTCTAACTCATTAAGGCTGTGAATGTATTACTGTTATACTCATAGTTTACAGCAGAGTTAGAATAAGTTTCAGATTTTATTTTTTGTTTGTGTTATTGGATTGTCAGGATTAACAGTATGGTCATAATATCATTCCTCTTCATGACTGTGTACTTTGAACTGGACAAAAATATGTAAATAGATAGACAGCTAAATAGTGTCACAACAAGAGGGGCCACAAAGTCTCAGAGGCCACTGTCATGGTGTTTAAGAAGACCTATAAAGGCAGGCTGGGAAAAAGCTAAGTCAACAAAAAGAGCTTTATTCTGCAGAGCAAAAAAGGAAACATCAAGACCAAGAAAGGTTAATTCAAAGTAGGCACTGAAGGTAAAGGCAGACAAAAGCCCAAGGCTTCAAACAACAGGGTTAATACAGCACAAGTCCAAAGTTTAGGTAATAATGCAGGGCAAGCAGCTTTCAGGCTGTCAGAGAAACAAGTCAAAAAGAAAGAGAAAATTTTCCAGTGCATGGTTTGCCTTTAAAAATATAGGTGTTAACACCACACTTTGGCCAAAATATGAAAGCTCTCATGGCCAGCTGGTCAATGCCACAGAATGAGTTAGACCAAGCACTAGTGGTTTCGAAAGAAGCAAGTTACTACAGGAACCGTTCAGCTATGAGCACTTACCATGGGCAAACTGGCCAGCAGGGTCCAACAAACTGTCAACCAGTATCTGCATTAGTGGGTTTTAAATATAGGAATTAGTCATTAATGTCAGTGACATCATTGGGGGTGAGGCAACACTAACTTCACAGATACTGTAGATGGATGATAGATAGATAGATAGATAGATAGATAGATAGATAGATAGATAGATAGATGATAGACAGACAGACAGACAGACAGACAGACAGACAGACAGACAGACAGACAGACAGACAGACAGACAGATAGATAGATAGATAGATAGATAGATAGATAGATAGATAGATAAAAATTTTGCATTGTCAACAATTAGCACTAATTTTTTTTTGACGTGCTACAATTTTTTTCCCCCGTTGGAGTCTTTGGTCATCATTTTTGCGGTGAAACCTGGTGACAATTTTTGATCATCACTACATGTGACAGTTCACACTAGTTTCTAGGAAATTCCACAGATGTTGTCCAATTTGTTCTTTCTTTTCAATTATATTTATTGGCATTTTTAATAAACAAAACAAATAAAAGCAGGAAATTATTAGCTCATCAAGACATTTGTAGATTTTTGCAATAAAAGAAATATTACATATGTCCAATTTGTTAAAAATGAAAAGTATCAGAATTCTTGCTATGGAAAATTCTTGGATGCAATCATGGATTTATGGAATAAAATCTCAAAGGAATTCTTAATTAGCAGGGGAAGGGAATTATTAATTAGTGAAATTAGCAGGCAAGTACATAGCAATGTTTTTTTTTTAATTCAACATTCACTAAACCTTCCTTTCTGTGGATTTATATATTAAATAGATGAAAGTTCCACTAATTCCATTATCATCTCATCATCCTCATAACCTCGTAACCATAGAACAGAAATGGATGAAGGTTCCTGTAAAGTATCCTTTCATCTATCAACAAACGTCTCTCAGTGCTTTCTATTTCAGACTGCAAATTAGCAGATTTTAATTGAAGAAAAATACATTAAAACTAGTTTTTTTGAACATAAAGTATAAAGTCATTAACATGTGCCGATATTGTTTGCACCTGTTTTAATTGAGTAATATCTGCACCAGATGGCCAAGTGTAATTGCGCCACTAATGAGGGATTTGGTAACATAACTGGACAATCTCATTTCCATATGACTTGGTGGGAAGCGTATGTGCTACTTATTTGCTTATGTGAAGATGGAATGATGAAATGATTTATTTTCATAATCTGCTGTCCACTTCTGGTTTCTCTGCCTATTAATGGCTCCCCGGGGGTCTGAGGAACTGTCTTTTGATTAGTGTAAGCATTTAAGTTAAAATGTGGCTCTTTATAGTTTAGATATGTAAATGCCATGAAAAGCAAGGAAAACAAGGAGCTATATACATCTGGGCAAAGAAAAATTTAAGGGAAGAACGAAATTAAATTTATTTGCAAGCAGTAGCGTAAGTACTCACCAGCAGGCCCTGGTATAGGATGAGCACCTGGGCCCCCCTGTCGGGCCCCCCCCCTATGAATCACGTGCACTATAAAATCTCCCCCTGCCCAACCACCCACAATAGCCATTATTGTGGCTCCGGTGGGCCCCAAGAGAGTACGGACCCAGATGCCATCACACCGCTTGCACCCCTGGTAGTTACGCCACTGTTTGCAAGTTCCCCTGATTCTCATTGCTGGTTTTTTGTTTTTGGGGTTCAGTTGGATAACATCCATCACTTTCAATGGGGGTAATGTTAAAAGTATCACAAGATTGATTACACATAACAGCACTCAGGTGACCAGTGCATGTTATCTCGTGACTGGTTTCTATAAATTACTAAACATGGTCCAGACTGTTCTCAAACCTGGGCCAGCGGGTGAGCAAGTTTCAACTGGGTGAAGCGGAAACTGTTAGAGCTTCATGGCAGCATTGAGCTCTAACGCCATCATCAATGCCCAACAAGATGCCCACAATGTGACAAAACTGCTTTTGTTCTGAGTACAGACTGCTGTACAGTCCATATGCACAAGGTGTACCCTTTTCTTAGGTTAGTTCAATGAACAGGGCTTGTGCTGATGATACTTGTTGTTTATTTAAGGTTTGCTCTGAAGATGCAAAAACTGATATTTAAAGTGGTCACATTCTACTTCCTGTCAATAAGAACACAAGCAAAACAACTCAACAGCCAAACTTCTCTGTATAAACAAACCCCACCTTCGCCAGTTACCACCTGTTTGGCATTTAGATCAACTTCTCATTATACAGATGACTGTCAACTGCTAATTTATTTTGGTTGAGCTACTATGAAAAGGAAGTAGAATGTGACTTTACTTTCAATTTTAGAGTATAAAACAATGGGCAAAAATTATGCACAAGCCCTATGGTTGAAAGGGATATACTGACACTTTAAAGGGGATCTAAACACAGAGAATGAATTGATGTAAACTTACTCAGTATGCTCCCCTGATCATATTAAGTTTACATCAATTTTCTATTTTTAGCATCTTAGCTATATTCAGTAGTGATGGGCAAATAAATTCGCCTGGCACAAATTCACGGCGAATTTCCGCGTCAAATTATTTTGGACGGGCGTCCGAAAAGTCGCTTGTGTCAAAATCAGCATGCGTCAACACTATTGGGACACCATCGTCAGCTTGGACATGGGTGTCAATTTACAATTTTCACGGCCAAGTGAAACGGGAGAAATTCGCCCATCACTAATTTTCAGTTTTAAAATACAAATATTGGACTTTTGGCTCAACAACTCAGTTGCACAAGTCAGTTTCAGCAGCCCCAATTGACTTTCTGCAAAGCAGTGTCTTCTGTCGTATTCTCTGATGGGTTTCTACCTGAGATCTGCAACTTTGCAGTTTCCCCGTTATACTACAGAAGCAAGTTGTAGGTATTGTTTTTCTTTGAATTGAAGTCTACCTATTTGAGTCTGTTTCCCAACAGCAGAGGGCCCTTGAACTATTTGAAGATGTTAATAGTGAAATAGTGAAAATGACACCCATAGACTACAATGGGAGAAAAAATGTTGCTCTTCAAAAAAAATTTTGCACTTAAAAAAAAATTACAAGCAGAAGACATTTTTTTCTGGAGGAAAATTCATATTGGATTCGAGTTTTTGGGTTCAATTTTAGACGTTCCATCTCAATTTAGACATTCAAATAGTTTCATAAATATCATACCATTTGAATTGTGAATATTTATTAGAGTTTAAAAAAATTCACATTACTCTAAAATTCAACCTTTGATAAATAACCCCCCTAGTATTGTAAACTGAGCAGAAGATTTAGACTCAAACAACTTTCAGGATATAATCCAACTTCAAAGTACACATTTGTGAGATTTTGGGAATGAATTAAAGACATTGCAATTCTGTTTAAAATATAGGCTTGTGTTCCCAAAATGAATGCCTCAATAGAAAATTCCTTTCTCTGAAACACCTATGATGTCAATAAAAGCATTTGGATGTGCAATATTCAACTAGGTGAAATGCCACTAACATATAAATCTCTTCTTCTGCAATATTAGCCATGAAGTTCCTTGGATTTAACCTCACAAATAAAAGTCTTTGCATATTGTATTACACTAGTGAGAAATGCATATTGCCCATCTTTCAAGTGGATTTTTCATTTACACCTGAAAACTGAGCCGTTTAAAAGCTCAGAATGCTGAGGGCAAGCTTGCTACAGTAATGAGTATATAAAGGGCCCTTCTTCAGGGTCTCAGACTTCCATCTGCTGCTACTAATTAATAGCTGAGGTTTGAGAGGTTGCAAAGAGGAGTTAAGGGCCATCTTCACTTTTGGGTTTCAGAAAAAAAGCTGTGTTTTTATTGAATTATTTATATTAAGAGCATTGGTAATGAGAAGTTGTTCTATGAAACATGTCTTTCCCTCAAGTAAAGAGAAAATCTAAAGGATAATGAATCTAAACACAATATAAAGGCAATCAATAACTGAGTCTCTATGTGTGCCTGGCATGTAAGAACAACCACAAATAAGTAAAATATATGTATACTGTATTTACTACAATTACGGCTACTGATAGTAGTTGCTTCCACTGTAGTTTAAAGGGGTAGATAGAATGTAGAATCGCATGGATTTAAAAATTCCCCAATACTGTAGTTATGAAAAGGAAAGGGTGCGGTGACCAGCTGTGATTGTTGAATTGAGGAGACTAGGGATATAGGAGCTGCTCAGCCAATAAAAATGTAGGTTTTTACCAACAAACCTCTAGTCATTGCCCAGACTAGTTCCAGCTTCACATATGTGAAATCTAGCAGATTCTAAAAGAAGCAGAGGGCAACAAAGCAGGACAATCCCTTGTTATTGCATAAGCTGCCACTGTGCTGGGGATTAATGATGGACAAATTTGTCCTGTTTGGCTTGGCCGGAAAAAAATTGCAAATTTCCCGCGAAATTCATGAAACGTAGAGATTAGAGATTGCCACAGTCCTCTAGAGTGAAATTCCACCATTCTCCATTCATTTCTATGGGAATTTAAAAGGCGTATTAGAAATGAATGGAGGGTGGAGGAATTTCACTCTAGGACTATGGCGATCTCTAATTTCACTCTTTGATAAATTTACCCCTTAGATGTACTAACATTCATATATGCTCCTTTGCAACTCATGCCCCCCTTCAGTCTGCTGAATTACACGGAGGTGCACACTTTGACCCAAGGGAACCATAGAATTATCTTTGAAATGGACCTCATGAAAAACCGAGGGTTCCTTTAGCAGGTTGAGCATTAATTAGTGATGTTTGTCGTATCTGACCTATTTTATTTAGCTGACAAATCACGAAACTGCGAAAATTTCCGCAAATGAATTAAAGTCAATGGATACAATTTTTTTTATGACATGCAACATTTTATTTCACCCATTGGAGTCTATGGGTGTCTTTTTCCCAGCGAAACCTGGCAACAAATTTTGCTCATTACTATTTGCCATTACTTCGGGGAAATGCTGCACTGTGGGTAAAAAGCATTGCATTTGTGTCCAGATTTTGTACTTTGTTCTCAATAAGTCTTAGGATTTTAGTACTTTATATATCAATAAATACATCATTACCCCTGCAGCACATGCCTTGTAGTTTTCACCTGCCTTTGACCACATGTAGATATTCCTGATGTACAAATTGTTTATCTTTGTGTTCAACCCACGTAGAAAAAATAACAGTTGCAGTTCCGAGGACAGGAGAAAAGCAATTTTCTATTATGCAACTTTACAAATCCCACCCCCAAATATTAGGGTTTAGTTCTCCTTTAATGTAGAGTGACAACTCTAATAAGAGAACTAGAACAAGTCATCCATAGATCTGATGAGTTACACAAACAGCCATATCTGAGAAGCCTGTGCCGGTTTGTGTCTTGAAAAGCCCATTAAAGAGATGATTATTTCCTAATGGCAGACTGTGTATGAGTGGAAGCAGGCCACCTGTTGTAGGAGCTTTGCGTGGATATCAGCATTGTAGATTCAGCCTTTCTCTCATTCCGTATTCCAGGCAGATTCACCTGCCGCCTCAAGCATTGCCTCTTACACAGAACTGCTCGTACTGGGTGGGATTTTTTAGCCTCTAAAAATATTCCATGGCTGCAGCTCTATTCAAACCTAATTGAAAATATATTCAAAATATATCCATCATGCTCCATATCACAGGCACATACCTGCACTGGCTTAATTGCTTGCTGTCTGGTCCAGCGACACAATTCTACTGAAGTCAACTCAAAAAAACGCAGTAACTAAATAATTTAACCTACCTGGTTCTATTGAGATGAGCTTTGCAGGTATCAAACCAGTGTTGCCTTGCTTTATTATTTGCAGATTGAATAATGCCTGGACATGGTTAGACATGTGCAAGGACTAGTGCTGTCACTGATAGCCGTGTTGCATACATTGCCTGTTCTTACCATCTGCAAAGCACCTGCACATTGCTCAGAAGTTCCAGAAGGTGACTGGAACACAATATTAGAAGCTTGCCCAGGTCTAGTAACCTATAGCAACCAGATGTCCCTTTCAGGGGTGTAACTACAGAGGAAGCAGACTCTGTGGCTGCAAGGGGGCCCATAAGTTATAGGGCGACCCATGGTGCCCCCTAATGAGGAATTCCAATATATATTGGTAAAACAGGTCTGGAGGGGCCTAAAATTAATTTAAACCCCCCCCCAGTACAATGTAGCCAAGCCACTGGTCCTTTTTCAGCTATGGCGATTAAAACACAATTTTTCACTGACTGCTGTTTTCTCTTGGTTCTATAGAAACACCCAAGGCCATCATTAGGGTTTTTAAATATACAGTATGTGCACCAGTTATGGAGAGCACATTGACTATGTGCATGAGCCTAAATAATGGCCTCTCACTGGCAACAATTATGTTGGCCACCCTCCCTGACAGTCAATAGCATTCCTGCTAATATTTGCTGAAACACGTGTATTAGATGGAACATGACCAGGACAGTCATGACCAGGGCAGCATCAAGGAAGTCAATCTTTTTTAGCCACCCTCCATGCTTTCTTTAAGAAGGAACACACTGAGGTACCTGGATGGATATGAATAAGCCTGCCAGGGTGGACACCACCACAGTTGTACTCAATGAAAGCAATGTAAGTACCATTCTAAACCACTACAGTCCCAGTAACATGACCCAAGGAGGTTCTGAGCTGCACTAAAATGGACCTACCAACCCTTGCTGCCACTATTGGCAAAATAACTTTACTCTTTCACATGCGACAGTACAGTATGTCCCTTATAGTAAGGTATGCCCTTTACTTGTAGCCATATCCTTAAAGGAAAACTATACCCCCAAAATGAACACTTAAGCAACAGATAGTTTATATCAAATTGAATGACATATTAAAGAATCTTACCAAACTGGAATATATATTTACATAAATATTGCCCTTTTACATCTCTTGCCTTGAACCACCATTTCGTGACTCTATCTGTGCTGCCTCAGAGATCACCTGACCAGAAATACTACAACACTAACTGTAACAGGAAGGTGAGGAAGCAAAAGGCAGAACTCTGTCTGTTAATTGGCTCATGTGACCTTACATGTGGTTTGTATGTGTGCACAGTGAATCTTACGATCTCAGGGGGCGGCCCTTATTTTTTAAAATGGCAATTTTCTATTTCTGATTACCCAATGGCACATACTACTAAAAAGGTATATTATTATGATAATGGTTCATTTACATGAAGCAGGGTTTTACATATGAGCTGTTTTACTCAGTATCTTTTAATAGAGACCTACATTGTTTGGGGGGTATAGTTTTCCTTTAACCATTTCCTCCCTGTCTTCCTAGCCTGGATAAAGCTCCCAAACCTTAACCTTTAGCATCCAGGAAACTCCATTATTACATTTGGTATGAAATAATGAATATTAGGCAGATATAAATAGTCCTTCAAACATTGACCTTTCTATTTTAGATCTGTAGTGTTTCCAATAGAAATATCAGCTGCAGTCCAGTAGGATCTTAGGTTTATCAGTCAAAATTTCCCTTTAAGGGGTTCGTCCAACCTGCAAAACCAAATTGTTGCATATACTGCCACCTATTGGTGACATCTAAATCTGATATTGTGTTTCTCCCCTTTTTTCAATTTTCTATATTTCAAGGTTGTTTAATTATGAATTGCCTTAATATCTGCTGTAAGTTAAACCTTTTTCACAGTTATATTTACAATGAAAACCTTATATTTACATCAAATACTATAAAGCAATCCAAAATAACACACCTATGTTACTTTCATCCCTGTACTGTTTTAGTGGAGTCTTGCACAAATGATGAAATCAATTACATTTAAATGAAAAAAGCAAATATGCAGGAAAACTGCCAGTTATCACTTTATAAATCAGATATGGCAGTAGGTCATTCACAGTGTTTGCAATGCATTTTGTGTACAACGTATTGCGTTTAAATGATCCATTAAAGTGGTTGTGATGCCCCCTACCTGTTACCAGTGGAAAAGCATAATCATTATTTCCAGTCTCAATCAATTATGCCTTTCAGCAGGGACTGTGAATGGGCAAAAGTTCATAACAGATGATCTTAAACAATAATTTGTGTGGTTGTTAAAAAACAAACAAACAGGAGAACTGATCTGCAGAAATCTTGATTCCATGCAAAGTGTGGAGATTATTGCTGCCTAAATCAGTCTGTTCATTATTTTGCATGAATTCATTGTCAATTAAAGGCTGAAATAACACTAAAACCATAAAATATTATCAAGGGTTATATTTTGCTGCCAGCTGTCGCCAGGATTATATCTCCATCTCTCCAGAGATGGTGATGTCTTTAAAATGCAAAAAACCTCCAAAGAGATTCCCAGATAATTCTGGTAACTTCGACTCCATGGGGCTCATTTATTAACGCAGCGCAGTGCTAAAAAGAGCGCAGTGGCCTGACATTTGCCCAGCGCATGCGAGTATTTAATAATGTAGCGCACGATACCTTAACAGTGCAATTTTGTGCGCTAATGTAGGTGCGACTTGTGAAACTGTGTGAAACTGCGTATAAGCTGTCGCAGTGCTTATAATAAATTGTGCGCACAGGAAGATACCGCAAAGGTAAGGATTAGTTGTGCTCATGTATGAATGCGCTGCTTTAATTAGTTGCGTCACATATTGCGCATATTGCGTTCACTTAGACGCATCTGCATTTGTTTCTGTGCTAATATTTGTTTGGTTGCAAAGGTGTTTAGCCTACCTGATACCCTTAAAGGAACCTTGGTCAATATAAACATGTTGGGTGGAAGGCGTGGTTAATATGCACTTTACAGGGGTTGTTCATCTTTGAGTAAACTTTGAGTTAACAAACATCCCCACCAACAGCAGCACCATTGTATTTGCCAGAACCCAGTTTAGCAGTGTGGCTCTGCTAGCGCAGCTGGGCAGGAATGCGCATTTTGAAGAGCGTTACTATTACGCCACAAACAGGCAGTCGTAAAAATTGTGGTGCTGTTGACCGGGTGCAGTTTTGCACATATACAGACGCAAATCTGCGACGGCCGCAGTGCAAGCGCATTGTAGCCACGCCCACAGCCACGCCCCTAACAACCACGGCATCGTTTGCGACATAAATGCCCAATCTTTTGCGCAATGCGCATAAACAAAACCATCGCAAAAGCTCTGTGTTATGCGCAATATCACGCAAATATATTAGCGATCACACTCGTGATGTCGCAGACAATCTTTTGCGTCCACTTATGCGCTGCGCTGCGTTAATAAATGAGCCCCCATGTTCTTTATTTCTGCAACTGGAGCTTTCCATAGTGATGGAAAGCATTCTTCAGCACCTACTGTATTAGTATGTTTTTGGGCATCTACTTTTAAGGGTCAGAGAGAGACAGTTTTATTGAGGGTTTAGATTTCCTTTGAGGCATTGGTGCAAGCACTGAATGTGCTATACTAGTTAGCTGCCAAAAAGGCAGTTATGATTATACAGTTCAGAAGAGGTAGATGGTTGGTTGAAGGAGGACATGCCCTGGAATGGCACCTAGCTTGCACATCAGTCAGATTTGCAGGATGCTTAGAACTGTGGTGGGACAGACTATACCCTTTCCAGGACTGGAGAGGTCACCTGCATAGGGATATAATCCCTGGGCTGCAACAATCTTCTGGATCTGCCAGACATTTTCCTTCCTCTTTAAGTTGTAATTTGGGTTCCTAATGAAAAGAGCTATATTGTATCCTTTAAGAGCTATATTGTATCCTTTACCATGTACTAGTGATCTTCAAAATTTGCAAAACGGTGAAAAATTCACAAAATGTGAATTCTGACGCCCACATCAATTTCGACGCCCTTGTGAAAGTCAATTGGCATCCAAATAATGCTGACGGGCAACAGTTTTTATGACTGCGACTATTTTGACGAGCGTCCAAATTTTGTTTGACATGCCCAATTTCCGCTAAAGTTTCGCAAATGTATTTGACGGTGGAAAAACATGGAAATTTGCAGCAAATTCACATCCGGCAAATGTATTCACCCATCACTACCGTGTAAAGATCTCTATGTTTATTTATTTATTTTTTTTGTGATCCAGACAGCCAAACTGCATTGTTTTGAAACTTGTGTATAATTAGCAGAAGCCATTTTTGCTTCGTTTGACTGCTGCAAGTTTGTGCCTTTAAATATCAGTTACAGAGCACTGTGAATAATATATTCAGCTTACTTGGATATCTTGTTCTGTTTGTTGCGATACGTGTTTTGATCATTAGTCTGTTACTTGGATACCCAGCAAAGGCCAGTGACAGTTCCACATAATCTGTTACCATATCAACTAATTAAACCAGTGCACTAAAGTAGCAGAATAGCTTAGTTGTTCAAGAACAAGTGCAAAGAGGACTTTTAGTTTTTAGACAAAATCAACATTGTAAAGGTGTATACTGGCATATATATTGTTAATCCATGTTTTTGTCTTTTATTAAATACTACTTTTGTTAAATTGAACCCCTTCCCAAATACTGCATGTTTCTTGGGTTCTTAAGCTCCTCAAAAACATATAGGCAGGTTAATTTGTTTCTGATAAAACTGACCATAGTTAGAGAGTTAAATAGGGTTGAACAAAGATAAAGTCCATCAAGTTCAACCCCTCCAAATGAAAACCCAGCCCCATACACACACCCCTCCCTACTTTTAATTAAATTCTATATACCCATATCTATACTAACTATAGAGCTTAGTATCAGAATAGCCTTTGATATTATGTCTGTCCAAAAAATCATCCAAGTCCCTCTTATAGTCATTAACTGAATCAGCATCACAACATCACCCGGCAGTGCATTCCACAACCTCACTGTCCTGACTGTGATGAACCCCCTACAGATGAAGCCACTTGGATTTGTGAGTTAAATGCGTCATGACTCAGGGGTAATTGAAGAAACTGTGTTATCTTAAGTCATCTTAACTCATTTAATGCATTTAACCTTTTCATTAGCATACCAAAGCTCCATTGTTCACAATGGTGAATGCTTTAATTAGATGGGATGTTGTGACGCAGTTTTCTGTGTTAAATGAGATAAATGGGATATCTGTGTTTAGTTATTCTGTGTCAAACAGACAAACCAAAGTGGCTGCATCTGTACGTTGCTTCAAATGAAAGTTCTTTTCTTCTAGTCTGAAGGGGAGGCCTCTGGTACAGTGATCCACTTTATGGGTAAAAAGGTCCCCTGCGATTTGTCTATAATGTCCTCTAATGTACTTGTAAAGTGTAATCATGTCCCCTCGCAAGCGCCTTTTTTCCAGAGAAAACAACCCCAACCTTGACAGTCTACCCTCATAATTTAAGTCTTCCGTCCCTCTAACCAATTTAGATGCACTTAGGGGCCGATTCACCAAGGGTCAAATATCGAGGGTTATTGGGAATTAAAATTAAAATCCTTCGACTTCGAATATCGAAGTCGAAGGATTTTAGAGCAAATAGTTCGATCGAACGATTAAATCCTTCGAATCGAGCGATTCGAAGGATTTTAATCCAACGATTGAAGGATTATCCTTCGACCAAAAAAATTTAGGAAAGCCTATGGGGACCTTCCCCATCAGCTAACTTTGACTTTTGTAGCTTTTAGATGGCGAACTAGTGTTTCGAAGTTTTTTCTTAAAGAGAGAGTACTTCGACTATCGAATAGTCAAACAATTTTTAGTTTGAATCCTTCAATTTGAAGTCAAAGTCGTAGTCAAGGTCGAAGTAGCCCATTTGATGGTCGAGGTAGCCCAAAAAACACTTCAAAAATCAACGTTTTTTTACTTCGAATCCTTCACTCAAAGTTAGTGAATCGGCCCCCTGGTGTACATGAGTTATGAAGGGGCCGATTCACTAAATTCGAGTGAAGGGTTCGAATTAAAAAAAATTTGAATTTTGAAGTTTTTTTGGGCTATTTCGACCATCGAATGGGCTACTTCTACCTTCGACTACGATAATCGAACGATTCGAACTAAAAATCGTTCGACTATTCGACCATTCGATAGTCGAAGTACTGTCTCTTTAAGAAAAACTTCGACCCCCTACTTCGGCAGCTAAAAGCTACCGAAGTCAATGTTAGCCTATGGGGAAGGTCCCCATAGGCTTGCCTGGGATTTTTTGATCGAAGGATTTTCCTTCGATCGTTGGATTAAAGTCCTTCGAATCGTTCGATTCGAAGGATTTAATCGTTCGATCGCAGGATTTGCGCAAAATCGTTCGACTTCGATATTCAAAGTCGAACGATTTTAGTTCCTAGTCGAATATCGATGGTTAATTAACCCTCGATATTCGACCCTTCGTGAATCAGCCCCATAGTGTTGTTTTGTGTTGCATCAAGGAGATTTCCCATTAAATTGTATCCAAAGACTGCCAAACTCAATACAGAAATATATTATATGTAATGAGTAGTGATTTCCATAGCGTTTCTCTGCATAAATGACACCCATCAACTCCAACGGGTGAGAAAAATTGTCATGAGCCAAAACACAACAACAAAAAAAAAAAAATTATGTTTGTTCATAGACTTTAATGCATTTTGGTGAATTTTCGTAGTTTCGCAAATTTTGGGCAAAGCAAAACGGGTCAGCTTTGCCCATCACTAGTAATGAGGCATCATAATGGGATCAAAAGAATACATTTCCATTAAGAGGTTTTCTAAATGTTTCCCACTTAACTTGCTTACCATTTATGAAAATAGCCCATCTTAATTTCACCAACTAGAGTTGAATGATATTCAGATTAGGAGTCGGCTAGGGAGAAAGATCCTATTACCAAGCCAGGAACAAAACTCTACAATCCCTTTTTTATTCAAGAGAATGGTCCATGAATTGTGCTGTTGACTAATGCTGTGACCTTTTCTCCTTTGTGACTATAGCAGGCAGGAGATCACTCAAGCGTGCCTTTGATAAGAAACTCTTACTTCCTTAGGGCTTCTGCGTTCACTGGGCAGACTGAATAGGTATAATGTCAGGCCAGGTCTCCTCTAGCTGCCAACTTGGAACAGGTACATGTAAAATAATATATCTATAAAGGTGGAAGGCAAAATCCTGAATTAGTACATGCACCATCAATGCTATACTATAATCTTTGAGTTATTATTATTATTATTATTATTATTATTATTATTATTATTATTATTATTATTATTATTATTATTATTATTATTATTATTATTATTATTATTAATAATAATAATAATAATAATAATAATAATAATAATAATAATAGCACAGTCTATAATTATTATTATAATTAGAACAGAAAATTAAGAATGATAATGTAATATATTATAGGCAATATATTAACATCATTATTTTAACAATTTGAAATTTTTAATAAACAAGAAACTAAATAATAATACATATTTGTACTACTATCTAATTAATTAAACAAGCGTATAATAATAGTAATTACAGTACAGGTATAGGATCCCTTATCCGGAAACCCGATATCCAGAAAGCTCCGAATAGACTCCATTTTATCCAGATAATCCACATTTTTTAAAATGATTTCCTTTTTCTCTGTAATAATAAAACAGTAACTTGTACTTGATCCCAACTAAGATATAATTAATCCTTATTGGAAACAAAACTAGCCTATTGGGTTTATTTAATGTTTAAATTAATTTCTAGTTGACTTAAGGCATGAAGATCCAAATTACGGAAAGATCCGTTATCTGGAAAACCCCAGGTCCCGAGCATTCTGGATAACAGGTCCCATACCTGTATAATAGTTTTCATTTTATGTAATTGCATTTTACGCAAAAAATGCTGTTTTATTTGCAAATTTGAACTTTCCATGTTTTACCATTATTTTCATAGCCCTGGTATATTTGCACTGTTTTTTCTACTTGTGAATTTTTGCACCAGATTTTGACAGGACTCTTTTTGCAAGAAAAGCTGCTGTATCTGAGAACATAACAGATTCCTATAGGGATTTGCCAACTGAAGCAGAAAATATTTTCACTCTTATTTTTCACATGATAAATGAGAAAATCAGATTAGTTCAGTTCAGCCTTTATAGAAGAGGGTACAGAGAAAAGAAAACATTGAGTAATATCTATTATATTGTATCTATAGGCTGCATTTGAATTGTTCGAATCGAGGTTTTAACAAATTCTATTGAATTCGAATTGAAGAATTTGCCCCAAAAAAACTTTGATTTTTCAAAGTTCACCAAATTATTCCAAATAGGTTCTAGGAGGTCCCCCATAGGCTAAAACAGCAATTTGGCAGGTTTTAGATGGCAATGGTTGAAGTTTTAAAGAGACAGTACATGATAAATTTCGATATTCGAATAGTCAAATTGTTGTGAATTCTAATCAAATTTTGGCCTATTTGATAGTCGAAGTACACAAAAATAGCTCAAAATTCAATTTTTTTAACTTAGAATTTTCAATTCAGCCCTTGATAAATCTTCCCCTTGATGATGGGGCTTGGCCCTGAAACGTTTGCTGGGATCTTATATTAATAAAAGAAAAACTGATTTTTTTTTTTTTTGCATTGAGTGGAGTTTTGTTTCTATTGTAAGAAGGCTTGTATTTGCAGCAAAGCCAACACTGTGCATCTCCCATCAAAATATATTGTTTAAGTGTAAAGTAAATGATACATTTTGGTAAAAACAGACTATCCCTATGCTTGACCAGTATAACAGACTATTGCAGGTAGAGGTGCACAGAGTTGGAACAGACTGACTTTTAAAATGCTTGCTTTGAGAAACTGAAGTGAAAACAGATCTCTGCTTATTTTAGCTAAATACGAGTACAGTTTTCATAAGTATTATTTCATATGCTCTTCATTTTAAATGATTAAGCCTTTTAAGTGATATTATTTTAGCTTTAGAAATTAGAGACTAAAAGATAAAAAGATCAAAATACAGCAGGAAATGAAGGAAATATAATGCACATCATAGACTAGGCATCGGCACCTGAATAACACAATGGGACTTGACGGACCACTGTTGGAGGCAGAAAATAAATAAAATCACATTAAATATTAAGAAGGAAATATAATGCAATTGTGATTAAAAAAAAAATGAAAATGGCCATGTAGTAATAATGAGAAAAAGCTGATTCAAGCATCTGCAAGTAATACAGATAAAGCCATTAGGATTTCATATTTTGTTTTTTTAGTGGATATATAAGTTCTGCTTATAGATGGTGCTAGAATGCATGCATGGCCTTAGTCCATCAGACGAAATGCACTGAAAAAATGGCACCATCTAGACCATTAATCCCCAACCACTGGCTCAAGAGCAATATGTTGCTCACCAAACCCTTGGATGTTGCTCCCAGTGGCCTCAAAGAAAGCAGGGGCTCATTTTGGAATTCTTGGCTTGGAAGCAGGTTTTTGTTGCATATAAACAAGATGTACTACCAAACAGACCCTCCTGTAGGCTGCCAGTCCACAAAGGAGCTACCAAAGGGCCAATCACAACCTTTATTTTGCACCACCCAATAACATTTTTCATGCTTGCTTTGCTTCCCTCTGAATATGGCTCACGGCTATGGCAACCCCCTGATCTAGAGACAAGACTTTAAAAAATATTGTCAGGACACAATGTGACAAAATGTGAATTCCTAATGGCTTCATCATCTGTATACTGATTAAAAGGGTATCTAACAAAGGGCTTGTTTGCAAAGGTTTTACCTTGCGTCTAGTGTTTACCGTTATAGGCCAGTTTTCACGTCTGGCAGGCCAGTCTTACCTGCCATGTTGTAATAAATGTAACAGAAGTTTCTGTGCTTGTCTGGCTTCACCTGAACTAACACAGCAGAATTATTTAACCCACTATTGTCCAAAATTATTATTATTTAGATGTTATATATTGAAACATTAAACAACTATTCCAATGGCCAATATCATCCAGGCGAATCTGCATGGTGAACAGTACTGACTATAATTAATTGATGCACATTAGGTGCACATAGGGGCACATTTACTATTGGTCGAATATCGAGCGTTAATTAACCCTCGATATTCGACCCTCGAAGTAAAATCCTTAGACTTCGAATATCAAAGTCAAAGGATTTACCGCAAATGCTTCGAGCGAACGATCGAAGAAAAAAATTAAAGGATTTTCCTTAGATCAAAAAAAGCTTAGAAAGCTTATGGGGACCTTCCCCATAGGCTAACATTGGTGCTTGGTAGGTTTTAGGTGACGAAGTAGGTGGTCGAAGTCTTTTTTAAAGAGACAGTACTTCGGCTATCGAATGGTCAAATAGTCGAACGATTTAGAATCGTTCTATTTGAAGTCAAAGTCGTAGTCGAAGGTCGAAGTAGCCAATTCGATGTTCGAAGTAGCAAAAAAAATACTTCAAAATTCGAAGTATTTTTCATTCTAATCCTTCACTCGAGCTAAATAAATGTGCCCCGTAATGTGTGGTGCATTATATTTTAAACAGTTATAAACTATAGTCAGTGTTGGACTGGGAGTCCTGGGCCCACTGGGACTGACACCAGGGGCCCACCCAAAGACCTTAGACCAGGGGCCCACTCTCAGTACTATTATTCTTCCTCTCCTTGCTCAACTTCTATTTTCCTAGTCTCTTTTCTTTACATATTATAATCTATCAATCCATCTATTTATCGTCTTTGTTCTCATAGAAATTGGTAATGACCATAAATTGGCCAAATGTTTATAAATAGGAGGGCCCACTGACACCTTGGCCCATTTGGAGTTTTCCTGGTATCCCGGTGGGCCAGTCCAACACTGGCTATAGTAATGCCTCACCCAAACGTCTTATTTTACATTATTTCTTTGTTTATGTGAGCATAAATGTATAATGCAGAGTCTAGAAAAAGTATTAATCATGATGATCTTGTTATTTGATAGTATGTTCTTTCTCACTGCCAAGTTATACATTATTTTCCATGGATGTGACCATTATACATTATTATTGAGTGATCCATGTATACATACTCTACTGACACGAAACTACACTGGAAAATAATCCTCATTTCAAGCAAGATGTAGGCCTTTCCTATTCTGGCCCTCATTATATTCTGACTGCAAGTCTTTATATTATTAATGTCCATTGCTTGTCCTTCAGAGAAAGTATGCAGTATTTTGAAACAACTTCCAATAAAGAAACACCGTGAGAATATATTTGGAGTTAACAGATGTCAATTTTTCTGATAAAAAAACCTATATAATGCATTAAAATACTCTATTAAAAGTGACAGATGCTCAGCTGGCTCAAATTTCTGTAGCAGTGCCCAATTTTTAAATGCATTTTCTATAGCAAAATCATCTATTACTATTGACAGTAGTCAGTGTGCAGTGAATATGCTTCAAAAACTCACTCTACATAAGTAGATTGAATGGGAACCAGAACCCCAAAGTATACATATAGGGGGTTATTTTATTAATTATTTATTTTCTGGTCAGACTTTTAAAGGGAAAACCACAATTATTTTGGAGAAAAAAATATTTTCTTTTTGTAATTTATTAAACTCCGATGGTGTTAATAGTCCAACTCAAAACTGCCAAGATCAATATGTAATATAGAAATTCTCCCAGTTTAAACTTTGTTACTGGCTTAGTCATAACATCTGCTACCATTTTGTTTGTGGAACGATACTCAAGAGTTGTCTTTCCCTCACTTAATACAGATGTAAGAAAATGGTATTTGCTATCAACATGTTTGCCCCTTGACGACAAACTGGGTTCTTTGCGAGAGCTAGTGCACCTTGATTATCTTAAAAATAATTTACGATCTTATATTGACATTCACTGTCCATTTCTTTGAGTAGCTGCACAGGGTATAAACCAGGGTCAGACTGGGGGACCGGGGCCCACCGGGTCTGCTGACTAGGACCCCCCCTGTCCCCCTCCTGCAACTGCCGTGCATGAAGGTACACATTCGCACACAGCAACATTCAGTTATTTTGCACTATGAATTTGTTTTTTTTCAAGCCTAGCCTATTCATCATCCAAACAATTGGATTTCTACTGGGGTTTTAAATAATATTTACTATTTTGAAGTGTTTCGTGATTTCCTCTGGTTCTTTTCTCTTACTTAATATGCTGTGACTTCATACTGTATATTAATCCATTCTCTATAAGGAGAATTCCAACAAATGCAAGTGTGGTAGGAAAACAGATATGGAAAATGCTCTTATGAATGCATCTAATACGGTGCATATGATTGTTTTTATTACAGAGATGAATATGTTTTTTTTTTTAAAATCAACATTGTGAGCTAACTTTACATAAATACAATGAATTTCATGAATCATAATTTTCAGGCAATTTTCCCAGTGTCCAGAAGTCATTTCACAGCACAATACAAGCATAATCTACTCAGTTTACACAGCAAACAATGTTTTTCTTTAGAAGAAAATGCTCTAAATACTATAACCGTATGAAGCAGCTGGCAGCCTCCCAAATCAGAAATTGCACCAAATTCAAAAAGATCAGTTATATCAAATTATAATTATTATTATTATCATTACTGTGTGTTTCAATGGAAACATTAAAACAACGGGCAAAAACTCTCAAGGTAAACTGGTATTTTATTCACATTTGGTCTAATGCTATATCTTTGAAATTCAGAATTTCTGTCCATCTAAGCCATTAAAAGTATACAGGCTTAAATGTATATATATATATATATATATATATATATATAATTTTTTTTTTTTTTTTTTTAAAGCTTGAATATCACACCAATTTATGTAATTGTTCCCATACCCTGCAGCAATGCAAATTGACAAAACAAGAAATTGCAATTATGACATTTTAATTTTGGAGGGTCAAAGCTGATGAATGAACTAAAGCAGATATTTTTCCATGATTATACTACTGCATTTTAACATAATATGCAAAGATATAATATACTGTAGGTTTTATTCACCTAAATGATAGATCGAAGCTTAACTTTACCTTTCACACAATAATGGTCACTTGCCTTATTGCATTGCTTCTGATGTATTACTTATTCTCTGCCCAACATATGGTAATCAACAACAAATACAATGGCAATTACAGGCATGGCATTTCTTATCTGGAAACTCATGCTCCATTTTTTTTAATGTTTCACTGATTTGCTGCAATAAGAATTTACCGTGTATATTGTTCTTTACTAAGTTAGCCTAGATGCAAATTCATCTCAAAGAATCCTATCAGCTTTTTATTAGTAGCTGCAAGGCATTGTGCTCCAGGTCCCAAGCATTCTGGAAAAAGATTGTACTGTATACCTGTAAAAGCTTCTATGAGACACACATCTGAAACAAAATCAATCTTTACTAGCTGGAGTAAGGTACATGATGGATGATATAAGCAGCTAACTCTGGCAGAAAGATTGTGCTTTTCCTATCATCTCTATAAACATTGGGTGTGAAGATGAGAAGATTTACTTACCTGCAAAATAAAACAATTTATTGTAGAGCTAACCAGAATGGATTGTAAATTACCCAGATGCTAACTTGGATATAATGTGACTTTTTATGAAAACATATTTATAAAACTGAAGTCATCATATAAAATTCAAAATAAACAAACCATTTTGGGGTTCAAAATCAAATATTAAGAGCTACTTGTGGATTTCTAGATAGTTTAAGGAGGTTATTTACTAAAGTCCGATTTTTTTCTGGTCGGAGTTTTAAAGAGGAAAAACAAAACTTTTCATGGAACAAAATAGAATTTTTTTCGAGATTTATTATACCACAAGGCTGCAACAAGTCAAAATAAAAAAAATACTCCATCTCAGACCTGCTGAGGTCATATAGAAGTCAATGGCAGATCTGCGCTGGGTTTTGTGCGATAATCTGAAAAAATTGTGATTTTTGGGCGATAATCCAAAAAAGTTTTAAATGTTTTCACAATTTTATTGAGATTTTATATATGTCTTTTCCTGCACTACATTTTTCAAATTATGTTATTGATAAATAAGGTAAAATTGTGGATGGTGATTGGTCAAAGTTGTTTTGATAAAATAATGAGAAAAATTCAGATTTTAGTAAAAGACCCCCAAAATGTTAAACATCCTTTATGCCAAGGGCTAGATGCACATTTGTAAGCTGTTTGACTTAAATTTTTCTAGGTTAATTGTGCACTGAATTTTTTTATTCCACAACTGTGTTGGTATAAGCTGCGGCTAAAATTCAAGTGGGGATTAGGCTATTTCCAGTGTGGAAATAGCCACACTTCAATAGGTATTTTATCAGTATTTCCCATGTAGACAATAAGCAGAAAAAGTGGCATTTTTTTGTGCATTTCCTCCATTTTTTAAAGATATCAAAAACTGCATACTTTCTTTGTTCTTTGATTTGCAAAAAATTCTTAAACATATTAATGGAAAGTTCTTTTTATATTTTCATTTAAATTTTTGGAAAAGAAACCATTATTCAAATTCATGATTTTTATTTTGGATTCAAAATGTCAAACGAAGAAGCATATAGTAAATGAAAAGTACATCTTTTTTGTTTTACAAGAAAAACAATGTACTGTAAATAAGAAGGGCACTCTGTAACAAGAAGTGGAGCCTTAATGGTACTAGGAAGAGCAAGCAGAGAATGCTAGGATGAATGTTAGGGGCATGATAGGGATTGGCAGCAGAGGGGTGAGTCACTGCAGAAAGTGAGGTCAGGAATAGTGATGGGTGAATCTGACCCGTTTCGCACAAAATTTGCGAAAAACTGCAAAAATTTGCCAAAATCCATCCACGTATATAGGTGTAAAAAAATAAAAAAATTCCGTGTGACGTGGTGTGTCAATTTTTGTTACGCAACAATTTTTTTCACCCATTCAAGTCTATGGGCGTAATTTTTGAGACAAAACACATTTTTAGCTCATCACTAGTCAGGAATGTAAGGGATATTATGATGTTGAGAAATGGTTTAGTCCTCTTTGAGCAGCCGAGGAAAATCATTGTACTCACCCTCCCTTAGAGGTATAGTTGCTAAAATGAGAATGTTCTCCTTGCTTAATACTGCCAACGTATTTTTTTACCACACATTTCATATTACTAGAAATAGTAACCACACTGTTAAGAGATAAATGTGGCAAACTTCTCTTGGTTTAAATTTTCTGTGAAAACTCACCAGTGTATTACCCAACCAATTGCAGTGGGGAAAATTCTCTTCAAGAAATGACGTATGTGGGAAATTAGCATAAAGGTGGTCACGTATATAATAATTGCTCTATCTTTATTGTAGTTTGCTTGTCTGGACCTGTAGAAGTTTCTCTTGGCAAAAATGTAATCGTGTGCACTTGGTAAATATTCCCTGAAGAAATTTCAACTGTGGAAAATATGTAAATATTTGCCAATGTGAAAAGAATTTTGACCAATATGATGTTAATTTGTGAGGAGGGCTGCCATATTGATGCTTCACAGTCAGGATTCCAAACTGGAAATGCATCGACAATGGCAAACCCAATCATTTTTATCCTATTTATCTGAATTGAAACATTTCAAATATTGGAATATTGATAGCTTAGTTTAGATTAAAAAAAAATAATACTTTGTACTTTACAAAAGACTTTCACCTTAATTTGTGTTGACAAGCCTTGTAAGTTAGGAAATTCAATCCTATATAAGACTAACAATAAATTATAGACTGATCAATACGGTGGGCTTTTAATAGCAACAAAAAAATATATACATCAAAATAGCCTTATTTAGTTCTCCTTTTACTGGTTTCACTGTAAGAGAAGCAACGCTCACTCTGGAAACACAAGATGCAACTTGCGGTTTGAATAAACAGGTGCATCCAATTTGACGCACCAGCTGCAATTACCAAACACAGCTTGGAGCCTAGCCACAATTAATTATGAGGGAAAATGTGCATTATGGGAAAAAAACATGCCATTTGATTATGGAATTGCACTATGCAACCCACAATTGCTTTCTTAAATCACCCCTTTTATATTCACTAGAAAAATGTCCAAATATCTCTTTGTCTTTCTGTGGTTAAGTATGACATGTATATTGACTAATTCAGTATAACGCAGCACAAATATCCTGTACTTATTCAACTGTAATTGAAACTGTAATTTTAATTAATGTTACACAGTCTGATCGGAGGAAAATCTAGTTACACGGTTTTTCAGGCAAATGACCTCCTGATTCTCATTTTTAGTCAGCTACTGTGTTCAGTGACAACAATTTCTGCTTTCTGTTACGTTCATTTATTCTAGTTCACCAGGTGAATAAGGTTCATTTACATTTTACGTTAATTGTTAGAACGAAACTTTTTAAAACAGTCATTAAAATGGGAAATACTGTAATTTTGTTAGTTTTAATCTAAAGTTTATAACTTTTAATTCATACTTATTTGATTTTTACAGGTGTATTTGATCAATATAGTGATGGGAAATCTAAAAACTTTGACTTTCACCAAGCTCGGGTGAATGAATAGAGGGAATAAAGACGAATTTTGAGTAGTTTTTTGTGGTCCTCGACTATCGAATTGGCGTAAATTCGCCTGAGTAGAATGATTCGAATAGATCTAGCGAAAAAACGCTGTGACTATTCACCCATTTGATAGTTGAAGTACTGTCTCTTTTAAAAATACTTTGACTGCCTACTTCGCCAGATTCACCGGGCGAATATTCGCCCATTCGACTATTCGTCAGCGCGTAAATTCGCCCGTATTCCCTATTCAATATGGGAAAGTCCCATAGGCTTGTTTTCTAAGTTTTTGATCGAATAAAAAGACATTCGATCGATCATTCGATCAAATGAAAATCCTTAGATCGAATATTCGATCGTGCGACTATTCACCCATATATTCGCCCATTCGACTATTCGCCAGCGCCTCAATTCGCCCGTATTCCCTATTCGATTCTATTCCCCAGTCAAATTTCGAGGGATTTAACCCCTTTAAATTCGACCCTTGATACATCTGCCCCTTAAACTTTTTGGCAGCATTGGTCAAATTATGTTTTGTATAAAGATAGAAGATACAAATAAAAATATTTTGGAGTAAGTAGTAGTGTATGTAACCTGTCTACTTACTTAAATTTAACAGTACTCAAAAGAGCATCCACTTAAAGCAAACTATTTGTAATTCAGAGGCCCATTTATTAACGTTCTCATTTAATGGTTTTAGAAACCACAAACAAACGAATTTTCTCTAACGATAAGGTCACACCTGGAGATTCTAGGAGATTTAGTCACCCGGTGATTAATCGGCTCATCTTAGGGGCGACTAATCTCCCCGAAATGCTTCCCCCTGTCTTCCACCTGCCAGGCGCTTCGTTTTCAGAAGTCGCCGGAAGTTTCCTTGTGAGGCGACTTCGGAAAATGAAGTGCTGCGAGTGCCATGCCGCATTTCTCATTCTAGCAGGGGAAAGCAGTTTGGGGAGATTAGTCTCCCCAAAGAAGATGCGAAGATGAATGCCAGGTTATTTATTAAAACATCTAAATATAAAAAGAAAGAACGAAATAATAATAAATTTCCAATCAAATCACAAAAAAAGGCCTACAAAACTTACCTTTTATGAAATATTATACAGCTTCAACTTTTCTAATGTAGATTGGCATAGCTACAGCTTGGTACACGGCACAGCACCCGGCACAGAGGATTTCTGAATCATTCGATTTCTGTGTTGCAGAGTTTGGCACAATGTTCACCATCAGCATAACAGGGAATGTGTGTTTGCAAGTTGTCATCTCAAAAATTAAAAGATGGCACTTAGCAAATATACAGATTTTCTTCTTACTGGTTTGACATTTTGAACCTTCTATTGATGAAACGTCTAATGAGATGTGTCTGTAGCGGATGATTGTTAAAACAAAGTTTATGACTGTCTACAGCACTGCTGTTGGGCTGACCAAATCAGATGGCAGATCCAATTTTGAAGAACATTTTCTTTTCTTTAAAATGGCATTTTACTCAACAAATGCCCTAATCATTTTATTTTTTATTTAAAAACAACCCTTTTAAAGCAGAGATTTAAATTTTAGCAAAGACCTAGCCTTGGTTATGATTGTCCTTATGTATTTATTACATTATGTGGAAAGTAATTATATTACTAACTGCTCGCAGATTCTATCTTGTCTTGAGCAGTCATTGTTCCTTTTGCTCATGCAAATTCTTTATATCTTATCACTAAGATCTCCTGTATAATAATCCTTTAAAGTGGTTTGTGTGTGGAATATTGGGAGGTCATAGGGCTGGCATACTTGAGGTCAGAAAAGAAAAATATGGTAATTGAAAAAAACTGTCATAGTAATGTTGTTTTTCAATAGACTAAGATGCACAATATGGCAAAAAAATATCTAGACATGTCTATCAAATATCTCCAAAAACAAGGGGATTAATATGAAGTTGGTCCTCCATTTTTTTTACAACAGCCTCTGGTAAGGTTTATAATAGATATTGGAACCTTGCTGGTGGCATTTGCTTACATTCAGCCATAGGACCATTAGTGAGGTTGGGCAGTGTTGTTGTGGATCAGGCTTGGTTTACAGTCAGTGTCCAATTCATCCAACAGCTCTTCATTTAGGTTCAGTTTAGGCCAGTCAAGTTCTTCTTCTCCTACCTAAGCAAACCTTCTATACAGACCTCACATTGTATTAATGTTTTGAAGTAAAATATGCTGTATGGAATTGCCAAAACTGCCAGTGTAAACTGTAGACTTAAGGTTTGCTTTCAACGGGGTGCATAAAAACAGTCCAGACCATTATTCATCCTCTAACACGTGTTAATTGTGGCATTATGCAATCAGACAAATAGTAATTAACTGTGCCAAGCTAAAATTTCACACTTTGATAAATCTACCCCTTAGTGGATAACCTCCTTCCCCAATTGAGTGTCACAAAATTCCCTGGTGACAGATGATTATTTATGGGCCCATTTACTAACAATCGTATTTAGTTTCTTTTCACAAGTCTCGAAAAATTTGTGGTTATCCTATGTTTCTAAAAAGCTCTAAATATATGACATTTATTAAGGGGCAAATTCATCAAGGGTCGAATTTCGAGGGGTTAAATCCCTCAAAATTCGCCTGGGGAATAGAATCGAATAGGCAATTCGGGCGAATTTACACCCTGGCGAACAGTCGAATTGGCGAATATTCACCAGGCGAATAGGCGCTCGATCGAATATTCGCTCGAAGGATTTTCATTCAATCGAATGCCTTTTTATTCGATCAAAAACTTGGAAAACAAGCCTATGGGACTTTCCCATAGGCTTTTAAAGCAATTTGGTAGGTTTTAGGCGGCGAAGTAGGCAGTCAAAGTATTTTTAAAAGAGACAGTACTTCGACTATCGAATGGGCGAATAGTCGCAACGTTTTTGCGCTCGATCCAGTACTTTGACTATCGAATGGCGAATAGTCGCAGCGTTTTTGCGCTCGATCTATTCAAATCATTCTACTCAGGCTAATTTACGGCAATTCGATAATCAAGGAGCACAAAAATGCGAAGTTTTTTTACTTCGAATCCTTCACTCGAAGTTAGTGAATCGGCCCCTAAGTGTAAAAACCATGAAAACCTCTAAGGCAAGTGAAAGTTGTCAGGTGCTATAGAAGTCAATGGGAGCTGCGCTGATCCTATTGGAACACTTTTAATCAATTCGGTCAATTTTTTTCTCTGATAGAAATTGTCCAAAAATTTTTCAAGGTATTAGGATTTTTTACCACTTTGTTCAGTGCTTTTTTATGTTCATACTTTTTTAATCAGAATTCAATGACAGTCCTGGTTTTTGAGTTTGTGAGTTTAGTCATGGTTTCAAAAACCTTTAAAACCACTAAAATCCGAACTTTATTAAATAAGCCTTTTAAGTCTTTATATATGGGTCGAGTCAGCAATTATATTACTGGTACTAAAGCACTTGCAAGAGAGCTGCATCATTCCATGGGACACATTTTCTCTCAATGGTCCCATTTTCAAAATTCCCATTAATTGAGGTTAGCACGAGCACAAAAAAATTACGCAGATATTCAAATACAAAGGTTTAAGAATGTTTTGCTGTTAATCAATTTCCATGTAGATCATTCTGATTAGTATTCCAGAAACAATACCTTTATATTATCAAAGTCATCTAGGAGATATCACCTACATAAGAATCTTGAACATTCTATTGAAACTTAACCTGCTGTGGAGTACTAATATTGATGGAATATGTTTAAAGACTAAACTCTTCTCAAACTCCAGTAACCATATACCCTGCAACCTTTCCCATGGAGAGAAACTCAGCAAACTGAATCAGCCTGAGAGAAAATGAAGAATTCCCAGCAATATAAATTTATAGCAAGTACATGTACATATGAGAAACCATAGAAGATGAAAAATAACAGACAGATAAGGTTTGCCTAAAATGTGGAACCAATGATTCTGATGTGAGCTTGAACTGATGTCATTTTGTTCCCATAATATTCCTGATTCTTATTTTTTTCTTTTTTTACAAATACAAATATACTTTCCTTGTATCCCTACTATATGCTTCTGTAGGAAAAGACACTTATATTTTTTCCCAAACCTCTCCTCTTCAGTCTTTTCTAAAACCTCTCAGGTAATTGACAACATTAAAATTGATAATGATGATATCTAGAAAGATGGAAATACTCTAACTTTAATGTGAAAATGCTTGTGATAGATATGCAGTGCAATTCTATAATGATTACAATCATCATTTTGTACCCTTGAGAAAATGTCAATACCTATACATATTTATTTGAAATTCTACCAAGACACTTAAAATAATCCATAGCACAATCAGTTCATAAACACTAATGTTAATATTTCTTATATTGTTTACATTTTCTTATTTTTCTGGCTTTTAATATTAGCCATCTTATTTATGGCTAATTAAAAGACTTAGAGACCTGATTCTTGCTACATTGTTTTTAAAGTCAGAACCAACATGAATGAGGAGAATAAAATTATCCTATGTTGTCAGTAAACAAGGTAGCAGCTTCCTGATGATGTAGAATCTGTTTCTAGGTTAAAGGGCACCAATCATGACCATAATCATTTACTAAGTAAATACACTATGTGAAAGTTCAAGAAATCCGATTTTTAAAACAGTTAGAATTGTTTGTATAATGTAAATGATCAGCTCACTATTCCTTCTGCAAGATCTCCCCTATCTCCACTGCAGTTCTAGCTGAGGCAGCCATCTTGGATTTCACTGGCTCCTCCTACCTATATCTTCCCAGCCAACTGTAGCTCTGAAAGCTCGCACATGCTCAGTTCAAATTCCTTGTTTGCTTATCAACCCTTCTAAGCTATTTTCAAATCAGCCAAACCTGTGTGTTAGCTGCTGTACAGTAGTGCTGCCACCTGCTGGAAGTTAGCAGGTAGCAGCACTTCTAGTGGATACTTCTAGTGGAGGAGTTTACTAAAACAAGGCATTCTGGGTAGAATACTCAAAGCAATATTACAATCTGAGCATGCTCCTGAAATTTGCACATTAGAGTCTCTGTTAGAGTCTTAATATGGCCTCCCTCAGTGAAAGAACCCATTTGACAAAGTAAGGGATTTTTTTAAAACCTGCAGTTTTTTCAAAAAACTATATATGTAGTTTGATTAAACGTGTTTAGCTTGTACTGGTCAGATTGTTAATATGTGTTTGATTTTGGCTGTGATAGGTGCCCTTTAAGATAATTGCCCAGCCTTAACTTCAGAAAAAGAGCAAAGTCCTTGAATGTATACTGGAAAGTTGCTTAGAATTACATTACAATTTCATTATGCAAAAAAAAATGTTGTAGGGAAATGACCCCTTTTTTAATTATTTTTTTAGACAAAACTCTTGATTGAGTAATGATGCTTTTACTTACTGTATAAACATCTTTCAAGGTTTACATGAGTTCTCCCCTTTAGGGCCACAATTATGTTTCTTCTATATTGATAACAATGGCGTAAAAAATCTCATTTTTATCTGCTTGGCCTGCAAAATACCTACTAGGTGGCACCCTCAATATAAAATATATAGCAATACTTCATACTCTCCAGCCCACATTTATTACAAAGCCTTTCCTTGAAATCTGTGGTAGATTAAACATTAGAATTCACGTTTTTACTGCAGTTTGTGATTTTATTTGTTAAAAATCATCAATTTGGTATTCCAGAAACTCAAATATTCAAGATTTATTATGCTTAATAAAGTATATTTACAATTTCAGCTATTTTTCAGTTGGAGCTTTTGTGATTAATTCAAAATTTGATTGGAAGGGTATGTAATAGTCATATAGAAGCACACATTTGAGATCAAATATTAAAGGTTTTTTAGAATAAAAAAAATCTGAATTTTCTTAAATCTTCCTCCCATTTTTTGTGATTAAGCAAATTAAAGAATTTGTATGCATTTTCTCCTGTTACAATTTGTGTAATAGTAACTAAAAGGACTGCTTTAAAAATCACACACTTAGGGGCACATTTACCTAGGGTCGAATATTGAGGGTTGTTTAGGTGGCGAACTAGGGGGTCGAAGAATTTTTTAAAGAGACAGTACTTCGACTATCGACTATCGAATAGTCGAACGATTTTTAGTTCGAATCGTTCGATTCGAAGTTGAATGTCGTAGTCGAAGGTCGAAGTAGCCCATTCGATGGTCGAAGTAGCCAAAATAAACATTCGAAATTCAAACTATTTTTCCTCTAATCCTTCACTCGAGCTAAGTAAATGGGCCCCTTAGGCAAGCAGGAAAGCTCTTCTGGGACTGATCTTCACTGATGATCTTTTGGGGTCCCAGATCTTTCTGCTGCAGGCTGACAAAGAACCTGGACACATCAGAGTTTGACACACAAATGTGGTATAGATTTGGGTTAACCAGAATCATAGTCAGGGTAGGTAAGATGTCATGGCAGGCAGAGACAAAAACCAGAGAAGCAAGTAATTACAGGGCTTAGGCAGGACTGAGACTGAGGAAGAACAGAGGATGATTTGTCAATGAAACAGGAACCAGGGAATACGTTATTGTAAAATTTGGCACCAAACAGTGATGTTACAGTGTCACAACATACAAGACGTGCACTCATATGGTCATAATTTGTACCGATGCCTGTCCCCATGAAGATGGACCTGGGAGAGGGGGGCAGAATTATTTTGAGCTGGAAAGTAGATGACAATGAATTTACGAAAATGATGTAAAGTAATGCTCCTCCAACTTGTTACCTTTAGTTAGAACATGAGCAAGGTGGAGGTAGGATGTAAACTCCAGTAGACATATTTATTTGAAGCTCATGCCACATTTGTTCTAGGGGGTTATCTACTAATCTCTGAATACCGAAATTCCCCAAAATCCAAAAAAATCGTGATTTTTTTTTATAAAATCAGAATTTTAAAAAAATCACAAATTTTTCAGAATTTATTAAACCCCGAGTGCTAAAAAGCCCGAATATAAAAACACGGCATCTCAAACCTGTCGAGGTTGCATAAAAGTCAGTGGGAACAGTCCCATTGATTTTTGGTTGTGTCGGGGGCTTTGGCCAATTTCACAATGTTTTCGGAGCTTTCGGGTGAAAATTCACGAAAAAATGTTGAAAATCTGAGCTTTTCCCGCAAAACAAATTTTCGGGAAAATGTAATAATAAATAAGCGTTAAAAACCCGAGCGGGTTAGATCGGAGTTTGTAGCAGCCGATACTGAGATAAATTCGTACTTTGATAAATAACCCCCTATGTGTACATTTATAACAGAGGACCTGTCTTTATTTTTTTTTCTTGAACATTTTTATTAATAAATGGCCACTTCCAGCAATTTCCCCATCACTAATAAAGACATACATATGACTTGTATGCCCCCGCCATATTTAAATTGACATAAGCATAAGTATCATAAAGGAGGAGGAAAATAACGCTAAAAAAATTTGCTTAGAAACTTTTACGCTGGCGAATATTCCAGCATTCATTTGCTGAGGCAATTTTTGCATTTTGATGAATATGTGTAATCATAGCGAATTAATGTCTGATGTAGTGGTGCAAAGTATGGCGAAGCTTTCCAAATCGAAAATTCGGACCTAAGTAAATGTGCCCCTATAAATCTATTCATCTATAAATCTTAATATTGCATTTGTGTAGGTGTTTCTAGTCTAGCTTCTAGATATACTGGCAGGTTAATTTGTTGTGTTCCTATGACAGATAAATTAAACTGTAAACTTCACTGGTATAATGAATAATTAAATTCTCATAATACATGGTGCGTGGAAACGTTTTTGAAATTCAGTTTTCATTCTTTGTAGGGGGTTTCCTACCACCATTACAACTGAGCATGTTACACTGCCTGAGCTACTGGCTCAGACTCCCTTAGCTAATGAATGGAGGAATGTGGTGGCGTTCAGAAAGGTAAATGAGGTTGTACCAACAAATAGCAGCCCTCTTGTTGATACTTTATTTTGGCATATTGTAGGATATATTTGCACCCCTGAGAGGACATATTTGGAGAAAACATGGGGGCTGGAAATCCAGCATGAAACCTGATCAAGACTGTTTCCGAGCAACATTTTCTTTTTTTGTAAGGAATGGCAGCATCTGTTCAACTTGGCTCAATCTCTTCTTATTTGCTTCTTGCTAAATTAAATTAGCCTTCTGGCACAAAAGTGAAGAAAACAAGAGGGAAAAAAGATGATTTTTTTCATCCTGTTGAAAATTCATTGTCAAACCTGTACTTTTCTTTGCATTAAATATTTACATTTATTTACATCTATCTATCATATATCTATATACACACAAAAATAAAAAAAATAAATAAAAAAAAGAATATATATATATATATATATATATATATATATATATATATATATATATATATATATATATATATATATATATATATACACACTGTAAAGTGGATGAAATTATTTTCTGTTTTAAAAAATTAACATTATAATAGAAAAAATGCCTGGAAAAGTTGTCAGGAAATTCAGAATATCTTTAATGAAAATAATTTCAAGTAAAACAGCCTGACATTTTTTAATCTTAAAATTTCTAGCTTGGTAGAAGGTAGTAATTAAAACAAAAAAAAGTATGGTGAAAAAACAAGAAAGTGACATTTTACTGTATTTCCAGTTTTATGCAAAGTGCATACAGTATTAATTACACTTAATCAAACTGTGAAAAAGATTATTTCAGCAGTATAAATAATTGGCTTACTGATGACAGTTTTCTAATTAGTGCTGAAGTCAATAAGAATCTCAAGATGATAATGGTTACTTTGGAATGTAATGGATTACCTCCCTTTGGCAACTTTCTTGTGCAGGATGAGATTAAGACGTCATAATTAAAGATATTTATCACAAAATATAGAGAAGGGAAATTTTAAGACATATTACATTTAAAGTTTTCTACTAGATAGGTCATCTTCACTGCTAGAATCCTAGAAATTCAGGATTCGGTTTGGTATTCAGCTAGGATTCAGCCATTTCAGCAGGATTCACTGCATGCATGGCTCTCTTTCTCCCCCTCACTGATTTTCATATGCAAATTAGGGTTTGGATTCGGGGTTGGTATTCGGCTGAATCTTTCACCAAGGATTCAGGGGTTCGGCCGAATCCAAAATAGTGGATTTGATGCATCCCTAATACTGACTAGTTTATTTAATCTCCCTCAAGGAAGAGGGAGACTGTTGGCTCACTGAAAGTCCCAGTGATAAGAGGTGGACCAGTAAATATGCTATAGTCAGTGAAAGGACTACTTTATGTGACTAAATACTTTAGTAGCTAAGATAGTGAGCCAGTTTAGACTGAGCAGGCAAAACTTCAATGATCTCCACGAAGGACTACTGAATGGGTGAAGTAACATGAGATGGATGAAATATTGTAGCCCTAGCATCAAGACATTTCTCTTAAACAAAAAAAAAACATCAGCCCTGCTGTTGTCAAATGATGCACCATTAAATATAGTTCCCTGTCTGGCCTACAAAAAAGATCCACCACCCCCCTTTGGAAGAATGTGGTTTAAGATTAGGCCATGTGACTCCTATGTTCACAGAACAATTGAACTCCACAAAAAAAAACACAATTTAACTGTCCCTCTGATTCTGTAATTCTGTGTATATTTGAGCACACATTTAATTGTCATTAGTTGTCTTATTTCAGTAGGGTGGGCAGCATAAAATCCGTCAGTCCTAAAGAATTCAAAACTGAAATAAATTAAGCAGTGATATATTGTTTTTTAAAAGTGAGAATGGCAGACTTAGCTAGACCTTTAAAAGCTTACTATAGTCATATCAGTGATGTATACTGAATGTTTGCCTCATAAGCTGTTCAGGCTCTCTTTGTTTCTGTCTGGGACATCTCCAGAGGTTTGAAGCAAAATAAATGATTCCAAGTTAATTCTGTTGTAGAAATACTATGACTTAAAGGGAAATTTTAGTCTATGGGCATCTTTTTTTGCATGAAACTTGGCGAAAAATTCCACTCATCACTACACACTAGAGCATTCTACCAGTTGAGGCTCCAGTAAGGAAAGTGACCAATGCTTGGGATGACTTAGTTTGCATGGCTATTGCAAGTCTTTGATATGCAATTATACATTCATGTATTTTAAATAGAATTTTGAGAATGTGGTCACAATAGGGTAGTTTCTAATTATATTATACATTATACATTATACATTATACAGAAGGCTATAGAAAGATACAAAGACAGAACAAGTGACACAAGTGCCACTACTTCATACAGCATGAAACTTTCTTGATAACTCTCGGCTCCAACACATGCCTCCCACCCTAGTACACAAAGTATGATCTATACCAAATGAGTTTTCAGATATGGGTGTGAAAGAGATTGACTAATAGAATAGATGCCTGACCTTGTAACAATGTTACATAATCTAGTGATAAGTCTTCCAAGAAGAGTAAGGGCTATTTTAGCTTCACAGATTGGACCATTTTTAAATATGTTTGCAAACTTTTGGCCAACATCAGGGTCTAGACAAAATATCTAATTCATACCAACAGAAAAATAATTTACTAATGTTATTGTTAACCCTTGCCAAATTGCTCAAATTCTGTCTGAGACATAATATCTAAGATTCTTTCTTAACTAATTGATGGCAAAATTAAGCAACATAAAATGCCATCGGCAGATATCAGTAATATACCCAGCCTCTCTAAAGTCTTAAGGCTAGTGACCAAACTCACAGAAAACTGCTGGACATTACCTTCTCATTAAATCATCCCTGAGGACCAACATGGCTTGCTATTATTGTTCACCATATATTAATTGCTGTTGGACTAGAAATAGCTAGGGAAATCAGCTGCAGTAACAGCCAAATGAAGTTATCTTTCCAGTGTGTATCATTGTCAATGCTATATGATCATTACATTTTTAACAAACTGACTGCTACTTCGGGGAGCAATTAAAAAGAGTAACTTCCACATTCTCATACTAACTTGTTGATGAATAATTGACATTATTGGAAAATGTATGTCTATATTCAAAAAACTAAGTGTTAATATTGAAAGACATCCTCTGTTGATTGTTGTTCCATTCTGTATGGACTGTTTTTGGCACCATTTTTTGGCAAGCTACCTCCACATTCCTTTTGTTGCTTCTTTTTAATGACAACTAAAGCTTAACTGAAGAAGTAAGCTAGAAATATTTTACATTATGTTTTGGCTTCTGTACCAGCCCAAGGAAACCATGGCCCTTTAGCACGGAAGATCTGTGCCTCCAAAGATGGCCCATTTACTTAGATCGAGTGAAGGAATAGAGGAAAATAGTGGACAAAAACTTAAAATTTCGAATGTTTTTTTGGCTACTTCGACCATCGAATGGGCTACTTCGACCTTCGACTTCGAATCAAATGATTCGAACTAAAAAACGTTTGACTATTCGACCATTCGATAGTCGAAGTACTGTCTCTTTAAAAAAAACTTCGACCCCCTAGTTCGCCACCTAAAACCTACCAAGGACAATGTAGCCTATGGGGAAGGTCCCCATAGACTTTAATGGGCGCAGGCGTCAACTTTGAGAAAACGGGACAAATTTGCCCATCACTACTTGTCAACAGTTTTTAATGGTTTTAATTAAGAACTTGCTGCTGCTTTTTGCTTATTGAGCAAGAAAATGGATTCCAAGACTGTCTATTGAGGTGCACTATTACTCTGAAACCCCAAGATCATCAAGGGTACTCTGCCCCCAAAGCTCCCCAATGTAACTGTACAAGATACAACAAGAAAGAGCCGTTAAAGAAACAATTAAGATGCACCGCCAGCTAATTTATTTTGTATAAAACAAAAAGCAATATGAAATTGCTATTGCTAATCCCTTACATTACATTACATAGCCATATGCTGTGTTTTCCATCATTCCTATCACAAGAGACAAAGTTTTAGCTGAATTATTCTAGAGATGTATTTGCACATCAACTGAGAACATCAGCGCACATCATTATTCTCATTGTTATGTCAATACAGACAGGGGGTTGTTGGCGATGCATGGAATAAGGGAAGTATGATCATATATTTGTCATTTTTGCTACATTTGTGCATTATGCCAACAACGAAAATATACCCTGCATTAGGTTTTCTTTCTGGAGGTCCCACAGGAAGAAAAATCATCCAGAATCAAACCCCATGGGTCAGCCCATGATTTCACAACAATACCAATAAAATACTTGTAATTTAAATGAAATTCAACCCACTCGAGCTTCCTGCATAGGAAGTTCCAGAATTCAATTGCTCTTGCTAGAAACCATTCCGTCTATTGAGCACCACCAAATATAAAGACCACTGAATGTATTCATGCTCTTTGCCTTTCAAAGATTTTGATTCAGGCTAATTTCATACACTTAATAAGCCTCACTTTATATTTAGAAAAGGGTTTGCAGCATATGCTAATTCATTTTCAATACCAGTCAACGATCATTTCATTTTGACTGAATCACCTATACTTGAAGGTTTGCTGGAAACATGATCTATTAATCCCAAGGCAATTGCCCAATTGACAGTTATTATATCTTATTGATACCAAGAAGGATTATTTACAAAAGAACCATTTGTTGCACACTGCAGCGAGCTTTGCTTTTAGTCAAGGCAAACTGTGATTTTACAACTGTCAACCTCTCTACAGTTAATCACTACTGACTCTGCAGAAGATTGGGAAATCTGTTCTATATCTGTTGAATTGCATTTTCTGTAGTGTATAGCAAAATACTCAGTAAGAAGGGTTCTACATTCTTCTTTAAATAGAAGCTACATTTCAAATCCTACAAAGCAACGGTATCATAAAATTAAAGATATTGAAATACTTTTGTATTCATACTATATACTTTAAAAACACAAGCTACAGTAGTTGAAGATGCTAAAACAATGTTGGCTTTGCCTTTACTCTTACCCACTTAATTATATATAGAATGTACTGCATAATTCAGAGCATACTCTATTTATTGGTGTGTATTTTTATTGAATGAGTGGCTTGTAAATATACATCAATGTCCTGCCTATGTAAGGGCTACTTTATTCCTGGAGTAATAGCACCAAATCTACTACAATTGCAGGTTACACCGTAGGAGAAACAAAACGGTTTGTTTAACAATGTTCTGTACTTTGCAGTCAACAAGCAAGGCCCTCAGTATGAGTTTGGTTCACAATGAGCTGGTTTTTCAAATTGCTAAGCTTTTTTTTTTTTAGAAATTTTAAAATGGCTAATCACACTGAATTAGGTAGGCTTTTTTAAACTTTAAACTTTTCATTATTTTTATTTCTAAATTAATGGACACTAAACCCTAAAATGTTATAGCTACACATAGTAATGGTGGTAAATGGAACATTTTCTAATTGGACCAGTGTTGTTAGTGGAGTACCGCAGGGCTCTGTACTAGGTCCATTGCTTTTTAACTTGTTTATTAATCACCCGGAGCTGGGCATTGAAAGTACTGTTTCTATTTTTGCTGCTGATACAAAATTGCGCAGAACTATAAGAACACTTTGCAGAGAGATTTGACTAAGTTGGAAAACTGGAAAGCAAACTGGAAAATGAGGTTCAATGTTGATAAATGCAAGGTTATGGTGGAAATAATGTAAATGCAAATTATACACTAATGGCAGTGTGTTGGGAGTTTCCTTCACCGAGAAAGATCTAGGGGTTTTTATAGATAATAATTTGCCTAATTCTGGTTAGAGCCATTCTGTGGCCACAATAGAGTTCTTTCTTGAATAAAAAAGGGCATCAACTCTAAGGATGAAAACATATTTATGCCTCTTTATAGGTACCTGGTAAGGCCTCACCTGGACTATGCAGTGCAGTTTTGGGCTCCAGTCCTTAAATGAGCTGAAGAGAGTGCAACTAAATTGGTTAGAGGGATGGAATGCTTAAATTATGAGGGGAGACTGTAATGTTTGGGGTTGTTTTCTCTGGAAAAAAGACGCTCAAGAGGGGACATGATTACACTTTACAAGTACATTAAAGGACATTATAGACAAAAAGCAGGGAACCTTTTTACCCACAAAGAGGATCACCGCACCAGATGCCATTGTTTCAGACTAGAGGAAAAGAACTTTCATGAAGGGCAGTGAGGCTGAGGAATGCACTGCCGGATGTTGTTGGGATGTTGTTCTTTTTATGCTTTTAATAGTGACTTGGATGATTTCTTGTTACTGTATGAATATATACAGTATAGTTTATGTGAGGGGTCAATGTCTGTGTGTGAATGTATGGATGCTGGGTTTCACTTGAAGGGGTTGAACTTGATGGACCTTGGTCCTTTTTCAACTCTCTTTACAGACTTTGAAATTGTTTAGTGGGATGTTAATGCCCCTGCTTTACTTGGTCTTTGCCTTATGGGCACATATGTCCGATCAATCTATTAACTTTGCCAAGCTTTGCTCCTTGATAACAAAACCCTTGCATCCCATTATGCCTGGTTCTTTTTCCTTCTTTCTCTAATCCAGTGTGAGGAATGGAATAAAAATAAATCAAATGAAATTGTGAAAATAAAAAGCAAACATAAATACATGCTAATTTGATTTATTCCAACCCTCTTCATTCTTTTGGAATGTACAGGATTAGTACAAGAAGTATTATGCTTAATGAGCTCTACATTTGTCTAGGGTAAGGTCTAAGAGATCCGTATTCAAGAGATTAACAGCAGAATCCCAGGAAACTTCGTCAAACAATGAAACATTTTTTTTCATTTACATATTGGTATTAAAATCCACAAAGTGATAACATGTTCTGCTGTGTATTATACAGATTGCATCATTGTGATTACCGTTGTCCTTTTGCTCACAGAGTATATGCATTCTGGTTATCTTTTCCCAGTGATCTCGGCCATTCTAAAGGTCTTTGTTGAACACCTTAGCATATGTCACTTACTTTTACAGATGGCTGGTACAAAATGTTTTTTTTTATATTTGAATTGAAAGATATATCTGAGTGTGCTCGAATCAACCACCGATGATATAGGTTTGTTGTTTACAAGAAAAAGGTTAATTAGGCATTGACATTTTAAACATCTTTAAACTCTACTGGTTGCATCCAATCCTCTTTACTTTAGCTAATCATGACACTGTAATTTGAGGTCACATTTTCCTCTGGTAATAATTAGTGAATGTGAATAAAATAAAAATCTCAGGATGGATCATTTTATTAACTTCACAATTACCATCAGATGGGATAAATACATTTTTGAGCTAATGCATGCAGCAATCAAAAAGAAAAAACAAAATATATTCTCCCCTGTTTTGGCATAAATTATTATAATTCCAGATAAACAGCTCCATACATATGACATATGAGTGTCTCTTAAAACTTTTCTGGAATCCTTTTTTATAGCCACAGGACTACCCTGCAATTTGTCCAGTGAGAAAGTAAGATTACTTTTTGTTTCAATCTTCTTCAGTCAGATTCAGTCAGACTCTGTGTCAGTGTTACTGGCTTCATTTCTACATTTATGGAGCTAGCATAAGGGCAGATTCGGGGAGATTTAGTTGCCTAGAGACTAATCGCCTCTTCTGCAGGGCGACAATCTACCCGAACTGCCTTTCCCCTGCTATAATGAGAAAACGCCCATGCCAATTCACTCGCTGTGCTTCGATTTCCAAAGTCGCCCGAAGTTGCCTCATGAGGAAACCCTCTGGGTAGAGGTTTTGACTGGGCAAAAGGTTACAAAGAAAATTATCATTGGTGTATGCTATAAACCACCTCATATAAGTGATGAGTATGAAGCCAAGCTACTCTTACAAATAGAAGCGGCTTCACAACTACAGTAGATCAAGTTATTACAATGGGTGGCTTCAATTATCCAGAAATTGACTAGAGTAATGGGGTTGCCAAGACAGAAAAACTAGTAGGTTTGTAAATACTGTAGGACCTACTAGGAATAACTCTTTTGGATCTTGTAATAATTAATAATACTGAATTCATCTCTAGCATTTGTGTGGGTGGGCATTTAGGGAATAGAGATCATAACATGGCCTCATTTGAGATTCTGTTGCAGAGGCAATTCTATAATGGAGTAACTAAAATGCTATACTTCAGATGTGCAAACTTTGACAGTATAAGGGCATCTCTGCAACATATTAAGTGGGAAAAGCTTTTCACAGGGTTAAACAAAAATGGGAAGTCTTTAAAATACTGCTTAATAAATATACATGTCAGTATATTCCCCTTGTAAGCAAGGAACATTTTTGCAAAGCAAAACCTTTTTGGCTCAATAGAAGAGTTGGTGTGGAGTTGGGTAAGAAAATACATGCTTTTAAGGCTTTCAAATGAGCTGGGAGGGATGAATCATGTATAAGGTACAAGTAGGCCAATAAATCATGCAAGCTAAAATCAATATGGAAAAGGATATTGCAGCAAGCAGTAAAAATAATTCAAAATTATTTTTTAAATGTTAACAGTAAAAAAATGAAGCAGGAAGGGATGGGGCTCTTAATATCAGAGGGGGTCAGCTGGTTGATGAGAACAAAAAAAAGCTGAGATTCTGAACTCATATTTTTTATGCCTACTCAAATGAGGAACCAGTTAATGAAGGTTTCCTTCTTAATAGTCCCAATTCTAGTAATACAACTAATGATGCATGGTTCACACATGAAGAAATTCAAAAAGACTAGAACATGCTAAGATAAACAAAGGTCCAGGGCCAGATTGTATTCATTCCAGGGTACTGTTATTGCCATGGTTATCAGATGAATCTTTCCATTTTCAGGTCTGGTATCTTGGTCAAATCAAAAAATTATGATTTTTGAGGGGGTGCTTTATTTTTTTTTTAGTATTCTAAAAGTGGGATGTTATGTGAAGTGTATACAAATGTATAACTTCACCCTTCAAAGACATAAGCAATCACATCTGTAGGGTCTAGGTTCTAATTCATTAATTGTAACCTTTAATTTGTTTTAAAGAATTGATGTTACTTGATTATTTTAGCTTGAATAGAGACATTTAATGCAATACTGCCTCACAAGTCTTATGTAATATGGTGCTAACTCAAAGTTCTCTTTAGCTTACTGATCTTTGTGAAACAACTTGGTAGAAAAGCAGATAATTGTTTTGCTACTTTTCAACAATGGAAATAAGTTTGTAAGTAGGTCAGTGTGTTGGAAATAAGTTTGTAAGTAGGTCAGTGTGTTGCCATACAAACACTATTTTCATTGCTGCAACATGTTCTGTATAGAAAAGTTGTAGGAATGGCATGTTTTCAAACAGACAATGCCGTGATTGCTGTCTGATAAAGGGTAAAATTGTCAGTATCTGTTGACAATGATACAATATATGTAATGTGCCTGAGGCTCTCCAGCATAAAGCAGTGCAGGAAAACTGAAACATACACAATTTTAGATATCTTTGCGGGACACTTAAGAATGTCACATTTCATAACAACTGTTTAGGTGCTACAGAATTTATGGTTTACCTCTACTAATTAGTTACTGTCTGCCATTTTGCTCATCATTTCTTATTGCTACTAAAGAAAATGTTCTGTTTGTATCATAAACCCCATAAATCTATTCACATAAAGTGATAAAAGGAAGATGCAAGCCATGTAAGTTTGTTATTCGTTGGCATTCATAGTCCTAATTAATATAAGTGTATACACATCAATGCATCGAAGGGTCTAAGATCATTCAACTGCCCAAAAGTATACACCACAAATTTGGTTGGACATTTTTTATAGTTCATACTGACTCAGCTAAAAACAGAAATAGAATACTAAAGTAAAAATTAGGACAGTCCTACAGTATTTAAACGTACCCATGCCCATCTTTTTTTTCATGTTATGTCGGTTTCCGTGACCAATTTGTCACTGGGAGTCATTGGTGAGATGTGAACATTGAGCAGACCAATAGGTACCATATTTTAAAATAAATTAAAATAATGGAGGCAATGTCAGAAAATACGCCACATAGAAACTAATCAAGTAGAACTGAAACTTTAATATTATAATAACATGATCTAGATTCAGGTGTTCACTTTTAAGCAGACAAGTGTCTGCTAATTGATATTATCATTTATCAGGATGACTAGCCCATTTATGATAATGATAAATAATATATTTAATTCCAGAGGCACTATAACAGAAATGAAATCCATCTCTAAATCTGGACTATTGTGCCTTATTTATCAAAGATCCAATTTGTGAGGTTTGTGAGTTTTTTCTCCTTCCAATAAACTCACAAAAAACTTGAATGTTTGCATATTTATGAAAAATTCAAACGTAAAAAAACTTGATTGAATGCAATTGTGAAAAAAACTTGAATAACTCGAATACTGATTAACCAGACCACACTTGGAAAACAACTCACTGGAAACAAGAATTCACAATACCCTCTGACTACAAATACCTGTATAATGATAATATCACAATTCACAGAACTGTTAGTTAGTGATGGGCGAATTTGGGGCATTTCGCTTTGCCGAAAAATGTGTGAATTTCCCACTAAATTTGCGAAACGGTGAAAGATCAGCAAAACAGCGAATTTCGCAGTGGTTTTGCGAATCGTGGGAATTAACAGCGAATTCGCGCCTGGCCAATAAATTCGCCCACTCACTATTGATAGTACTTGGATTGATTAAATAAATATATTGGCAATTATTTAGGAAAAATATAGTTGACCACAACAGGTCCCTGTTGGACCAGAGATACTTTATATAAAATAATATTGGTTTAGTCAGGCAAAGCATCAGGGTAAGGCATTGTCCATTACATTTTGTTTTTTCATTTGTTATTGGAATTCAGCTATTAAAACACATTTATGATAAGTTTAATGAAGTTCATGAATTAAATCCCCAAGGGAGCATACATTTTGAATAACATACAATTGAAACATTAATGTTGAAGAAGTTTGAATCATCATAGGGTCAGTTAAGATATCTACAGTCAGTTAGCACATCTCTAATTTGCAGCAACCTTGTGTAACTTTGTGTAGAGAAGCCACAATGGTCATTTAAAAGGTTAAGTTCTAACTGAAATGCCTTTTACTGTATATAGTGAGAATGGTTTATCAGTAAAATCTTTGCTTGTTGTAGAGCGTGTTCCATTCTAACAGAAATTCATCATTAATCAGTTTGTCTTGCAAGGTACCAGTTAAAATGTCTCATTGCTCAATTTCCAGTGCAGCTGCAGCAATGAAACTTTGATGAGAGATTTAAACCTAATGAACTAATTTGATTTTTTTTTTTTTGGATTCTGTTTAAAGTGTGTTTAACAATAAAGAAGAACCTTTGAATAGTCATTTTCTTTCACTCATAGCATTTTACTAATTTTATTTTACAGCTGTGCAATATGCAATAGACAGAAATTCAGAGAACTTGTCACCACTACCCAGAAACTATAACACTATCAGAACCAATGGACGTGTGCTGTTAGCATTTTCTTCATAGATGCTAATGGATGAAAACTTTTGTTGCATGTCAAAAAAAAATGTTGTCGCCCATAGACTTCAATGCACTTTAATTTTTGCTGTTTCACAAATTCTTTGGCAAAGCCAAACAGGTCAGAATTTGCCCATCACTAGAGGTAGGTCAAGGGTGAGTAAAATCAAAATAGAAATGGAGTAGAAGGAAAGAAGTGAAAATTAATAAAGGAGAAACAAAGAACAGAGCTCAAACCCCAATGCCTAAGCTCTATATTTCTATATTTAACATTGATAATTGGGCTTGATATAATAACTGAAAATATTGGAGGAGACAAGCTAAACCATTTTTACTGGGCTCTGTGTTTTTCTGGTGGTTCTTTGACATGTTAGTCTAGCACTGCCTTCTTTCCTAAATCAGTCCATTTAGTTGTCTCTAACTAGGAAAAATCCCTCTTTTAACATTGATGAAAGTTCTTTGATTACATGAATACTTATTTATTTCTATACAAAACACTGCACTTACATCTTTAAATCTGTCATCCAATTATTTATGTTGTTATTATTGCTATTATCGTCCTGAAACAATTGCCATTGCTTTTTTGCACAGTAGTATCACCACAGAATACATCACAAAACAATACAAAATCCCCAATCCACATGCAAAACAGTAGGTAACAATCACATTCTTTATTACATTATTTATCACATTAACGTGTACTAAAATAAAATACTCTACGTTCTTTGATTAGGGCCTCTTTGTACTAAGTCCTCCTTTCAATTTTTAAATTTTTCTGCGATACTTTAGACCCACACCTTCTAATTCCAGAGCACTCTTTGACTGGTTCACCCAAATACCATACTCAAAACTTTGATGTAGAGTGGGGCTGCACCTTGTGAAACCTTATCACACTGTGATATTTTATTGTATTTAGTCAATCATATCCACAACCTTGCATACTTCAGTTTCTCAAATGTATAATTTTTTTTGTTTTTCCTATGTGTTTTGTATTTTTTTCTGTTTTCTTATGTTTCCTATTTTGTCCTACTTATTATTTGTGTAAAATTCATAAAACTACTTAAATAAAGAGTTATAAAAAAAAAAAAAAAAAAAATTAAAACTCAAGAAATACTCTGTGGAAGTTTAATTCACTTTGAAACTTGAACATTTCATTTTGTTATTAGCATATTTGTAAGCACAATGCCAGATATTTAGTTCTTGCTAAAAGTAGTTATTAAGGTGCAGAAGTTAAAATTTCATCTTAAAGAGAGTTCACAAAAGGCCTCTTCACTATTCTCCTTGTATTACTCAAATATTATTTTATTTTATTCTACAGGGAATCAGCTGAATCATCTCCTAAATGTTGCAGCTGCCTTTTCTTTGTGTAACAGGAGTAGAGACCCAATTGCTTAGTTTACATGAGAGGGTCTGTGGCATAGGGGCTGATTTATTAAAATGTTAGATCTTGATTTTTCTAAGACTGAAGTTTTCCACAGCAAAAAAAATGATTGCAATAATTTTCTAAATTCAAGTTTTCCGATTTCTAACGATTGACATGTAGCAATTGAAAAAAAAGGGAAAAAGGAATTTAAGAAAAAAATATACAAAATTCAAAACTTTAAATTTGCCAGCTATAAGCTGGCAAACTTCTGTAGAGGTCCATGGGAGATGTAATTTACAAATTCAAACTATTTTCAAATTTGAGTTTACAAAAATAAATTTTGCACATTCATTTAAGAGAAAATAACAGAGTGCAATTTAGTGCGAGTTTTCCCGCTCGATTTAATGTGATCACGTTTTTTAATAATTTTTCAAGAATTCTAGAAAAAACTGTGCTCAAGTTAATTCAAGCTTTTCCGAAATTCAAAAATTCAAAACTTCAAGTATAACTGTCTGCCAGTAGTTCCACCAATGTGGCTTCTTCCTTTACACTGGATGTAACATTAACAGCACTTTGACTTGGCATATAAACTCTTTAAAGGACATCTAATTTAACCATATACCCTTTTTATTTACAAAAAAAGAACATATTCAAATCTTAACCTTAAATTGTAAATTTAATACATCATAAAGTAAGAGATCAAAAACAGTACATCTTCATTAAAAAGATGATTTAACATCGAAAAATAAGCCCATCCCATCAAACTCATTTCCATGCAAATAATCAACTTTGCAAATATCAATCTGCTGTTAGACAAGTGATTAAAGACATCAAGGCTTAAGACCAAAAGGTCAGCGTGGAAAGCAATTTTTTCATTGATGTTTTATCCATATAATTATTACAAGCACGTTACATACAGAAAATAAGCCCCCCCCCCAAAACAAAGCAGAATATGAGGCAATTTAGTTAATTAGGAAATTGCATATCGAAGATAGGATTATTCATCAGTAGAATTCTTTCTCTCTTTGATAAATGGCATTTCATGATTTCTGGTTAAAAAAATGCCTGCCATTGTTTAACTGTAAACAACATATTCTGCCTTTAAGTGCATATAATAACTTTGCTTTGTTATGGAAATTACCTTGGCCATAGAGAAGGCCATACTTCAGTTCCTCAAGCTGGATTCCAGGCTTTATAAATAGCAATGATTTTGTGAGGGGAAAATGTAATAACACCAAATGAAAATGCAAATTGAGACCTTTGCCTAGAATTCATGATCCCTTGTATGGATCTCATTTTGGAAATGATTTGATACATTTCTATCAGCTGCATAAATGCTACAGGAGACAACGAATGCTCTGCAACTGGCAGATGATTGTGAGCCCTTTACATTACTAATGAGATAAGGGGATTGATTTGGGCAACAGAAATTAAATATGCTCTGTTGATATATTTGTTTTTTAAGCAAATCCACTGTTTGCTATGCAGCAACATCTTCAAATAGTTTGCTTTAAGGGGTCACAGTTACTTCAAAAAATACTATACTCCCAAACTATGTTTTTTCTTTCTCAAAAAGTCCCTGCTTTACCCACCATTTGACCCAGCCATGTCTTCTGCTTCTGAATGTGCCAACACATATTCAGAATAGGTACATCAGTGGGGTCATTTATTTAGATAAATATATAAATTTGTGTTACTTGTTGTGGTGTTTAGGGATGTAGCGAACGTCGGAAAAAAATTTCGCGAACATATTCGCGAACTTGCGCAAAAATGCGAGCGGTTCGCGAACGATTCGCGAACCAGATAGACTTCAATGGGAAGGCGAACTTTAACATCTAAAAAAGACATTTCTGGCCAGAAAAATGATTTTAAAGTTGTTTAAAGGGTGCAACGACCTGGACAGTGGCATGCCAGAGGGGGATCAAGGGCAAAAATGTATCTGAAAAATCTGCCTGTGTGTGCTTGGAAGAGATAGTGTAGGGGGAGAGCTGTTAGTGATTTCAGGGACAGATGATAGTAAGTTTGCTGGCTAGTAATCTGCTTGATACTCCTCTGTATTGGAGGGACAGAAGTCTGCAGGGATTTGAGGGACATTTTAGCTTAGGTAGCTTTGCTGGCTAGTAATCTACTGTTCTCTTTAAACAACTGCCATACGTTGACCTTGTAGGCATTGTTTGCCCAGTTTTTTTGGACGCAGCCACTGAAGCACAGTTGCCAGAAAAAATATGCCATATAAATGCTGAAAATAGTAATTTTTCGCCATACGTTGACCTTGTAGACATTGTTTGCCCAGTTTTTTTGGTTGCAGCCACTGAAGCACAGTTGCCAGAAAAAATATGCCATATAAATGCTGAAAATATAAATTTTTTTGGTTGCAGCCACTGAAGCACAGAGGCCAGAAAAATTATGCCATATAAATGCTGAAAATATAAATTTTTTTGGTTGCAGCCACTGAAGCACAGAGGCCAGAAAAATTATGCCATATAAATGCAGAAAATATGCATTTTTTTGGACGCAGCCACTGAAGCACAGTTGCCAGAAAAAATATGCCATATAAATGCTGAAAATAGTCATTTTTTGCCATACGTTGACCTTGTAGACATTGTTTGCCCAGTTTTTTTGGTTGCAGCCACTGAAGCACAGAGGCCAGAAAAAATTAAACCAGTAGGGTTTGCACCCTAGTTTGTAACGGTGGCGGAGGGAGGAGGACGCTAAAGGACAGCTGTGTGTGGAGTCATGAGGCTTGAAGAGAAGGACAGCTGCATAGAAGTCAGAACAAGTCTTCCGGCGTGCAGTAACCCTCCGAGATCCACCCCTCATTCATTTTAATAAAGGTCAGGTAATCGACACTTTTGTGACCTAGGCGAGTTCTCTTCTCAGTTACAATCCCTCCTGCTGCACTGAAGGTCCTTTCTGAGAGCACACTTGAGGCTGGGCAAGACAAGAGGTTCATGGCAAATTGTGACAGCTCTGGCCACAGATCAAGCCTGCGCACCCAGTAGTCCAGGGGTTCATCGCTCCTCAGAGTGTCGATATCCGCAGTTAATGCCAGGTAGTCCGCTACCTGCCGGTCGAGGCGTTCTTTGAGGGTGGATCCAGAAGGGTTGTGGCGCTGCCTTGGACAGAAAAACATTTGCATGTCTGACGTTACAGACTGGCCAAAGGGCTTTGTCCTTGCAGGTGTGCTCGTGGCAGGATTACTGGCACCTCTGCCCCTGGAATGTTGATGAGTTCCTGAAGTGACATCACCCTTAAAAGCATTGTACAACATGTTTTGCAGGCTGGTTTGTAAATGCCGCATCTTTTCGGACTTGTGGTATGTTGGTAACATTTCTGCCACTTTATGCTTGTACCGAGGGTCTAGTAGCGTTGCGACCCAGTACAGGTCCTTCTCCTTAAGCCTCTTGATACGGGGGTCCTTCAACAGGCATGACAGCATGAAAGACCCCATTCTCACAAGGTTGGATGCAGAGCTATCCATCTCCGCTTCCTCATTATCAAGGACTGCATCATCCACGGTCTCCTCCCCCCAGCCACGTACAAGACCAGGGGTCCCCAAAAGGTCACCACTAGCCCCCTGGGAAGCCTGCTCCTGTTGGTCCTCCTCCTCCTCCTCCACAAAGCCACCTTCCTCCTCTGACTCCACTTCTGGCACCTCTCCCTGCGTTGCAGCAGGTGCCTGGGTTCGTTCTGGTGATTCCGACCAGAAATCGTGCGCTTCCAGCTCCTCGTCACGCTGGTCTACAGCCTCATCTGTCACTCGTCGCACGGCACGCTCCAGGAAGAAAGCGAAGGGTATTAGGTCGCTGATGGTGCCTTCGGTGTGACTGACCATATTTGTCACCTCTTCAAAAGGTCGCATGAGCCTGCAGGCATCGCGCATAAGCACCCAGTAACGGGGGAAAAAAATCCCCAGCTCTGCAGATCCAGTCCTACCACCCAGTTCAAAAAGGTACTCGTTGACTGCCCTTTGTTGTTGCAGCAGACGTTCCAACATAAGGAGCGTTGAATTCCAGCGAGTCTGGCTGTCAGAAATCAAACGCCTGACTGGCATGTTGTAGCGCTGCTGAATGTCAGCAAGGCGTGCCATGGCTGTGTAGGAACGTCTGAAATGGGCCGACACCTTTCTGGACTGGGTGAGAACGTCCTGGAATCCTGGGTACTTGGAGACAAAATGTTGGACTATTAAATTTAACACATGTGCCATGCAGGGCACATGTGTTAAATTGCCCAGTCTCAACGCTGCCAACAGATTGCTTCCATTGTCACACACCACTTTTCCGATCTGCAGTTGGTGTGGGGTCAGCCACCGATCGGCCTGTGACTGCAGAGATGACAGGAGTACATCCCCAAGACAGCGTGACAACGGCGTACCTGGCACGTCGAATAGCCTAGGGGGAGCTGGGGGTGCACAGGTGTGGAGGAGGAGAAGGAGGACCCAGCAGCAGAGTAAGAAGAAGAAGAGGAAGAAGACGAGGTAGAGAGCGATGGAGGAGTAGAGGTGGTGGCAGAACCGCGTGCAATCCGTGGCGGTGACACCAACTCATCTGTTGTTGTTGAGCTACCCATTCCCTGCTTCCCAGCCATTACCAAGTTCACCCAGTGGGCAGTGTAGGTGACATACCTGCCCTGACCATGCTTGGAGGACCATGCGTCAGTAGTCATATGGACCTTTGGCCCAACACTAAGTGACAGAGATGCGGTAACTTGGCTCTGCACATGTTGGTACAGGTGTGGTATTCCCTTTTTAGAAAAAAAATTGCGGCTGGGTACCTTCCACTGCGGTGTCCCAATTGCTACAAATTTGCGGAAGGCCTCAGAGTCCACCAGCTGGTATGGTAAAAGCTGGCGGGCTAAGAGTGCAGACAAGCCAGCTGTCAGACGCCGGGCAAGGGGGTGACAGTCAGACATTGGCTTCTTACGCTCAAACATGGCCTTCACAGAAACTTGGCTGGTGGCAGATGACTGGGAATGGGAACAGGTGGTCAAGGTGGAAGGCGGAGTGGAGGGTGGTTCAGACGGGTCAAGGAGAGCAGAGGTAGAGCAGTAAGATGCTGGACCAGAAGGAGTGTGGCTTTTAGTTTGCCTGTTGCCTTTGAGGTGTTGCTCCCAAAGTGCTTTGTGCTTGCCGCTCATGTGCCTTCGCATAGAAGTTGTACCTATGTGGCTGTTGGGCTTACCAAGGCTCAGTTTCTGACTGCACTCATTGCAAATTACAATGCTTTTGTCAGAGGCACACACATTAAAAAAATCCCACACTGCTGACTTTTTGGAAGTGTGCGATCTGGCGGTAAGAGTAGAAGTTGGCGGCATTGGCGGCAATGGCGGGTGCGTTGGCCGGCTGAACACAGGTGCCGATACATGTTGTTGCCCTACTGATCCCTGCGGGCTGTCCTCCCTGCTTCTTCTAAGTCTTATTCTCCTACTGCCTCTCTGACTCTCCGTCTCTCCATCTGAACTACCCTCCTCTTGCTCTCTTCTACTAGGCACCCACAAAACATCAATCTCCTCATCATCATTCTCCTCAGATGCATCAATTTCTTTTGACACATCACAGAAGGAAGCAGCAGCGGGGACCTCCTCCTCATCACTCATTATGTCCATCTCTGTCGTGTTCTCTGCCAGAATTAAATCTGGTGTAACGTCCTCATCTCCTTCATCTTCTTCTGGCAATAATGGTTGCACATTACTCAGTTCAAGAAACTCATGGGAAAATAACTCCTCTGACTCCAGTGAAGAAGGGGCACCGGTGGTGGAGGAAGTGTTACGTGGGGTGGCCATAGCAGTGGAGGATGAGGAGGATGTTGTGGTAAAGTTAGAAACGGTAGAGGATGGGGTGTGCTGTGTAAGCCAGTCAACTACCTCTTCAGCATTTTGGGAGTTCACGGTCATTGGCTTTTTAAAACTGGGCAATTTGCTAGGGCCACAGGATTGCATAGCAGCACGGCCACTAGCACGGCCTCTGCGTGGCGGCCTGCCTTTGCCTGGCATTATTTTTAAAAAAACAACAACAACAAAAACTCAGTTGGTTTTTCTGGAAACGATAATACACACAGCTAGATGGCAGTTTGAAGAAAACAGTGTGCAAATAATGCCTACAAGATCAACGTATACACTACTACAGCGGTGGATACGGATTACGTAAAATATATGAATGCTGCTTGAAAAAAAGTAACTCAAGTGGTTTTTCTAGAGACGATAATATTATCAATATTTAGACAAAATGTGAACAAGCTCACACAGCTAGATGGCGGTTTGAAGAAAACACTGTGCAAATACTGCCCACAAGATCAACGTATACACTACTACAGCGGTGGATACGGATCTCGTAAAATTTATTATGGCTGCTTGAAAAAAGTCACTCCGGTGTTTTTTCTGGAGACGGTAATATTATGGATATTTAGACAGAATGTGAACAAGCTCACACAGCTAGATGGCAGTTGGTTGAATAACACACTGGGCAAAAAATGCCTACAGGGCAAATAATGCCTAAAAGGTCAACTTATACACTACTACAGCGATGGATACGGATTACGTAAAATATATTATGGCTGCTTGAAAAAAGTCACTCCGGTGTTTTTTCTGGAGACGGTAATATTATGGATATTTAGACAGAATGTGAACAAGGTCACACAGCTAGATGGCAGTTGGTTGAATAACACACTGGGCAAAAAATGCCTACAGGGCAAATAATGCCTAAAAGGTCAACTTATACACTACTACAGCGATGGATACGGATTACGTAAAATATATTATGGCTGCTTGAAAAAAGTCACTCCGGTGTTTTTTCTGGAGACGGTAATATTATGGATATTTAGACAGAATGTGAACAAGGTCACACAGCTAGATGGCAGTTGGTTGAATAACACACTGGGCAAAAAATGCCTACAGGGCAAATAATGCCTAAAAGGTCAACTTATACACTACTACAGCGATGGATACGGATTACGTAAAATATATTATGGCTGCTTGAAAAAAGTCACTCCGGTGTTTTTTCTGGAGACGGTAATATTATGGATATTTAGACAGAATGTGAACAAGGTCACACAGCTAGATGGCAGTTGGTTGAATAACACACTGGGCAAAAAATGCCTACAGGGCAAATAATGCCTAAAAGGTCAATTTATACACTACTACAGCGATGGATACGGATTACGTAAAATATATTATGGCTGCTTGAAAAAAGTCACTCCGGTGTTTTTTCTGGAGACGGTAATATTATGGATATTTAGACAGAATGTGAACAAGGTCACACAGCTAGATGGCAGTTGGTTGAATAACACACTGGGCAAAAAATGCCTACAGGGCAAATAATGCCTAAAAGGTCAACTTATACACTACTACAGCGATGGATACGGATTACGTAAAATATATTATGGCTGCTTGAAAAAAGTCACTCCGGTGTTTTTTCTGGAGACGGTAATATTATGGATATTTAGACAGAATGTGAACAAGGTCACACAGCTAGATGGCAGTTGGTTGAATAACACACTGGGCAAAAAATGCCTACAGGGCAAATAATGCCTAAAAGGTCAATTTATACACTACTACAGCGATGGATACGGATTACGTAAAATATATTATGGCTGCTTGAAAAAAGTCACTCCGGTGTTTTTTCTGGAGACGGTAATATTATGGATATTTAGACAGAATGTGAACAAGGTCACACAGCTAGATGGCAGTTGGTTGAATAACACACTGGGCAAAAAATGCCTACAGGGCAAATAATGCCTAAAAGGTCAACTTATACACTACTACAGCGGTAGTAAAATAAAAAAAAGTAAAATAAAAAAAAAAATGAATATTAAAAAAAAAAAAATTAAAGTTGGTGCTGCTGAACTACTAGGAGCAGCAGATTAGCACACCAGTCCCACTCCCCAACACTGCTAGACTAATAGCACTGGGCTCTTATAGTAGTAGTAGTAGTAGTAGTAAAACAACAAAAAAATAAATAAAAGCAGTCCTTACAAGGACTACTGTTATTGCAGCAGTCAGCAGATGAGATCAGAAGCAGGACAGCTGCCCACTGCAGCTACATACAGAGCACTGCAGTAGAAGGTAGATTACTAGCCAGCAAAGCTACCTAAGCTTAAATGTCCCTCAAACCCCTGCAGACTTCTGTCCCTCCAATAACAGAGCAGTATCAAAACGATTACTAGCCAGCAAACTTTCAACTGTCCCTGAAATCACTAACAGGCAGCAGCTCTCTCCCTACACTATCTCTTCAGCACACACAGGCAGAGTGGAAAAACGCTGCAGGGCTTCGGTTTTTATAGGGAAGGGGAGTGGTCCAGGGGAGAGCTTCCTGATTGGCTGCCATGTACCTGCTGGTCTGGGGTGAGAGGGCAAAAAAAAGCGCCAACAATGGCGAACCCAAAATGGCGAACGTCGCGCGACGTTCGCGAACTTCCGGCGAGCGCGAACACCCGATGTTCGCGCGAACAAGTTCGCCGGCGAACAGTTCGCGCCATCTCTAGTGGTGTTACCCTTGTGTTATTTGCACCTCACTTGCTTGATATCTTATTTTTTTTTCTTTTTGATCTGTGTCATTTATTTAGACCCTGGACAGAAGTGCCTATAAATTGGGTACCCTTGACTGGTACATTCCTATTATGAAGGCCTTCACTGTAATAACTAGGCATAGCACACTTGATGCGATAAACCAGGGCAAACATTTATCAAATAGCTTCTCATTGGTTCATGGGGGCAGAGCAGAGCCAACAGACCAGTAAATTTAAGCTACAGGAGTTACACTTTGCAGAGGATCCTCTCTCATTATCACACACACAGCATGTCTTGCCTGAAGCCTCCAGGACCCTTATTGTGAGAAAATGCACTGGCAGAGTGCCATTAGCTGTTGAGTGGGCCTTCTTCCCAAACAAACTGTCCATCCACTTATCTGTGGTGTCCAGCATACAGTAACTCAAGCTTCTCCTGAACTTTCTCACTAGACTGCAACTCAATCCCAAACTGATGCACTATCGTCGTGGTGCTCTACCCCCAATACTCCTTGGGGAGGTGGTCCTTGCTTGAGATCCTATCTACCTCTCATTCCTAGAGTGAGCTGATAACAGTCTCCTACCTCTCTGCCTAGCCCTAGCAAGGAACAGGTACCCACCTGATCTGACTCAGTAATGTATGTTTCAATTACTGATGAAAAGGAAGTGCCTAGATTGTGCACTTCCTTATATAGGACTTGAATGGGAATCCCCCATTCAGGCCAACTGTACTGGCTGGTTCTCCCTGGTGGGTTAATAAAATATTGTCTGAATATTGTCTGAATTATCTCCACTTTGATAAATATTTTTTTTCACCTCCGTACATGCCTACTGTCCTTAGGTAGGTCCTCCTCAACTTGTGAAAATGATTGATTCCCAAGTTAGGGATAAAGTAGGGTGATGAGATGTCTATATGCTCTGTCCTTTGTAAATACAGCCATAATGAGCAAAGACAGAGTTTTTTAATGTCACTTATGTAGTTCCTTGTGCTTCATTTGGGAAGCAATTCTGTTATCAACAGGACAAATAGCAAAGTGCGGAAGTGTAGATCCTCCCTTTTTTCTCACTTTTTCTCTGCTCTTTGGGTAGCAAATCACCTGACTGGCCCATATTTTACAGCCATTCTTTTTATGAAGTCTCACATTTCAATTTAATAGAATGAATGTTTTTGTTTTATTTATTTGTTGTGTTGAATAAAAACTAGATGCCTTCCTCAGTCCAAGGTTTGATTGGATCTGCTCTATATATGGACATCCCAGGGGTTTTTACAACTGATAATAATAGAATTAGTGGAGGCAAAACATATCTACATATAAAGAGCCTACATTTACTATTATAATAGCCTGACATTTTATGGCCAATTTTATATTTGTACCTTATTTCACACTCAGTTTAACCTTAAATATTACTTTGACCTGGAAAAGTCACCTTCAGTTATTATCAGATATAAAATGACAATATAACCCAAACGATCAACTTATATCTTGCTTTGGAGCACACTAAGGATATAAAGTCATAAAGTGAGCATATTTGGATAAATGGACAGAAGAATAAGGTTAAAGTGGTGGTTTTATTAAAAATTGAAACCATTACAATTAATCTGAGTACTAACTTTTCAGAAGCGCTAATTCTAATTAATATATGCATCTACAAAGAAAGATGGCTTTTATTAAACTAAATTATAATCAAAGTTCACATGCAGAGGCTATGCTCATGTAGAATTATGATAATGGCATATGGGTTTATAGCAGTTAGCCCATAATTTCAATTTTTTGTTTCCAGTCACTGCCAGCCGCTGATCATTAATTGTAGTCATACGATTATACTGATCTTTAGAACTCATTTTCCCTGTTTGCCAAAACATGTTTGTTACTGTTTAAAGTTTTATTTTTATGCAATGTCTTCAGAACTTACTCTAAGATAACTGAATTGTTCCAAATTCTACGTATTATGCCTGAAATGTAATAAAATCCTTCTATACCTTCTTCCCACAGGCATGCTGCCGTCTTAGGGACTATTATCCATGTTACTATAGGCACCATCTCTCCCTACTATACCTGCTATCCCACAGTCACACTCCCTTCCCAGAGAGTATTATCCACTGTTACTATAGGCACCATCTCTCCCTACTATACCTGCTATCCCACAGTCACACTCCCTTCCCAGAGACTATTATCCCACTGTTACTATAGACACCATCTCTCCCTACTATACCTGCTATCCCACAGTCACACTCCCTTCCCAGAGACTATTATCCACTGTTACTATAGGCACCATCTCTCCCTACTATACCTGCTATCCCACAGTCACACTCCCTTCCCAGAGACTATTATCCACTGTTACTATAGACACCATCTCTCCCTACTATACCTGCTATCCCACAGTCACACTCCCTTCCCAGAGACTATTATCCACTGTTACTATAGACACCATCTCTCCCTACTATACCTGCTATCCCACAGTCACACTCCCTTCCCAGAGACTATTATCCACTGTTACTATAGACACCATCTCTCCCTACTATACCTGCTATCCCACAGTCACACTCCCTTCCCAGAGACTATTATCCACTGTTACTATAGACACCATCTCTCCCTACTATACCTGCTATCCCACAGTCACACTCCCTTCCCAGAGACTATTATCCATGTTACTATAGGCACCATCTCTCCCTACTATACCTGCTATCCCACAGTCACACTCCCTTCCCAGAGACTATTATCCACTGTTACTATAGGCACCATCTCTCCCTACTATACCTGCTATCCCACAGTCACACTCCCTTCCCAGAGATTATTATCCACTGTTACTATAGGCACCATCTCTCCCTACTATACCTGCTATCCCACAGTCACACTCCCTTCCCAGAGACTATTATCCCACTGTTACTATAGGCACCATCTCTCCCTACTATACCTGCTATCCCACAGTCACACTCCCTTCCCAGAGACTATTATCCACTGTTACTATAGGCACCATCTCTCCCTACTATACCTGCTATCCCACAGTTACACTCCCTTCCCAGAGACTATTATCCACTGTTACTATAGACACCATCTCTCCCTAATATACCTGCTATCCCACAGTTACACTCCTTTCCCAGAGACTATTATCCACTGTTACTATAGGCACCATCTTTCCCTACTATACCTGCTATCCCACAGTCACATTCCCTTCCCAGAGTTTATTATCCACTGTTACTATAGGCACCATCTCTCCCTACTATACCTGCTATCCCACAGTCACACTCCCTTCCCAGAGACTATTATCCATGTTACTATAGGCACCATCTCTCCCTACTATACCTGCTATCCCACAGTCACACTCCCTTCCCAGAGACTATTATCCACTGTTACTATAGGCACCATCTCTCCCTACTATACCTGCTATCCCACAGTCACACTCCCTTCCCAGAGATTATTATCCACTGTTACTATAGGCACCATCTCTCCCTACTATACCTGCTATCCCACAGTCACACTCCCTTCCCAGAGACTATTATCCCACTGTTACTATAGGCACCATCTCTCCCTACTATACCTGCTATCCCACAGTCACACTCCCTTCCCAGAGACTATTATCCACTGTTACTATAGGCACCATCTCTCCCTACTATACCTGCTATCCCACAGTTACACTCCCTTCCCAGAGACTATTATCCACTGTTACTATAGACACCATCTCTCCCTAATATACCTGCTATCCCACAGTTACACTCCTTTCCCAGAGACTATTATCCACTGTTACTATAGGCACCATCTTTCCCTACTATACCTGCTATCCCACAGTCACATTCCCTTCCCAGAGATTATTATCCACTGTTACTATAGGCACCATCTCTCCCTACTATACCTGCTATCCCACAGTCACACTCCCTTCCCAGAGACTATTATCCCACTGTTACTATAGGCATCATCTCTCCCTACTATACCTGCTATCCTACAGTTAAACTCCCTTCCCAGAGACTATTATCCCACTGCTACTATAGGCACCATCTCTCCCTACTATACCTGCTATCCCACAGTCACACTCCCTTCTCAAATACTATTATCCCACTGTTACTATATACACCATCTCTCCCTACTATACCTGCTATCCTACAGTTAAACTCCCTTCCCAGAGACTATTATCCCACTGCTACTATAGGCACCATCTCTCCCTACTATACCTGCTATCCCACAGTTACACTCCCTTCCCAGAGACTATTATCCACTGTTACTATAGACACCATCTCTCCCTACTATACCTGTTATCCCACAGTCACACTCCCTTCTCAGATATACTATATACCATCTCTCCCTACTATACCTGCTATCCCACAGTCACACTCCCTTCCCAGAGACTATTATCCACTGTTACTATAGACACCATCTCTCCCTACTATACCTGCTATCCCACATTCACATTCCCTTCCCAGAGACTATTATCCACTGTTACTATAGGCACCATCTCTCCCTACTATACCTGCTATCCTATAGCCACAGTCCCTTCCCAGAGGCTATTATCAGTATAGGCACCATCTGTCCATACTATATCTGCTATCCTACAGTTCCTTCCTAGAGTTTATTGTCGGATTTATCCTCCTATAGTCCTCCAGGGATATAAGATTCTCACCCACAATGAGTTAGTCCTTCTACTTACACAAATCGAACCTGGCCCTGCAGTTCCCCCTGGGCCTGACTTGAACCAATCAGATTCACTCAGGAAATTAACCAGACAGCTTTATTTAAGGTATAAATTAACATAGAGTATTACAATACAGTATTAAAGTGGACCTGTCACCCAGACACAAAAGTCTGTATTATAAAAGTACTTTTCAAATTAAACATGAAATCCAATTTCTATCTTTTATTAAAGCATTCATAGCTGTTGTAAGCTCATTTAAAAATCTCAGCTGTCAATCAAATATTGTCTGCCACTCAATTACTTTCACTTTCACAATTACTTTCACTTTCAATTCAGCACTTCCTAGATGTCACTGCTCTCCACATATTCCCCCGTTCTCTTTACCATTTATTTGTGTAGCCAGGGCATGGGGATGGACTGTTACAGAGCCTATTGATTGCCTACTACCACTACAGGAATTTCTGCTCTACCTGCATACTCAATATATAGATTTATGAGCAGCCATTTAGTAACAGTGGAGCAAGGCAAAAAAAACATGGCCCTTTGTCAAAACTAGGCTAGGGAGGGTGGACAGACACAAATGTGTAAACATACAGGATGTACATAGAAGAACAGAATATGTTTGATAACAGGACAATTAGTAATTTAAATTGAAACATAGTGAGTGATTTTTTTTACAACACTTGTTACATTTGCTGCTTCTGATAGGCAATAGGAAAGCAATGAAAACATATTAAACAGACAATAAAAAATGCTCTAGTAAAGAAGCAGCACTTTAAATAAACTGCATTAATGCCATAAATAATCCATAGCACCAGCAAAGACCCCATAAGGTAATAACCGTATATATTCCACAAAGTACTGAGTGAATAAAACAAATCTGTACAGAGATTATGATGTTGTTTAGGGCATTTTGCCTGGAGTTCCTTTTCTACAAATAATAAATTAATGTCATATAATATGTTGACGTCACTGCAACATTAATAAACCATATCAAGGTTATTTTGCTGTTACAGCAATTTTCCAAGAGATGTTTCTTTATGTTCCAACGGAGAAAGGAATATCCATAGATAACCTTGCTAGCTTTGCCTTTAAGGCATGTCATAGCATATACAGTATATTTGCGCTATGGGTCAGAAACAGCACCAACCATTTTTTTCACTGCAGTTGAATCTCTTACAATAACGTTTCAACCCTTATTACTTCAGTAAACTGTACTGTAATAAGCCCCTTGCATTATGTCTTTTGTTGATGTAAGGAATCAGGGACCTACCTTATTTGCATTTCTCCAGTATTTCCTTAAAATATACCATCTTAGACTCCTAAAACAGAGAATATATATAGGTTAGGGGCATTTTATAACACAGGAGAAATAACAATATTCTGGTTCAGGTTCAAACAAGCACAGTTTTATTTAGAAGATAAATAAGTTAGCTTGTGTATGGGGTTGTTAAGGGAAACTTGTATGGAGGTGAAAAAAAATAACTTTTGTTTTTCATGTGTTAATAGTTTGGCAATGTTACAGTTCCCCCAGTAGGTGGCACCAACACCTAATGTTCCCTGCAGGAGCATATATATGCATTTTAGGACATCTTCAAGAGAGCACATGCTCCTGCATGTGCTCTCGTAAAAAAGAAGTATGCAGACTCGTCTCGTATTCTACTCACTTATCCGCCCACATTTGCTGTTGCAATCTCCCCCCTCGTCGATCATTCTTCAGCCCTCCTCGGTCCTTAGACCTCCCTCCTCGGTCCTCAGCCCTCAATACAAAAGCCCTCTGTCCTTGGCCCTCCATTCTCAGACCTCAGCTCGTAAGCCAGGCTGATAGCTAAGGAGGAAGGGCCGAGGAGGGAGGGTTGAGGAATGAGCCACGAGGGGGGAGATTGCAACAGCAAATGTGGGTAGCACAGAGGTGTGACTGCAGTTTCTTTGGATAAGTGAGTAGAATAAGAGATGAGTCTGCATAATTCTTCTTTATGAGACTGCATGCAGGAGTGTGTGTTCTCCTGATGATGTCCTAAAATGGATTTTGTTCATTTGTTGCCAATCTGGCCACAGGTGATTTGTGTAAGCCATGTGACTTAGAAGTCACTGAGGGGTTCTGTGACCATATAAAGGCACAAGGCACAAGGCTGAGTTATACAGGGAACTCTGAGTATCACTCATGTATTATAAGGGATAATGTACCCCCTACTGTAAATAATAAGTATATTAGAAGTCCTGAGGAGTTCTGTGACCATATAAAGGCACAAGGCTGCAGGCTGAGTTATACAGGGAACTCTGAGTATCACTCATGTATTATAAGGGATAATGTACCCCCTACTGTAAATGATAAGGATATTAGAAGTCACTGAGGGGTTGTTCTGTGACCATATAAAGGCACAAGGCTGCAGGCTGAGTTATACAGGGAACTCTGAGTATCACTCATGTATTATAAGGGGTAATGTACCCCCTACTGTAAATAATAAGTATATTAGAAGTCCTGAGGGGTTCTGTGACCATATGGAGGCACAAGGCTGCATGCTGAGTTATACAGGGAACTCTGAGTAACACTCATGTATTATGAGGGATAATGTACCCCCTACTGTAAATGATAAGGATATTAGAAGTCACTGAGGGGTTCTGTGACCATATAAAGGCACAAGGCTGCAGGCTGAGTTATACAGGGAACTCTGAGTATCACTCATGTATTATAAGGGATAATGTACCCCCTACTGTAAATGATAAGGATATTAGAAGTCACTGAGGGGTTGTTCTGTGACCATATAAAGGCACAAGGCTGCAGGCTGAGTTATACAGGGAACTCTGAGTATCACTCATGTATTATAAGGGATAATGTACCCCCTACTGTAAATGATAATGATATTAGAAGTCACTGAGGGGTTGTTCTGTGACCATATTAAGGCACAAGGCTGCAGGCTGAGTTATACAGGGAACTCTATCACTCATGTATTATAAAGGATAATGTATCCCCTACTGTAAATGATAAGGATATTAGAAGTCACCTAGTGGTTCTTTGACCATATAAAGGCACAAGGCATTATGCATAATTTTACAGGTTATCAAACTCCAATATAACTTTTGTAAAACCTTATACATTATTCACATGTTGGGTTGTATATTATTAACATATAAGTATTCAGCTTAATAATGTTAAAAGATGTACTTTTTAGTACAGTGGTTTTAACTCATCAGCTTATAGTAACTGTTACTGTAAAAAGAAGCACACTGGAATAAACTGCTTGTCTGAGCCTGCTATTATTTGACTTTTATAAATGATACCCAGCTGCTGCTGCATGAGCACAGCTCTGATATTCTGTCTTTAAAACCATGGGTTACTTTTTAGAAATGATTACTATGAATATAACAGGCTGCCATGAAACCAATGCACAGAGTGTCTTGCCTTGGAATCCAAAGCTTTCCTTAGGGCTTTAGTAAATGAACCCATTGCTCAGTTAATAATTAGAAATGCCAAGGTAAGTCTACAAACATTTTTTTAGAAATACTCATTTTGAATCAAAACTCATCCTAAAGGATTACTAAACTTATTTTTATTCAGTCCTACTGCCAGCTTTAAGCAAATGCAGTGGAAGAAACACTGTTGAACTTTGCTTTACTTGGTTGGAGATTAGACCACATTAGGATCAAGCTTAATATTTAGTGACGGGTGAATTTTTTGGCAGGTGCGAATTTGCGGCAAATTTCCACTTTTTGCCACTGGTGAATAAATTCACGAATTTTCCGCAACAATTAAACGGACGTCCATTGACTTTAAAGTGCGTCAATTGTCGCCAGCATCGAAAATGTTGCCGGCATCAATTTTGACAGTGATGTATTGTTGCCGGCATCAAAATTCTCGTTTTGCGAATTTCATGCCGAAACAGGACATATTGGCCCATCACTAATATTTATTTCCTATAACTAGTGATGAGCAAAACGTCTTGTCCAGTTTCACCATGAACAAGATGCTCATAGACTCCATTGGGTTAAAAAAATTGAAGTCCATGGACATATTTTCATTTTTCACTGTTTTGTGTATTTTCGGAGAAGTCAAATAGGTCAGCTTCGCCCACCACTACTTATAACTATATATAACCAGGAGCCCTGTAGAAGGAGATAAGCAGGATTAGCAGAATAGGAAACAACAGGCTATGTGAAACTCTTCATTGGAAAGGTATTGCTTCACAGCGGCAAATTCACTAACCGGCGAAGTGGCTATCGCTAGCGAAAATTCGCCAGTGTAACATCATTGTGCCACTTCAACAATTTACTAAAAGTGTCCCTGGCAATATTAGATAGACTAGCACAACTTCGCAGACTAAGGCAAACTTGCACTCTGGCGAAGGGGCGAAACTACGCAAATTTAAGTTTACTTCGCCAGGTCAGACTGAAAAAGATCAAATTTTTTTTAGGGTACCCTCCTTCCCCCCTACTTTTGTTAACATATGGCACCTAAACTATACTGTGGGCACATGTGTAGGGCGTTAGAACACTTCTATATAATTTTTTTAAGTTTCCCTGGGCTTGTGTAGTGTTATTTATTTGCTGCAGCATACACGTCCATTCAAACTTCTATTTCGCGTTGTATGCAAATTAGCCTTCACTAGCACAATTTCGAGCCGCTGATCGCAATATCGCTAGCGCAACTTCGCAAATTATCAGTAACTTGTGCGCAACTTCGGATCTTCGTGAATTTGTGCAGTCCTGGCGAATCTATGCCTGGCAAAGTGCGGTGAAGACAATGCTGGCTCAACTTCGGAGGTAAGTAAATTTGCTCCACAGTGTTTCAAACTAAACTAAAACCATGAATGTCATTAAATTTGTTAAAAGATCTAAAAATAAAAAGTATGAATGAATAAAAAAGCACTGAAAAAATACAAATACCTGATTAACCATTTTTGTGGTTTTTACACTTTATAAATCTAAATATTGTAGAGCTTTTAGGAAAAATAGGAAAACTATGAATTTTCTAAAATTTGTGAAAAAAATTGTAATTTGATTGTTAGTGAAAGGGCCCCTTAGTTTATGGGCTTTGTCATGTTTTCAAAAACCTCTAAAACCATTAAAATCTGATCTTTGATAAATCGCCACCTTAGTATTTCTCCATGCATTTTGTTTTGTTGGGAAAAAAATGCATTTTTGTGCTGGGAAAAAATTTAAAAAAGCATCCACTGACTCTATTTTAGTGAAAATTCATAATTTTTTACATTTTTCTATAGTTAAGTTTTCCTGCATTTTTCAGTTTTCATTTGCAGTTTTTCACCTAAATGTACCTGCTCTGATGCTCTTTATATGGTATGGCAACATTTTAGCTACCTGCATTTTATACATTTTTATTTTAAAAGTAAATTAAAACCTTTATCACGAATGGAAGAGTTTTAGAATTAGAAGAGATTTTTCCTTGGTTTTCTTCAGGAAAAAATTCTAAATAATAATTAGATAACAGAGGAAAATTCCAAGGTGAAAACAGGGGGGATAAAATTGTGAAAAAAATTCTACAATGCATTTTTATATATTTGCAAACATTTGTTGAACGTGGCGAAAACAAATTCCCAGCAACTACTATTATAATAAAAAAATGTTACTGCCTCTCAATTTTTTTCTAATTAAATATCTGAAAAGATTATACTGCAATTCTCTAGGAAACAATGATTTATGTTAAATTAAGCAGAGGCACATTTGTGGTTGAATAAAAACCCAGAGAAAATAATTGTACAGTAAATAGCAGAGTACATACTACAGTAACTAGTAGGAAAACATACACTTTGAAAAAAAATAGCCTCATGGGAAAAACATAAAAAATTTAATTTTTATCCAAATTTCCTGTAGTGGAAAAATTATGGAATGTTTCAAAATGTGCCCTCTAATGTTAGCATATTTTTGTGATTTTGCCAAGCAGTGCTATGATGTCACTGATCGCCTCATTGGCAAGTGACTGTTTTATCTGACTTAGGGTGGACCTCTATAGTTAATCTTATAGTTTATCCAACTTAACATAGAGGTACCCTCCTATAACCATTGCTCCATATGCTCCCTAGGCACATTCTGCCCTTTTTCTTTTACTTAAAAAGTGAAGACCACAGAAACACTGTCCATCCATAGGGATTACTATACCCCTTGGCATGCAAAATAGTAAATTGTTAAAACCAACTCTTTTTTTCAATGCCAGATTTGAGCATTTGCACCATGGTTCTGTTGTTCATATTTTAATTTACTTATTATCAACTATTATTGCAACAAAAATATTTTACTGTGTGATTCCGCATTTGGGAACCATTATTGTACATTATATCATTCATTGAATTCACTGAATAAATTACTAGCACATTAATTCACATTCTCATTATTAAGCTGTTTGTAACCATTACCTGTGGTCATAGCCTAGTGAACAATGCCATGAAGAGGTTAAAAAAAGCAGGAATGATATCCTACAATTTAAAGTTCTTTAATGGATTTTTTTTAAATTAAAAGTTCAACTGAGATTTTTATTAATCAAAACAAATTTGATGGGACCTGGCAAGTCATTTGGGATGAAAAGAGAGAGAAGTTTCTGTACTGCAGCTGAGCTCTCACTTTCTATTCTTTGAAGCTATGAGAATAGGAATCAAGTGCTGCTTTTTAATTGGGCTGCTTTCAGGTTTGACATCTCAAGCACAAGAAAAAAGTTAAGTTTTTGTTATATAAACAATATTTTGGTTCATAAGCATTTATATTTGTTCAGTCACTCAATGTATACAATGTATCAGCAAAAATATTTAACATAAATGAAACCCCAAAAATAAAATATTAAATCTCTTGTGATATAATGAATTTACATTATAATGAATATCCAACCTCAGATGTTGGCTGTACATCATTGAAAACAATGAAGGAACAATAGGTTACCTGATAATTTGAAGACATCTTTGTAGATATTCTGAATAAGGTTCAAACTGGCCATAGGACAAAAAAATCAGTTCTATGGCAAGATCACCAACATGTTGGTGGTTGACAGATTAAGCCATCCAATTAGTTGGATACTAGGCACATGATTGGATCACATGGGTAGCCTTCACAGACTTATCAGGAGAACATGAATCCACAGCCCAATGTGGTCCTCGACATCACATTTTTTCAAATTGATAATTAGATATTGGTTGGACAAGCCATCATTTTGGCCATTGAAAGTTTAACATTGATTGTGTATGGCCAACCTATTGTAGTGTACACAGCTATTCATAACAGGATCCTTTAATAATTTCCTTCTATAGGTATTTAAAGATGATCAAAGCTATTTGGCATTTTGAGTTTGTGAAAAACATATCTTTGCTGTGGGTCCAAAATTTTCTGGCATTATGTTCATTCCAGGGATTGGAAAGTGATGTTAAGCGAAAGAGTTGTGTCCTCCACTTATGCATAGGGAAAATTTGTATATTATAGCTCATGTTGTGCTCAAATGCAATTTATTTGGGGATTTCCAGATTACAGATCTTTCCATAATTTGGATATTCATACCTTATGTCTACTAGAAAATCATGTAAACATTAAGGGGCAGATTTATCAAGGGTCGAAATTTGGAAGTACAAAAAACTTCGAAATTCAACCATCGAATTGAAAAACTTTGAATTGGAATATCGAATTTGATGTTTTTTCACCGAATTTGGCAATCCTACGATTGAATAAAAATTGTTAGCTCGAACAATGAAATCGTTCGAATTGAACAATTTGAACGATTTTAGCGTACGATCAAAGGATTTTTATTCAATGTGTAAAGACTTAGAAAAAGTTTGTAGAAGGTCCCCATAGGCTAACATAGCAATTCGGCAGGTTTAATTTGGCGAAATATTGAAGTCAAAGTTTTTTTAAAGAGACAGTATATTGATTATCAAACGTTTGAATATTCGAATGATTTTTACTTTGAATCGAAGTCGAAGTAAATTCAAAGTCGTAGTATCCTATTCGTAGGTCGAAGTATCCGAAAAATTACTTTGAAATTTGAACTTTTTGTACTTAGAAAATTCACTCGAACCTTAGTAAATCTGCCCCTAAATAAAACCAATAGTCTGGTTCTGCAATAATGATTAATAATATCTTAGTCTGGATCATGTACAAGATACTGTTTTATTATTACAGAGAAAAATATAAGAATTTTTATTATATTAATAATAACAATTATTATATTTTTATTATAATTATTATTTGTATTGATATTTGCATTATTTGGATCAAATGGGGTCTATGGGAGATTGCTTTTTTATAATTCTGAGCTTTTTGGATCCCATACCTGTAATATAAATACAGCAATCCCTATAGTCTCAAAGGGCAGCAGCAGTGTATGTGACATTTGCAGTTATGAAATCTGACACATTTTCACCAATTTTTTTTTTTATTTTTAAACCTTCTGTGTTATTAAACCATCATAGTTCTGCCTGGATTATAAAAATTCACTTTTTTGTTGGAACAGTAATATTAAAAATATCAAAAACTCATTATTATATATCTCTATACACTGTTACTATGGAATTATACACTTTAAGAAGCCGTCAAAAGGGGATCACAGCTTTCTATTGGTAACGGATGTCTGGCTTCAAAATTCATTGTTATTAATATATGTCCTGCCAATCCTTCAACAAAATTGGTAGAAACAGAACACATCAATCATGCAAAATGTGAATGTATAAAGCTTGCTGAAATGTTGATTTACTGTATAATTCCATACTAGTTTACGGTATACGTTGAAGGTAAATGTCAGGGAACATAGAAGTCACAGACAAATATATTTTTCATAAAAACATTAATTCCTCGCACTTTTCTCTTTCCTTGTTGGGCTCCTTTAGAAGTCAACACAATTTATGCTGAGATTTAAAAAGAATGGGAGAAGATATAACTTAAAAATACATTTTTCTTGTACTTTCCCAGTACTTCCAGTCTGAAGAGGAAATTAAAGAACAGCAGACAGACCCTTACATTACATTCCCCTTGTCTGTGTCTTTATAAACCAGACTCTTACCTAATGCTAGCAATCCAAACTTCTGTAGGAAAAAATAAAAACTGTAAGCAGAGCAAGCAATAAACCTTCCAATACATGTCTTTTTTTATATCCCTTGTTCCCACCGATTTTTGTCCAGGAAATTTGTCCAGGAAAGCAGAGCTTCTTAATTTCAAGTGTGAAAAATCACTAGACAGAAAACATAAATGCCATTGAGATAAAATTAGTGATGAGCGAAAATTCTTCAGCAGGTTTTGCCACAAAAAAAAGATGCAAAAAGGGTTAACTCCAATGGGTTAAAAAAATTGATGTGTGTAAATAATAATTCTGCCATATGGGTCAGATTTGCTCATCGCTAAATATTATGGGGCAAATTTACTTAAGGTAGAATATCGAGGGTTAATTAACCCTCGATATTCGACTTTCGAAGTTAAAATCCTTTGACTTCGAATATCAAAAAATCATTTGATTGAACGATTAAATCGATTGGAAGGATTTTAATCCATCGATCGAATGATTTTTATTCGACGAAAAAAAGCTACCAAAGCCTATGGGGACCTTCCCCATAGTGTGAAAAAATTGAAACAACTGATGCAAAAAAACAGCAGTAGCAAATCTTTTTTGGAATTCTCCAAACTCAATTTTTTTTTTTAAAAGAATTATCCACAAAAAGATCAGATTAAAAATCAGATTAAGCCTGGTAAACATCTGAATATATCACTGGGAGGTGCATTTTCAACAATCAAGCTATTTTATATTTTAGTTTTGTTTTAAACATTTGAATTTGTAAGAATTAATGGAACAATGTGATTTCTGCTGACCACATTTTTTCAGTTCAAGTTTTTCCGAAATATGCTAGTAATCAAGAAAAAAAAGATCAAGTTTAACCTTTATTTTTTATAATGACATTATGTTTTCATAAAAGCTTAAATTAGAAAATTAAGAAATGTTTCCGCTCAAGCCACTGACATTTGGGGGAACATTTACTAATGAAAAAAAGTGAAAAAAACATCAAAATTCGACCATCGAATTGTAGTAGTTCGATATCCAAATGTTGGCTATAGGTTCTAGGAGGTCCCCATAGGCTAACATAGCAATTCGGCAGGTTTAAGGTGGCGAAGTTTTGAAGTCAAAGTTTTTTAAAGAGACAGTACTTCGATTTTCGAATGGTCGAATATTCAAAGTTTTTTCAATTCGAATTGAAGTCGAATTTGGCCTATTCGATGGTCGAAGTACCCAAAAAATTACTTTGAAATTCGAAGTTTTTGAATTAGAAAATTCACTTTGACCCTAAGTAAATGGGCCCCATACTGTATTGAAATTAAAAACCTGTTTCTAAGTATTAGTGCTTCAATAGGCTTTCTAAGCAGCATGAACTTAATTGCAATACTATAACCTTTTTGTTGGGCTAGTTTTGATTATGTTTCATGTATTTTTATCCTACATTTATTGTGCATCTCAATGAAATTCATTCATTCATTGATCTTCTCAATGCTAGATCATATGTGCTTGAATTATGATGGAGAAGCGGCTAAGACATTGACATTACAATGGTTTCTAATTTAGAGAAGTCTAGTTGTCTCTATAGATTAGCTTCATTTAATTTTTAGCAAATATCTTCATCTGATTGTCCTTCAATAATAAAGTTTGAAAATCTACAGGACAAAAAATCTGTGTATAGAACTGCAAAAGCAAATTGGAATGAATAATTATTGCATATTCTTTAATGGGTTGTTCACCTTTGAGACTTTTAGGGGCAGATTCACTAAGGGTCGAATTTCGAAGTTAAAAATACTTCGAAATTCGACCCTCGAATTGAAATCCTTCGACTTCGAATATCGAAGTCGAAGGATTTAGCGCTAAACGTTCGATCGAATGAACGATTAAATCCTTCGAATCGAACGATTCGAAGGATTTTAATCCAACGATCGAACGAAAATCCTTCGATCAAAAAAAGCTTAGCAAGCCTAAGGGGACCTTCCCCATAGGCTAACATTGACTTCGGTAGCTTTTAGCTGCCGAAGTAGGGGGTCGAAGTTTTTTTTAAAGGGAAAGTACTTCGACTATCGAATGGTCGAATAGTCGAACGATTTTTACTTCGAATCGTGCGATTTAGTTCGATTTCGATCGAATTCTAACGAATTTAACCAATTCGATGGTCGAAGTACCCAAAAAAAACTTCGAAATTCGAAGTTTTTTTCAATCGAATCCTTCACTCAAATTTAGTGAATCGGCCCCTTGGTATGATGTAGAGAGTAATATTGGGAGATAATTTGCAATTTGTTTTTATTTTCTATTATTGAAGGTTTTTGAGTTATTTAGCTTTTTATTCAGCAGCTCTTCGATTTGTTTTTTAAGCAATCAGGTAACTAGGGCCCAAATTACCCTAGCAACCATGCATTGATTTGAGTAAGAGACTGGAATATGAATAGGAGAGAGTCTGAATAGGGATCAGTAATAAAAAGTAACAATAACAATACATCTCTCGCCTTACAGAGAATTTATTTTTTAGAAGGGGACAGTGTCCCCCATTTGAAAGCTGCAAAGAATCAGGAAAAAAAGGCAAATAACTATAAAACTATAAAAAATAAATAATGAAAAGTCAATTGAAAAGTTGCTTAGAGTTGGCCGTTCTGTAACATAATAATAGTGACCCTAACCGTGAACCACCCCTTTAAGTCCTTATGAACCCTTTATAAATCACTACATACAGTACTTAGTACATTATTGCATGATTTATTGTAGCTAGAATTGTTAATATGATAAAAACAAACGTGTATTACGTCCCTTTTTGTTGTCCCCCCAACCCAGATTGTTCAGATGTCTCAGCTGAACTGAGAAATATTTCATCATCTTGAAAATACATCAGATATCCTGATGGTTATGGGTCACACTCTTCCTGCGGGTCTCTTCCTCTGCCCAACTCATTTATTTTAAAGGAAAACTATACCCCCAAAATGAACACTTAAGCAACAGATAGTTCATATCATATTAAGTGGCATATTAAAGAATCTTACCAAACTGGAATATATATTTAAGTAAATATTGCCCTTTTACATCTCTTGCCTTGAGCCACCATTTCGTGATGGTCTCTGTGCTGTCTCAGAGATCACCTGACCAGAAATACTACAACTCTAACTGTAACAGGAAGAAGTGAGGAAGCAAAAGACACAACTCTGTCTGTTAATTGGCTCATGTGACCTAACATGTATGGTTTGTTGGTATGTTTGTGAGTACAGTGAATCCTACGATCCCAGGGGGCGGCCCTTTTTTAAAACGGCAATTTTCTATTTATGATTACCCAATGGCACATACTACTAGAAAAGTATATTATTATGAAAATGGTTTATTTACATGAAGCAGGATTTTACATATGAGCTGTTTTATGCAATATATTTTTATAGAGACCTACATTGTTTGGGGGGTATAGTTTTCCTTTAAGTGTTTCCAATTATTCAATTCAGGGGCCTTCATAAGCCCAATAGAAGCAGCTCCTGGTTAAAGCCTCAGAGCCAGATCTAGCATTAGTCTGTTCCTGTGTTTCTTGTTCCTGATTCCAGCCTTTGTTCCTGATTCCTGCCATGGTTCCTGAGTCCCCACCTGGTTCAAGTTCCAGTTTGTGTTGATAAATTACCTCCAATGTCTTTCTCTGGAATGACACAGAGCACACCGGAACAGCATGGGTATTACTAGCAGGCATAACCTTGCTCGTTTATTGCGGATGCAACGTTTCGGGCGTGACCCAAAAGCTAAGGGCCGCTGTGCTTTTGAGGTTGCCCAATTCCTCAGTCATCGAGCACCTGGGATTCGTTTGTTCCTGGACGGCCAGGGTGTGCGAGTGTAAGTTTGTTCTTTTACAATTTCTCTGGAATGACCCACCATGACCTATAAGACTTTCCTTTCTTCAAATGTCCCTGAAATAACCCGTCATGATGCATCCAGATGTCTCTGGAATTCCCACGTGAGATTAAATATTAAAATCTCCTCCATCTCCTCCCAACATGATGCATACAACTCTTCTCTAGTGATGAGCGAAATTTAACACCCATACAGTATATTCCATTGGGTGAGAAAAATTGTTGTGCAACAAAAAAATCTGATGCGAAAATTGGTCACATTTGCCTTCACTACTCTCCTCTTCCCTCTCATGAAGATTATGATTTCTCTCAAGTTTCTATCTGTCTTTGGAATTGTCAACCTTGACCTAGCCAACTCTCCTTCATCCCCCAAATCTTCAAAGATCCTTGTTGACCCATCTGGCTTAAGTGAAGTCCACATCCAGTACCATAAATAATAAATGGCTATTTTCTAGTTAAACGTTATATATCAATTGTTCCCCAAACCTTTAGATTATAAGGTATTGTAGACAGACCTCTCTCATTCACTTGGTTCATTCTATAAAACCTGTCAGTTAATTTACTGTAAGCCCCTTGTTTTGTATCTGTGTTACTTGCATGTACAGTAAATATGAATAAACACATGTTCCATATATTAAATAAAGCAACATTCTTAAATTCCCTCTTTGTTTATATTGCTGAAATACGGTTTACATGTATTTATGTGTGTGTTTATCTGTGTGTAAGGTAAAAAAGGTAAAAATAAAATGTTTATTTCAAAATACACTCTCCAGTAAATAAATTCATATTGGAGGAGGTAATACTTTATAAAGCTTTACTTTAAAACCTCATTCTGAAAATGCAATGTGACACAGTGTCCTGAGTTGGACATAGAGTATTAACCTTTATTTACATTGTTTTTTGAACATTTTACTTTTGATTAGACTGACATAAGCATGGATCATGGTGTTTGTATTTCCACTCTGTGCAGTTTTTAAGCATTTGAAATTAACTATATAAACATGTTTCCAGTGATTTATCTGACATCTTTGATTTGCTGTCATTCATTCAATATTTTTTTTTTTTACAAAGATTCTATTTTAGATTTCAGTAAAGAAAATAGGAAAAGCAAATAAATACCCAGATCTCGAAAACAAACACACTTTCTCCACCAAGAACCATAAAGAAAAAATAAATGTAAAATTATTGAAAAAAAATAAATACAGAGAAACCTAACTGAGAAAAGTTGAAAAGACAAACACATTGCATTATCAGGACACAATTATAATTTACCTACGTATGTGGTACAGGTATTCCCATAAATGGCCCTGGATCTTTACATGTAACTTTTACTAAAACTTAAAATTTAAGGAAACAGAGGGAAAACAGCTACTAGCTGAATAACCGATTGGACATACCTATTGGACATAATTATTTAGCTGTAGAATTGAAATTAAAATAAATAAAAGTACAGGTAAAAAATCCATAAAAAATCTGAACTTTTGCAAGGTAAAGTTTAGTTTAGAATCAGTCCCACAAAATATATTTCCAATTTATAAAGTGAAACCAGGAGGGTTTACCCTTGAGCCCAACATCATTAGTTCTCTCTCTGCATTTTGTACAGGACACAGATGTTCTCCTCTGCTATAGGGATTCCATTATATGGAGGTTATTGTATGTACCAGGATAAAACACAAGGGATGAAAATAATAATAATAATAATAATAATAATAATATGAATTAGAACTGTTTACAAGTGTAGAGTAAAATATGTAAACTATGGTTTGATCCATGATCCTGTGTACTAATTTAGACCAGTTAAAAATATATAACTTCTGTTTTCTTTGACCTATGTTTTGTTTTTTGAGAAATTATAATTGCTGAGTTGTTTGTGCTTTTGTTCTGACATATGATTGTATAGTCAGCCTGACAGTAGTATCCAGGCTTTAATGAGTACCAGATACTGATATTCTGCCAAAAGTAGAATTATAATATTGGATGCAACTGCTAGTTTTCTTGCCATTTGTAATAACTGTCAATAGGAATCTTGGCAGATTTTACCAAGTTCTGGAACCCATTCTAGAGTATAGATAATGGAAACATTAACTGATAAGTCAAGGACACAGCTATGCCCATGGCCAACTCTACATTTTCAACAGGAAATCTCTGTCTTCAATGATTGTAAGTGTAACAGCACACCCAGCACTTTTACCTAATGTTTGTCATTGTGGCTTAGGATGACAACTTGTATTACATGAAGCTCATAGTGTAAAAAAAAACTGTGACACTTTAAAACACATTTGCAGAAAATGACTATATTATTAATTCATTTTATGTATAATCCCCATCCATAATGCCACTATTTTATATTTGATTATTTACTCTTTGAATTCAGTCACTTTCTAGACTTCTAGAACTGGACGTGTTTCAGTCATTTCAGATTTCTATATTCTTCTTGTACCCAGCCTACTATGGCTTCATATTGTTGTTTGATGTTGCTGTCTTCTGTAATCCCAACATTTCTATATGTTTCCACCTCAAGGCGATTCCTCTAGCTTTAAAGAATCCCGTGCAGGCTCTGAATACCAGAAGGTTATTTATAACAGAGTTTCCAGCAAAGCCTTATAAACATCTAAGAACCTCATGTTAACGTGAAGATTTCCTTTTTGAAGACCTCTCTAACTAAGGTTTGGTTAGAATATTGCTATGGCAATTTACTGCTTTGCATATTCTTTATCAATATGTGTCCCAATGTGTGATCTTAGCAGAACATAAATATGCAGGATTAAATTGGGGGAGGCATACGCAGAGGTGTAAACACAAATTGACTTGTGCTATAGAAATCCCCCTCCTAGGGTAAGAGTTGATGTCTGTGTCAGGCAATCTCTAGTGGTGAAGTTACTGTTCTTTAAAATTTAAGGAGTAATGCATTTACCCCCTCACAAAATACCAGTGTTTTTTAAATTAAGCAGCAGCATTCACTTTGTTCTAAAATGGGATTCTTGAAATTAATAGTTTCTATTGATCTGCTTGTTTGGAATTAGGAATGCACCAAATCTTAAATTCAGTTTGGGATATAAAGTCTTTTTTGGAAGATTTTGAAATGTGGCTGAATTTGGGTACCTTGCAAAACTAAATCTGAACTTGAGACCACTGGATGACGGATATATATATATATATATATATATATATATATATATATATATATATATATATATATATATACATTTTTTTCTGATATTTTTTCCCATGGTTTAGATAATTTGTAAATGCAAATTAGGATTCTGATTCTGTTCAGGATTTAGACAAATGAGAAAATAAATGTTTTTTTTTGTATATAATATTTCATGGTCAATCCCTAGTTATACAGCACTTAACTGTTCCCATAATGAATATGACGGATGAAACAAATTGCAGCGATATACGCTCACAACTAAAATCATGTTTTGCAATTGCAATGCAATTTGTTCCAATTTATGACAGTCTTGGCCTTTTTCTATGAAGGAAGCTTTTAATGTCCCCAAAATGCAATATCATGCTTTTGATTTATTCCTTATCATACATTATATGAAAGTACCTACATTTGCATTATATTATTTATATAGAATTTTACATGATAAAAAGTCACTCATAACTCTGATAGTTGTATTAATCTTTCTTTGTGATATACTCCAACAATATACTAAGATACTGCATTATTTTAATGTACTCGGTTTCATTTATCTGGCCTGTACCAGACACAATATCTGCAAAGGGATCCTTTGAGTTCCCAACTGCAATTAGTAGTTTTGTGGTGTATTTTCAATATAGCTTAAGATGTGTTGATATTGAGTATAATATAAAATCTTTGTTGTTTTAAGGGTGGTGAAATCTTTGGTTTGTCCTACTGTAGTTATTAAATGTCATTTGAGTTTTGCTGTCAGATGCACTTAGAATTAAGTTTACTCTTCTCTTACAATAATGTCCATGACACGACCATACTTCCTTCTGCTTTGCTATTTGGTCTCTCTGTTGTTATTTCCTGTTACTTATTGAGACATGCTGTTCCCTCCATGATATCTCAGTCTGTTGGCCACCGCCGCTCTGCTGGTAGACTGCATATTTTTATTACTCTTTCAGTGTTGCTTTACTTCCAACTGGCATATGAGTACTTTATTTGTCTGAATGACTCTATGATGGCTTTTGTTTCTATACTAACATCTGGTTTGCTACCCATGCTCCTATTTTTTTACTCAAAATATAGCAAAAGCCATAGATTTTTATCGAACCAATGTAAATGTAATGTGATAAAACCAATAGGTAAAAAAATCTGTTTAGAGCCTATTCATTGCACTCATGTTTAAAAGGGGGGTTATACTGCTCCTGATAAAAAAAAACTTTCAATAAATGTACAGCATATTGAAAAGTTTTTAGCATTATATTTTGTTTCACTGAGAAACAATTATTTGGTAGAGGACTCACGAAACACAGCAAGAAATTGTCAGTGCTCGTTCTAACCCACGCTGGGGTTAACCAGCTGCTAGAAGCACCTTTGTGCCAGCGCTCCGTCTAACCCACATCCTGGAGTTGACCAGCTGCTACAACTGATAGAAAGACAATATTTGTACACAAAAAGTAGAAGAAAGATTGCCATCACACGGTTTGCCTATAAAAATAAACAATACAAAAAACGAGGTGTTAGTACCAAAGTCTGATTCTAACACCTCATTTTTTAAAATGTATTATTAAAGGAAAACCACGCGATGGCAATCTTTCTTCATCTCTTCCCCAAGGATTCACACTCTAAAAGGCATAACTAAATACGGGTTCAGTGCTAAATCTAAGCCATATACCTTTGTCCATAATAACTAATACAGGTATGGAACCGATTATCCAGAATCCTCAGGACCTGGGGTTTTCCAGATAACAGATATTTCTGTAAATTGGGTCTCCATACTTTAAGTCTACTAGAAAATCATGCAAATATTAAATAAACCCAATAGGCTGGTTTTGCCTCCAATAATGATTAATTATATCTTAGTTGGGATCAAGTACAAGCTACTGTTTTATTATTACACAGATAAAGGAAATCTTTTTTTAAAAATTTGAATTATTTGGTTAAAATGAAGTCTGTGGGAGATGGCCTTTTCGTAATTCAAAGCTTTCTGGATAATGGGATCCCATACCTGTACCTCTTTCTTTATATTATTATTTTATATACCACATATAAATAGTGGTAGCCAGGTAATTAGTGATGGGCGAATTAATTTGGCAGGTGCAAATTCGAGGTGAATTTGCGAAATTTGTGAAACGTCCGTGAAAAAACGGATGCTGGCGTCAAAAAAAAAATAAATGAGACGTTGGCGCAGTTTCGCAAATTTTTCGCAGTTTCACGAATTTTGCACAAAATTCCTGAATTTTTCAGCAAAGTGAAAAGGTGCAAATTCGCCCATAACTACAGCTAATGTTACAAAAAAAATCTAATCAACACAAAAGTTGCTTAGAATTGGTCTAATTATAACACACTAAACATTATTATAAACATATAAAGTTTTTATCTCATTGACTGACAGGGTAAACTCCTTGTTTTTTAATCAAGACTGTCATCTTATCATCAATATTTAACCATTGTACTTAGAAATATCTGCTTAAATAGGCATTCTAAACCCTCTACTGGGAAAATTATTCAAAATCACTTAACAAAATCAGTGATAATAACCAATCATTAAAATGCATTCAAAATAAACGTGAACAGTGCGAAACAGCAACAAAAGGCAACAGTAAGTCTGACGAGGTTTTCAATACTTCAAGCAATATTTTTTTTGCTAATGTTATTCTAATTAGAATATTTTGTTTTGAAAGTGGGTGGTATGCAGTTTTATTTCCCATTCGAGCATAATTAACCGACTTCTTTTAATTATAGATAAAAATTGTACACATATTTTTTCCTGATAAGTCAGGAATTATGGCTGATGGCAGCATATGTACATGGTATTGTGTCAGCTATATGGTTGCTTAACCCACCCCTGCTGATTGATAAATGCTTTCATCTTATATCATTTCCACTGGGGGGTTTTAACATGTCTGCTCACCACCTGGAGATGAGATATTGCGCTAACAGCTGCTAACATGGCAAACGAAGAGCAGCTATGCAGTAGTAAGCAAATAAGTAAGGTGGATCTCACTTCAGCAATATTTAATGAAGCTCAACATTCAATAAGAAACTAAAGTAAGGATTTATCACATTTACATTTGAAGGCTGAAAGTACAGTATATTCTTCCAGAAAAGGCAAAGGCAATACAGACATGACCTGAATTTTTATGAATGCCTTTGTTCCAGCGATTAGAATAAGATCCAGTTGACTTCATATTATAATAATAATAGCTAGAATAGTTATGTTAATATAACTTAAAGAAATAAAGGTCTTATATGCCCTTTAGAGTTCATTTAATGAGAAGGAAAGCTACTGAAGCAATTTATTGCCAATAGATTTTCCACAATTGCTATAACACTACAGAATGCTTTACCATACCTGAGTAAACAGCTCTAGAAGCTCTGTTTGTTTAGGATAGCAGCTGCCTTATTAGCTTGGTGTGACATCACTTCCTGCCTGAGTTTCTTCCTGCTCACTCATAGCTCTGGGCTCAGATTACAGCAGGTAGGAGAGGAGGGAGGGGGAAAATGGAGAGGGAGAGGGAAAGAGGAACAAACTGAGCATGCTCAAGCCCAAGCCCTGGAGGTTTAAGCTGAAAACAGGAAGTCTGATACAGAAGCCCATGAGTACACAATAGAAGGAAAGAAATGTGGTGTTTCTTTTGACAGAGGACTCAGAGCAGCATTACGTTGAAGGTTTACTGGTGTATTTATATAGACCTTTCTGAGAAAGCTTACTTAATTTTAGCCTTTCCTTCTCCTTTAAAGATAAATCCATGATTGCAAGCATAAAGGACAAGTGCAGTAATGAAAATTGATGAAATCACGTCCATGTGGAAATATACATGCATAATAGGATTGTTTAAATTAATTATATGTACTTTAAAGGTGAAATGTAAATATATATATTCCTATTATCGGATCCAGCTTAGAGCCTGCTATTTAATTGCTCATGTCTAATACTTTTTCACTTGTCTACTTGCTCCTATGAAGCTTCAACTTTATGCTTTCAGCTTTTGGTTTGGCTTATCTGTCCAAAACTGCTCCTTGCACTTCTGTATACTTTAGTTGCCCTTGACTTACTTCCTGTTCCTAATTACAGGCAAGTTCTGGTACTGACACTGGGGAACCCTGGAGCTATGGTGCTTGAACACACCAATGCTGTAACACATTGTAATCCTTTAAAGAAATCATTTCAGCATGCCACACGTAAGTCATGAGTCCTTTCAAAAAAGGGAAAATAATGATAAAGCTCTTTTCAAGGTAAAATAAAAAAATGAATGGACAGAATATTGTTTAAATACCTGTAAAATATATTGATATGTTGCGATGCTTTAAGAAATTATGGATAATTACGACCATTCAAATGCTCCTAATCTGGTCTGTGACATGTTGTTAAACCAAAAACAGAAATGCTTTTATCATTTGAAAAAAACATGCAACTGTGAGGAGAAAATTTACTTAAGGTCAAATATCGAGGGTTAATTAACCCTCGATAATCGACTGCCGAATTGAAATCCTTCGACTTCGAATATCGAAGTCGAAGGATTTAGTGAATTTCCTACGATCGTACATTTGAAGGAAAAATTATTTGATCGAACGGTTAAATCCTTGGAATCGAACAATTCGAAGGATCTTAATCCATAGATTAAAGGATTTTCCTTCGATCAGAACATTGTTAGGAAGCCTATGGGGACCTTCCCCATAGGCTAACATTGGCCTCGATAAGTTTTACTTCCCGAATTAGGGGGTCAAAGTTTTTTTTAAAGAGACAGTACTTTGACTATCGAATGGTCCAATAGTCGAACGATTTTTAGTAGTCGAAGGTCGAAGTAGCCCATTCGATGGTCGAAGTAGCCAAATAAAACCATTCGAAATTCAAAGTTTTTTTTCCTCTCCTTCACTCGAGTTAAGTAAATGGGCCCCTGAGTGTTACATTTTCAGAAACATATTTCTGCTATTTCTGGAGTTTGGGAAAAAAATGTCATTGCTGTATAAATTAGCGGAAGTGGCGGAATTATAAAAGACTTTAGACTGTGTGTAAATTGATCTCAAATTACAAAACTAGTTCTTCAACAAGTGACCACAATACCAGCCACAATAACAACTTAGCAACTTTTAATTATAAATGACACAAAACAATTTCTTATTTAAAAAGAATTCCGTTTTTCTGATAACGTATTTGTTTCAGGCTTGTCAGTTCTGAATATTCATTACTCATTTTCAAACAAGATTAATCATTTCTGTCCTGGAAGCATAAAAGATCTCTAATATAATATTATTGTTATAGTGTACACCTGAAAACCATTTACAGCATGTGACATGGAGGAACCTTGAATAGATCATGTGGGATTGAACCCAAATAAAAACTACTGCTTTATATTTTGGTCATGAAAGATTTGATGCCAATGGAAATCATCTCGATTTTTGACCACATAGATATGCTGCTGAGATATCAAATGCTGCCCTACGGCAGTTGCATAGAAATTTCATGTCAGAATATACAAAATGATGCCCTTAAAAAAACAAATGCTCAACATACTCATTGACATTTTACTGTCAGATACAGAGAAAGTAAAAAGCAGTTAGTATTTCAAATGATTGAAAAGCTGCCAATAACTGAAACAAGGCATTTTTGAAAGACTTAAAGAGCCAGTTGTACAAGAGGAGTATTATTGGCAGAGACAATGATGGATATCTGAGTTATTTTAAGGGGTTATTTACTATACTCTGAATGCAAAAATCACAAAAAAATTGTGATTTTGTTTTATAAATTCAGACTTTTAAAAAAATCACAATTTTTTTTTTTGGAATTTATTAAACCCAGAGGATTCCAAGTCCAAATCCAGTATCTCAGACCTGTCGAGATTGCATATAAGTCAATGGGAGAAGTCCAAATGATTTTTTGATGTGCGCTGGATTTTGTGTAATACCCCGAAGTTTTCTGAGTTTTCGGATGAAAAATCGTGAAAATCTGATTTTTTTTCCCCCAAAGCAAATTTTTTTCCCAAATAAGCATTAAAAACCTCAATCGGAGTTTGTAGCAGAAAATATTGAGATCAATTTGAACTTTGATAAATAACCCCCTAAAAGTCTAGAGACTATACATCTATGATCAGACCTACAGAACACTAAAGTGCATGAGGAACAGTTATGGAACCTGTTATCCAGTATTCTTGGGGTTTTCCAGATAAGGAGTTTTTCCATAATTTGGATCGCCATACCTTCTCTACTAAAAACAAAATAATTTAAACATGAATTAAACCCAATAGGATCATTCTGCATCCAATAATCATTAATTATATCTTAGGATCAAGTACAAGGTACCATTTTATTATTACAGGGGAAAAGGACATCATTGTTATAAAAATTTACTATTTGTTTGCAATGGAGTCTATGGGTGATGTGCAATAAGAAGTGTGTTTTTTTTATACACAGGTATATCTATGTACACATATCTATAATACAGGGTCGGAACTAGGGGTAGGCAGAAGAGGCAAGTAAAGTTGGAGGGGAACCAGGCACAGTACCTCTTCTGCCGCCTTCCCCTAGTTCAGAATTTGTGTCCCCTACAGGTGGCAGCAATTCCTCTATTCCAGGAATTTGCGTGCTCAGCCACACATGAGTACATGTTTGGAGCATGTGCTCATCTGAATATGTGCACACAAGAAGAGGGATAGACATGGCCTTGCACTGCTATAATGTAAAAGAAAGAATGAAGAAATTTGATCAGGATAGAGCTTTATTTATGCCATATATTTTGGCAAAGTGAACAAAGAGTTTTACAGAGAAAATAATGTAAGAAGCACTTTTCTGAATTTGCTGAGTGGTTGAATTACTAAGTGGTTTATTAGAATTTATTATTTGACATTATTTATTGTCAGTACCTGGTCTTTGCTATAAAAAATACCAATTGCAAAGAGAGTGAAAAAAGACAACTCTTCCAAGCTATATGATTAGAGAATCTATTGGTAAAATTGTGCAGTCATTTGAGCAACAATATTTTTCTTATTACCTATTTATAATCTTTCAAAAGTTTTATGTGAAGTTGGAAGGATTTGAAATTGTAGAAGTAGTACAGGAAATATCACTGAAGTAGTATAATTCATTTAACAGAATTTCAATGACTGTTACCACTTTCCATTTTCTCCAAGTATCTAAAAAGTCAGTCTCTTTTCTAGATACTTGAGAATCCAGTCATTTGCAAAATCCACTATCACCCTATAGAATGACATGACCATTTTATTTGGGTGGGGATTGTTTTTTTTTATAAAAAAGGTAAGTTGAGTAAAAAAATGTCAAGTACAGGTATGAGACCTGTTATCCAGAATGTTTGGAGCCTGTTTTGTTCCCTGGGTAAAGGATAGTTTGGCCACCATTAAGGTTTAATGACATCTAAGTTTGAAATAAGTACAAGGTACTGGTTTATTATTACAGGGGGAAAAACTGAAATAATTTTTAAAAATTAGAATTATTTGATTAAAATGGAGTCTATGGGGCAAATTCACTAAGATTCGTAGTTGCGCCAGGCATAACTTCGCCGCACTTCGCCAGGCGTAGTTTCGCCAGCGCTCCACAAATTCACTAAAATCCGAAGTTGCGCTCAGGGGTACCGTAAGGTTGCGAAGTTGCGCCAGTGTTGATTCGCTAAGCGAAGCGAAGTTACGCTAGCGATGGTTAATTTGCATACAGCGCCAAATTTCAATGGAGGAATATGTGGAATCAATACAAATGCCTGGGAAACCTTCAAAACATCAAATACAATTTTTTTCTTGCCCTACACATGTGCCCACTGTATAGTTAAGTTGCCATGAGTTAGGAAATGTAGGGGGGAAGGAGAGGAGCCCCAAAAAAAAATTCGATCTTTTTCAGCCTATCACCCATAATATAGAAAAAACGCTAGCTTTTTTTGGGACTTGGTAGCGTTCAGTACAATGCGCGTGTGAGTGAATTTGCGTAAAGTTATGTCCGTTGCGAAAATTCGCCAGGCGTAAGGGTGCAAAGTAACACTAGCGAATGTACGCCAGTGTTCGTTAGTGAATTTGCTAAGTAACGAAAATGACCAATGCTAGCGAATTGACGCTAGCGTTAGGCGCTTCGGCGCTTAGTGAATTTGCCCCTATGGGAGATGGCCTTCACATAATTCAGAGCTTTCTGGATAATGGATTCCACACCTGTATAAGACATGTTAAAGCAATATCATAATAAAATACTGTAGAAACCATTTTTTTTTTGTAATTTCATCACTATATAAAATAATAAAAGATTACAGCATATAAACCATAGAGTTTAATTTAATTAATGTACTTATTTAAGACCTAATTGGTTCTTATGTGGTCCACAGGTCTCCAGTGCAGAAGGCTGCATCACTCATCATCTAGTATCTAGTGCAAAACTTTTTTGCGGTGAGTGCAATAATGTGGAAATCTTAGCAAAATTCTGCATTTTCATTAAAAAATTGTGATGTCATGTTTGCTGTTTGAGAATGAAGTTTGTTTAGGCATTAGTGAACTTTATAATCGTTTACATATGTCAGATGTTTGTTATGTTTGTTCACTGGTCTCGAATAGAAATGATTCACCATGACCTGGTACTTTGCCTTGTTAGGCATACCCACCCATAGCAATATATCTACATGAAAGATCCTGAGATACAGTTGAGAAATTTTAGCATTTATAGACAATGAAACAAAAATATTACAAATGCCAACACTGCAGTGCCATGAATATACTGATGGAAATTCTATAATATTTGCTCAGTATTCTCTGTCCATAAATTACCACTATGATGCCTTATTCAAAATAATAGTGTATTGATAGCAAAAGTATTTTGATTGGAGTGACCTCATAACAGATTACTAAACAATGCAGAACTAAAAACATCCACATTCTACCTGCTTTTATCGTTTATGAAAGGAATTTTCTGATACCTGCTCTTGAAGTTGGGAAATAATTTTCTTTATTAAGGTTTAAAGGAGAAGGAAAGGCATCCTGCACTTGGGGGTGCCAAATGTTAGGCACCCAAAAGTGATTACACTTTTGAAAACAACTCTTTGCAAGCTTTTAGATGATGTCTGTTTACATTCCAGTTTTTCATGTTTTTTTTCACTTAATAAATATTTGTGGTTTTTAAACCAATATTCACTTTTGTGAATTTTTTCTGTGATAAAAAAAATTTTAAAAATAACCCCCTATGTGAGAAGATTCAGGTCAAGTCTTTACCTTGCATTTCATTATTCTTTTATTCAAGTAACTATGACTGTAGCACATAGGTCTTTATTTAGCTATTGTTTAAAACATATTAACATAGTAACATTGTAAGTTAGGTTGAAAAAAGACACACGTCCATCAAGTTCAACCTTTTTACTTTTTTTAACCTGCCTAACTGCCAGTTGATCCAGAGGGAAGCAAAAATGTCCTTCCTGACTCCAAAATCAGACTAGTCCCTGGATCAACTTGTACTATGAGCTATCTTCCATAACCCTGTATTCCTTCACTTGCTAAAACACATGTTTAAAATCATACACCTTATTGCAGTAAATAAGCAAAATGTTGGCTAATTCATTTAAGTCAATAGGAATAGGATCTGCATTTTTCCCAGCAAGGAAAAAAATTGGGAGGTGGGAACAAACAAAACTTATAGAGAAATTCTTAAATAGATGTTGTCGTTTTAGCTGCATTTTACACTGGATGAGGTTGGACAGATAGATTACTGCAATTGACATTTTCCCATTTTTTTTTTGAGTTGAAAAAAAAAACTCATGGTGAAATTTTCAAAATTTAACAAAAAAAAAAATTTGCATTTTACTGCAAAAAAGTTTGCTCATCATTCTGAAAACTGCTAAAATTCCTAATATTACCATCTCTTCCCAGGATGTTTCCGACAGTACAATTTTAATCACTGCACATTTTTACAGCAACCAAAATGCCAGGTTTTTATTACATTTTCCAATTTCATTTTTCATCACACATTTTATGAATTGGTACTGTACAGATGAAGCCACTTGGATTTGTGAGTTAAATGCGTCATGACTCAGGGGTAATTGAAGAAACTGTGTTATCTTAAGTCATCTTAACTCATTTAATGCATTTAACCTTTTCATTAGCATACCAAAGCTCCATTGTTCACAATGGTGAATGCTTTAATTAGATGGGATGTTGTGACGCAGTTTTCTGTGTTAAATGAGATAAATGGGATATCTGTGTTTAGTTATTCTGTGTCAAACAGACAAACCAAAGTGGCTGCATCTGTATAAACCAAATTTGATAGAAAGCAATGGCAAAATAATGCAAGTTTTTTTTTTTTTTCAAGTATATTTATTCATTTTCATATTATAGAAAACAAGCAATTAGTAAGATGAGAACTAAACATAAAATAAGCAAATTAAATATAAATCATAATAAATCATAATAATACAATTAGCATAAGTATGAATCAATAACACGGACTTACAGCATTCAAATTTCCTTTTACAGGTATAACAACCCATAGGCTAGAATATAACATATTGTTATGTATCTATGGAACAGTTAAGAATATTATTGAATTTTAACTCTTCTTCAGTCTAATGTTTGAATGAAAATTTTCTATTTAGATAAGAACTTAAAGCAATTATGTATACTTTCAACTCAAGAATTTTTATCTCAATTAAAACCTCATTTAAAGAAGGTAAAGATTTTTCTATCCATTTTTTAAATATATCTCTGTGAGCTCCAGCAATAACCAACTTTATAAATTTAGAGATACAGGAAAATAATGCAAGTTGAAAAAAATGATGTGCTGATTAGGGATGTTGCGGACTGTTCTCCCGCGAACATCGACTGTTCGCGTTCGCCGAATGTTCGCGAACGTCGTGCGACGTTCGCCAATTTGGGTTCGCCTTAGCTGGCGCTTTTTTTTGCCATTTCTCCCCCAGACCAGCAGATACATGGCAGCCAATCAGGAAGCTCTCCCTCCTGGACCACCCCCACACCCCCTGGACCACTCCCCTTCCATATATAAACTGAAGCCCTGCAGCGTTTTTTCATTCTGCCTGTGTGTGCTTGCAAGAGCTAGTGTAGGGAGAGAGCTGTTAGTGATTTGAGGGACAGTTGATAGTAACTTTGCTGGCTAGTAATCTACTTGATACTGCTCTGTATTGTAGGGACAGAACTCTGCAGGGATTTGAGGGACAGTGAGTTTAGGTTAGTTAGCTTTGCTGACTAGTAATCTACCTTCTACTGCAGTGCTCTGTATGTAGCTGCTGTGGGCACTGCTTCTGATCTCATCTGCTGACTGCTGCCTGCCTGTAACCCAATAGTCCTTGTAAGGACTGCTTTTATTTTCTTTTTTGTTTTTTTACTTTGCTACTATAAGAGCCCAGTGCTATTAGTCTAGCTGTGTTGGGGAGTGGGACTGGTGTGCTGCTCCTAGTAGTTCAGCACCAACCAGAGTAATTTTTTTTTTTTAATATATATATATATATTTTTTTAGATTACTTATCTTACTGTTCTTTAACGTGTCCAGTGCTGTTTGCTGTTCTTCATAGTAGTGCACCAATAGTAGTGCACTTGCAGGCATTGTTTGCCCAGTGTGTTCTTCAAACAACTGCCACCTAGCTGTGTGAGCTTTTTCACATTCTGTCTAAATAACAATAATAATTCCGTGTCCGTAAACATCACCTGAGTGATATTTTTACAGCAGCAATAATATATTCCGTATCCACTACTGTATACGTTGCCCTTGCAGGCATTGTTTGCCCAGTCTTTAACCAAGTGCCACCTAGCTGTGTGAGCTTTTTCACATTCTGTGTCCAGAAACATCACCTGAGTGACGTAGTGTGATTTCTGCCCTTTACAGCACAAAATGCAGCGCTGTGTCAACAATGTATTTTTCAGATACATTTTTGCCCTTGATCCCCCTCTGGCATGCCACTGTCCAGGTCGTTGCACCCTTTAAACAACTTTAAAATAATTTTTCTGGCCAGAAATGTCTTTTCTAGCTTTTAAAATTCGCCTTCCCATTGAAGTCTATGGGGTTCGCGACGTTCGCGAACCGTTCACATTTTTGACGCAAGTTCGCGAATATGTTCACGAACATTTTTTCCGACGTTCGCTACATCCCTAGTGCTGATATTTAGATTTCATCTGTGAAAATTACAATGTCTACCAAACTAACGAACTGTATTTAACACCAGCTTTTATATGGTCAGAGGTAAAGCACAGTACAGACTGTATTTGGGTTTGTGCTGGAAGAAGCTTGTGCTGGAAACAGTTTATAGTAATTGCTTCCTTATCTGCCAGGGCTTTGAAGCGGAACTGAGCACTTTGATTGATCAAATAAATTCTATATCCTAAACTATCAGATTTGCCGTTTACTGCTCCTAATCTACCATCAATTTTCTGGGTGACCTAGTCAAATTAGTAGAACATGTCAAGCCTCCATTTTCCCAGAACATTAGCCATGTTATTTTTGCTCTTTTTTCTTATTATTGCCCCCAAACAAAAGTTATCCCTCCCTCATGAGAAGATATATATTTAATGAATGCAGAACCCAATCTGTAAATCCAAAATGTCTTTCAATTGCTAGGAAATTAAATTTGTTTCTCAAAGACAGGTTACTGCAACAGTGTGTTAATGTGGCTAGGGTAATGAACGGACTCTGAGACAAAACAATCAAAGCATAAAAAATTTCAATGCCCCAAAAACATGGGTTGAACTTTGCTATGAATCCCTATGATTGTTTAAACTCAGTTACAAGGACAAAATAGAGTTATGACCGTGATAGCCAGCAATGTAGACCACTGGCCAGAGTATATTTTTCCTCACTCCTACAGAAAGAAATATCTATTGGTACTTTAGACTTAGACATCTGTCTGTACTATTTGACTGTACAGGTATCTAACATTGACCGATATGCCAACTGAGGTCACTGTGCCACACATCATACACATTTCTGGCAGCCTTTTTAATGTCAGAAAAAAAACTGATGGCCCTGAACTCTTTTCTTCAACTCCTTGTATTCATTTTTGTCAGTACAGCTGACTACAATTCTGGTTATATATTTAAAGGAAAACTATACCCCCAAACAATGTAGGTCTCTATTAAAAGATACTGAGTAAAACAGCTCATGTGTAAAACCCTGCTTCATATAAATGAACCATTATCATAATAATATAGTTTTTTAGTAGTATGGGCCATTGGGTAATCATAAATAGAAAATTGCCATTTTAAAAAATAAGGGCCGCCCCCTGAGATCGTAAGATTCACTGTGCACACATACAAACCACATGTAAGGTCACATGAGCCAATTAACAGACAGAGTTGTGCCTTTTGCTTCCTCACTTCTTCCTGTTACAGTTAGTGTTGTAGTATTTCTGGTCAGGTGATCTCTGAGGCAGCACAGATAGAGTCACGAAATGGTGGTTCAAGGCAAGAGATGTAAAAGGGCAATATTTATGTAAATATATATTCCAGTTTGTTAAGATTCTTTAATATGTCATTCAATTTGATATAAACTATCTGTTGTTTAAGTATTCATTTTGGGGGTATAGTTTTCCTTTAAGATATTTCTATTGTATTGGCAATGTGTACATCTGTTACTCTCTATCCATTGTTTTGTCACTCTCTATCCATTGCTATGTTTGTGCACTTTAGAAATCTTTGTTTATGGACTGCAGTGCCACTAGACAAGATTCAGAGAAAGACAGAAAGGACAGAAGGGAATTTGACAGTCAGGAATTTGAGAAGTCTCAGGGGGGTTATTTTCTAAAATCTGAAAAATTCTCACTATTTTCTTAAAACCACTTTGACCAAACTCCTGTGCACATTTTTACCATATTTATCAAATAAATTTACTCAAAAAGAATCTGGTGCTGAAAAAGACTTGCCGCCTAAACTAAAACTTGCCTCCAAGCCAGGAATTCAGAAATAAGCACCTGCTTTGAGGTCACATTGTGGAGCAACATTCAATGGTTTGGAAAGCAACATGTTACTCACGAGCCACTGGTTGGGGATCACTGCTGTACACTAAAGCTGTGTGAAACTAGATGAGGGTAAGTTCCTCTGAAATTATTATGTCAGCTCCAAACTGGAGAAAAGAAATACAGGCATGGGACCCATTCAGGAAACTTGGTATCCAGAAGAACTTGGTATCTAAAGCAGTGATGAGCAAATTTATTTGGCAGGCGTGAATTCGCTGTGAATTTCTGCATTTCGCAGGTACAGGCTACAGTTCAGATGCCTGCAACAATTGAACATTGTGGCGTTTCACAAATTTTTTGCGGGGAAGTGGGACAAAGTTGCCCATCGCTAATCTAAAGGCCATCTCCCGTAAACTTTATTTTAATTTAAAAAAATTCTAATTTTTAAAAATGATTTTTTTTCCTTTGTAGTAATAAAACAGTACCTCGCACTTGATCCCAACTAAAATCAAATTAGTCCTTATACTGTATAAGGGATAACAATCCTATTGGGTTTAATTAACGTTTCGATTATTTTTTTAGTAGACGTAAGGTATGGAAATCCCTTATCCAGAAAATCCCAGGTTTCGGTTATGCTGGATAACAGGATTCGTACCGTTATCACCATTTTTATAATGAGTTAATGTTCCTTAAGCTGTTATTCTTAATACTTAAATAGTTTCACCATCACTAGGGCATATCTTTTGATAGCAAAGCAGATTGTTCTAACTTTTATATAACACTGACTGCAATTGGCCTTGTTATGAACGTATCTCTAATATACAAAAACAAGTTATTCAATTTTGCTTTTGCAAGGTGATGTTTATACTGATTAACCTTTAATTTCATGTTTTCTGCGTTGTTGAGAACATCTGATGTGAAACAATGCAATATGTTTTCGAAACATTTCATATTCTGTGCTTTGCCTGCTGCAGTTTTTCCTATTCTGGCAGCCATAACCAGAATGAATGCCAACAAGTAAGTAATAAAAGGGATGTGGATCCTTATAATGATGCTCCCTGCCTAACAAAACTGAAAACAGTTAAACAGTTACTGAGAACAATCCAGCTCCTATTAAAATTCAATCGTGCATTAAGTAACAATTTAAAAAGTAGAAATTAATTTGTGGGACTTGGAACAATGGGATCTTTTTTATTTGGAGCAAAAAAAAAAAAATATATATATATATATATATATATATATATATATACAGTATATATATATAATAGATTTGGAAAATCTATTGTAAATTATAATATATTATAATATATTTAGCTATTTTTACTTATAAGGTAATGTTAGGACACACAGGCAGGCGTGAAGACCTGTTGCTTTAACCCAGAAATGGTACAGGTATAGCAACTGTTATCCGAAAACTCATTATCTAAATTATGGTAAGGCAAATTCCTAAAGAGTCCATTTTAATAATAATAATAATTATTTTTATATTTAATCATTTTAATAATTTAGATTTTTAAAAATGATTTAAATTTTTCTCCTTAACAATAATAAAGTAACTTGTACTTTAATCCTAACTAAGACATAAGTAATACTTATTGGATGCAAACCACTCCTATTGGGTTTAATTAATGTTGATACAGATATGGGATCCATTATACGGAAACCCGTTATCCAGAAACCATTGAATTATGGAAAGCCCGTCTCCGATAAGACTCCATTATAATCAAATAATTAAATTTTTTGAATTGATTTCCTTTTCTCTGTATAATAAAACAGTAACTTGTACTTGATCCAAACAAACATATACTCAGGGGTGCGCTCAGGCAGCAACGCCGGAGAGGTTTCCAGGGGAGGCAAAAAGCCGCTCCTGCACCTTTAGGAGCCAAATTTCTGTTTTTTTAAACCGGAAATACGGATTTACTAATGCGAGAGAGCACAATTGCGCTTTCCGCATTAGTGTTCTTGCCTCCCCTCCCGACAAGTAAGTAGCCGAGGGGGGGCGGCATTGCAGAAGCCGCCTCTGGCGGCCCTTAGGTAAGAATCGGCGCTGCAGATACTTAATTCTTATTGGAAGCAAAACCAGCCTTTACATGATTTTCTGGTAGAATTAAGGTACTGTATGAAGACCCAAATTACAGAAAGATCTGCTATTTGGAGAACCCCAGGTCCTGAGCATTCTGGATAACAGGTCCCATACCTCTATGAACTTTTAGTTGATTTAATTTATGGAGATCCCAATTGCATAAAAAGCTCTTATCCAGAAAGTCACAGGTCTTGATAATTGTGGATAACAGGTGCCATACCTGTATACTGTATCTTAGATTTTACTGAGAAACAATACCTGGCATCCTTTGACAATCTTTAGCTGTCAATTTAATACTGAGAGTTGATGTTCAAAAAGATTAAAGGCTGCATAACCCTAATTTAAAAATGCACAGATGCATGCTGGCTAATGGTTTTAATGATAACGGATTCTATATCTTTACATGCTTAAAAGTCTAACTGACAAATAACTCATCCATGTAATAGTTCAAATGACATTCTAGTGGAACCAAATAGGAAAACAGCACTCAAAAAGACTTGATATCAATTAACAATAAAAATACTTTGATGATAACATATGTTTAAAGTTATAACAGCATGTCCGGACATGGGGTCTGGGGTCTTCTTTTGTTTAAAGGGATACGGTCATGGGAAAAAAATATTTTTTCAAAATGAATCAGTTAATAGTGCTGCTCCAGCAGAATTCTGCACTGAAATCCATTTCTCAAAAGAGCAAACAGATTTTTTTATATTCAATTTTGAAATCTGACATGGGGCTAGACATATTGTCAGTTTCCCAGCTGCCCCTGGTCATGTAACTTGTGCTCTGATAAACTTCAATCACTCTTTACTGCTGTACTGCAAGTTGGAGTGATATCACCCCCTCCCTTCCCCCCCCCAGCAGCCTAACAACGGAACAATGAGAAGGTAACCAGATAGCAGCTCCCTAACACAAGATAACAGCTGTTCGGTAGATCTAAGAACAGCACTCAATAGTAAAAACCCATGTCTCACTGAGACTCCTTCAGTTACATTGAGAAGGAAAAACAGCAGCCTGCCAGAAAGCATTTCTCTCCTAAAGTGCAGGCACAAGTCACATGACCAGGGGCAGCTGGGAAATTGACAAAATGTCTAGCCCCATGTCCGATTTCAAAATTGAATATAAAAAAATCTGTTTGCTCTTTTGAGAAATGGATTTCAGTGCAGAATTCTGCTGGAGTAGCACTATTAACTGATGCATTTTGAAAAAAAACATGTTTTCCGATGACAGGATCCCTTTAAGAATAAACTGATGTTTTGTGTTATTACTTGTGTTGAAAATTCAAAGATAAGATGATACATATGATGTTGTGGAAACCTATTATCTGCAGACTTTAAAAATACCATAGAAATTAATAGAAACTGGGTGAATTATTCTGTGGTGAGCTCTAATCTCACATTTTGAATAACCTGTGCTAAAAACTGTGCTAAAAACATTGTGAATTCATTGATAAGGTGTCCCATCTCCTCCTATTCTTGAAGTCATGAGAGCATTGGCTCAAAGTGTTTGTAATGCCCCCAGTCTTATAAGTAGATCTCTTCATATCATCATTTTCATTCCCCTTGAACATACTGGTATATATTGGTGTGTTTATCATTTTCAGTCCCTCGTAGAGATGAGCAAAATTTTTCTTATATTATAGACAAAATACGATAAGGTGCCTAAATATAGGGTTAAAGGTAGCATTTTGTGAGTGACAAATCATTTTTATAAAATTGGTTATAGACAACATTGTTTACAATCTTTTCTTAAGCAATAATATTTGCAATTGTTTAATTTCCTTTTATATAATGTGCATGTATGTGTAAGTATTTTACCAGTCATCCTTTGGTTTCATTTAATATGTGAATTATTACTTCAGATTAAACTTTTCTTTTTACAGTAATTACATCTGATAACTGGATTAATCTTTGTATAACATTTAGAATGTTGCATAAAACTGTGCAATATTTCTTAGGTTTTACGAAGTGTATCAGTCTAAATATAAGCTGTGCATGCTTGATTAGCTTCAATTGAAGACTACTTCTTTCGATACTCAAATAAATTAAATGCTTTATTCATATTTTAGCATAATAACAAAACTGATTAGATATGTTTTATTATCCAGTTCATAATGGGGTATATGTACAGAAAGAAACAGCTACGTGCTGCTTTTATTACTGAGCATTCTACTGGGCCTTCACCCTATAATTACGAGTTATACAGGTATAATTTAAAGAAAAATGTTCTAAATAATGCAAAACTATATATAATTATAGACTATTAGAGCATAGGTACATGTTGAAGAGCCAGGCATGTGAGGCTATTATGAGAAATGGTTCTAATAAATTACAGGCGTACAAAGTTATGGATGCTATAAAATTCCAAGTAGATGAAACGAAGGCACAGGAAAAACCCTATGGGGCCCATTTACTTAGTTCGAGTGAAGGAATAGAGGAAAAATAGTTTGAGTTTCGAATGGTTGAATATGGCTACTTCAACCATCGAATTAGCTACTTCGACCTTCGACTACGACCTTCGACTTCGAATCGAATGATTCGAACTAAAAATCGTTCGACTATTCGAACGTTCGATAGTCGAAGTATTGTCTCTTTAAAAATGTCTTCGACCCCCTAGTTCGCCAGCTAAAACCTACCGAGGCCAATTTTAGCCTATGGGGAAGGTCCCCATAGGCTTCCTAACAATTTCCTGATCGAAGGAATATCCTTTGATCGATGGATTAAAATCCTTTGAATCGTTCGATTATTCCTTTGATCGTTCGATCGTAGGAATAGCGCAAAATCCTACGATATTACTTTGATGGTCGAATATCGAGGGTTAATTAACCCTCAATATTCGACCCTAGGTAAATGTGCCCCTATATGTTGGAAAAATAAGCTTTAGGTTAGAGCTTTTTCTAAGCCCCCCCCCTTTGATGTGCAAAATTTGTTAAGGGCTCCTTATAACAAGGTTGCTGATAAAATAAAATGTGGTTGTGTTATGAACTCAAGTTTTTGTTGGAATCCCAATGGAAGGTAAATTATTATTGGTGTATAAGTGATGAGAATGAAACCCAGTTACTTTTAGAAATAGAAGCGGCTTCACAACTAGGTCAAGTTATTATTATGGGTGACTTCAATTATTCAGACATTGACTGGAGTAATGGGGTTGCCAAGTCAGAAAAAGCTAGCAGGTTTGTGAATATGCAGAATGACAACTTTTTATTTCAGCTCATTCAAGAAACTACTAGGAATAACTATTTACATATTTTTAAATATGTAAATAGTAAAAAATAATGAAGAAGGGGGAGAACCTTAATATCAGTGGGGGGATCAATTGGTTAATGAGAACAGAGAAAAGCAGAGTTTCTGAACTGCTATTTTTCATCTGTCTAATGAGGACCCAGCTAATGAAGGTTCCCTTCTTAATAGTCCCATTTCTAGCAATGCAACTAATGATGCATGGTTCATACAGGAGGACATTCAAAAAAGACTAAAACGTGTAAAGATAAAAAAAAAAGATCCAGGGCTGGATGGCATTCATACCAGGATACTAAACGAGCGTAGCTCTGTGATTGCGTACATCTTTATGTAATTTTTTAGGATCCATTGAGGTCTGGCACATTGCTAAGCAATTGGCAAATTGCTAATGTGGATCCTGTTCTCAGCCTCAAAACTATAGGCCAATTAGTCTGGCATCAGTGGTAGAAAAGCTTTTTGAAGAGGTATTAAGTAATAAGATACTTAACTTCATTGCAAATAATAATACTATGGGGCCGATTCACTAAGGGTCGAATATCGAGGGTTAATTAACCCTCGATATTCGACTAGGAACTAAAATTAGCGTAGATAGTTCGATCGAAGGATAAACTAAGATATAATTAATCCTTATTTAAGGGAAAACCAATCCTATTTGGTTTATTTAATGTTTAAAAGTTGATTCAGGTATTCCAAATTGCAGAAACACCCGTTATCCAGAAAACCCAAGGTCCTAAGCATTCTGGATAACTGGTCCCATACCTGTATCTTCATTAGGATTAAATAGAAAGTCCTGTTTACTTATTACATAGAAAAAGGAAATCAATTTAAAAAAAATAGAATTATTTGATTATAATGGAGATGGCATTGCCACAATTTGTAGGTTTCTGGATAATAGCTTTCTGGATAATGGAACCCAAAGCTGAACCTATGGGATCAGTTTGATCAGTGACTGTGTGCATTTTGTTTTGTTTGTCACATTCCCTAAAGAAATCAGCATTAATAACTTAATTCTAGCCTAACCACACATTACATTATTACATTATTTCCCTCTAGTTATAATACAAGGTTTTGGTATTTACTGCAGTTCTTCTCAAAAATATTCTCTTTGTATACAATGTATTATAGTTGGTAACAAAATAGATTTTATTTCTTTATTATTTTCAGCTTCATTAACAATTCACATTATTATATTTTTGTACCATTATTCATGTTACCACAAAATGCAATGCACCAATTAGCCTTGGTTCAATGATAGCACTGGAGTTTTCCATTGCACTTGTATTACATCTATTAAGTACAATGAAAACTTCCACAATGAGACAAAAATGTACCAGGAAATCCATTTTCTATTGTAACTGTAAATTATTTTCAGAAGGAAACGGCAAACTCTTGCAGTGGGATGATTTGCAATAATAGGATGAACTGAAAACATTTTCTGTAGGTTGGAGACAAGAACTCTGCACAGATTACATCTGGGTTGTGAGAGAGGGAAATTAAATAAATGGGGGACAACAACAGAACCAATTTTAGACAGAATTGAAAGTGATATTAATAAAAACATATTTCCTCACAAATATGGACAAAAGGCTTTCCTGAAATGGGAAATGAAATTGTATTTGAATAAGGAGGAGAAACAATCATTGGAAGCAATCGTGTAGAACACGTTAGAATATTTCTTAATTATTATGCCATACTAAATATCCCGGTGAAAGTTGATGCATGTTTGTTTTTTCCCTGCCTCTACTAAATTTCTTTATAATTATAATGTAAGTTAATATATTAGGGTGTAGGGCAGATATATATTTTCAGGGATCCTGTCATCATTTTTCACGTGTAGTTTTTATTTCTAAATTATACTGCAAATAATTCACTCTACCATGTAAAATGTCATTCCTATCCCAACAAGTGTAATTTTTTTTTTTGTAATATTGGTGTGTAGGTGCATCTCAGGTCATTTTGCCTGGTCATGTGCTTTTAGAAAGAGCCAGCACTTTAGGATGGAACTGCTTTCTGGCAGGCTGTTGTATCTCCTACTCAATGTAACTAAAGGAGTCACAGTGATGTTTTTACATCTACCAGGGAGCTGTTATCTGGTTACCTTCCCATTGTTCTGCTGATGGGGTGCTGGGGGAAGAAGGTAGAGGGATGATATCATTCCAACTTGCAGTAGCAGTAAAGAGTGATGGAAGTTTATCAGAGCACAAGTCACATGACTGGGAGCACATGGGAAACTGACAATATGTCTAGCCCCATGTCAGATTTTAAAATTATATATAAAAAAATCCACTTACTGTTTTGAAAAACAAATTTTAGTGCAGATGTTTGCTGGAGAAGCACTATTAACTGATGCATTTTGAAAAAAAAAACATGTTTTCCCGTGACTGTATCCCTTTATATACCTATTGACAATCCTACTTCTTTGGGTGATTCGGATGCCAAGATAATGTGATACACACAGCAGCTAGTTATTTTTAAATAACTTTGGAAAAGCCAGCCCTTAATCCTTAGAAACAATACTAAAACATGACAGTCAAATTTTTTTGAGCAGCTTTTCTAAGTTATGACTAGCGATGGAATCTGACCCATTTCGCCAAAAATTCATGACATGGCAAACGTTTGCCAAAATTCATTGAAGTCTATGGACGTCTAAATTTTTTTGTTGCACAATGCGTACGTCAAATACTTTTTGTTGAGCGTCAATTTTTTTCACCCATTGGAGTATATGGGTGTAATTTTTGCATCGAAATTCGACAAAAATTTTGCTCATCACTATTTATGAGGTTAAGATAGAAAGGAACATTAACAACAAGTCAGAAACCTAATGAATTAAATTAAACAGTTTTAAGGTTGGTTAATTTGGCTGTATTTATATGATGTTAGTATTCAAATAAGTGATACCAGAGCAAAGCGCCTTGCTTATCTTTTACTTAAAGGGATACTGTCATGGGAAAAAAAAAAAAAATTTTTTCAAAATGAATCAGTTAATAGTGCTGCTCCAGCAGAATTCTGCACTGAAATCCATCTCTCAAAAGCGCAAACAGATTTTTTTATATTCAATTTTGAAATCTGACATGGGGCTAGACATATTGTCAATTTCCCAGCTGCCCCAAGTCATGTGACTTGTGCTCTGATAAACTTCAATCACTCTTTACTGCTGTACTGCAAGTTGGAGTGATATCAGCCCTCCCTTTCCCCCCCCAGCAGCCAAACAAAAGAACAATGGATTTCAGTGCAGAATTTTTCTGGAGTAGCACTATTAACTGATGCGTTTTGAAAAAAACATGTTTTCCGATGACAGGATCCCTTTAACAGAGATATTGATAAGCTCTAACTATAGTAGTGATCAAACCACTCACATTTCTCATTGGCATTATTTGAAAGTTTGGTTTTGTACAGGGGTGGATTGGACATACAATACAATTTTGTCTTCCATAGGAACCAATAAACAGACAAGAAACAGTCATATTTTATATTGCAACACTTAGGCCATTTTCCATAAACATGGGTTGCCAAAATTTGCCAGATCTAATCAGTCTGTCAGTTGCATGAAACAGTGTGATAACTATTGTGTGCAGGGGTTGCACCTGGGCCCGGACCCCCATGGAGGCCTTTAGAGACATTTATGAGATTAGATGCATAAAAGAGAAAGATCCATTATCCAGAAAGCCCAAGGTCCCAAGCATTCTGGATAAGAGGTACCATACCTGTTTTTATTTAATGTGATCTGTAAACCAGAACTATAGTACTCTCCAGCTTTAAGTGCCTTCTGATCTGTTGGTTCAGTTGGTCCAGATTATTTTTATATGCCTAACTAATACATTTATTAGTGATGTACAGAGCTTGTTCTTTAATCACAACTTTTCTTGAAAAGTTAAGGAGCCATTGAGAATTATTTTCATCTCACATGTATCAATTGTAGCAACTACTGTAAGAACTACTGTAAGTGCTCTGCCCAGACACAGTACATTTTCTAGTTTAACTAAAGTTTCTTTCCTTGTGACATATCTATTTATTTTATTCGGGAGACAAGCATATTGCCTTGATAGATTGTATGAATGCCTGTGACATGAAATTTCCTTTTCATAAATACATTTATAAATCTCCTTATCAGAGATGAAACTTTGGCAAGAAACTGATCTACTATAACGTGCGGCAGAGGACAGTACCTTCCATTAGTAATGCTAGCAGATATCTATAAAAATAGTAAAGAATATATTTTGGAAGCCCAATAAATCCATGCAGTCTAGATGAAAAGTAGGGGCACATTTACTAAGGGTCGAATATCGAGGGTTGATTAACCCTGGATATTCGACTGTCGAAGTTAAATCCTTCGACTTCGAATATCAAAAGATTTAGCGCTATTTGTTCGATCGACTGATCGAAGGAAAAATTGTTCGATCAAATGATTAAATCCTTCAAATCGAACGATTCGAAGGATTTTAATCCATCGATCGAATGAAATTCCTTCGATCCCAAATTGGTAGGAAAGCCTATGGGGACCTTTCCCATAGGCTAACATTGATGTTCGGTAGGTTTTAGGTGGCCAAAGTTTTTTTTAAAGAGACAGTACTTCGACTAGCGAATGGTCGAATAGTCTAACGATTTTTTTTTTTGTTCGATTCAAAGTCGATGTAGTAGTCGAAGGTCGAAGTAGCCAATTCGATGGTCGAAGTAGCCAAAAAAATACTTTTGAAATTCTAAGTATTTTTTATTCTATTCCTTCACTCATGCTAAGTAAATGTGCCCCGTAGTGATGGGCGAATTTCTCCCATTTTGCTTCACGGAAAAATTTAACGAATTTCTCGTGAAATCCGCGAAACAGCGAGAAATTTGCAAAACCCAAATAGTGTTGATGTGCGACGGTTTTGATGGAAGTGACTTTTCCGACACGCATCCAAAAAATTTTGAAACTGATGAAGTTTTGAAAATGTATTCGCCGGCGGCAAAATGTGGAAGCTCACAGCGAATTCACGCCTGGCAAATGTATTCGCCCATCACTAATGACAAGGATATGTTGCTTCCAGCGGTCAGTATTTGCTGAACTGCAAAAATCTCGATTTTAAAGGAGAGAAAAGGAAAGAAGGTTTGCATAAAAAGTAGGGATGGGAGAATTTGACCCGTTTCGTTTCGACAAAAATTCACCGCCGGCGAAATGTCGCAGACGCCCATTGAAGTCTATGGGAGTCAAAAATTTTTTGTTGTGCGGTGAATTGTTTTGACGCGCGTCTTTTTTTTTTTGACGCACCAGCCATACAAGTTTATGGGCGTCATTTTTTCGGCGAAACAAGGCGAAAAAATTTGCCCATCCCTGATAAAAAGGAAAATAAAAGCAGACTGAAATAAGTGATTTAGGGAAATAAAAGGGATAACAGCCTCTTTGGATTCATTAGGCAACAATATTGCCAGCTTGGGAGCCATACTTTTTATTAAACATATATTGCTGGACCTGTACGCTATTACTTCTAAACGGAACCCATTCCAGGTACAATAAATTTTCTCATTTCAGAGATTCAGCCTAATTCAGCAGTGACAAGTGACAAAGAGCACCTTACGAGATGGGAATCAAGTGAATTTTGGTTGGGCCAAAATCACATTCTTTAAAAACCTAAAAGCAAACTTTAAAAAAAACTCTTAACAATTTGATTTATCCTTTATTACACGTCACAAAACAACAGTTTAAAAAAAAAAATACATTTCAGATCCTTTATGTAAATAGGGCTTTTTGCCGTTCTATTGAAAAGCAAAAATGACAGGTAAATGGCTTGTTAATAATAAAATGCTTTACAGATCAACATTTTTACCGCCTAAATATGCACCTTTAAAATCAAGGAATGGAAATTTCCATTTTACAGGTTATTGAAAAGTGTCTGCTTGCTCTAAGAGGTGCCCTTTCTCTCGTTTGTTTTGTCCCAAATTGTATAGTGCTTTTGCCGACAATTACATTTCTTGATGTACTGTTCCCAGTAAGTTTTATTTAGTCAGATGTTGTTTTTTGGAAGCAAAGCAAGAAGTGAAGGACACTTCCAAATAATCACAAATTATCCTACATCTCAAGGTTTCGCTTTACTTTATACTGACAGCAACATTAATGCACCAAATCAAGCCTTGTGTTTGCTGCCACTTTTCTGCAGTGTTGCAAAGCTCTGTCTCTGTGAGTTGCCCTGTGATTATCAATGGTAGCCTACTACTGGGGTTAAAGTGCCTGATTGAGCTGGAAGCAAACATTGCTTGGCTCACATGGCACACACAGCAGAAAGGCTGCTGTTTTTCCTTCTCAATGTAACTGAATGTGTCTCAGTGGGACATGGGTTTTTACTATTGAGTGTTGTTCTTAGATCTACCAGGCAGCTGTTATCTTGTGTTAGGGAGCTGTTATCTGGTTACCTTCCCATTGTTCTTTTGTTTGGCTGCTGGGGGGGGGTGGGAGGGGGGTGATTTCACTCCAACTTGCAGTACAGCAGTAAAGAGTGATTGAAGTTTATCAGAGCACAAGTCACATGACTTGGGGCAGCTGGGAGATTGACAAAATGTCTAGCCCCATGTCAGATTTCAAAATTGAATATAAAAAAATCTGTTTGCTCTTTTGAGAAATGGATTTCACTGCAGAATTCTGCTGGAGCAGCACTATTAACTGATTCATTTTGAAAAAAATGTTTTTTCCCATGACAACTTACTTTTATTTAATACATGTTTAAAACTTGGTCAGGTCAAATTGACCTGACCAAGTTTTAAACATGTATTAAATAAAAGTAAGTTTTAATTTTTTAAGAAATCCCGGTGTGCATCCATTTATTCACATTTTTTGTATGGAAGCACGTATGGATAGCACCTGGGTTGGAAGAGGATTCATCTAAATGGAGTGCTGAGAATAACTTTGAGATTATATAATATACATGACATATTTCAAGGATATTGTACGGCTGATTTACAATGCCCCAAACAAAAAAGGCTGCAGTTAGCGTTTTTTGCACTTTGCCCATTGCATGGGGCTTTGCTCAAATTTACAGAAGCTCCTGTGCTATATTTTTATAGTGCATTAGTCAGCAATGTATTTGTGATGAGTAGGGTGGGTGAGACATGTTAGCCTCCCCCACCCTGTCCTTACCATCTGGCCTGATTATTGAATTCTGATGCTAAATGTGCTGTTTCAGAGCTGTTGTGTACCTATAATGATTTGCTAATCAGCCTTATATTGTGACATTTATATCATATATATTCAGTATTCCTAAGCTCAGTAAGTGACAGCAGTCCAGAGCATGTGCAGTGAATCAGTAGAAAAGAAAATTGGCAGCTACTGGGGCATCTTTGGAGACACAGGGCTGTAGTTGCATCGGAGTGGTATAGATGTCCAAAACATAATGTAGGGACCCATAGGGTTAATGTGCCCCTATGGCTTTAATTCCCTACACTTCCAGATCCTCCTAGTTGCTGGGCAGATGCCCATGTAGCTAGTTGTAATATACATATCCCAGTTATTGGCCAAGAGGTGTTGTGACCACTTCCTGTCACACTTTGGTATCGTGAGTGAGAAGGGGTGGAGCTTCCTCTTTGGCTCTTTGACAATACACCACACCTGAAATCTTCCACTTAGTGAAGGCCCTAGCCTGAAGTGTTTGAGTCACATGTAACCCATGCTCTAAGCACCAGCTGGGCATTAACTCCTTTTGGTCTGCCTAGCTAAACTTAGTGCAGAGGTCTGCGCCTATTTGGCCAATGCAGAACGTAGTGTGCAAAGTGCAAAGAAAATTCCTGATTGCAGCCCTTTTTTTGTACGTTGAACTTGTTCGGAAATCACCCCTTATATCAATATATTTTCTATTCAGAAATTACAAACTTTTCTAGCAGATTTATTTAGATAGTGTAAGAACTGCAGATAAAGTTGCTCATGCAGAATATCTACTCCATGATCTCCAAATACCATGAAGCCCTAATGGACACTTCACTGGGAAACCACTTATGTAATTGGGTCATTTGTGACCTCAGACTTAGTGGAATACAGGAATGGAAGAATAAAGAGGCAGTTCTAGTACGATTTATATGATATAGATGAAAGATAAGAAAAAAAATGACTTCTCATTTCATTTTATTAGCCTTCATTTATATAACACCGACATAGCACACAATGCTTTACTGAGATGGCTCTTCATTCACACTTACCTAAAGGGTCATTCAACAATCTTCAAAGATCTGCATATATATTGTTTGGGAACTAAGGGGCACAGAATCACTTCCCTTAGTGCTAATTCATTAAGCACTTTTGTGTTTTGCGTTCTGGCTGCACTCTTCACCTTGCATCTGCAGAGTGAAGGGCTGACAATTCCAACACAGTCGAAAGTTCTATGCTCATTAAAGTCAATGGCATGCATACATTTTTGCTGCCGTTGGATTTCTGACCATCGTCGGAATTGACGCCGGTGTCAAAAAATTTGCAGCAAATTCACTAATTTATTAGACGGTGGCGAAATGCAGAAATTCGTAGGAACTTTGTGCCTGGCGAATAAATTCGCCCATCACTACTGATAAGGTCACTCTGAGTTGAATAACTGGTTAGTGTTAGTAATACCAAGTGATACCACGAATCACATATTTGTTTAAAACAGCTCCATAATCAAGCCATCCCTGATGATCAAAAAGTTTTAGACAAAGCCAAAGTAACAGATGCTGAAACAGTCAGTAGAGTTTATATTTTTCTGTCCCTTTAATGACCTCTATTGTATACAGTATAAGCACCAAACAAGCAATGTGCATAATTTTCATTAAACTCTAATCTTATATAATATTTTTGAATAAGAAAATACAACCAATAAAAAGCTAACTGATCAATGGTAATTGCTGATTGATTGCTTGGAGTTACTGCACTGTGTCAATTATGCCTAATGTTAATAAAGGAGCCTCAACAGTCTTTGGCCTTTTACTACCTACAGTATAATTTCACATAATAGTATCTGAGGTTTTTTTTTAAAAAAAAATAAACTTACAGATATATATTTAACATTTTCAATATTTATATTTTATGAAAAAAAAACATTACCAGCAGAATGTAATAGCCTTATTAAAAATAACAGTGTCTTTGTGAATAGTCACATCCTCATCAATCTGATCTTCTGATCTTTTCTAATCTTTATCTTTTTATAGATACGGCTGCACCATCATCATTCTTAAAATGAGACTGTATGCCATACTATGTAATATTAACGTTACTCATTCCTTTTTATAAAAATAAACATATAATTCATTTGACACAGTAAGGTTTTTACGAGGCCAGACAAAAACACTACAAATAATCTTATAGTCTCTTGAGCAAATGTCTGTACAGTTTAGATATCAAAAATGTATGTCCTGAATGATCCTAGAGCAGGTGACCTAGAGTAGGTATAAAATTACCTGACATGTCTTGTTGAATTTCCAGCCATAAAACTACAGATGAAGCCACTTGGATTTGTGAGTTAAATGCGTCATGACTCAGGGGTAATTGAAGAAACTGTGTTATCTTAAGTCATCTTAACTCATTTAATGCATTTAACCTTTTCATTAGCATACCAAAGCTCCATTGTTCACAATGGTGAATGCTTTAATTAGATGGGATATTGTGATGCAGTTTTCTGTGTTAAATTAGATAAATGGGATATCTGTGTTTAGTTATTCTGTGTCAAACAGACAAACCAAAGTGGCTGCATCTGTATGATCAATTCAATTTATATTGTGAGATTATTTGAAGTAGAAAAAAACCTCATAACCCTCATAATGCAATATTCAAAAATTTGGATGAAAATTACCATGTTTTTTTACCAACTAATCAGCATTTTCCCCAGAATTTCAGCATGTTACTTTCTGTACACAGCATTAATAACAGCTGTAACATCTACACATAACCCACTAAGGGAAACTTGGAATTACCATCTGGTTCATTGTATCATTGCATGAACTTTTCCATAATTCATCCGAAAAGCCTCTTGCTCTTGCACAATTATGCTTGCTGAATAAAAATTAAGAACTATGACAAGCATACCCAGGGCCAAACTAGGGGTAGGAAGAAGAGGCACAAAGATGGCGCTGGGCAGATACCTGTTCAAAGGTTTTCTGTCTACTCTTGGTCCAGATGGTTTGTTCCCCTGCTGCTTTTGCCTCCCTCCTCTCTGTCACTCTCACCTCCTTCTGTCACGTCCTCCCCTGCCCTTCCCTTCTTCTTTGTTACCCTCCCTTTTCTTCTTATGGCACAAGCGCAGTTGGGCATGCGTGTATTCGCATGCATATAGGCGGGCTGGGGTAGCCAGTCGGCTTGGCCCGGCCCTGACCATACCTGACATCCAGGCTGAATTTTATATTTCAAATCTGAGAAAAGAAAAATAAGGGAAAGAATTATAACAAAAAATTTAAAACAATTCTACATCCTAATAGTGGTTCATTTAGAAATACTCTTTACATTTGGAGGCATCAAATCTAATATTTTAAAAATGTTTCTATTTATTAGTGGAGGAATTTGACAACTTATTTTCTTTTTATGTACTGTAGGTTAAGTAACACTGGGACACTATTAAATAAAATTAACCATTAAGAATATGTTATCTTGAATTATTTGAAAATTCTTTGCCTTAATGCTCCACAAATGTTTTTTAAAGTATTTTTTTTTCCTTCTTGAGTACAATATCCATTTTAGATCAACAATTCAGTTTAGGATAGGGATCAATTAGAAATGTGAACAAAATATTGACAATATTGACAAAAGAAAGGGGTGCTATTTGGACCAATGCATTTTGAAGTGTTTTGTTTGGTATCTTGTATGTAATGATCTAACAATTACTCAAAACCTACAATAGTAGGATAGTTTATTATACTCTTTTCTGTTCTTCTTAATTGAAGCCCATGGGAAATGTGCAAGTGCAAAAACCTAACTTTGTCTGTTCCATATGTGACTTTTTAGAAAAGGGAGACTCATTTTATAAGACATCAAGAAAGGAATAATTTACACAATTTCAGCACAGTCAGTCATGGTTTGACACAGTGCATTCTTTTTGCCCCTACAATAAGTCACCACAAATAAACATAGTATAGATTAAAAACTGAACCTTAATTGGGGTTAGCAGAATGGTATTTTATGTAAGTGCTGTAGAATATGAGTCTGTCCTCACTTACTGGGTTAAGGACTTTTTACAGAAGATTGTTGATGTCCATCTACATATTATATATATAATTTTGTATAGCAGCTGCAATTTCAATCATTGTTATGATATGCTTGGTACTTAACAGACAAATCAGGCAAGAAATTAACATATTTAAAGAACATAACCATAAAATAAAAGTGTGAATGAGCAAAGGGGCACGTGCATTTCCAAGGTTTTGAATGGAAGGCCAGGGTTAGTACAGGCAACGTTCAAGGACTAGTCAGGCAGGCAAAGGTCAATACCGGTAGAGTTCCGAATAGTCAGGCAGGCAAGGGTCAGGATTAGCAGAGTTCAGAATAGTCAGGCAGGCAAGGATCAAAACTGGAAACAAAACAGACAGAATTCGCACCCAGATACTAAGCAAGTTAGACCTAACAAGCACAATGATTTTGGGGTGCAAGGCCCCTTTAAATATTCGTACCTGCCGGCCCACTGGACCACCAGGGTGAGATGTTACAGTAGGATACAGATACCCATGAAAGCCATAAAAAGAGAATAATGTTGTTTCACTCTGCAAAGCCATATATTGTTAAAACGGGAAAGCATCAGTATTGACCTGCATTGTTAGCAAAGCTTCTTTCCCCTATCCTCCCATGTTGCCATTTTTTCCAAGCATAAGGACTACTTTTAATTAATATACTATGTAGATATGTTTTCTCAAAGTTGCTCTGGCCAGAAATTCTATAAATCAGACTTTTTTTCTCCTGGGTAAAACAGATAGCATGGTAAAATTCTAGCATGGATTCCCCCCAGAAATTAACCACTACAATCCCACAATTTTTATTCAAATCAGTACTGGGTAAAAAAGTTCACTCATCCCCTATTGCTAAGGCTAATACTACTAGTTGATAATAGGTTGTGTGATTTTGAATAAATATCATGTATTTCAGTTTTTGAAAATATAACTCGGATGTGAGTTTGGGTGCAAAAAAATTTGAATTGTGGAATAAAATCAAAATACATTTTTGATAAATCTACCCCTAAAATTAAAAAAGAAAAATTGCATCTCTTCAAAAGGCATAAAATATAAAAAAAAAATTGTCAAATAATGTAAAATCCTGAATATATTTTGCATGGTCAAGAAATGTAATTTTTAAATCTCAAATGCTTGCATCTGTTACATTTAATAATTAGCCAACAACTGATTTACTGTTCCACAAACTGACCCTCTTTATACTTTTTTTTAAACTATGACTTACCTGGCACAACCCTTTACTTATCTTGATAAGGTCACTCTGAGTTGAATAACTGGTTAGTGTTAGTAATACCAAGTGATACCACGAATCACATATTTGTTTAAAACAGCTCCATAATCAAGCCATCCCTGATGATCAAAAAGTTTTAGACAAAGCCAAAGTAACAGATGCTGAAACAGTCAGTAGAGTTTATATTTTTCTGTCTCATTAAAAAAAAAAAAATGACATATTTCAACAAGTAAAAATGGACATTTGTGCAGCTAATAGTTTTCATAAACCAGTATGTCATTTTTGGCTTCCAGCATGCTCCTGGAGAAATAAACCCACAGTGAAGTTAAAAAGCTGAAGATGGTTAAATTTATTATTAATCAACAGGAATGACAAAATAATGATGTACCTTTTTTTTAATTAAAATTCATTTATGTATGCAAGAGACATGTGATGTCTTTATACAGCAATTGAATAAAATAAAATTGTGTTAATACTGCTATAGCTAAAAATCTTGGTACTTTAGGGGATATGATCGTAATTTAAAACTGAATTATATCCATATTAGCTGGAGAATCTGAATTGCAAAAAGAAAAAGTGCAAAGGAGAACTAAAGCTTAAATAAAGAAGTAGGGCAGAAATGTTGTACATTACCATTGGGCTTCTGTACCAGCCCAAGGCAACCACAGCCCTTTAACATGGAAGATCTGTGTCTCCAACGATGTCCCAGTAGCTCTACATCTTCTTTTCTGCTGATTAACTGTACACGCTCTGTGATGCTGCCAGTTACCTAGGGTCCGACGCAAAAGATACTAAATAGATATAATATGAATACCACAATATAAGGATGAGGTTGATTAGCAAATAATTATTGGTACATGGCAGCACAGAAACCAGTGCAATTAGCATCACAATTTAATAATTAACCTGTAGCATCAGCTTATATGACAGGTCCACCTCATTTCCTACTTTATTTGTGATGACCCCTAAGCTTAGCTTCTCAACAGCTGCTCAAAGCCCACTGAGCATGTGCGTGTCACAGACACTCCTAAAATAATCCAAAATGGGAGGCTTCTGTAACCTGAATCATTACTACTAGAGATGTTCAGTTCAATTCTGAGCCATATTAATTTTTAAGGTTTATTTCTCCTTCTCCTCTATCTTTCCATAGCTGTAATTTATACCAGGGTTGCCCATTCTCCGCCAATTGTAAAATTTAGTACTGAAAATGTTAATTACAAAAATATTTACCGTATATACTCGAGTATAAGCCAAGTTTTTCAGCCCCCAAAATATGCTGAAAAACTCGACCTCGGCTTATACTCGGGTCAAGCGCAAAAACAGTCACCGGCACCTAAGAATAGTCGCCGGCGTCTAAGAATAGTCGCCGGCGTCCAAGAATAGTCGCCGGCGTCCAAGAATAGTTGCCGGTGTCCAAGAATAGTCTCCAAGAATATTCGCCGGCATCCAAGAATGGTTGCCGGCATCCAAAAACGGGACTCCGGCACCTCCAATGGGAGCAGAAACCCTAAATTTTTTGATTGAAACTTACCAGAGGCTGCTGCATTTCTCACCCTAGGCTTATACTCAAGTCAATAAGCTTTCCCAGTTTTTGGAGGTAAAATTAGGTACCTCGGCTTATACTCGGGACGGCTTATACTCAAGTATATACGGTAATCTTTTATGGCAAACTTCTCCCTTTACTAAACTTAAAGGAGATTGCGTGCAGCCTAAATATTTTTAAAATATACATTTTAAGATGTAAAAAAATGTATTTTAATTAAAGTAATTTCACTGTATATACTATGTATTTTTAACAAGAATTTCCATCCCTATATCAACATCTACATCAATTATCTCTTGCTTGCAAATCTTTTCAAAAGGCCTTTGACAAAAATACTATTGCAATGCTGAAAGTTTGCTTCTGAGCTTGTAAACATTGTAACCATTGCTACTTTTAGGTCCTTATGTCAAATATATTAACTTTCATGAATGCGGTGTGCGTGTGTGTAGGAAAACAAGAGGAGTGTTTCAATGGTTTCAAAGAATGCTTTCCAAATCAAAAAATGTGAGCACACAGAGAAGAACAAAGAATAAAAAGCAAAACTGACCTTTACACTTGGCAAGCAGAAAGGTTACTGGCTCATTTTGCCACTGTAGCTTAGTTTTGAAAGTTGGAAGAGAGGTTAGATGGTATAAAAATTGTTGCTCTAGGAAAGATAATTAATCAGTATAAGACAAATGTAGTTATCTCAACCAAGAATGTGTTGTTGTTTTCAGAGGGAGGTAGAAAACAAAAGATTGTGCAGAAATATCGTGGAAGTCAATGCAATCATTTTTAAGTAATAAGTTATGGGCAAAAAAATAAAATGGAAAACTCATTCTACAATATCAAAATGGTTCCAGGCTGTGTGAATAGTGCATAAAAACCCCAGGGTCTATCAGGATACTTTATTAAAAAAATAATATTATACATATACTTTTTCTGGTATTACTGTATTTTTATAGCACTTTTTCCCTCTGAAGATTAGAATTTGTACACAGTCTGTTGTTGATTTCCCATCTCTGCTGAAATTCTCTAAAATGCTTTCTCTCTTAAATGATTCAGAAGTAGAAACATAAAAATAAAACCAGCACAACCAAATTAATGGCAGCACTGATTTATTACTACAAAGCACTGCTGGTTGATGCAGTATTTTTATATAGCCAGTCACTGACAATTATATCTTTCTGTCATTTGAACTAGGGATGGGTGAATTTGACCCGTTTGGTTTCGACAAAAATTCCCTGCCGGTGAAATGTCGCGGACGCCCATTAAAGTCTATGGGCGCCAAAAAAAATTTGACATGCCACAAAATATTTTTGATGAGTGTCTTATTTTTTTTGACACACAATGCCAAAAAAGTCTATGGGCGTCATTTCCGCGGAGAAACAAGGCGAAAAAATTTGCCCATCCCTAATTTGGACTCTACATTATAGCGCACAATACAGATTATCAAATGGCTGCACGGAAAATCATCACTTAAGATAGCCTAATATAGTAATGTTTAGTAATGAGTGGACATTTTTGGGGCGTTTGGTGCAAAAATGATGCCCATAGACTCCATTGGGTGAAAAACATTGTTGTGCAACAAAAAAAAATTGAAGCCCATAGACTTCAATGCATTTTGGCAAATTTTCACTGTTTCGCAAATATTTGTAGATAATATACTGTACATGCAGCACCCAGGTTATGTGCAAGATAGGGTCTGTAGGTTTGTTCTTAAGTTGAATTTGTAAGTCGAAAGTAAGTTGAAACATATACATTTACTTATTAAATTCAACTTAGACAGATGTTTGTCTTAACGTACAGCAGTATTTATTTTTACCTTTCTGTTCATATTTATTTTTACCTTTCTGTGCACTGCAGTGAAGAAGGTGGTTTATTAAAGCTAAATGGTAATAAAGGTCAAGCAAACCATAGTATGTTACTGCAATAGCCTCCATTTGTAAGTTGTATGTAAGTCAGGTTTATGTAACTGTAGGATACCTGTTCAAGCTTAAACTGGAGTGCACAAAGGTTTGGACATCGGTGCAGGACTGGACTAAAGTAGAAGATCTTCTAATGCTCCAAAAGGTAGGACTGACGTTTCTTTTTGATGGTATTAAACAAATGTTCCCCTTGGAATGAGACCACTTATAATAAATAATACAATCTACTTTTTTTTATCAGCACCAATTTAGTTTTGGATTTTAGTAAGTGTACTTTAAACTCTCACGCTTTATATATTTCTTAGTGTGAGTACACTGCATGCTTTCAAATCCTCTATAGCCTCTAATGTATCTAAAAGGGAAAGGGTCATCCTGTTGCCAGTAACCTGTCGGCTTTCCTTTTCATTTTGTACCTGAGTGATTTACTTAAAAAAAACTGTGATGTATTTTGTCCTGTGCCGTGCAGAGTGATTATCAATCTTTTATAGCATTTGACAAGCTATGCTTTTGACTTTATCAATAAGCATTTCTGAATGTAAAAAAAAATATATTAAACACAAATATTTGTATAAAAGAGTTAGGGTTGGATTTATCAAAGGCCAAATGATAGAGTTTTTTTTACCTTGAATGAACTTGAATGACTTAGAAACTCGAATGGTATTTTATTTAACCAAAAAATAGAACATCTAAAATTCTAACAAATATTACCGACCCAAAAACTCGAATTGAAATCGAATGCAATTCAATGTCAGGAAGGCTATGAACATCTTCAAATGGGTCAACAGACCTCTGCCATTGGTTTCTACATGAATTCGGCAGGTTTTAGGTGGCACATTTGAGAGTTTTGACCAAAAATTCAACTCAAGAATTTGAATTTACCATTCAAACCTTAATAAATCTGCCCCTAAGTGCCACATGTTAAGAGAGTCAGTGTCAGTCTAGTACTGTACAGATGCAGCCACTTTGGTTTGTCTGTTTGACACAGAATAACTAAACACAGATATCCCATTTATCTCATTTAACACAGAAAACTGTGTCACAACATCCCATCTAATTAAAGCATTCACCATTGTGAACAATGGAGCTTTGGTATGCTAATGAAAAGGTTAAATGCATTAAATGAGTTAAGATGACTTAAGATAACACAGTTTCTTCAATTACCCCTGAGTCATGACGCATTTAACTCACAAATCCAAGTGGCTTCATCTGTATATAAGAGTAGGCATGTTTAAATCTCTTTAGGAATGAACTGAATATCAGGCCAAGGAAAGCAGCAGACTTTTTAACAAAAAGGAATATTATCAAGAGAGCAAGTTGTGAGAATGGAGGGCAAGAAAAGGTTAGTCTTCAGAGACAATCACAGGATTTATTGAAATAATTAAAATAAGAAGAAGGAGGTTGGAAAGGTGAAAACAGTTTATGTTTATAGTAATAGGGATTTGTTTGTGCATGGAATCTATATTGTTTTTAAAGAAATTCATCAAACTTTAAAGAAATGCACTCATTACTAATTATAACAAGTATTTTTTTAGTTTAGTAAGTCATAGCAACAAATTAGCAGTTATTGTACCTTCTACCAGTGGAGTTGAAGCAACAGGAAAACAAAAAAAACCATCACGTTGCTTAATATGTGTATGAGGACATGGCAGATTTTGTTCATGTTATATTATTCCTTTAATATGTTTCGTTCTAGTTACTGTTCAGTGGAAAACAAATATTCCTTCTGTAGTCTTTTTTCTCTTTTTAAATGGAAACATGCCCCACTTTGCTCGTATGCAAGAATAACCATGTAAAGCTGGTCCAGATCACTATTACTGCATAACCGATTGACTTTAAATCCTTGTTTTCTCATGCCAAGGACTGGCACCACCCCATAATTAGACAGAAACCCGAGAAACCCAACTGAAATGTAATGCAGTTTTGGTGGACTTGGTGAAAAACAACTTTAAAAATCTATAAGCAAGCTTCCTAAGAGCCAGCCCTACCAACTAATAAATTATAAACGCCATGATAGCAACAGAAATCAAATTCTAAAATTCTTCCATTCTGAACTAGAATTACAGGCTCTGCCACTGGAAACCGACACTTACCCTTGTCTCAAACCTTAGCAGTTTGCTATACATATTTAGGGGCCGATTCACCAAGGGTCGAATATCGAGGGTTAATTAACCCTCGATATTCGACTGGGAATTAAAATCCTTCGACTTCAATTATCGAAGTCAAAGGATTTTAGCGCAAATAGTGCGATCGAATGATCGAAGGATTATTCATTCGATCAAACGATAAAATCCTTCAAAACGAACGATTCGAAGGATTTAAATTCAACGATCGAAGGAATATCCTTCGATCAAAAAAACTTAGGAAAGCCTATGGGGACCTTCCCCATAGGCTAACATTGACTTCGGTAGCTTTTAGATGGCGAACTAGGGGGTCGAAGTTTTTTCTTAAAGAGACAGTACTTCGACTATCGAATGGTCGAATAGTCGAATGATTTTTAGTACGAATCCTTCGATTCGAAGTCGTAGTCATAGTCGAAGGTCGTAGTAGCCCATTCAATGGTCGAAGTAGCCCAAAAAACACTTCGAAATTCGAAGTTTTTTTTACTTCGAATCCTTCACTCGAAGTTAGTGAATCAGCCCCTTAAACTCCCCAGAGGCAGCTTTATTTTTTTAGCACTGTTGAAAGACTAACTCTTGAAGACACAATACAATGACATGTAACCTATCGTTTTTTCTTTTTTACTTTTTATACATTAGACCATTCCACTTAAAAAGACAATTACTGTTTGTAATAATGCTCATTTAAACAGCAGAATTTAAAATTGTTGTTAGTAATTATAGCGTATGCTTGAACAGACGACTGACTTTTGTAACGTTTTGAGTTGAAAAGTAAATTGCTGAGTTAGATAATGTTTCATCTATTTTTTGCTTCATACACAAAATTAAGGAAGAAATTGTTTTGCTCGGGAATCTGCTGAATGAACCTTTTTTATGCAATGGAGTGTTTATTAAGTATTCTATTTGAAATAATATGTTTCAATACATATGAAATAGCTTTGCATTAAGTATAATATGTCTTTTTTTTTTGTTTCCACAAATTATGAATAAACATCCATGAAATAAAATGAGGATACCAAGATAAAATCAAGTGGTGGAGCAAAACTGTGTAAGGCTCCAGTCCATCAATCAACAGATTCCAGCCACACAAGCACTCAGCATGGTCCCCAATTTCATTAGATGCTTCTCCTTATTTATTTATTATAACAATATATGCACAGAAACATATTGAAAATGGAATAAAAATGGTTTGAAGTCAAAAGGATTTCAACTCAAGGAACCTACTCTCCTGCTGCATTTGATCTTTACCAATGGGGTAGAGATAAGCTCAGGGCCAGAACTAGAGGTAGGTGGAAGAGGCACCTGCTAGTGATGGGCGAATCTTATTTGTTTTGCTTCCCTGAAAATTTGCCAAATGGCAAAATGTGCCAAATTCATTGAAGTCTATGTGAAACAATTTTTTTTGGACCAGCCATTGGAGTCTATGGGCATCTTTTTTTTGCGGTGAAACCTGACGAAACATTTCGCTCATCACTTGCCACCTGACTATGTTAAAGAGTCTCCCTTCTCCTCCCCTCTGCTGCTTTCCCCTCAGGTGCTCTCCAATCCACTCCGCCGTTTTCCCATATGTCACAATCCCCTCCATGTGAAATGGCATACATAATGCGCGTACATATGGGGGCAAAGGGAGTGAGGTGGCCGTCCGGGTTTCCAAGGGTGCCAAGTAGGCTTGGCCTGGTCCTGGATAAGCTGGTCTGATATTTCTCAAACCAAACCAGACCCTAACCTACACCTAATCCAGTCCAAGTCCACTTCTACTTTATGATCCATACCCAAACCATCTCCTCCTCTCAGCCTCTCAGACTTATATATGAGTTTGAATAACCATCATAGGACCGGGGTTTATACTTTTACAGCACCAAAAGGAAGAAAATTGCCCCATCACTGTCCCAAACCTGAAGATGGATCTCCTTTTTTGGTCTGAAACCTCCCAACCCACAAGTCCCCCAGGCTCTGTAGGTTTCAGATAAACCCACTCATTACTTAAGGGATTCTTATCATGCAGAGAAATTTCTGTAAAACACTTTGCTGCTTACAGTAAATAATTATTTATTCTCAATGAACAAACGTTATATAAGATGTTCTGGAATTAGTTAGGCCATTTTGAACTATATGTAATAAGGGGATTACTATATTTGATCACTATAACCAATTATCTGTAATCCATAGTGTTTTATAAACTCTTAATGGCATTTCATGAACAAAAGTGACAGGATCACAATGTAAATAAATCATTTTTATAGTTTTAATTAAATATATACCCATACATACATACACATATAATTATTATCATATTTAAAATATAAACAAAGGCATTTGTAAAACAATTAGGTATGCCAAAATAAACAGCGTACATTCATCAAAGGAGCATCGACAGATGTGATGTTGTCGGGCTATTTTCGACAGATTGTGAATAATGTGTCAAAATAAATATTGCTGCAACCCTATTTTCCTCTAGGAACTCAAACGCTAACGATCATAGACAAATGTTCATCAGCACAATACATTTATACCTGCAAGTCAAAGGAGAATATATTGCAAATAGGCAGTTGGTTTATTTCTTTATGTACATATACATGGATTTCTATTCAACAGTATTCTATTCAATACTGACAATGAAAAATACAGACAGGAATAATTCTGATAAATTCATATCCCTGATAAATTGCTTTCTGTAGGGACATTATGCCAAAATAGATCATTTTCACTGTAACTGAAATATTTGCTGCCCCATGGATATATATGATTTAAAGTTAAACACAGTTATGATGATAATGTTCATAATTTTTGGGCAGCTATGGATTCAAACCGGAATTCCATGTTTCCCCAATGTCAAATTTTTTGCTGTGGAAGGCGCCTTAGAAAACCCCCAACTTTAATGCATTCTGTGAGAAGAAATAAACACTATGAAAAATGTCCATTGACGTCAATGTAAATATTAAGACTTTGGCTTTTCGCATTTTGTTGCACCATGTCCAGACACCATTTTTTTGTTAGCTCTAAGTCCTGCCTATAGATGGTTCTAGAGTGCAGTACATTGATTCAGCTGGACTACAGCCATTGCACTCTAGCACCCTCTAGGACTTAGAACTAAAAAATAGTGTCTGGACAAAATGGGGCTCATTTACAAACACTGGGCTAATTTACACCTGGGCAGTGACGCATAGCAACCAATCAGTTACTTGCTTTTTTCAGCCAGCTGCAGGTTGAACAATGAAAGCAAACATTTGATTGGTTGCCATAGCTTACTGCCCAGGTGAAAATTTGCCCAGTGTTTGTAAATGAGCCCCAGTGTGACAAATTGTGAAGTCTTGGTGGCTTAATTTGTATTTTGAGTGAAAAAAAGCTGCAATCTGCATTTTTTGCACAGAAAACCAGAAAAAACTGCCCATTGACTTCCAAACATTTCACTAAATTTTCTGGACAGATGTACTCATCACAACAACTCAACACATTTGGCACAGCTCACTATATTCTATGTCTCTATATTTTCATAGAAACATCATATTTGACATAATATGGATCAACTGGGTGGTATAATTTCATTAAAGGGGTAGTTCACCTTTGAATTAACTTTTAGTATGATGTAGAGAATGATATACTGAGACAATATGCTATTGGTTTTCATTTTTTATTACTTTTTGAGTTATTTGAATTATTCAGATTTTCAGCCACTCAGCTTTCCACTCAGTTTTAGCAATCTGGTTTTTAGCGTCCAAATGACTGTAGTAACCGTGCACTGATTTGAAGAAGGGACTGGAATATGTATAGGAGAGGCCTGAAATTAACAATGACAATACATTTGTAGCTTTACAGAGCAGTTGCATTTTCCGATGGGGTCATTAACCCCCAATTGAAATCTAGAAGGAGTCAGAAGAAAAAAGGAAAATAATTCAAAAACTATAACAAGTAAAAAATGAAGACCAATTAAAAAGTTGATAAGAATGAGCCAGTCTATAACATACTAAGTTATACATTAAAACGTTAATGTAAAAGCTAACCACCCCTTTACATTTTATCTAAGTTTTTTATTGATAAGAGCATGGGGAGGTGAGTCTCCCCATGCCCACACCCCACCCAACACTGTATTCAGGGGGTGCCTGCAGGTCTCTGAGCGCCAAAATGAACAAAGACAATTGATGCACCATGTAAGGCAGGGTGCAAATTGCAAAACTTTGCCTTTGCAGAACTTTGCCTTCCTCCACCGAATCCGACATATTTATTTTATATTTTCATTAATTTTAAGGAATAAAAAAGAGAGAACAATTTCTCTTCAGCATTTTCCCCTTGTTTGACGAGGGGAAAATTATCTACAAGTGAAAAAGAAAAGAGAGGGCTGCACTCTCATACTGTAAAACAAACAATACAGATTTCTTAAAATAGGATTATGCACTTACAAGCACTGAAGTACAAAGAGCTCATCAATCGTGTAACCCAACACATTTTGTCAAACGTGTGACTTCATCTGGGAGTTCTAAAAAGTGATCTGCCTTTTGAAGTTTCCAGGTAAGGACAAGACCACCTTTAAGCCGCGGGAGCTGCACTCCAATCCAGATTTGTTTTTTACCCAATGCAAGGTGCAGAGCTCAAACACTTTTTAAACAATGTTTTCATATCCCAGAGTGTTGCACTTGGGTTCAGTAAATGACTTATGCGCACAAAAGAGGGGACAGTTTTGCCTTCTCCAAATATTATAGGTTTTTTTACATTGCCGGATATGTAATTCATCCAGGCACATTGATTCTTCCCCTTCTAATCGAGAGAAACAGAAGTGAGTACTATTTTAAGTAATGAAATAGCTTGACAATTAGAAATTTGCAGAGTACAAAATGACAGCTGCAACTAAAATATGCAGTTATGATATGCTTTGAATGAGGCATTTTCATGTTCAAAGAAGCCAACGGTGAGCATGGCATTGACTGAAGCATCAATGATCAGGCTGTTTTAATAGGCCCTAGAGGGAACCGCAGCATTGCAGACGTAACAAGTAAAAAGAAAAGAAGAAAGAAAGAACAGGTGACTAACAGGTGCGGGATAGAACACAGTCTTCCCAGTTTCAACTGCGTGATAAGAAGCTGAATTTTAAAAGGTGTCAGCCAATGATTATGTAGATTCTACAATGTGAACATTTTAAAGGAAGGATATTTGAAAGAGAATGTCCTAGATAATAAACCCTATAATGGAAAATGATTGAGTGCTGCATAGCTAAACTACTTTTCATTTTCTCAATCTCGCGCATCATCAATGGTTTAGGGTCCTTAATATGATAATACAATACATTGATCGCAAAGCATTTGAAAAACTGTTGCTGATGTCAAAATGAATAAGCTACAGCCTATCTGCATCCAGCTAAGTTGTAAAAACTTTCATTGCACATTTTTGTCAGCGCGGTGTAAAGGAAAGCCTCCAGTTAAATAGATCTTTCTAAAAAATAGTAATGCAATGATGTTATAATCCCCACTGAATGCCCTTGTCACTCTATGGTCTTCCGTTTCTGGACATGAGTGCAGTGGCTGCAAGACAGAAGATCAGCAACATATGTAGTAATGAGAACTGGAGAGCCTTTAAATCAAGTTGAGTATTGATTTATTAAAGCACTACATGTTTCAGACCACACAAATCCTTCCTGGGTGCATCCTGAGGAAGAACCTGTGTGGTCTGGTACATGTAGTGCTTTTCACCCCCTTCATGTTATGTTGTATTCACTGGTTATAATACCATCACCTGGCCAGAAATAGATTTAATCAAAACTATACCACGAACAATTTAGGTCTCTATAAAAAACATATTGCATGAAATAGCTCATATGTAAATAAATCAGTTTTCTAATGATATACTTTTTTAGTAGTACATGTCTTTGGGTAATTTTAAATAGAAAATTGCCATTTTAAGAACTAAGGGCCACATTCTGGGATCCTACTATTCACAGTGCACAAGAAACACACATTGCTTATGTATTCATTTTGGGGTTTTGTTTTCCTTTAAGGAGGTGCTGAACAATAACAGGGGTGATTTACTGTATAAACCTCATTAAGCACAGAATGATTTGCACAGTGAATATATTTGCCCTAAGCATGGTTATATTTACAAAGCTGGATAAGAGTGGTGTATTTTATGTGCAAACAAAATTGAGTATTTTGAGCACTGTGAATGTCCATATGAGAACACTTAGAGGGTTATTTACTAAACTCCAAATGCAAAAATCACGAAAAATTGTTGATGAATGATTTTTTTTTTATTAAATCAGACTTTTAAAAAATCACTAAGTTTTTTGGAACTTAGGATGGAAAAGTCTGAATCAAAAAATCCGGCATCTCATACCGGTCAAGGTTGCATATAAGTCAATGGGAGAAGTCCCAATGGTTTTTTAATGTGCGCTGGGTTTTGTGCAATAGCCTCAAGTTTTTGAACAAAAAAACAAAAGAAATCTGAGTTTTAGGGATGCACCGATTTCACATTTTTGGATTCGGCCAAACCCCCGAATCCTTCGTGAAAGATTCGGCCGAATACCGAACCAAATCCGAACCCTAATTTGCATATGCAAATTAGAGGTGGGAAGGGGAAAACATTTTTTACTTCCTTGTTTTCTGACAAAAAGTCACACAATTTCCCTCCCCGCATCCAATTTGCATATGCAAATTAGGATTCGGATTCTGTTCGACCGGGTAGAAGGATTGGGTCGAATCTGAATCCTGCTGAAAAAGGCTAAATCCTGGCTGAATAACAAACCGAATCCTGGATTCTGTGCATCCCTACTGAGTTTTCAGGTGAAAAATCCGAAAAAATCGTGAAAATCTGTTTTTTTTCCCTGCAAAGCAAATTTTTGGGGAAATGTAATAATAAATAAGCATAAAAAAACAGAGCAGATTTGATCAGAGTTTGCAGCAGAAAATGTTGAGATAAAATCGGACTTTGAAAAATAACCTCCTTACACTACGACTTTGGTAGCGGAGAAAATATTAGCACAGTGGCCACACTCACGCAAACACCCGTCTCATTTGAGTGCCATTTGTAAAAATTTGCTTGCAATGTAAATATGGGCACAGCCGTATATGAACCATGTTCAGGAAAAAACATGGCCCATACAACCATTTGTGAATATATATGCGATGTGCAACCTTTATAAATGACCCCCGCAGACTTTTATACATTTCTACTTGTTGAAATGATAACTTTTCTATCTGTATGAAACTCAAGGCCATGTTTATCTCTTAAGAACACCGTTAGTAGATTGAGAATGATGTTCTCTAAGAAGTTCGGAATGGACCAGTATTATATCTGTAAGCACTGCATGTAAAGTCTACAAATAAAAATCAATGAAATCCCAAAAGTCACAAAAGCCAAACAAAACAAAAAATAGTAAAGTGATTTCTAATTCACCGCCGTGCTCTTCTCTATTCCAGGTAGAGAAATATTGCTTTCGTTCAGTATATTGATATCTTTTGGTGGTGTTGAAACTCATATATTGCCTTATCCTTATCATCAGCGATAGACAACTCACAAACTCTATGGTATTACCTGTCAATCAGAAGGCACTGGATGTGCTTCAAGAACAGCTCTAAAATAGCGAGATGCATCAGGTTATCTGTACAAATATGTCTCCCAATTGTAGTTTTCAAGCACAGAATCTAATGTAATGTCAAGGTCAAAATAACGTTTTAGAAGTCAGAGCACAGCAAGAAACCAATTTTAGAGTCCGATTTAAAGAACAGAGTGTAAGACAGGAACTTGCACAGTTTTATTTCTATTTATTACTTTTAAGGTTAATATGTGTAAAAATCTAACTGGCAACTATGGGGCAAATTCGCTAAAGAGTGACTTGTGGTTCTTTGATGAATTTTCTCTAAAAAGAACATTCACAGCGACATATCTTTTTTAATAAAAGACGAGTAAGACAATTCATTAGTGAAAATCCTCAGAGCTAGAGAATTTTCACGCTGTTTTGCTAGGTGAATGTTCGCTCTGGCGAAGAAGTAAAAATCCTGTACCTCATCAAAATGCAAAAGTTTATATTCGTGACAATTATTGCCAAAGTCTAGTTCACCAGGTTAAGGCTGGTGAACTCCCATTATAAGGATAGAGCAGACACTCGTAAATCGCAATCAACATCGCCCTTTCCATGCTAATTTTCTCCAGGGCAAAATATGGAGATGTATTGTGAAGATATGCCTGGAGAAGTGAGGGGAACTTTGGCGAAGTTGGACGAAGAGAAAATTCACACAATGTGCCCCACTGATTTTGTTTTAAATCTATGACGTTGAGTTTTTTCCAAAAGACTGTGTGCGGAGGGAGAAGTGTGGCATTGGCACTGGGGGTGGATGTAGTTTAGCAATGTGTGGTGGGCCCTTGACTCCAGTTGCCCCTATGTAATGCCAGTCCAACACTGGTCAAAGAATTACTGTGCTCCCTTTGTATTCATTTCACCTTCAGAAACATGTAGGGGCCAATTCATTAACTTCGAGTGAAGGAATAGAAGTAAAAAAACTTTGAATTTCGAAGTGTTTTTTTGGCTACTTCGACCATCGAATGGGCTACTTCCACCTTCGACTACGACTTCGACTTCGAATCGAAGGATTCAAACTAAAAATCGTTCGACTATTCGACCATTCGATAGTTGAAGTACTGTCTCTTTAAGAAAAAACTTCGACCCCCTAGTTCGCCACCTAAAAGCTACCGAACCCAATGTTAGCCTATGGGGAAGGTCCCCATAGGCTTGCCTAACTTTTTTTGGTCGAAAGATAATCCTTCGATCGTTGGATTAAAATCCTTCGAATCGTTTGAACGATTATTCCTTCGATCATTCGATCGAAGTATTTGCTCAAAATCCTTCGACTTCGATATTCAAAGTCGAAGGATTTTCATTCCCCAGTCGAATATCGAGGGTTAATTAACCCTTGATATTCGACCCTTGATGCATCTGCCCCTAAATAATTTGGGGGCTTTTAACTTCTACTTAGAACCAACCTTCCTCTTCCTTATTTAGTAGAGAATGTGGACAGTTGCTGTAATATTTTACATTTCTAATGCAATTTTCTACATGGCCAGTCTTTGGTATATATGATCTTGCTGATTTTTACCCAATTCAGAATTGACAAGTTTTTATAACTTGTACGCCAGTAGTTCTTAAAACAAATAAATATAAATGTGATTACTGATTCCCATACAGCCGTGCTGGTATTCCTTTGTGGATGGTACATTATTCACTTACAACACATGTTTACCACCCTGGATAGTATTGGACAGAGTATTGGTAAACACCAGAGATAGTACTCACTCATAGGTTAAAGGGATCCTGTCATCGGAAAACATGTTTTTTTCAAAACACATCAGTTAATAGTGCTACTCCAGCAGAATTATGCACTGAAATCCATTTCTCAAAAGAGCAAACAGATTATTGTATAGTCAATTTTGAAATCTGACATGGGGCTAGACATTTTGTCAATTTCCCAGCTGCCCCCAGTCATGTGACTTGTGCCTGCACATTAGGAGAGAAATGCTTTCTGGCAGGCTGCTGTTTTTCCTTCTCAATGTAACTGAATGTGTCTCAGTGGGACATGGGTTTTTACTATTGAGTGTTGTTCTTACATCTACCAGGCAGTTGTTATCTTGTGTTAGGGAGCTGTTATCTGGTTAACTTCCCATTGTTCTTTTTTTTGGCTGCTGGGGGGGGAAAGGAGGGGGGTGATATCACTCCAACTTGCAGTACAGCAGTAAAGAGTGATTGAAGTTTATCAGAGCATAAGTCACATGATTGGGGCAGCTGGGAAATTGACAATATGTCTAGCCCCATGTCAGATTTAAAAATTGAATATAAAAAAATCTGTTTGCTCTTTTGAGAAATGAATTTCAGTACAGAATTCTGCTGGAGCAGCACTATTAACTGATTCATTTTGATTTTTTTTTCCCATGACAGTATCCCTTTAACCAATGACCAGCATTAGAAGGATGCTCAGAGTGCAGGAATCTCTCTATCTCTGAGCCTAATTGCTTGATGGAAAACAACTGGGGGTATTAAGATTTCTTGATCTCTTTTTTAAAACTGCTCTACTAACTAAGCTATTACAGAATCGTCCCTGACATTTGGCTCTACCTTCTATATTACACTGTCCATCACCGACCACCCCTTCCAGCAAGTGGGGTCCAAAGAGCCAGAATCAGTGGCGTAACTAGTTGTTACTGGGCCCCATAGCAAATTCAATTTAGGGCCCCAAAATATTTATAAATTGGCCTATTTTACCAAGATATATTAAAATTGCTAATTAATTAGGGTCTCACTGGGCCCCCTACACTCCTGGGCCCCCCTGCAACCGCAGGGTCTGCTTCCTCTATAGTTACGCCCCTGGCCAGAATCACATGGTGACTTTCCAAGGACACAGGAAAATTTGAGTGAAACCTTTACCTTCCTACATATTTAGCAATCCATATCATTTGGTGACGCAATTGTAGTTGAAAACATATTTTTTTATCTAGATATTTCCATTAATGAAGTATCTCTCCCTGTCCCACCCTGGTACCTCTACCCACCCTTAAAACAATTGTTTGCCAACAATTGAGGGGCCTGTATTAAACCAATATCGGGTGAAAAAGCAAATTGTTAGCACAAATGTGAACTTCATGTGAACTTCGCTGGTTTAAATGATAAGAGAAACTTGTGAACGGTGGGTGTCCAAATAAATGCACAAAAGGCAAACTGTTCATTAGAGTTTAAATAATAGCATATTCTGAGGATAACAACAGTAATAGTATGTGAAGTTTCCCAGTTTATTCTATTTAAATTGCTCTTCTGGCATCCTACTCTAATCTGTATTTTCTCTGTTCATTTCCTTGATGCCCCTAATATTTTAGAGAGGAATTAGTCATTCCTGATTGCGTTAGATATGCTTTTTCTTTTCTCACACTGGCAGCAACTTATTATATCTCAAGAGGGCTTTCTTCTACTCTTTTTCATCACTTACCTACTACATCCATTGTCAGACCTCCTGGAAGTGTTAAATTCCAGCCTAAATTGTGTTGTGGTGCTCTTGTTTAAATATTACATAAAGTTCTCTTTCTCGCTGATTTGATTTTATAAGAAATCTATTTATTATTTGCATAATAACTATTACAACTGTAAGTACTAGAGGACTCAACTGCAATCTTACTAGCAGATAAGGGAAATTGCAGGTTTTTATAACAAAAGTGTAAATTGAGCTCAGATGCTATTAGACATTCTAGGCAGTTTCCCTGAATATGGATCTTTTCAGATATATTATCATTTTGCATGTGTTTTCTCAGTCTTCCAGTGCCCGCTAAAGCCCTTTTGTCAGAGCCTCTGGTTCATCTGTATGGGTAAATAACAAGGGGAGGCTGACACTGAGCAAGAGGCATATTTGGCAAACGACTGATGTGCAGTATCAAACGGGTTATATGGGATCATACAGGCCCAGGCCTAGGGCGGCATAAAGTAAAGGGCGGCATGGCGCCCAGCTGCACTGTCATTCGCCTGATTCTGGAGCGTTAAGAGCTTGGCACTCTGGTAGAAAAGGTTGGGCATGCGCGTGATCCTAAAGGAGGAAGGGGGTGGCAGAGGATTAATGCGGATTTTACTGAATTTTACCTCTTGCGCCAGACTTGACTTCGCCACCTCAGACCAGGCGAAGTGCAATAGAGTAGATTGGATTCCTAAAAAAATTGTTGAAAAATTTTCTAAGTGCCAAAAACGCTGGCGTCTTTTCCTTTTTTATGGTGATAGGCTGAAAAAGAGCGTCATTTTTTGGGGGTAACCGGCTTCCCCCCTACATTACCTAACATATGGCACATAAACCATACATTGGGATTATGTGTAGGGAAATATAAAAACTTTATATATTTTATTCCCAGGCTTGTGAAATGTAATGTATTTGTTACAACATATACATGCATTCAACTTTAACTTCCCAACGCTAGCTCAACTTCGCTTCGCTTGGCGCAATAATGCTAGTGCAACTTCATCAGCATTCGGCGCCCTGGACGCAACTTCGGATTTTAGTGAATTAGCATTGTCCTGACGAATCTACGACTGGCAAAGTCCTTAGTTCAAGGAGTCAGTTCTGGGAACCTGTTGTATATGTGCTATAATTGTTACTGAAAAATGGCCCAATTTCAAAAAATGTAATTTGTTATATATCTAATTTAATTAATGCCGGGTCCACTAATTAACACATGTCGGACTAACTGCTTAATCAATACAGCATGCTGCGGTTATTGCCTTTTGTCTATTAACCACCTCCAAAATGTAGTGGTATTTTTACAAATATTTTTCAGTCACCTTATAAATCTTGTCTATTCCATCTCGGCTTTTTGTCACGAAACCAGATAACTACAGGGAGTTAATACATCCAGGAACCCTCATAGGTTAGCTCTATAACCTCAGCACCATTGGATACTATCTGCCGTTTGGATTTACAGACACACATGTTGGGATTCCGACATTATTATTGCTGACCTTATGATATTTTGTTCTCTCACTGCACCACAGTACATGTAAATGTTTGTATTATCGTAATTAGGGTTTACAGAGCGCTAGAATTAATAAAGGAGGGGCCCCTTCCTCTACTTAACAGCATTATTCAGTTTTTAAGTGTATTTATATGTACTGTGATTTATTGGCATGGTAGTTAATAAACATCGCCTTTTTATTTATATATATGCTGATCCAAATATTTGATCATTACTTAGCCGGTTCAAAGAGCATAAATTCCTTTTGTATATAGTCTTTTGCTCAATTATTTAAATTCTTCTTGTATTCATTTTGTAAAAGGAAGTGAGGTCTGCTTTCTGAGAATTTCCAAACTATGTACTACAGGTATGGGATCTCTTTCCGGGAATAGGGCCAGCCCAAGCATTCCTATACCTGTGCTTCGTGATTAGTCTGTGCCTCATTGTAAGACACAACTATATATTTGTCAAAAATGGTTTTCTCCCTGGGATGGAGAAATTAATATGAAGCACTGATGTGAATGGGCTCCTATAAAACAACATTTGTGGGGCAATGAATATAAAGCTTTTATTTATATGTAATTTTTACCTTAGTCAGATTATACAGAAGAATAATGTTAAAAAAAAGCCATAGGAGTGCATCTGTCAAAGCTGCCCCTATAGGGAATCCATTTACATTGACATTAGTCCCAGCATATTCATATGACAAGGACACAGACAGAGCTGTTATTTATATTAGCTGTAGGAGGTTTAACAATTCATAGTTATTTACAAAGAAATGCATGATGGCTTTGCATAATAACCTCAGAGGTATGGGAAAACTTACAGGGCTGACAATACATGCCAAATGATGGATCTTGCCAAATTGTTCATTATTAAGTAATAGCCACTGGCAGTTTCTATTCTTCCAAGGCATAGAGGAATATACTGTATTACAAATTCATATTGATGCTTGTGTTATATAAAGTTGTAGACTAAACTTTAGAAAGTGCAATAGACCAAGCCTTTATACAAATAATAATTAAAAACAGATTAAATGGGCAAATTGCAAGGGAGACTGCAGTAGTGCTCGTCATGACATCAGATGCATGCATCATGACATTAATGCATGTTTTCATGCCAGGGTATTATTTGCTAGTATCAACCTTGGATTTGGTCTTCTTTTCTGTTTAAAATGTCTGTTTTAGCATAGGACCCATGCCAAAGTTGACTTCTGGCTTTTCTGACCATGCCCAAGCCTTGTTCAATTGTGTTCATCCTTGTTTTACTCATGTCTGTTTCTGTTTATGTACAGTATATTGTTGCCAGTCTTGACCTTTATCCTGTCCATGAATACAATTTTGCCTGATCTTTGTTTGTATTTTATATTATCTAGTCCTATCTCTGAAATGTGAAGGTTTTATAGCAAAAAGTTCTGGGGCCTAAAGATAGCCTAGAGATAGCCTAGTGATAGCCTAGAGATAGCCTAGAGAGCATTTATGCGGTGATAGCTGGAGCTTCGTTTGTTTAACAGAGTGGCAAGGCCATACCAGCTATTACCCAGAGTTCCCAGTAACAGACTCTGAATATGAACCAGCAAATTTAGAGAAGAAAGACCCGAACAACATAAAGTATTTCAAGAGTCTTCATGTGTTACTGCCTCTAACGAAGATGTAATTTAATAGGTCAAACATATCCACTCTCTGCGTGAGTGACCATGTATCAGTGTACACCAGGAGTTCCCATACCATGAGACCCCTAAGTGGAGCCAGATTGGTGATCTATTTACTTTTTCAAGGTACCAGTGGATGCTGCTTCAGTTATGAGATAGATTATGATTTATTATGATATGATAAGTAAATAGTGAAATAATTCGCCTGGCACGAATTTGCGGCGAATTGAAGTGTTTCGCCAGCTGGCAAATAAATTTGCGAATCTACTGCGAAAATTCACCGGCGGCAATTTCAGTTTTTCACGATTTTTTTGTGAAACGTTCGAATTGCTAGATTTTTTCATAGAAACATTCGAATTGCTTGATTTTTTAGTGAAAACGTTCGAATTGCTCAAATTTTTATGAAAACATTCTAAATGCCCGATTTGTTTGTGGAAACGTTCACATTTCATGATTTTTACGTGAACTTTCCGATTTCACGATTTTTTTTACAAATTTTTCGAGAAATTGCCCATCACTATAAGTAAACATTTAACAGGTAGACTGGGGCGATGACTTCCCTTACAGTACATAAATATAGACTAAGTCCCTTTCCAGACTATAGTCCCAACACTAAATGCTTGTTGCTCTGGCAAAAAAGTAACAATATGTTTGTTTGGTGGGGCACAGGACTGCTCTTGCTAGCTGGCCTGACTAGCCTACACGCCTGGGTTGTACTAAGACAGACAACTAGGCTTTCACTATTTCATCCCAATCACAGGGCCCCTAAGGATTGATTACCTTAGAGGAGGTCATTAGTGAAGGGCGAATTTGGGCCGAAAAATTCACGAATTTCCCGTGAAACTACGAAAAATCTGCGAAATGCTGCCGGCATCTCGTTTTTGATGGCAGTGTCCATTTTTTGATGCTGGCGTCTGTTTTTTGACGATTGGCGCACATTCCATTTTTTTTTTACGCCGACGAATTGTGGGAATTTGCATCTGCCGAATAAATTCGCCCATCACTAGAGGTCATGAATTAGAGTGAAATAGTGGCATAAGTACTATCCATATGATTGTGTTATATATAGTGATGGGAGAATCTGACCCGTTTTGTTTCTCCGAAAATTCGTGACTTTGCAAAAATTTTACCAGATGCATTGAAATTTAGGATGCATTGAAGTTTGAAGTTTTTTTACACGCAACAATTTTTTTTTTCACCCATTGAAGTCTATGGGCATCTTTTTTGCTGCGAAATATGGAGAAAACATTCTCTCATCACTAACTGTGTTAGATGCCAGATGCTTAATAAAACTTTTCCAATCAGTATATAAAGTGTATGCTGGGAATCTGTACTTCACATAAGGAATTCTCTCAACAAACTTGCCTCTCCTGGTTATTATCTCTATTTCTCTAAGCCTGTCAAAACTACTCTCTAGAAAAAGAGCAATATGGCCCTCGCATATGTGCCATGAAGTAAGAAGGCTCTACAAGCACAACAAGCTGCCTTTACAAGATGTTCTCATGTAGTCCAATGCTCAACTATAGCAGGCTTGGCAATTGACAAATGACTTCATTCATTAGTCACATTCATTAGATTCATGCCAAATCCCAGACTGCCTTTGTCCGTCAGCACATTTTACATACCTTTAATTAAAGTGATTAAATTCTCTTTGCATTGCCAATAAAATAAATATCAGAACATCTTGACTCATTAGAAAATTTGGTCATGAAACCAAACATTCCATCTACAGCTCTTTCATTTGCTCGGAAAGGTCAGAATTAAATCATCAATTTAAGATTCACAGTACAGTGTATTTGTTTTGCCTCAAATGATACTGTGGGTTGGTTCTTACGCAAGTGTACTTAATTCTCTATGTGTGGAAGTGGGTGGAACAGAGAATGAGACATGAAATGAGATATTGATAACTACCAAGCCACATTTTTTTAAGTCATTCCCTCTTGTTAAATGCACAGTGTTGAATAAAAGTATTGAAATACATCATGCACACAATTCTGTACTCAAACTCTGTCATTGGTACAGAATAAAAAGCCCCTTGAGCACAGGGGGGGGTGCTCTGAACATTAGTTCCATGTGAGTTATCAGACTAGCACATTAATTCTAAGACATTGCTGACCATTAAGGAATTCGAATCAACTGGGTCATTGTGCCTGAAAACAATTGGGGAATATACAGGGCTTTATATCTTTTTACAAAAGTCTTTTGATAAGTTAAGTCTATTTCTACTTCTAAAATGTACACCAAAAAATTAATTGGTCAGTCTATAAATTATATATATATAATATAATATACTCATTTATATTCATTCATTGCTGGGTATAGTCAATCTGTCTAAAGTTGGCGATATCACAAAAAAACTTTCACAGCGTTACTTGTTGGAATTTCAAAAATGATTTTTCTTTCTACGAGTCCTGTGGTAAATTGTTCATCTGCTTAGTATACACTAATTTGTTTAGTTTGTTATTATACTTTTATTTTCTGCTTAATAACGGTTTCAAGCTCACCCTTAAGGTTTGCTGGTCCGGGTGCGCAATGCCCCAGACCCCTCACAAGGTCACCGGATTCAGCTTCCCAAATGGACAAAGATATAAAACCTTACCCGGACTTCGATGTGACCCAGGTGCAGCAGCCCTGAGTCCGTCGCTAAGGGAGAACGAAATGCTGCACACACCAAAATCCTGGACAGCGCACTCTTCGGATCACTCAAGGAATCGCTTGATCATCAAATCATTGGTAAAAAACTTGATTTTATTAAAGATTTAACATTTTAACAAACTGTATAACCCTGCGCCATGAGGTCTGATGCGTTTCGTGTCACTGCACTTCATCAGAGACCTCACTTCCTCCTGGCAAATCCCTCTTTTTTGCCAGGAGGAAGTGAGGTCTCTGATGAAGTGCAGTGACATGAAACGCATCAGACCTCATAGCGCAGGGTTATACAGTTTGTTAAAATGTTAAATCTTTAATAAAATCAAGTTTTTTACCAATGATTTGATGATCAAGCGATTCTTTGAGTGATCCGAAGAGTGCGCTGTCCAGGATTTTGGTGTGTAAAGGTGGCGATACACATGGTTGCCAAACAAAGCAGATCTTTCCCCCGACATGATCACCCGGGGCAAGTGAACATCTGTTGTGGTCCTTGATCAGACTGGAAAATCAAACCTGCCCGATTGAGATCTGGACATTTTTTGGTCTGATATAAGTCAGGCAGGCCCATCGGAGGACCCAATGTACGAGCAGATAAGCTGCTGAATTGGTCTAAAGGACCCAAGTAGGCAGCTGATATCTGCCCGTGTATGGCCACTTTAACAGGGGAAGTTCTTAGCTATGCAAGTTGTGAATCTATCCCCAACCAGGGGTGCTCCACCAATGAGGCGAGTTGAGCTACTCGCCTCAGGGGGCAGCACCCCCCTGGTTGCCAAGGGCTCCTAGTAACTAAGAGCCGAATTTCCGGTTTTCAACCTGGAAATTAGGCTCTTCTAGTGCAGAGAGTGCAATTGTGCTCTCTGCTCTAAGCGACATGGACCACCCCTGCCCTCTCTGGCGCTCTAAAGGTGAGTGCCATGGGGAGGGGTGGGGGCGGCAAAAGAAGGCCTCCTTAGGTGGCATAATGGCTAGACTCGCCCCTGTCCCCAACTAAGCACACCCTCTAATAACCCTACATGGAACATGAAGGTGGAGCCACCATTTAATAGCTTTATGTACCGTAGGATAACCCAGACAACATATACAGTAAGTGGTATAAAAAGCAAAGAACCACATCATTAGCCAAAGTAAAACAAGAAAACTTCTGGAACATGTACTTTGGGGGATGCATAAAATAACACAACAGAGGGTTTCCAGGTTTTCCTTATTACTAGCAGGTAAACAAAATGATTTATCTAATCGTAGAAGATTGCTTCAGTATCTAACCATAACTCGTTGCTGTTTGGTCTGGGGCAAGGTAAAAGAACATGAAGGAAATGAAAGGGGCAATTCCGAATGCCATGATGTCTACATAGTATGACTGACTGATGTCCATTGGTATCCTCAGGTATGGGACTCTTATCATGGGTATTGTAAGATGGGTTGTTAATTATCATCAATTCATTCTTAAAATTAAGAAATAACATGTTTTAAAATAATTGTAAAATATAAAAATAAAATCCTATACTTCCCCCCATAGTACAGCTACCCCTAAGAATGAACAAGTGAACAGAAAAGATATGAGTCCATTAATAGATAGAGTAAAGTATACAGAATATGCCAAAAATGATGGGGTACTGCCCAATAATTTGGGATTAAGACTAGATTGGCCATTTGTATTTTTTAAACTAAAGATTAGATTTATAGATAGCTATAGATATAAGTATAGAATAGTCAATGGATTTATAGCATGGCTGGGAAGTGTGATAAAGCTATGAGGCTTTCACAGTTGTTCACAAATGCTCCACATCAATATGCAGTAGAAAACAGACTGTAATAAACCACTAGATGTCACTATAATAGCACACTCACACTCAGGATAACTGCATCCTAAATTACATTTGTTTGATGCATGGCTTTCTTATACTCTTCGTCTTTTTCAAATGAGGACTGATTTGCACATAAGACTGAAAATCCTTGAGTGTTGAGAAATTCTTTCTTTACATTTGCATTGCTTAATAGAGTACATGTGCTTTTATTCTTCATTTCTCCACTGATATCAGTTTAAAGATCCCTCCTGACTGCTTAAGTGCTGGATATAAAGTCATTTAGAAAAATAAACACAAGTAAAAAAAGAGGCTTACCATATGGCCTGTAAATGTGTGTCTGTGAAAACAAGTGTCAATTTAAATCCATCCCAGTTCATTCAGAATATCCCTGATGAATATCTATGTATGTTGACAAAATTTTATGGTGTAGAACACTGCTGGGTCCTCACATAATAGGGTATCCAAGCTTTACTATAACCTTCACATATCAGAAGAAATCTTTGGGTGCCAGTGGTTCTTAAGCAGGAACAATAGCTTTGCCTAAGAACAAAAAGCAGAAAAATAAGGAACATTTGAGTATTTAAGGTAGATTAAACATAATACATCTACCAGAATAATAATCCACTCATCAGAAAATAAACTGACATATTTGACAGTTCCTTAAAATTAGTCCCATCAGAGGTTTCCATCCCCAATGTACCAACATGCTGAGTGATTGCGTCCAAGGCAGTTGTAAACTGGTGGATGTCACCTGAGGATCACTAACCTCACACTTTCCTCCCCAGGTAGAGGCCTGTCTGTCAAACTATCCTCATTTTCAGGGTTTCAATAATGTCTCTATAAAGGGCTCACTGTCTACACTTACACTACAACGCTGTATGATCTGCCTTAGAGTTCAGGCTTTTCCTTATTAAGGCCTTCTCATGCCCTGACCCTCCAGCACGTCCATCTTCATACCTAAGGTGGAGTCCAAGGAGAAAGAACTATTGAACGAAAGGCAAGGTTGCATCCCCAACAATAGCTTAATTGATCTCTATAGGGCAGGGGTCCCCCAACCTTTTTTTTACCTGTGAGCCACATTCAAATGTACAAAGAGATGGGGAACAACACAAGCATGAAAACCACCATAGGGGTGCCAAATAAGGGCTGTGATTGGCTATTTGATAGCCCTTATTTGCACTGGCAGCCTACAGGAGGCTCTGAGAGGTAGTATACCTGGTCTTTATGCAACCAAAACTTGTCTCTAGGGGGATAAATAATCTGGTTTACTTTTATGCTATCTGTACAAGATACAGGCACATAATAGGCTGTGCCTCTATAAGAATTCCAATGCTGGGAAAGAGTTATAACGTATCTCTATGATGCTATGAGCAAACTGTTACTGTTCCTACTCAAAAGTGTTTTTATGAGTGAGAATACCATTGCTATTTTTTAACGGTATTTCTCAGTAGAGGTTTGCCAGTTTAGAAGTCAGTTTTCATAGAATTTTGATGAAAAAAACCTATGCTGGCACACTTTTAAGTTTAATTGCTTGCCACTGCAGCTCTGCCTATGACTTGGTTATTGCCAGACTTGTTATTTTTGTTGATATACCATGACAATGCAAAATTCAAAAAATAGTGAGCAGAGTAAAACTCAACAACCACTACAATGGCAAATTCACAGCTTAGAACAAAGTCAGTTGCCGAGTACTCTGTGCACAGCAATAAATATTGAATCTCTAACTTGTTATAGGATGGACAACATTCAATTTTCTTTCCTGGAATCTCTGTTTCCAGTGATGCATCCGATGTTCAAAGAATCCCAGGAAAGGTTTACCACTTGGCTTTACATTCTGGCAGCATTAAATCTATTAAATCATAGGTTTCAGCTGGAGACTTTCTTAGCTCTCTGGAAACATGCTATTGCTTCACAGCAGCGCTGTAATGAGGGACATTAAAGAGAATTGCTCATTCTATCACGTTGGTGTTGCTTCTTCGTCTAAAAGAATGTGCATCAAACCTCCTTCTCATATCAGATTCTTGCACTGTACTGTGTATCTGTAAAATACACTCAGTGGTATCTCCTCAGCAATGTTTCTATGACATTGTCCCAATCTTTACCATAAGGAGGGGCATATATGGGGCACATCAAATATGAAACTAGGGGATGGTGAAATATTCCATTTTAAAAACACTTTTAAACTATACCTCTTAATCTGGGTCATCAAGCATTAAGTTAAAGGTTCCAAGTTCCCTTACTAAACTGACCAATATTATACTTACAAACTGAGTTAATCATTTCTTACTAGAGTCAATTTGATCAAAAGTTGACCAGCCTTTGCGTTTTTGAACACAGTGGAACTCTATATAGATACAGGAAAGCACTCACATCACCTTTCAGATTTAAAACAGGACCTCAGTGCTGCACAGCAGCAGTGCTAATTTGTCTAAACTGCCAGTTTTGTAGAATATATGGTTAAATAATCTGAGCACCTGCTTGTCCAACAATGTATGCCTAAATCAAGGGCATTGAGGCTATTTGCCCTACCCTCTGTCTCAATGCCTCTGGTGGTTTGGCTTCTTGTTCCTGACAAAATTTGAGTTCTGTCTGTGTGTATGTCCTGCCCTGTCCTTATCACCAATTATATCTCCTGGTTTTGATCCGTATCCTGTTCCAAAGAATTGTTTCTGTTCGCAACCTGCCCAGTCTTATGCATTATATTATGTATTTTATTTCTTGCCTTATGGACTACTTATGTTCTGCCACCTGCTCTGAATTCCAGACATGTTGTACAAAATGGTTTCTCAGTCTGGCACTTTACCTTACTTCTATTTGTCTTTATTAAATGTCTTTATTATTTTCACTATAAATATTTCTCATCAAGCCCTAATATCACTCCAACTTGCAGTGCAGCAGTAAAGAGTGACTGAAGTTTATCAGAGCACAAACCACATGACTGAGGGCACTGGAGAAACTGACAATATGTCTATCCCCGTGTCAAAATTAAATATAAAAAAATCAATGGGGATAAGCCCCATAAATGACACCCATAGGGGCAAATTCACTAAGATGCGAAGTTGCGCCAGGCGCAACTTCGCCTCACTTTGCCAGGCGTAGTTTCGCCAGCGCTCGGCAAATTCACTAAAATCCGAAGTTGCGCACAGGGGTAGCGTAAGGTTGCGAAGTTGCGCTAGCGTTGATTCGCTATGTAAAGCGAAGTTACGCTAGCGAAGGCTAATTTGCATACGGCGCGAAATTCAAATTTCAATGGAGGAACACGTATTAGCACTACAAATGCCTAGAAAACCTTCAAATCAGAAAATAAAAATTTTATTTTGCCCTACACATGTGCCCACTGTCTAGGTAAGTTGCCATGAGTCAGGAAATGTAGGGGGGAACGAGGGGAGCCCCAAAAATATTTTCAATCTTTTTCAGCCTATCACCTATCATGTAGAAAACACGCCAGCATTTTTTGGGTCTTAGAAAAAATTTTTACTTTTTTGGAAACAATCCCTATCTACTCTATTGCGCTTCGCCAGGTCTGAGGTGGCGAAGGAAGTCTAGCGCAAAAGGTAGCGTTCAGTACACTGCGCAAGTTAGTGAATTTGCGTAGTTACGTGGCTAGCGAAAATTCGCCTGGCGTAAGGGTGCGAAGTAACACTAGCGAAACTACGCCAGCGTTCGTTAGTGAATTTGCGCAGTAACGAAAAATGCCAAACGCTAGCGAATTAAAGCTAGCGTTCAGCGCTTCGGCGCTTAGTGAATTTGCCCCATAGACTCTAATGGGTGAAAAAAAAAATTGTTGCGCACCAAAAATGTTGTCGCCCATAGACTTCAATGCTTTTTGGTGAATTTTTGCTGTTTTGCGAATTTTTAGAGAAGCGAAATGGGTCAGTTTCACCCATCATTGTTTATCAATAATTTAGTAGACTTTGTGAATGATATGACCCAAATAGATGAACCAGCAAAGCATTACAAAGGGCTTTAGATATAACCCCAAGTTTGTTTTGTGGTACTACATAGTACAAACTGCATTTCTCTTGGCTCTATACAGTAGCTGTCACATATCCTGTAATCTAAAAGTGGTATTGTGTTTTAAATGATAGGTCATGATGTTTTTAATAAAAATATATGTATTGCCACTAACACATATATATCAATACTGCAAGCAAGAAATACATTATAAGAAATAATGCTATGTCAGTGTTAAAATGAATACAGGGTATTTACTGTATACCCTTGGCATGTGGATAATTTATACATAAGTACACATTTCAGATTAAAATTTAGCTCAGCAAAACTTATTACTCCCATAAATATGGTTAATATATGGAAGAACAATCTTGTTTTTCAGATATCCACATAACTCCGAGCAAAGCCTTTCTGCTGAGATTTTGACGTCCATGCGTTTCATCCACTGTGACATTTCTTGTTTTGAATATATTATTCGACTCACAGAAGCCATTTCTCCTAGACCCGCGTCTCTCCGTAAGTTATGATTTCCATGGTTACATTATTATAATACTTTAATAATAGGAAGTCAGGATAAATCATATGTATTTGTTATTGGAATCACATAATTTAGAGGTTTATATTGTAGGTTAGCTCACAACTGTCTAGTCGTTAGATATTATCCTTTCAAAAGTATAAATAGGTATTTCAGTCAAGCAGTAGTTACTGCAGGAAGACTACATTTTATCAAGGACCAATATCTTCAAGTAATGAAAAAGTCCAAAATGCATTTATACGTAAAGTACCCTTTCCAAACATTTACCTCATTACAGTAAATTATGACTTTACTTTTTACTCAATGGCTGTTTAACAGCAGGGTTAAAGTAATGGGTCCCCTTTGTGGCTCAGGCAACTACATCTGAGACTTGCAGTTGAGTAAAGGAACAAAGGAAGTGAAGGAACAAGCTACAACAGGTAGATTCAAGTTTAGTGCAAGAACATTTGAGGGATCATTTGGATGCAATGGAGAGGGCATATTGATGCAATTAATTTTGGTGTTTGCATCTGAAAATGCTCCTGTACTTCCACATGGTTGTCAGTGTGTCCTCTTCTGTTGATTGGTGTACAACTGTGTCTAATGAGACTGAGGGAAGTCTGGGAAAACTATGGTCATGGGCCTGGTAGTTAGTAATGAGCACATTTTTTTTGCCAAGCATCGATTCGCTGCAAAATTGTGCACTTCACCATTGGAATTTGCAAATCTGTGGAAAAAATCGGCCACCAAAAATGTTGCCTTGACAAAAAATTAGTCAAGGCAAAAAAGTCTCCACATGAAAAACCCCAATTGACTTTAATGCATATGGAGTGAGAAAAAAAAATTGTTGTGTGTAAAAAAATATCAACACCTATTAACTTAAATTAATTTAATGAACTTTTTGCTGCTTTGTGAATTCTTCGGAGAACCGAAAAAAGACAGATTCGTTCATCACCATTGGTGGTAGCTCCAGCAAGCTGCTTCATTAGGAGCATATGGATTGTGAACAGGGTCAGACTGGGGGCCCGGGGCCCACTGGGACTGCTGTCCAGGGGACCCCCTCTGGCCCCTCGCCAGACGCGTTGGCTCATCGAGAAAGCCGTTCGGCACGCATGCGCAACATCGCCGCTCGGCCAAAGTCTAAATATCTGGGGAGAAGCGTTCTGGCCTGGCGGGGGCCCACGAGGGTTGGGGCCCATCGGGTTTTTTCCCGGTGTCTCGCCAGGCCAGTCGGACACTGATTGTGAATCAGATGTTAACCCTTTGCATCAAAATGCAAGTTGCCTCCATTTTGACTTGTGGGGCACAACTGCAACTTAGAGCCCGGCTGCAATTGAGCTCTAAGTATGGAGAAAATGTTGTAATATGGGTAAAATACATAGATATTTTCATCAGAAATTGTACTGTGCACACTGCACTTGCGTTCATAAATGTCTGTATAAACAAATTGAATGTAGTGAAATCACATCATATCACATTTTCAACGATGAATTTTAATTTTCAAAACTAAAAACACTTGCTTTTTTGCTTATAGAAATTCCACTGACTTCTGAATGAACTCACCAGATTTTAAGGGGTTGATGTTTTTTTTGTGCTTAATAAATCTAGAAAATGTAAGTTTCAGAGACTCAAATTCCTGATTTTTTTACAACAACAAAAAATGACCTCAAATCATGGCAAAAAGTCAATTTTGAATTTTGATAAATCTGCCCCTATGTTTGATTTTTTTTATGTATGGCATTGGGCACATTTGCACCCATTTTTTTATGCCTAGAACTGTGTTATCTTAAAGCACATAAGTTCCATTGATAGCTGAGATCTCAATAAAATGTAGAGCATATTAGCAAAACCAAAGGATACAAACAATATGTTTGATTGACCCACTGATATCCCTGTTTTTATTACATATCATACAAAGTCATTGAGAGACAGTTTCTTCTTTATTATTAAGAATTAAAAGTCATGAAAGAGTGTACAGGTAAAGAAAAACACACGTGCCATACAATTGCATTCTCACCGTAACATCCTATTCTATCACCACAGCAATAGAAAAAGGATTAGGATGGAATTGAATAGAATCACACGGACTTAACAAGAATTAGAACCAAGGTCACAGGGAAGGAAGAAAAATGCTAAAATCTGCCAATGATACAGTTAGTGACACAGAACTGTTAGATTAACACATTCCAAAATAAGACTGTCAGCAGATTTCAAGACAGAAATCATGACACCAAGTAAAGTAGAAAAGAGCAACAAGATTTTGTCATTTTTATTAAGTAACTGTCATTACATTGGTTTATACCATTTAGGCTCACATATACAGTAAGGGAAAGATTTATCAAGGGTTAAATCTCTAAGTAATGGGAGTTTTTTTGAACTCCCATAACTTTGAAATTTGAATAAAAAAAAACAACTGAAATGTATTTAAAAAAAATCAATGCTTTTTTTGTGGTTGAATAGGCTGTATTCGATCCTTCGAATCAAAGTAAGATCATGTTCAATCGTATTCTAAATCAAAGTATTTTCAAAAACAAACTTCGATTTTTCAAAGTGCACCAATTGACTCCAAATAGGTTCTAGGAGGGCCCCCCAGTCTAAAATGGCAATTCGGCAGGTTTTAGATGGCGATTGGTCGAAGTTGAAGTTTTGAAGAGACAGCACATGATAGATTTCGATATTCCATAGTTGGTACAAGTACACAAAAATAGCTTGAAATTCAAATTTTTTTACTTCGAATTTTCTCTTCGACCCTTGATAAATCTGCCCCTAGGTGTTCATTTAAAAAAGTGAAACAAAATAGATACAATTTATTGTGTTTTTTTGTCCAACAATATCTAAAGTGGGTTGAAAAACAATGTACAGGTATAGGATCCCTTATCTGGAAACCCGATATCCAGATAGCTCCAAATCACGGAATGGCTGTCTCCCATAGACTCCATTTTATCCAAATAATCCAAATGTTTAAAAATGATTTCCTTTTTCTCTGTAATAATACAACAGTAGCTTGTACTTGATCCCAACTAAGATATAATTAATCCTTATTGGAAGCAAAACCAGCCTGTTGGCTTTATTAAATGTTTAAATGAATTTCTAATAGACTTAAGGCATGAAGACCCAAATTACGGAAAGATCCATTATCCGGAAAATCCCAGGTCCCGAGCATTGTGGATAACAGGTCCCATACCTGTACTACTTTTACTCAGCAGGCACTGTGTGGGTTGAAGCACAGTCTACAATATTTCTGCTCTATAGCTAACAGTTAGGTTCCTAGTTTAATGATTTTTCATCCTTACGTTTCCAGGTAGATGTAGTCTTCTGAGTTTTAATTAATCTGCCCATACTGTAGGAGCTACGCGTTTCCACGAGCTTCCATATAATATAATCCTTAGCTCTGAGCTCATTTATTAATGGTAGGACAAGTCTGATTCAACCTGGGTGCTCTAATTGTGGATTCCTCTAATTCCTATATCTCCTAGTTTTGACCTTGGTTTTGCACCTGGTTTTGGTTTTGCCCCAGAAGCTTTTCCATTCCATTGATTAGTAGGGCTGGATTTCACTCAGCGACGCCCCTGCGGCCTCATGGACCTAGCGCCCCCATCTGCCTCCATGAATACATACGCTATATCGCTGGGGAATTGTGCGTTCCCAATGCACATTAGGATGTGGCTGGAGTTACATGGCGAAAATGCTGCCTCCTGAGGTCCGGAACTTTGTGGCCTCGCCACAAATCTGGGCCTGTTCATTTATGATATAAAAATTTAGGATATCAGCCTAATAATCTACCAACACAAAATGCTATCATCCATTACAACAAAGTAGGGATGCACCGAATCCACTATTTTGGATTCGGCAGAACCCCTGAATCCTTCGCGAAAGATTTGGCCGAATACCGAACCGAATCCGAACCCTAATTTGCGTATGCAAATTAGCGGTGGGAAGGGGAAAAATGTTTTACTTCCTTGTTTTGTGACAAAAAAGTCACGCGATTTCCCTCCCCATCCCTAATTTGCATATGCAAATTAGGATTCGGATTTGGTTCGGCCAGGCAGAAGGATTCGGCCGAATCCTGCTGAAAAAGGCTGAGTCCTGGATTCGTTGCATCCCTACAACAAAGAAAAAAATTGTATCTGCAATTCAAATCACTACATTATATAATCCATACAGAAAGCAGTTTAAAGTCAAAATGTAATACCTTCTGCTCCACTTTAACTTTTAAAAGTTGTTTTTCACAGTGCCGGCTTTTTTTTTTTTCATTTTCTTTGAAGTTACTAATGCAATAGTTCAAATAAAACTTTTACTGATATATTGCCTGTATTTCATAAGAAGAACGTGATTTTTGTCGAGCTACTGGGCTCTTGCTAATTGAATGCAGCTCATCTGTCATTTCAATAAAAATGGAAAAAATGGTACTTTGACTTACCAAAGTCACAGGCATTGATTCGATTTGCAACAATGTTTTTATAATGGTCACTTCCCAGCCTCTGTGAAAAGTGTTCCAGCATTACTATTGTAATAGTCTTAGGGGCAGATTCACTAAGGGTCGAATTTCGAAGTTAAAAATACTTCGAAATTCGACCCTCGAATTGAAATCCTTCGACTTCGAATATCGAAGTCGAAGGATTTAGCGCTAAACGTTCGATCGAACGATTGAAGGATTTTTCGTTCGATCGAACGATTAAATCCTTCGAATCGAACGATTCGAAGGATTTTAATCAAACGATCGAAGGAAAATCCTTCGATCAAAAAAAGCTTAGCAAGCCTATGGGGACCTTCCCCATAGGCTAACATTGACTTCGGTAGGTTTTATCTGCCGAAGTAGGGGGTCGAAGTTTTTTTTAAAGGGACAGTACTTCGACTATCGAATGGTCGAATAGTCGAACGATTTTTAGTTTGAATCGTTCGATTCGAAGTCGAAGGTCGTAGTCGAAGGTCGAAGTAGCCCATTCGATGGTCGAAGTAGCCCAAAAAAACTTCGAAATTCAAAGTTTTTTTCATTCGAATCCTTCACCCGAATTTAGTGAATCGGCCCCTTAGTCTTAAAAAGAACGTTCTACACATGGAGCCAACGAGTCAGGAATAACAAGAGTATGCTTAATTTCAAGAAAAGGCGCAGTTTATCAAATATATCTTGTTAACTTGACATTTCAAGGTTGGAAGGGAGATGTGAGATTGTGATTAAACTGGATGAAGCAGAAATGTATCTGAGTTGGTGGATTTATAAACCATGAAGTAGGCTTATGCTTCACATCGTAGCATTGGCTTGTTCTGTCGAGCTGTCAGCAGGAAGAAATGAAACCACCCCGGCTAACGATGCGCCGAACTCTCAAAGGCTTTCTCAATTGTCAGCGACAACGTTTTCCTCCTCTATCAACAGTCGCACAATTTTGTCATAATTACAAGCAGGTAATTAAATACTGGAAATGGTTCCAGTTAACAGAACGGTCTTAAAGAAAAAACGTTGCCGTAATATTCTTGTGTAAATGTGCAATGGAGGCAGCTGGAGCTGGGAGCGAGAGAAAGCATGGCATGTAATTGGGATTTATGGTATATTGGCCTGAGGCAAACTAAATGCAGGCAGGGACAGTGGTGCTTGTAATTGCCCTGTTGAGCATCATTTATTCTATTTTGACTGTTCATATAAAAAAACACGAGGAACAGGAGCAAAGAGGCGCACTGCATGGGGGGGACAAGGAACGGCTGCACAAGGCTGAATCTGACTGGAGACTGACTTTAGACAGTGACAGTTGGAGGATCCCAGGACTGCTGTGGCTTCTCTATTCTTAGACTATTTCAAAATCTGTTTGAGAGCTTAAGAAAGCATTCAGGGTGCTATTGAATTATATCTGCTTAGTGGAAGGGATTCTAAAAATAGAGGTACAGGTATGGGACCTGTTATCCAGAATGCTCAGGACCTGGGGTTTTCCGGATAACGGATCTTTCCACAATTTGGGTCTTCATGCCTTAAGTCTACTAGAAATTTATTTAAACAATAAATGAACCCAACAGGCTGGTTTTGCTTCCAATAAGGATTAATTATATCTTAGTTGGGATCAAGTACAAGCGACTGTTTTATCATTACACAGAAAAAGGAAATCGTTTCTAAAAATGTGGGTTATTTGGATAAAATAGAGTCTATGGGACTTCTGTAATTCGGAGCTTTCTGGATATCGGGTTTCCGGATAAGGGATCCTATACTGTACTAGCAGCAACCTACAGTAATCAATAGTTCTTTAACAACAGCCACTTCCATCCTCTGTTGTCGTAAGATATCTCTGCGATATATAAATGCTGTTTAATGAAAGTGATAAAATACAGATGGAGCTGCTTATCAAGGGGGCACAGTTCCACCATTTTTATGATAAAAAAAAAACATATTTATATCAGATGGATTTGTTACTTGGTTTTGCATTTTTCCTAAGGTACACAGGGGCCAGCTTAAAGCCCTCTGCACACTTTTGCAATCTTCATTAATTTTCTGTTATAGATGATTTCTAAAATATTAGCAGTTTAAAGGAGAACTAAACTCTAAACCTGAATATGGTTAGAAATGCCTTGTTTTACATATTGAACTAATTGAACCAGCCTAAGGGTTAAGCATCTCTATAGAAGTAATGATCCAGGACTTCCCTTGTCACAAACGTGTCCCATCTCGGATGTTGTGACATGCTCATCCTCAATGGGCTCTGATTGGCTGTTGAGAAGCTAAGCTTAGGGCTCGTCACTAATTATCCAGCAGAAAATGAGCTTCCTTTCAGCGCCGATTCTGACTAAGGAGCCGTCTGAGGCGGCTCCTCCAATGCCGCCCCCCCCTCACCAGCTTACGTGTCGGGAGGGGAGGCAGACACATTATTGCGGAGAGTGCAATTGCGCTCTCTCGCAATAGTACAGCTGAATTTCCGGTTCAAAAACCGGAAATTCAGCTCTTAATGGTGCAGGAGTGGCTTTTTGCCTCCCCTGGAATCCTTTCAGGCGCTGCCGCCTGAGGCGAGCGGCTCAGCTCGCCTCATTGGCGGCGCGCCCCTGGTTCCCTTGTAATATAAGCTGATGCTACAGGTTTGCTGATTATTAAATTCTGATGCTAATTGCACTGGTTTCTGTGCTGCCATGTAGTAATTATGTGTATTAATTACTAATCAGCCTTATATTGTGACATTTCTATTCTATGTGTACTGTATATTGTGAGTGGCTCCCTAAGCTCAGTAAGTGACAGCAGAACTCAGATGAGTAAACCATCATCAATTCATTGTTTTAAGTTTTAATCCTTGAGATTTATATTTAAGAAGCATAACTGCTTATATAAGGGGTCCCTATAACACTTAGAGCAATATAAAATTTAAATTCATTGGTGGGGAAAAGCCAGCTGTTTTCTTTTTATTATACAGTATATTACCATAATATTTACCCATAAAGTGAATCACCGTACCAGAGGCCTCCCCTTTAGACTAGAAGAAAAGAACTTTCATTTGAAGCAACGTAGGGGGTTCATCACAGTCAGGACAGTGAGGTTGTGGAATGCACTGCCGGGTGATGTTGTGATGCTGATTCAGTTAATGACTATAAGAGGGGCTTGGATGATTCTTAGACAGATACAGTATAATATCAAAGGCTATTGTGAAACTAAACTTTATAGTTAGGGGCAGATTTACTAAGGGTTGAATTTCGAGGGTTAAAAAACCCTCGAATTCGACCCTCAAAGTAAAATCCTTCAAAATCTAATATCGAATTAGAAGGATTTACCGCAAATACTTAGATCAAAGATCCAATAAAAATTGTTCAATCGAACGATAAAATCCAAATGATTCAAACGATTTTAAGCGATTGATCGAACGATTTTTATTCGACCACAAAAAACTTAGAAAAGTGCTGGGGAAGGTCCCCATAGGCTAACATTGAACCTCGGTAGGTTTAAAGTGGCAAAGTATGTAGTCAAAGTATCTTTTAAAGAGACAGTACTTCGACTATCGAATGGTCGAATAGTCAAACGATTTTTACATGAATCGTTCAAATCATTCGATTCAATCGAATTTGACCCATTTGATGGTCGAAGTACCCAAAAAAATACTTCGAAATTCAAATTTTTTTTCATTCAAATCCTTAACTCGAGCTTAGTAAATCTGCCCCTTAGTGTATGAGTATATATAGTTTATGTATGTATGGAGGGGTGTGTGTGTATGTACGGATGATGAGTTTCATTTGGAGGGGTTGAACTTGATGGACTTTGATCTTTTTTTAACCTGATCTAACTATGTAACTCTGTAACTATGTAACCAGATGCGCACAAACAAATCAATCCCTCCCCACACCAATGCAGTCCCATTTATTAATGCTCAAATAGGTGAGTCAGCCTAATAATATCTAGCAGCCAAGCAGTTATTTCAATGAGTAGTAGACGAAAATGTGGGTCCCTGTACTCATGTAGTGATGGACAAATCTGACCCATTTCCCTTTGCTTTTGACGAAACAGCAAAATAGTCGCCAAATGCACTGAAGTCAATGGGTTGTTTTTTTCACACATGAATTTTTCAAATGGTTTCAAAGTTTGTTTGACTATCCAGTATTGTCTTTTTTTCTTGGCAAAACAACACAAAACCAGGAAACTGTTTCACAAGTTAACAGGCTCTGTTGGAAAGTATGTTTGTCATTTTATATTTTGCCTGGAAATTGAAAGATCTGCCCTTAAATAGAGACAAGTTGACCGATACAATTCATCAATGACAAACACAATAACATTCATTTGGAGAACAAAAGCATTTATAGTTTGACAACAGCGTAAAAGATCTTTTGCTTAGGAAAGAAGAATTTGGAGGTCACTACAATACACAAAACATTAAATAGAGTATTTGGTAGAAGGGGTTAATTGGACTTTTTTGCTGTTTTTATAAAATTTTCTGCAGAATTGTGTTTATTTCAGGGCAGAACCTTTGTTGACATAGATTTATGACACAGTATCAGCTTGTACAGACTATGTAAAAACCAAGACATTGTTCTTGCTATGGAAAGTCCACATAGATCCCTGTACAGCTGGTAATGTAATCAATTAAATCCTACAGAAGGGGCTACTTGTTTAAATACAGTATGTAATATTATTTAAAAGATGGCCGACTTCTTGGTATCTTGGACCATATTTGTTTTTAAGTAGAAATAAGGAAGGAAGGGGCTAGTCCCCATTGGAAGAATCTTATGTGCCAGGAATTTTCTTATTGAGTACTGGGGAGTGACGTCTGCCTAATTACCAAAGCACCAAAGCTAAATCACATAAGCCAGGGTTTGCTTCAGCCAATCTCTCTCCATATTTGTTTTTACTCAACTTGGCCAATTGCATCTCCTGGACAAAGGATTATTTTTCTGGGGTGGGTCTCGCTGCATAAAGTAAAGGCAAAACCTTTATCTGTTGATAAAATAAAGCATTTATTTTTTAAACCATTCTAGGGATGCAAGGAATCCACTATTTTGGTATTTTGGCGAATCCTCTGTATACCAAAGCGAATCCAAACCTTATATGCAAATTAGGGCAAGAAAGGGTTAAAGAGAACCACACACTGCGCATACAGCTAAAACATTTTTTAATTCCTTGTTTGTGTCATGAAAGTCACATGATTTTAAGGATTCAGGTTCCAGTTCGGCTTGGATTCAGCCCAATCCGAATCAAGCCTAATCCCGAATGAAACCCGCACCAAATGCTGGATTTTGTGCCAATGTCCCTTCTAAAGTGCGCACTCGCATAAATTTTGAGGCTGACACACACCACAAATTGTTGTGAGGACAAAGTATTTGTGTGGAAACACTAAGGGGCCAATTCATTAACTTCGAGTGAAGGAATAGAAGAAAAAATACTTCGAATTTCGAAGTGTTTTTTTGGCTACTTCGACCATCGAATGGGCTACTTCGACCTTCGACTACGACTTCGAAATTAAAAATCATTCGACTATTCGACCATTCGATAGTCTAAGTACTGTCTCTTTAAGAAAAAAGTTCGACCCCCTAGTTCGCCACCTAAAAGCTACCGAACCCAATGTTAGCCTATGGGGAAGGTCCCCATAGGCTTGGCTAAGCTTTTTTGGTCGAATGATAATCCTTCGATCATTGGATTAAAATCCTTCGAATAGTTCGATTAAAAGGATTTAATCGTTCGATCAAACGATTATTCCTTCGATCGTTCGATTGAAGTATTTGCGCAAAATCCTTCGACTTCGATATTCAAAGTCGAAGGATTTTCATTCCCAGTCGAATATCGAGGGTTAATTAACCCTCGATATTCGACCCTTGATGAATTTGCCTCAAAATGTTGTATTTATTCTGAACTGAGCACACAGGGGCTCATTTATCAACACTGGGCAAATTTGCCCATGGGCAGTTACCTATAGCAACCAATCAGTGATAAGCTTTTTAAAGCCAGCTGCAAGTAGAACAATGAATGCAGCATTTTGATTGGTTGTCATGGGTTACTGCCCATGGGGAAATTTGCCCATTGTTGATAAATGAGCCCCACAGTGTTTTAAAAATGTAAAACTGCGCACACAAGTTGAAGATGTGCGCACAAAATTATTTTTTCTGCACTTTAGAGGGAACATTGTTTGGTGCTTTCCTAAACCATTCCTAACCAGTTCCATTCAGAGAAAGAACTCTTTGATGACATTGTTAGGATAAAATTCTGAGCAGTCATCTTCAAAATAATGGACAGAAGCTTGCGAGGCACAAACGTATAAATCATAGCTGTTTAACAGAGAAATAAAAACTTTTTTCAGAGGCACAAGACATTTTAAGTTTGATGTTCTATTAATTTATAAAAGTAGAAACCTTGCTGTGAAGGAAGCGACACTCAGGTGACACTACACCCCTCTTATTTCTTTTTATTACTGTACTTACCATCTCCATTGTTTGATTAATGACGGCATTACGATCTATTATATCCAAGTAAAATACAATTTCATTTGCATTACATCTACATTTCCAGCATCAGACAACAAGCCTTCGCTATCTTCATGCCCAAGCTGGGCAGATAATTCCTAAGAACACGTTATTCGCAAACAGAATGTGACATTAGTTTAAATATTGTGCGGGGAGTGGGAAGGCACACAGAATAGCAATCTAACCTGAGACGTGAGAAGTGACACACAAAAGGAATAAATGAGTCTAGGGAGGAAACTAATACTGTGTTGAAGACAGGAACTGTATATTTATCCGGGAGAAATCATTGTATTTGCTGACATATTGAAAAAGTGTCAGTCTTTTTTCATTGTGCTTTTTTTTATCTAGATGTGTTGTTTTTTTTCTATGAAAGAGACGATGTAAATAAAGATACTGTAGAAACCTGAAAGACCTTCAGTCTTATGAAGTACCAATAAGAAACATAATACAGCATATTGCCTTTTATTTTCACCCTCCCGTGGAAAACATTCTGCCTGAAACGCTTTCTGTTTGTACAGTATAAACACAAGTGCATAGTACATACAAATAATAAAGATATATAGATATATGACACAACTTTACTTTACAGTCTGATGGCTGTAAAAGAGTCCACCCTAACTAAAAATACCATATATTTGTAAATAGCTGTAAAACATCTTATTCACTTATTCTACTGGAAGTTTTAAAGCTGTACTCTGACCTTTCCTGCAAGCTAACAGTCTCTCTTTCTCAAACAGTACTAATATGTTAAAAACTAGGGGGAAAATGCATGTAAATTTCAGTACAGGTATATTATCCCTTATCCGGAAACCCAATATCCAGAAAGCTCCTAATTACGGAATGGTTGTCTCCCATAGACTCCATTTTATCCAAATAATCCAAATTTTTCCTTTTTCTGTGTAATAATAAAACAGTAGTTTGTACTTGATCCCAACTAAGTTATAATTAATCCTTATTGGAAGCAAAACCAGCCTATTGGGTTTATTTAATGTTTAAATTAATTTCTAGTAGACAATGCATGAAGACCCAAATTACAGAAAGATCTGTTATCCGGGAAACCCCAGGTCCCGATCATTCTGGATAACAGGTCCCATACCTGTACTACGCATTCATTATGGCTACCCAAGTCTACTAGTCTTACATTTCCATTATACTACTATTAGGGGCTTATTTATCAAAGTCCAATTTTATCTCAACATTTTCTGCTGGAGTTTTTTACGCTTATTTATTTTTGAATTTTCCTGAAAATTTGCTTTATGGGAAAAAAATCTAATTTTTAAGTTTTTTTCCAGATTTTTCACCCTCAAAACTCTGGATTTCTTATGTTTTTTGCCAGAAACTCTGAAAAATTCGGGGTATTGCACGAAACCCAGCACACAACAAAAAATCATTGGAACTTTTCCTATTGACTTATATGCAACCTCAACAGGTCTGAGATGCTGGATTTTCCATCCTCAGGGTTTAATAAATTCTGAAAAATTTGTGACTTTTTAAAAGTCTGATTTTATAAAAACAAAATCATGAATTTTTCGTGATTTTTGCATTAGTTGTTTAGTAAATAACCCCCTTAGAGAGTGAACTGTTCTTGGTTCTTCTAGCAGAAATGTTTCAGCATGTGCTGCTGGAAGACCTGAGTTTATAATGGTTGGTTTCCTGATAACTGTATTCTTTCTGGTTATTTCTAGTAAGTTTCAAGGGAATTTCTCATTTGTTCTACTCCCCTACCTTTTCAAAGGAGACGATCCTCTGTCATGTGAATATTATCCCTCACCTGCTTGAAAACAAGTAATGAGCTAGGCTGATCTTGCCAATAAGAAAACTCTGAAAACAGGTCATAAATCACTTATGATAGAAGGGTTTTTTTTTCATCATGAAAAGGGTAAAAAACAAAGGGAAACAGAAAATAGAATTGCTGCAGATAAATGCATTGGAGAACAGCCTACACCAGTTTGAGGAGCAGACTAAATATTCACAAAGAGAAAGAAAGGTCTTTAGCTTGCTGGAGAGGTCAGAGTACAGCTTTAAAAACTGCCAGTAGAATAAGTGAATAGGACGTTTTACAGATATTCAGGCAAGTTTGTTCTTCTTGAAAAATGATTAAATCCAGAGTAATATGAACCTACAATTTTGCCGTGTGATCTCTTCCAGCACTGTCACAATTGCTATTTTATTAGCACAGCACTGAGGAGATATTGTACAGACAGAGCAAATTTTGCTCAAGCTGTCAGAGTGACATGCAAGAGTTTTTTATGCTCAATATGGCAGCCCTGCATCAACACAGAAATGCAAGATGTGCACCCATCTATTCAGCTGCTGTAGGTCAGTATCCTGTGGATAATAATTGATACCAAGAGTTGTGATTTGTTGTATCCATGTATATAATTCAGGAACTACGACAAGTTCCAAAAATCAGTGGGTCACGAGTGAATGAATTTCCAATTGAACCTGTTAAATACATAGTATGGCATAACTGTCCAAGTCCAATTGTAAGATTTAGAAAAAAACAAATGACAGATGTTTTTATGAAAAAAATAAGGTTCAGATTTAAAGCACTGCGTATCTTGTCGGCGCTATATAAACAAATGATGATGATGATGATGACATTCATCATATGGTTTTAACAATTCTGATCAAACCATGAAGATTTTAGGATTAAGCTGCTAGTCTGCTATGGAATGTGAAATGTATAACAAAATACATAAGAGTCTGTGGGCTTATTTTTTGTCTTCTGCAACATGTTTTGTCTTCTGAGCAACATTTTTGTATTTCGCGCTACATTTTTGTCACAAACAAATTTTTGTCACTGTTCCACGGAATTTTCCACAAAACTATACATGGCAAAGAAATTAGTTCATTACCACTGCTACAACAGATCTTCTACTATCTGTCTATAATGTCCTCTAATGTACTTTGTGCAACAAGAGCAATCATGTCCCCTTGCAAGAACCTTGCCTCCAGAGAAAACAATCCCAGCCATGATAGTCTTTCCTCATAGTCTGAATATTTACCAGTCTAGTTTTATGTCTCTGCACTCTCTCCAGCTCATCAATATCTTTCTAAAAATCTGGGGCCCAAACTTCAATGCATACTCATGGAGAGGCCTAACCAGATACCTATAAAGAGCCAAAATGATGCTTTCATCCCTTCAGTTATTTTTTAAGTTAGACATCATTTTATTTACTTTAGAAGACACTGACTGACACTGCGTACAGTTGCACAGTTGATATCCACAAAAATCCCCAAATTCCCAAAGAATACAGTACTTCCTTTTAGTGTATAACCAATATTTTTGTTATTTCTACCAAAGTAAATAACATTAGAGTTATTAATCATCATTGAACCTCATTTGTCAATTTGCTTTTCCAGTTGTCAAAGCTCTGTGCAAAGTGGTGGCTTCCTTCATGGAATTATAGTTTTTACAATTTAGTATCATCAAAGACAGTAGTGACAGTGCCAGGGTCATTTATGAACAAATTTAAAATGGCTGTGAGGAATACTCACCCTGGTGGCCTAGTGGGCCGGCAGGGACGTCCGCCCACGCCTGTCTTCCTCCTCTGATGTGCTGGTTCCTAAGGGCACGCCTCCTCCCAAATTATAGACACAGGCGCGCTGGCGTAACGACACCAGGTGCAAGGGCACAAAATTCAAACATATTTAAAGGCACAAAAAGTATTTTATCATTGCCCATTAAAGGTTTCTTTCCTAAGAGTTCCTGGTGCCTCTGTGCAGTTTAAGATTCTGAATCCTGTTTATCTGTTTTGACCCCTGCCTGACTTCTGAAATCCTGACCCTGCCTGGTAACTGACTCCTCTATTCCGTAACCCTCCTGGTTGATCTCCTGGTTTGACCCTTGCCTGCTTGACTCTGTTTGTTCTCTGCCTGCCCTGACCCGGCCTGATCTGACTACGCTTTCTGTCTACTACTTGTACTGTGACTGTCTGCCCAAAAGACTTCATTTAACCGTCGTGCCTCCTCGCTTGCACCTCTCTTAATAAGACCTGAGGGCATCCGATTAGCCGAGGGCTCCTCCCGAGGTGAAAGGCGGAAGCAAGAGCCGAGAACAGGGTGCTTAGTATTGGTTCTGAATTTAGGGTGCCGACCGTGACAATGGCATATTCTGTGCTCCACTTAGAGTTAGGCATTTCCCAGATAGATTCTAAAATTGTTGAAATACTACAGCTAATTTCAACTTCAAAGAGGATGAGTTAAGAACATTCTTTGCCCACACACCAACAATTCTTTTAATTAGCAAGATGAAAGCAAAATATGTTATGTGCTATAAAACAAGTCAGAACAAGTGTTATAACAAGCTTTATAAAGTGCTAATGTAGCTGATAAAAATGAATCAAGTAGCAGACTATCAATTATGCCTTCATTAAGTGTAATACATTCAAGTGTGTGCAGCTCATCAAGTGTTTCTCTCACTTTTCCAGAGCGTACATCCATTTCAACATAATATTTTATGGCATATAGAAGTGCTATGCCCATGCTAAGATAAAGATTAACAATATGTTAAGTAGGAAGTTTAATTAAAAGTCCAATTATAAACATAACATCAATGAATGACAGTTCTGAAAGAGAGCCTTTCATTAAAGACAGTTTCAGTTTAATACTCTCTCTACATACATTCCTTTAAATATAAAGTATAGGACAAATTTAAATATTTAACATATTTTACACTGACATTTTACTGATATTTATATGAAAGCTTTCAACATTCATATGTTTAGTTTTGAATATAATCCAGGAAATATTAATTGAATTATCCAGTATTTAATTGCCTGTCTGAGTACACCAGGGTTCATTAAATTGGTATTAGGTATTTTCTGTTAATCTAATTTCTTTCCAAAAAAGACACCAAAATGTTAAAATTAATTTTAAAACATAGGTAGTACTGTTTTGAGCAAGAGAGTTCTGCTGCTTCAGCCAAGGGAGAAGATGAAACTTATTTATTTTCTCTGTCTGCTCAGTTTAACTCAAGAAATAACAAAAGCCATAGATTTTTTTCTTGATTAAAATAATCTGCAAAAAGTATGTTTAGCACAAGCCCTATTATTTTAATAAAAAAAACATCTGTGCTTTTATCATTTCTTGGGCTGAACATTTGCATAGTTGCAAAATGGATTTTTTTTAATGAGCTTGTTACCCTTCTGTCAGAAAATTCAGTCCAGCAAAGGTATAGGTTGAATGGTTTTTGTGCAGCCTCCAATAAGTGTTTAGAAGAAGCTGTTTATTAGTGATGGGCGAATTTGCGCCGCTTCGCAGAAAAATTTGCGAATTTACAGTGAAATTCGCAAAGCGGCGAAAAATTTGTGAAACAGCGCCGGTGTCTCGTTTGTGGACGCCGGCAAATTTTTGTCTGTGAATTTTCGCCGGCGTTTTGCAAATTTTTTTGCTGCCCGGCGAATTCGCGCCTGCCGAATAAATTCACCCACCACTACTGTTTATAGATCCTGCCCACTCAGAGTCATTGACTGAGGAAACAGGGTTACTGTCTAGAGCTTGGGTGTTGATGAAAATTCTAACATTGGGGGAGTTAGGGTGTTCTACATATTTAGTTAATGGTTTTGTATTTTTGCTTGTCTGGCATTGCTCATTTGACTAACTATTTGTGTATGACCCGACCCCCTCTACCAATGTATTTTATTTCCTAGCACTGCATTCTAAATTGTGTTCTTGATTTTTTTTATGTCATGTGCATTGAATTCAATATTCATTTATCTTGCATATTTTCTCCTGCAAAATGCAAAGTCAACAACTCATTCCTAGCATTTTGTATTTCTGATGTTGGAGAATTATGTGGTTGTTTGTTTCCCTTTGCTTTAACACAAGAGTAAACTAAACATATTAAACTGGCTTCCAACATCTGAATTATTATTTGCAATATCTCATGTAAAATCAGCTGTGGCTAATTTCTTTTGAAAGGATTTTATGTCATGAAAATGCCAAACATATAACTGTGGCATGGTTTCTATGATGTGTACAATGCATGGACATGTTATAAAAGGGAAATATATAAGTTATACACCAACAAATGGGAGTTGTCCTGGGCAAAATTCAAATAATTCTTTTAAATTTTAGTTTTTATAGTTTTGGTGATTTTTTTCAATTATTTTAACATTAGAGTCATTGAAAATGATGAGGAAACTATGATTTTCTGCATTCAAGTTTTTCATGCTGTTTTTTATCGATTGAGTTTTTGAGATTCAAGTCTTTAATAAATAAGTCAACTTTTGGCTTGGTGAGTTCTTGATTTCAAAAATTCGCAAATTCACAGATTTTGATAAATATGACCATATATCTGCTAAATCATTTAAATGTTAAATAAACCCAATAGGCTGGTTTTGATTCCATTAAATATTAATTATATCTTAGTTGGGATTGAGTGTTTTATTATTACAGAAAAAATGGAGATCATAAAAAAATAGAAATTAATCATTTAAAATGGACTCTATGGGAGATGGCCTTTCCATAATTTGAGTTTTATGGATAACAGGTTTCCAAATAAATGATCCCATACCTATAATATATATAGTTATAGATAGCTAAACACAATATGGGTAAATCAAATAACTGTTCCGATTGTTAGCTTCAGGGACGTAACTACAGACAAAGCAGACCCTGTGGCTGTAGAGGGCCCCAGGAGGCCCTAATAAATAAACTTCAACATATATTGGTAAAACAAGACAATCTCTGGATATATTGGGGGCCTTAACATTAATTTGCTGTGGGGCCCAGCAACACTAGTTACGCCACTGGTTCGCTTCATGTTAATGCTAGATCATTTTTGTTAATTGGCCAGAGCTTTTGGTCCCAGCTATTGCTCTGTCATTAATTTTTCAACTTGGAAATTTAAAGCCCTTACTTTTTTGTTACTAGATTTAACACATTACTCATGCTGTTTATACAATGCTATTTTTTGTAAACCCTTTGCTTTTTTGTCAATTATGCTTGTTCACATAGTCCTCCCACGTCAAGGACGATGTATGACGTCACCCCTACCCTCTTCCCACCACTGGTGCTTTAAAATGTTTACTGTTGTTTGTTTTGTTCACTTTGAGAAAGGCTAGGGACCTAGCCAAAGCGTTAGTCATATTTTTTGCTGAAATAAAATCCTTTTTTTCCACTTTAAGATCTGTGAGTGCGAGATTCCATTGTACCTTTGTATACACTATTTTTCAGCTTTGCACCCAGGCATTGTATACCGATACATGTGCCGGCAAATCCATCTCTCTCTCTCTCTCTCTCTCTCTCTCTCTCTCTCTCTCTCTCTCTCTCTCTCTCTCTCTCTCTTTTTTTCCCCATGTGTGAAATACCATTATTTGTAGCATTCATAGATATTATCATTCTTTGCCTTTTATCATGATGCTACATTAGAAATTTTCCAAATACTTTTGCCTGATTAGGATTCTGCATGATTTTTGCATTATAATTTTTAATGTATTAATTAGAGATGTAGAAGGTTGTCTTCACAAAAAAGCAGTTTTATCCAGTGAATAAATTACATACTATTTTGTTTCAAATTATAGATCAAAATATAAAAAAATAAACTGATGATGAATCATTTTTTAAGAATAATTAATTTTGCATGAAAAGTCAATTGAATAACTAATTGAATAAAAAATTATGAAAGTTTGAATATATTGAGTATATTTTCATTTGATCCAATAATGAAAAATGTCATTACTGGGACAAACACTAGAAGTATATTATAAAACATTAATATCAACAATTCTTCAAAACTAGAAGTGGACCAGCTTTAAAGTGATACTGCACATTCAAGGTTTTTCTAAATCAGTTTTGCTTATACTGATTTGCAGCAAAATTTGCTTTAAGTGGATAAAATGTAGGCATTTCTGCACTACAATTTTGCCATGTGTTTTGTTTTACTGAAACACTTTTAACGCTGAAATGTCCATTGACTCCAATTTTAGATATAATAGTATAACATTTTCACCATTTTTGCAATCTCCCAAACTACAGCTGAGCCATGTTTGCCATCTGCACCAGATGCGTAGTAAAGTCTTCTCCACATTGTGTAGAATTATTAAAATTATTTTATTTATCTATCCAAAATGTTTAAATAATTATGTACCGTGTAGCAGTTATAAATTGGATATAGAAACAATAAAGAAGTAGTGAAGAAAGATATAATGTACATTACCCTGTAGTGCTCAGCATGTCAGGAAAAAACAACAATGCACTCAACTGGAAAAAAAAGCAATGGAATAAAATGCAATGTTTCTGCATTGCACTAGCCTCCCTTCTTCAGGCCACATAAATCAAAGTGAACAGAGCAAGTATAAAAACATAAATGCTTATTAGAGAATGGTGTTGTATGCTTGCTCAACAATAATGGGCTACAGTAAAGAAATGATAAATCTGGACACTAAAATTATACAGTTTTGTAGGTAAAGGGAAAATGAGAGACTGAGAGACTGACCGAATGAACCAACTATTTTCAACTTTAGAAAATACATTATTTAAATTAAATAAATTGTAGGTTTTAGGTTTCCATAATATATCTCAGAGAGTTTAGTTAAAGAATACACAAATAAAAAATGTGTTTTTGCAACTTTTCCTACTTTATTAGGGTATTATTTATTAAGGTTTGATTTCTTTTGGTTGGAGGCTTAAAGGGGAAAACACCATTTTTTGGAGAGTAAAAACTCACATTTTTCATGATCTATTAAACCCTGGGGGCTACTAAAAGTCCAAATAAAAAAATACTCCATCTTAAACCTGCCAAGCTCATGTAGAAATCAATGGCAAATGCCCATTTACAATTGGACGATATCATGATCTGCACTGGTTTCATACATAATTTGATTAACTTGTGGTTTTTGGGCGATAATACGAATTGTTTTGTTGTTTTCGAGTGTGAAATCCAAAGAAATCATACAATTCAGATTTTTCATGATTTTAGCAAGTCTTATCCAGCATCAAGTTTTGGGATGTTTTTTCTTTTTTTCTTTACTATGCATTGAAAAAGTGATACTTGGGTCTGAATACAATTTATATATGGAAAATACATAGCAATCCATTGGGATGACCAACATTCTTGTAGCTTTGGCTGTGTGATTTATTCTTAACTGAAATTTATGGGATTTTTCTTGGTAGATAATCTGATAATCTGATGCAATCTGATGTTAGTAAATACAGGCATGGGACCTGTAATCCAGAATGCTTGGGACCTTGGGTTTTCAAGATAGTGGCTCTTTAGGTCATTTGGATCTTCATACTAGAAAATCATGTAAATATTAAATAAACCCAATAGGCTGGTTTTGCTTCCAATAATTATATCTTAGTTTGGATCAAGTATAAGGTGCTCATTCTTATTACAGAGAAAAAGAAAATAATTTTTAAAAATTCAGATTATTTGGATATAATGGAGTCTCTGGAAGATAGCCTCTCCATAATTTGGAACTTTCTGGATAACGGGGTTTCTGGACAAGGGAACCCATACCTGCAATACATTCAAATACAGATGGGATTTGTTTTCTTCAAATTTCCCTCTTCTGATTTTCCAGGGATGGATTTACTTAAAAATACAAACCAGGGGTTTCTGAGGGATTCGCAGCAGTTCAAAATTCCCTGACAGAAAAATGTTGTAATGAATTGGCACATTTAACACATTTTGATTTAAATTCCTCATTTTGTCATAATTGATTTGACTGCATTAAGCTTTTGAATGGTAGTAATGCAGAAAAAAATGTACATTATAAATGCTTGGCCATTTTATTCCAGTGGAACATAGACGAACATAGACTTGTATGGCGTCATGCGTCACACAAAAAATTCACCGCACAACTATTATTTTTGATGCCCATAGACTTTAATGGGCGTCTGCGTCATTTCGAAATATGGCAATGAACGATCCATAAAATTAATTAAATTCTCACAGAAGCATACAAAAATGGAAAACTAAGAAGAAAATAGTTTGTTGCAAAATTATACAGGGATTTTTATGGAACTGTCTGCTTTAAAAAGATTAGAGCTCAGGTTTTTAAATCTGTTGTGTGAAATTGCCTGTATACTAACTCAGCATTAATAAAAATTAATAATATGAAACGTAATAAAGTTTTGGGTTTTACATTTAATTTAGTGTTCGAATGCAGAAGGATTACTCAAAGTGAGATGTTTTTTATAAGAATTGGACAATAAAAATGCTAACATTTCCCAATATAAGGACTAAGCTAGTGGAACCAATTAATAAAACTTGTACAATAAAATAAAGATTTTACTAACAGCTGGTGGCATACTTTACAGTGCCTGAAAGCTCTACACTGGAGATGGTGCACAAAGAATATTTAATATTTGTTTAATTAATTTAAAAATATTTACCATGTCACTTGAAGCCTAATTTTTAAAACTTTATTATGATTAATTGTTATGGTTTTTATCAATCTGAATGGCGGAATAATAATGATCAATGTAGGAGCCAGCCTGAAACACATGTCAGAGGTCCTCAAGCTGTTGATGTCCCTGAGAATTTTTTTTTGGTGTGGCCATGTCAAGGTTATAACCAAAGATCGATATGTCTCTTTCTTTACAGTATAATATAAATTTGAACACATGATTTTGTTTTTTTGTCCTTTGTTTGTGTAATTAGCAAGGGCTTCTTGTACGCAATATATTCAAAATGCAACTAATGCAACTAAAAAATATCTGATTATTCTAACTTCAGCACCACTACTCATAGTCATCATAACTCTTCTTCAAAAGTACAGTTAAAAAACATTATCAATCACACAGCAAAGATCGTTGATCTAGCAAGATCCAATGAATCGTTTCATCCTAAGTTTAAAAAAAAGGCAATTTGGGTAAAATTGCGCATGTGATACTTTACTTGATTTAACAAATAAAAATACTTTTTATACAAGACATTGAGGGAACGATTTATCAAGGGTGGAAATTCAAATTTTGAAATTCACAATTTCAAATTTATTTTAGTGAAATTCGACTAAGGAATAGTTAGGGTCAGATTTATCAAAGGTCGAGGTGAATTTTTGAATTGGAAAAAAAATCGAATTTTGAGCTATTTTTGTATACTTTGACCAGGGAATAGTCCAAATTTGATTCGAATTTGCAAAAAATTAGAAAATTCCAATATTGAAATTTATCATGTACTGTCTCTTTAAACCATTTGCCATCTAAAACCTGCCGAATTGCTGTTTTTGCCTATGGGGGACCTCCGAGAACCTATTTGGAGTCAATTGGTGGACTTTAAAAACCCTAAGTTTTTTGGGGGAAAAACTTTGAATCAAATTCGATCAAATGCGCTATTCCTTTGATTTGTATGATTTGAATTTGGCCGAATATGGACCTATTTGTTTGAAAACTGCCTAATACAGCCAAAAAAAACTTCAACTTAATTTTGGTTGGTCTTTTTGTATTAGAATTTTGAAGTTTCTTCAATTTTGAAATTAAACCCTTGATAAATATGCCCCTTAAAATTCGATTCAAGATTTTAAAAAAATTTGAATTAAAATTATGAAATTTATCATGTACTGTCACTTTAAGAATTCAAGTTCAACTATTTGCAAACTTAAAACTGCGGAATTGCTGTTTAAGCCTATGGGGAATGCCTTGGGATCAACATGGAGTTGTTTGCATCCATCCTGAAAATCTAATTTTTTTTTAATTCAAATTTGATTCAAATTCTATTCGAATTCGATTCAAGTTTGCGGGTTGATCCCATTCACCTGAGTTTGAAAGGTTTCGATTTTTTTTTTAAATGTTTCTAGTTCATGGGAGTTTATGGGAGTTTTTACAAACTATATAATCAATTAATTATTAATCAGTAATATTTCCGAGATACTTTGCAGACTTTACTTTGCCTTCAGACTGGTGCAGTTAAAGAAATTCCTGTGAAAAATAGTTATCTTTGCATGAATTAGTTCACAATATGATCCATTTTACTTCTTGCTAAATGTCTCTTTTCTGGAGGATGAGCCATTACTGTCAAAGTACAATGTGCATAATCGTTTCTAATGCCAGACTTAAGTGAAAGCGTAACCTTTGTTCTGATCAGAAGCAGATACTTTGCCCTTCACAATAGAAAATCTTTAGAACAAGAAAAAAATATATAACAATATTAAGCACCATGATTTCTAGCTAAATCTTTGAATGAAATGGGAAGTGGGAAGAGCAAAACAATGATTAGAACAATGTATTTGAAAATGAATATTTAATGAAAGGTGTTCATACAATAGTGAAAGGTGAAAGGTTTTAACACTAAGGGGCATATTTATCAAGGGTCGAATTTCGAAGTGGAAAATACTTCGAAATTCAACCATCGAATTGAATAATAAGAAATTGAAGTTGAATTTGTAGGATTTTTTGCATCGTACGATCGTATTCCGATCGTAATACGATCGTACGATTCAAACTATTTTATCGTACGATCAATTGAATACAAAAAGCTTACAAATATGCTCTGGAAGGACCCCATAGGCTTACATAGCACTTCGGCAGGTTTAAGATGGCGAAGTATTGAAGTCAAAGTTTTTTTAAAGAGACAGTACTTCGATTAACGAATGGTCGAATAGTCGAATGATTTTACTTCGAATTGAAGGTCGAAGTCGAAGCCTATTCGATGGTGGAAGTATCCAAAAATTACTTCGAATTTTTTAACTTCGAAAATTCCCTTGATTTCTCTTCGACCCTTGATAAATCTGCCCCAAAATATTGTGCCACTGTTTGTTTGTAGTCAATGTGGGTGCAAATGGCATCATTTATAGAAATGGCATCATTTAGGAAACTGTGGCAGAGGGAACAGTGCAAGTGCTCCAGCATCATTTAAAGGCCACTCCATTTTTCAAATTGTATTTGGCATTATATAATGAATAATGTACGCCCTATTATAAAATATAAGGATATTATAAGTCACTGAAGAAGAAGGCAGAGTACCCTTACACATGTCATCATGGAACTCTGAAAAGTCTTCTAATATCTTCAAATTTTACAGGTGGTAAATTATTTGATAGAGACCATACACCATGAATTATTTAAAATTAAAATGCCTTTGTTGCACTCTTAGAGCATTACAGCAATGTGTCAGGCCACGTGGCCTTCTTGACCTGGAGCCTGTTATTCAGAATGCTGGAACCTGGAGGTTTCCAATCTTTCCATAATTTGGATCACCATTGCTGAACATGTTTTAAAAAAGAATCTAAATATGAAATAAACCCCATATGGTTTCACTCAGGGATAATTCAACCTTAGTTGGGCTCAAGTACAGTACAAGGTACTGTTTTATTATTGCAGAGAAAAAACTATTTTCACCAACATGCAGGGACAACGATTATATAGTAATGGTAGCTTACAGCCCCTGATGGAAGAAGACTGCATCAGTGCATAATAGATGCTGTAGAGTGTATGTTTATATTTACAACTTCATTTTCATATTAAAATGATGGAAGAACATTCCACACTTCTACCACACTGATCCTAAGACATATACTGTATGTAGAAAACCTTTGTTTTCTTTTTTCTTTCTGGATTCTTTAAGTAATTCAGTATTACCTGTAGCACTGAGGAGGCATCTCATCTCATAGTAATGTTTTAGCTGTAAATCATTCAACTATGCCAAGGGATCCATTTTGATTTAGGAACAATAGGTTTACTTTTTCAGACATGCCATAATTCATCTTATACAAAGGCCCATTCCTAAAGAAAATAAAATGCCTTCATGTTGTTCATTTGAGGTGAAAGACCTTGAAGTCTTGCCAATCCATTATACTCTGTTCTAGGCAAATTGGCTTCAAATTTACTGCAGAGGCACCTGAATGACACATGGATTAGTTCAGGGTTCTAGACATTATGAATAAATATATTTTTAATTTATTTTTAAACCAGCTACCATGAAGGAGATGGAAAAATATGAAAAATGAGAACAACATGGCAGGTCTGATGATGGAGAGCAATGATGGGTTAATATGACACATTTCTCTCAAACATATAAATCTTTTCAGTATCTGTTGACTTTAAGGGGCGGACTTATTAAATCTCAAGTTCAACTTTTCAAATATTTTTATCACAGTGACATTTCAAGATTATCAGATCGAGCTTTAAAAAGATTTAAATATTAAAAATGCATCACATAAAACCTGATGCCATAAACGGCAATGGGAATGGTATATTCAACATTCAAGAATTATTGATTGGTTTATTGATTTAATGGTTTTTATTCGTGTCCATCAATCATGATATTTCCCCTGCAATTAACCCATTTCACCCAATTATAATAAAATATGAAAACGTGGGATCTTGGAAAAATTGCAATTACATTTTCATTATTGGCGTTTTTTGTTTATTAAAAATTAGTATTTTAAATAAATATACCACAAAGGGAATTTTGGAAAGATTCATATATTTCTTCTCCCTTGGAAAGTAATGTGACTTTACCAATTGCATTTATATTTTTGGTAGATTGTATAGATCTCATTATGAAGGTGCCTTTGTCATTTTCTTTTAAATAAAAGGGAAAGAAGGAAAAGGTCATTTAAATTTGATACAAATACACCCAGGGTGGTCATGGTACCATTCAAGATACAGAATTTGGTTTCTAGGACATACTGTAGTTGATCCAACGTAAGAGGAGGTGAAGCTAATCAGCATAGCATATATGCATTAGTACCTTGTATGTTCTTATTTATTCAACCCTTTCTTGAGCCTACAGTATCTTCTATTTCTGTCATTGCAACCACTTCAAGGGGATAATTTCACAGCATTACAAATCAATAATAATTAATAACAATGTCTCAATTGTATATTTATAGACAGAGGAAGGTAAAACAAGGGCAAAATGTGTACAAGTATATAAGTAGTGATGTTAGAACAATTAAAGCTAACACCCTATTGATACATGTGTGTTAATACATTTATTTATCTACAGTAGGATTTGACATTTCACTCCATGTTATAGACTAATGCATTTAAAATGCAACCTCCTTTAATTTATTATCCAGATTACTCACAGTAAGGGGCAGATTTATCAAAGGTCGAGGTGAATTTTCGAATGAAAAAAATTAGAATTTCGAGCTATTTTCTTGTGTACTTTGACTAGGGAATTTGAAAAAAAATAAAAAATTTGAATATCAAAATTTATCATGTACTATCTCTTTAAAAATTTCAACTTCGACCAATCGCCATCTAAAACCTGACAAATTGCTGTTTTAGCCTATGGGTGGCCTCCTATGACCTATTTGGACTTTGAAAAATCTAAGGTTTTTTGGGGGAAAAACTTCAAAGCGAATTGAATCGAATGCATTATTCCTTCGATTCGTTCGATTCGAATTTGGCCAAATACAGACCAACTCGATCAAAAATGGACCTATTCGATCAAAAAAACTTTGACTTAATTTCGGTTGGTCTTTTTTGAATTAGAATTTTGACGTGTTTTCAATTCGAAATTCGACCCTTCATAAATATGTCCCTAATTGCATTTTTATATTTAGTGGCACATTTATTTCTGGTCTATTTGCTCTTCTATTTCTCTATGGAAAGCATTTGCAAGAAGCAGTGCAAGTTTCATTTTATTGTAGCGTTTTTAACATATTAACAATTATTCTAAATGCATATTCCTTTTTATGATAGTAAAATGGTTTTCAGAATGTTCAGATCTAATATGATATTTGCTCTGAGGAATAAACATTTCAGCACACATTGCATTCATGACTTTTAAATAGTGATAACCATTATACAGCAACTTTTAATGGAACACCACTCTAATGGTGCCGTAAGTGAGTTCTTGGTGCTATAAAAATGAAAATATGACTTTTTCTCTTGCTCAGAATAATTATTCAGCTTAAATGAGCCCGAAGATGTACATACATTTTCTCAACTATTGTTCATTTCATATGCATTTCATGACACCATAAAGGGTGATGTACTATGCAGGCAGATAAAAGTACGCCTGCGAGAAGCAAAATTCCTCTGCTGAGATATGATGTGCCACATATTTTAATCCATTTACAATAAGGGGCTCCCATAGTTAGGTTGGATTTATTGGGCAACATTGATTGACTCATTCTGTTGGAATGGATTTCTAGTAATAAAACAGCTGCATTGTCACATTTGTCATGTTGTTTTAAAGAACTGTCAGAAGAGTTTTCCTTTTCATCCCGTGCAGTAAATGAATCGTGGCTAAATCCCCAGGTGGCATCCTACCAATTTTGTCACCTACATGCTTTTTGGCAGTTAAATTTATGCACAGACTAGGAAATTACTGTATATTAAAGAGGAACTATTGTGAAAATAAAAATGTAATATTAGCTGCTTCATACTGAAATAAGAAACTTTCTAAGTAAAATTGATTCAAAATTCTGTACCGTTTCTGAAATAATCAAGTTTATGTTCACTATTCCTCTCAGCATCTGTTTCTCTTCATTCTGTCTTCATGCAGCAGTTGGGTGTCAGATATTCATTGACAGTTATATCCAATAGGTGGGCTCCTTTTGTCTAGAAGATATATTAGAGCTCACTCTGTTAATATTACCAGAAATCTTGTCTCTCTACATGCAGAATTTGTGCAAAATGCAATTATTTTGTTTGTACTTTAATCACTTATTTAAATGAGCTCTAAAACATCTGCAAGGCAAGAGAGTCCCTCCTATATGATATATTGGATCATTCATTAACCTCCTGGATAGTGGTCCTGGGAGGTTGGAATTAGGAGCGAGGCCTACTTAGGCCTTCACTTGCCCACCTTAGCACAGTGCAGCTTGGTGTCTGGCATGCCAGGAGGGCTCATTCACTCAAGGGGAGTAGGCAAGTCTTCCCGGGTGGTAATGTTGTTTATGCAATTATTATATAACCTGTTTAGCTAGATAAAAGTACAATTTCCCCCTTGAAGAAGCAAGATTCCTCTCCTGAGAATTCAAACAGGAAAGTAGAGTTTGAACAGCATTTTCTTTGTCGAATAATACATTGTCTCATTAAAATAATAATGAGGGTTACACAAACTTGTGTATGTATTAGCTGCGTGCTTTTAAAATGGATTAATAAAGATTGTTGGCTTTTACCCTACTATCTGGTGTGCAGAGTTTCATCCTACCTTCTCCTTCAAAAATTTGATTGCTAAATCTCAAAAATATTTAAATGCAAAAATGCGGTTTTGATTATGGACTTTGAGTCTTTCGGAAATAATTCACAGGTTTTTGTATAGGGGTTAGAGAATAGAAAACAGAATATTTATATAGAATTTATAGGATGAAACCAAGTATTTTCAAGGCTTTCAACATGTAACCTTATTATGACACCTATGCAGTATAGAATGTACACTTTCTTCTCAATACAGAGCCTGAATCCCCTTTGCTATATGAAAGATTGTGGGCATTTATAACCTCCACCTAGTAGGCACTGAGGAATTTCACCTCAGGGGAATTCCACTAGGATATTATAAATTGGATTGTCCCAGAATTTCCAAAATCCTTTCCCGAGGTACTCCTCAACAGGTAACAACCCCCATGTCAGGATGCCGGCATTCAAAGTAGTAATAATATATCACCCGAAGAGTACATTGTATTCAAATCATCTTTTCATTTTTATTGCAGGTAAAACATGTATTTGTGCATGTTTTACCTGCAATAAAAATTAAAATTAAAATATGATTTGAATACATGACGTACTCTCCGGGTGATATGATATATTACTACTTTGTCCACTAGGACAAATAAAACACACAAGTGCAGCAAACAAATAGAACTTTATATAACTGAAGAAATGTACAATACAATTATATATCAATATCACCTCTGCCTGTCAAACCCATGTTGTAAATCCAATCCTGGTGCAGTCGCACATTTCACTCTGGATAGACAAAGAATATCACAGTTCAGTCCCTTCCCCCAAGAGCTCTTAAACTTTCCACAGGTCATGCTACCTGCCCCAAAGTACTGTACCTCTCCCTTTGGATTAGGCAGTTTCTCCCATGTGTCAGGTTCTCGATCATCAACTGTCCTCATACAGAGGACCACACACTGGATAAGACATCCATAGCGTCTTTGCAGAAATCTTAAATTTTCAGGTCTTGCTCCCAAGTTTTTTAGCTGAGCACACAAAGGGGGTCATGCAATAAAAGGCACTAAATTTGCCCAGGAGCTGTAATCCATAGAAACCAATCAGAAGGTCACATTTACTGATCACCATTTAACAGGAAACATATTATTGGTTGCTAAGGGTTACTACTACTGGGCAAACTCAGTGCCTTCTTTTATTCCATAAGAGGAAAAGTTCTTTCAAATCTTCAGGGCGAGCTCCCAACACTATACAAATTGTATACACAAGAATCTGTATCTAGACAGCTATTAGCAATTCTTTGCTGCCTCTGAGATTCAGACAACTCCCTGGTCAAGCGCCACACAATTCTCAGGGTCCTGTTAACTTTAAGTCCACCAAAGGCAAATCCACCCTTAGGGGCAAATTCACTAAGATTCGTAGTTGCGCCAGGCGTAACTTCGCCGCACTTCGCCACACTTCGCCAGGCGTAGTTTCGCCAGCGCTTCACAAATTCACTAAAATCCGAAGTTGCGCTCAGGGGTAGCGTAAGGTTGCGAAGTTGCGCTAGCGTTGATTCACTTAGTAAATCGAAGTTGCGCTAGCAAAGGCTAATTTGCATAAGGCGCCAAATTCAAATTTCAATGGAGGAATATGTATCAGCACTACAAATGGCTAGAAAAGCTTCAAAACATCAAATAAAAATTTTATTTTGCCCTACACATGTGCCCACTGTCTAGGTAAGTTGCCATGAGTCAGGAGATGTAGGGGGGAAGGAGGGGAGCCCCAAAAAAAGTTTCGATCTTTTTCAGCCTATCACCCATAATGTAGAAAACACGCCAGCGTTTTTTGGAACTTAAAAAAAAATTTGACTTTTTTTGAAGCAATCTCTATCTACTCTATTGCGCTTCGCCTGGTCTGAGGTGGCGAAGGAAGTCTAGCGTAAAAGGTATCGTTCAGTACACTGTGCGCGTTAGTGAATTTGCGTAGTTACGTCGCTAGCGAAACTTCGCCAGGCGTAAGGGTGCGAAGTAACACTAGCGAAACTACGCCAGCGTTCGTTAGTGAATTTGCGCAGTAACGAAAATGCCAAACGCTAGCGAAGTAACGCTAGCGTTCGGCGATTCGGGGCTTAGTGAACTTGCCCCTTAGGCTCTCTCGATTACTGGGGCCTAGACTGCATGGAGCATCAACTCCCTCCTGGAGGTCTATGCAGAAATATGCAAAATAATCCCATCTTTTAGATGGCCCCATCAGGTGATTTCCAACCTGTAGGGGATTTCCAGAACATAGGCAAAGTTAACCCTATGAACCCCTACAAATACATTCTAAAAATATGTTAATGGCTCCAGTAAAAAAATGAGACAGATATTTGTTAACAAATTTCTTAGAATCCTGTTAAATCTGGAGGAGCAGGTGGAGTTCCTCTCTATGACACACCAGAAGCAAATCAAAGAAGAATGTCCCTCACCTGAAGATGTTCAGTATAAAAACTCATTCAAAAATACAGATAGAAAGAGATTCATATATATGATACACACCATTCAATTTGGTTAGTAAAAGGTTATGATTTTTTAGTTGTAATGCTTTATATTACAAGACTGTACAGAACTGCAGGTGAACACTGGCTCATTCTGCTAATTCCTTTGATTACATTTCTGTGCTGCACAGGTACCAAACAACAACAATAAATTTTACTGCAAATAACTACTACTATTATTAAATATATTATCATACAATTATAACCATTTGGTAGGACAGGGTGCAAAAACAGGTGCAAACTGCAAAATCTACAATTTGGTGCAGACTACTGAAATTGTGAGAGGTAAATAAACACTGAGGGGCCCACATTTGTATTCCTTGGTGCTCTAGCACTTGTATTTGTATCTACTTACCTCACACCCAAGGCCGGTGCTGCTATCAGCAGAAAACTGTACCGGCCTGGGGTTCTTCCAGCGAGCATGACAAAGTAATCAACTTCCAGCTTCTTCTTCTTCCGATTGCTCTGTGGTGCTTGCTGGAATAACCCCCGGACTAGTGCCTAACTTTTGGAACCCCCAATTAAATATCCCTTTTAGGGATGTAGCGAACGTCGGAAAAAAAGTTCGCGAACATATTCGCGAACTTGCGCAAAAATGCGAGCGGTTCGCGAACGGTTCGCGAACCCCATAGACTTCAATGGGAAGGCGAACTTTAACATCTAAAAAAGACATTTCTGGCCAGAAAAATGATTTTAAAGTTGTTTAAAGGGTGCAACGACCTGGACAGTGGCATGCCAGAGGGGGATCAAGGGCAAAAATGTATCTGAAAAATCTGCCTGTGTGTGCTTGGAAGAGATAGTGTAGGGGGAGAGCTGTTAGTGATTTCAGGGACAGATGATAGTAAGTTTGCTGGCTAGTAATCTGCTTGATACTGCTCTGTATTGGAGGGACAGAAGTCTGCAGGGATTTGAGGGACATTTTAGCTTAGGTAGCTTTGCTGGCTAGTAATCTACTGTTCTCTTTAAACAACTGCCATACGTTGCCCTTGTAGGCATTGTTTGCCCAGTTTTTTTGGACGCAGCCACTGAAGCACAGTTGCCAGAAAAAATATGCCATATAAATGCTGAAAATAGTCATTTTTTGCCATACGTTGACCTTGTAGACATTGTTTGCCCAGTTTTTTTTGGACGCAGCCACTGAAGCACAGTTGCCAGAAAAAATATGCCATATAAATGCTTAAAATAGTAATTTTTCGCCATACGTTGACCTTGTAGACATTTTTTGCCCAGTTTTTTTGGACGCAGCCACTGAAGCACAGTTGCCAGAAAAAATATGCCATATAAATGCTGAAAATAGTCATTTTTCGCCATACGTTGAACTTGTAGACATTGTTTGCCCAGTTTTTTTTGGACGCAGCCACTGAAGCACAGTTGCCAGAAAAAATATGCCATATAAATGCTGAAAATAGTCATTTTTCGCCATACGTTGACCTTGTAGACATTGTTTGCCCAGTTTTTTTTGGACGCAGCCACTGAAGCACAGTTGCCAGAAAAAATATGCCATATAAATGCTTAAAATAGTAATTTTTCGCCATACGTTGACCTTGTAGACATTTTTTGCCCAGTTTTTTTGGACGCAGCCACTGAAGCACAGTTGCCAGAAAAAATATGCCATATAAATGCTGAAAATAGTCATTTTTTGCCATATACGTTGAGTCAACGTATGGCAAAAAATGACTATTTTCAGCATTTATGTGGCATATTTTTTCTGGCCTCTGTGCTTCAGTGGCTGCGGCCAAAAAAACTGGGCAAACAATGCCTACAAGGTCAACGTCGTTGACCTTGTAGGCATTGTTTGCCCAGTTTTTTTGGCCGCAGCCACTGAAGCACAGAGGCCAGAAAAAATATGCCATATAAATGCTGAAAATAGTCATTTTTTTGGTCGCAGCCACTGAAGCACAGTTGCCAGAAAAATTATGCCATATAAATGCTGAAAATATAAATTTTTTTGGTTGCAGCCACTGAAGCACAGAGGCCAGAAAAATTATGCCATATAAATGCAGAAAATATGCATTTTTTTGGTCGCAGCCACTGAAGCACAGTTGACAGAAAAATTATGCCATATAAATGCTGAAAATATAAATTTTTTTGGTTGCAGCCACTGAAGCACAGAGGCCAGAAAAATTATGCCATATAAATGGAGAAAATATGCATTTTTTTGGTTGCAGCCACTGAAGCACAGAGGCTAGAAAAATTATGCCATATAAATGGAGAAAATATGCATTTTTTTGGTTGCAGCCACTGAAGCACAGAGGCTAGAAAAATTATGCCATATAAATGGACAAAATATGCATTTTTTTGGTTGCAGCCACTGAAGCACAGAGGCCAGAAAAATTATGCCATATAAATGCAGAAAATATGCATTTTTTTGGACGCAGCCACTGAAGCACAGTTGCCAGAAAAAATATGCCATATAAATGCTGAAAATAGTAATTTTTCGCCATACGTTGACCTTGTAGACATTGTTTGCCCCGTTTTTTTGGACGCAGCCACTGAAGCACAGAGGCCAGAAAAAATTAAACCAGTAGGGTTTGCACCCTAGTTTGTAACGGTGGCGGAGGGAGGAGGACGCTAAAGGACAGCTGTGTGTGGAGTCATGAGGCTTGAAGAGAAGGACAGCTGCATAGAAGTCAGAACAAGTCTTCCGGCGTGCAGTAACCCTCCGAGATCCACCCCTCATTCATTTTAATAAAGGTCAGGTAATCGACACTTTTGTGACCTAGGCGAGTTCTCTTCTCAGTTACAATCCCTCCTGCTGCACTGAAGGTCCTTTCTGAGAGCACACTTGAGGCTGGGCAAGACAAGAGGTTCATGGCAAATTGTGACAGCTCTGGCCACAGATCAAGCCTGCGCACCCAGTAGTCCAGGGGTTCATCGCTCCTCAGAGTGTCGATATCTGCAGTTAATGCCAGGTAGTCCGCTACCTGCCGGTCGAGGCGTTCTTTGAGGGTGGATCCAGAAGGGTTGTGGCGCTGCCTTGGACAGAAAAACATTTGCATGTCTGATGTTACAGACCGGCCAAAGGGCTTTGTCCTTGCAGGTGTGCTCGTGGCAGGATTACTGGCACCTCTGCCCCTGGAATGTTGATGAGTTCCTGAAGTGACATCACCCTTAAAAGCATTGTACAACATGTTTTGCAGGCTGGTTTGTAAATGCCGCATCTTTTCGGACTTGTGGTATGTTGGTAACATTTCTGCCACTTTATGCTTGTACCGAGGGTCTAGTAGCGTTGCGACCCAGTACAGGTCCTTCTCCTTAAGCCTCTTGATACGGGGGTCCTTCAACAGGCATGACAGCATGAAAGACCCCATTCTCACAAGGTTGGATGCAGAGCTATCCATCTCCGCTTCCTCATTATCAAGGACTGCATCATCCACGGTCTCCTCCCCCCAGCCACGTACAAGACCAGGGGTCCCCAAAAGGTCACCACTAGCCCCCTGGGAAGCCTGCTCCTGTTGGTCCTCCTCCTCCTCCTCCACAAAGCCACCTTCCTCCTCTGACTCCACTTCTGGCACCTCTCCCTGCGTTGCAGCAGGTGCCTGGGTTCGTTCTGGTGATTGCGACCATAAATCGTGCGCTTCCAGCTCCTCGTCACGCTGGTCTACAGCCTCATCTGTCACTCGTCGCACGGCACGCTCCAGGAAGAAAGCGAAGGGTATTAGGTCGCTGATGGTGCCTTCGGTGCGACTGACCATATTTGTCACCTCTTCAAAAGGTCGCATGAGCCTGCAGGCATCGCGCATAAGCACCCAGTAACGGGGGAAAAAAATCCCCAGCTCTGCAGATCCAGTCCTACCACCCAGTTCAAAAAGGTACTCGTTGACGGCCCTTTGTTGTTGCAGCAGACGTTCCAACATAAGGAGCGTTGAATTCCAGCGAGTCTGGCTGTCAGAAATCAAACGCCTGACTGGCATGTTGTAGCGCTGCTGAATGTCAGCAAGGCGTGCCATGGCTGTGTAGGAACGTCTGAAATGGGCCGACACCTTTCTGGACTGGGTGAGAACGTCCTGGAATCCTGGGTACTTGGAGACAAAACGTTGGACTATTAAATTTAACACATGTGCCATGCAGGGCACATGTGTTAAATTTCCCAGTCTCAACGCTGCCAACAGATTGCTTCCATTGTCACACACCACTTTTCCGATCTGCAGTTGGTGTGGGGTCAGCCACCGATCGGCCTGTGACTGCAGAGATGACAGGAGTACAGATCCGGTATGGTTTTTGCTTTCCAGGCACGTCATCCCCAAGACAGCGTGACAACGGCGTACCTGGCACGTCGAATAGCCTAGGGGGAGCTGGGGGTGCACAGGTGTGGAGGAGGAGAAGGAGGACCCAGCAGCAGAGTAAGAAGAAGAAGAGGAAGAAGACGAGGTAGAGAGCGATGGAGGAGTAGAGGTGGTGGCAGAACCGCGTGCAATCCGTGGCGGTGACACCAACTCCACTGTTGTTGTTGTTGTTGAGCTACCCATTCCCTGCTTCCCATTCCCAGCCATTACCAAGTTCACCCAGTGGGCAGTGTAGGTGACATACCTGCCCTGACCATGCTTGGAGGACCATGCGTCAGTAGTCATATGGACCTTTGGCCCAACACTAAGTGACAGAGATGCGGTAACTTGGCTCTGCACATGTTGGTACAGGTGTGGTATTCCCTTTTTAGAAAAAAAATTGCGGCTGGGTACCTTCCACTGCGGTGTCCCAATTGCTACAAATTTGCGGAAGGCCTCAGAGTCCACCAGCTGGTATGGTAAAAGCTGGCGGGCTAAGAGTGCAGACAAGCCAGCTGTCAGACGCCGGGCAAGGGGGTGACAGTCAGACATTGGCTTCTTACGCTCAAACATGGCCTTCACAGAAACTTGGCTGGTGGCAGATGACTGGGAATGGGAACAGGTGGTCAAGGTGGAAGGCGGAGTGGAGGGTGGTTCAGATGGGTCAAGGAGAGCAGAGGTAGAGCAGTAAGATGCTGGACCAGAAGGAGTGTGGCTTTTAGTTTGCCTGTTGCCTTTGAGGTGTTGCTCCCAAAGTGCTTTGTGCTTGCCGCTCATGTGCCTTCGCATAGAAGTTGTACCTATGTGGCTGTTGGGCTTACCAAGGCTCAGTTTCTGACTGCACTCATTGCAAATTACAATGCTTTTGTCAGAGGCACACACATTAAAAAAATCCCACACTGCTGACTTTTTGGAAGTGTGCGATCTGGCGGTAACAGTAGAAGTTGGCGGCATTGGCGGCAATGGCGGGTGCGTTGGCCGGCTGAACACAGGTGCCGATACATGTTGTTGCCCTACTGATCCCTGCGGGCTGGCCTCCCTGCTTCTTCTAAGTCTTATTCTCCTACTGCCTCTCTGACTCTCCGTCTCTCCATCTGAACTACCCTCCTCTTGCTCTCTTCTACTAGGCACCCACAAAACATCAATCTCCTCATCATCATTCTCCTCAGATGCATCAATTTCTTCTGACACATCACAGAAGGAAGCAGCAGCGGGGACCTCCTCCTCCTCCTCATCACTCATCATTATGTCCATCTCTGTCGTGTTCTCTGCCAGAATTAAATCTGGTGTAACGTCCTCATCTCCTTCATCTTCTTCTGCCAATAATGGTTGCGCATTACTCAGTTCAAGAAACTCATGGGAAAATAACTCCTCTGACTCCAGTGAAGAAGGGGCACCGGTGGTGGAGGAAGTGTTACGTGGGGTGGCCATAGCAGTGGAGGATGAGGAGGATGTTGTGGTAAAGTTAGAAACGGTAGAGGATGGGGTGTGCTGTGTAAGCCAGTCAACTACCTCTTCAGCATTTTGGGAGTTCAGGGTCATTGGCTTTTTAAAACTGGGCAATTTGCTAGGGCCACAGGATTGCATAGCAGCACGGCCCCTAGCACGGCCTCTGCGTGGCGGCCTGCCTTTGCCTGGCATTATTTTTAAAAAAACAACAACAACAAAAACTCAGTTGGTTTTTCTGGAAACGATAATACACACAGCTAGATGGCAGTTTGAAGAAAACAGTGTGCAAATAATGCCTACAAGATCAACGTATACACTACTACAGCGGTGGATACGGATTACGTAAAATATATGAATGCTGCTTGAAAAAAAGTAACTCAAGTGGTTTTTCTAGAGATGATAATATTATCAATATTTAGACAAAATGTGAACAAGCTCACACAGCTAGATGGCGGTTTGAAGAAAACACTGTGCAAATAATGCCTACAAGGTCAACGTATACACAGCGGTGGATACGGATTACGTAAAATATAAGAATGCTGCTTGAAAAAAAGTCACTCCGGTGTTTTTTCTGGAGACGGTAATATTATGGATATTTAGACAGAATGAGAACACGGTCACACAGCTAGATAGCAGTTGGTTGAATAACACACTGGGCAAAAAATGCCTACAGGGCAAATAATGCCTACAAGGTCAACGTATACACAGCGGTGGATACGGATTACGTAAAATATAAGAATGCTGCTTGAAAAAAAGTCACTCCGGTGTTTTTTCTGGAGACGGTAATATTATGGATATTTAGACAGAATGAGAACACGGTCACACAGCTAGATAGCAGTTGGTTGAATAACACACTGGGCAAAAAATGCCTACAGGGCAAATAATGCCTACAAGGTCAACGTATACACAGCGGTGGATACGGATTACGTAAAATATAAGAATGCTGCTTGAAAAAAAGTCACTCCGGTGTTTTTTCTGGAGACGGTAATATTATGGATATTTAGACAGAATGAGAACACGGTCACACAGCTAGATAGCAGTTGGTTGAATAACACACTGGGCAAAAAATGCCTACAGGGCAAATAATGCCTACAAGGTCAACGTATACACAGCGGTGGATACGGATTACGTAAAATATAAGAATGCTGCTTGAAAAAAAGTCACTCCGGTGTTTTTTCTGGAGACGGTAATATTATGGATATTTAGACAGAATGTGAACACGGTCACACAGCTAGATAGCAGTTGGTTGAATAACACACTGGGCAAAAAATGCCTACAGGGCAAATAATGCCTAAAAGGTCAACTTATACACTACTACAGCGATGGATACGGATTACGTAAAATTTATTATGGCTGCTTGAAAAAAGTCACTCCGGTGTTTTTTCTGGAGACGGTAATATTATGGATATTTAGACAGAATGTGAACACGGGCACACAGCTAGATAGCAGTTGGTTGAATAACACACTGGGCAAAAAATGCCTACAGGGCAAATAATGCCTAAAAGGTCAACTTATACACTACTACAGCGATGGATACGGATTACGTAAAATTTATTATGGCTGCTTGAAAAAAGTCACTCCGGTGTTTTTTCTGGAGACGGTAATATTATGGATATTTAGACAGAATGTGAACACGGGCACACAGCTAGATAGCAGTTGGTTGAATAACACACTGGGCAAAAAATGCCTACAGGGCAAATAATGCCTAAAAGGTCAACTTATACACTACTACAGCGATGGATACGGATTACGTAAAATTTATTATGGCTGCTTGAAAAAAGTCACTCCGGTGTTTTTTCTGGAGACGGTAATATTATGGATATTTAGACAGAATGTGAACACGGGCACACAGCTAGATAGCAGTTGGTTGAATAACACACTGGGCAAAAAATGCCTACAGGGCAAATAATGCCTAAAAGGTCAACTTATACACTACTACAGCGATGGATACGGATTACGTAAAATTTATTATGGCTGCTTGAAAAAAGTCACTCCGGTGTTTTTTCTGGAGACGGTAATATTATGGATATTTAGACAGAATGTGAACACGGTCACACAGCTAGATAGCAGTTGGTTGAATAACACACTGGGCAAAAAATGCCTACAGGGCAAATAATGCCTAAAAGGTCAACTTATACACTACTACAGCGGTAGTAAAATAAAAAAAAGTTAAATAAAAAAAAATTAAAGTTGGTGCTGCTGAACTACTAGGAGCAGCAGATTAGCACACCAGTCCCACTCCCCAACACTGCTAGACTAATAGCACTGGGCTCTTATAGTAGTAGTAGTAGTAGTAGTAGTAGTAAAACAACAAAAAAATAAATAAAAGCAGTCCTTACAAGGACTATTGCTATTGCAGCAGTCAGCAGATGAGATCAGAAGCAGGACAGCTGCCCACTGCAGCTACATACAGAGCACTGCAGTAGAAGGTAGATTACTAGCCAGCAAAGCTACCTAAGCTTAAATGTCCCTCAAACCCCTGCAGACTTCTGTCCCTCCAATAACAGAGCAGTATCAAAACGATTACTAGCCAGCAAACTTTCAACTGTCCCTGAAATCACTAACAGGCAGCAGCTCTCTCCCTACACTATCTCTTCAGCACACACAGGCAGAGTGAAAAAACGCTGCAGGGCTTCGGTTTTTATAGGGAAGGGGAGTGGTCCAGGGGAGAGCTTCCTGATTGGCTGCCATGTACCTGCTGGTCTGGGGTGAGAGGGCAAAAAAAAGCGCCAACAATGGCGAACCCAAAATGGCGAACGTCGCGCGACGTTCGCGAACTTCCGGCGAGCGCGAACACCCGATGTTCGCGCGAACAAGTTCGCCGGCGAACAGTTCGCGACATCTCTAATCCCTTTCCTTCTCCTTTAAGTTGAATTTGTATGTAAGTTGAAACATATACATTCACTTATTAAATCAGAACTAAAGCCTTAAAAATGTATATGGCTAAAAATGTCACATTTGATATATTTAACTAATTACACCAGCCTCAAGTTTCAGCTTGTCAATAGCAGCAATGATCCGGGACTTCAAACTTGTCACAGGGGGTCACCATCTTGGAAAGTGTCTGTGACACTCACATGCTCAGTGGGCTCTGATTGGCTGTTGAGAAGCTAAGCTTAGGGCTCGTCACTAATTATCCAGCAGAAAATGAGCTTCCCTGGCTGTAATATAAGCTGATGCTACAGGTTTGCTGATTATTAAATTCTGATGCTAATTGCACTGGTTTCTGTGCTGCCATGTAGTAATTATCTGTATTAATTACTAATCCGCCTTATATTGTGATATTTCTATTCTATGTGTACTGTATATTGTGAGTGGGTCCCTAAGCTCAGTAAGTGACAGCAGCACAGAGCATGTGCAGTGAATCAGCCGAAAAGAAGATGGGGAGCTACTGGGGCATCTTTGGAGACACAGATCTTTACTGCTAAAAAGCTGTGGTTGCTTCGGGCTGGTACAGAAGCCCAAAATATAATGTACAACATTTCTAGCTACTTCTTTAGTTAGGCTTTAGTTCTCCTTTGAATGCAACTTAGACAGATGTTTGTCTTAATATAATATTTATTTTTACCTTTCTGTGCTCTGCAGTAGACAACACATGCCAGAGGGGATTGGGACAGGTGGTTATTAAAGCTAATTGCTAATAAAAGTCAAACAAACCACAGTATGTTCAGGCCCGGATTTGCGGCAAGGCCGCATAGGCCCGGGCCTAGGGCGGCAAAAAAATAGGGGCGGCATGCCGCCCAGCCGCACTATGGGGACGCGTGCGTCCCCATTCAATTACAGCAGCTGCGCCGGCGAAAAAACGCCGGCGCGCTGGGAAGGGGAGGTGAGGTGGGCGCTAGGACCGCGCGGCCACCTGGTCGGACCGCGCGGCCTAGGGGCGCCGCACATTGAAATCCGGCGCTGAGTATGTTACTGTAATAGCCTCCTTTTGTAAGTGTGAGTTGGATGTAAGTCGGGTATTTGTAACTCAAGTACTCCCTGTCCTTGATTTTATACACAGTTACCTGACTACTAAAAGTGGTAAAAACATAACTGTCAAATGTTCCTTTTTCTTAGTTCGGATAAACTTGCAAAAATGACTTTTCGATTAAAAAAAAAATATTCAGCTCAAGCCATTTTTTAATGTAAACATGTGTTCTGTATATGGAAACAAAGCTAAGGACATTCATTGTTGATTGTTTTTCGAAAACTCTCCACATGTCATCTCTATTCATTTTTAAGTGCCCCCCATTCTCCCATCATATCAGCGCTGCTGTATTATGGATGAAGAATCGTTGGCAATAGCCTTTTACTTTGTGTTTGTTTCCCATTTACTTTGGTAAGAGAGAATGCATTAAATCAGCGGCGAACAATGAAAGTCTGAATTACAAGACTGTCCCTGAGACTGATATTTATTGTACAAAGTACACTGCATTGGAATGCAAGGCTAAAAGGAAGTCAAAGCAAAGTCATGCCAAAGTAATGCACTTACATTAAACAGTCCTCTACTCTATAATGGAATTTGAAACCAACCATTATCATCGTTTGATTGTTACAGCAAAAGATGTAAAGATGTATAATCATCGCTTTATAACAGTGCTTCCCCTCACATTAGGCAAATCATCCAGATGCAGGTATGGAATCCGTTATCTGTAAAGCTATTATCCAGAAAGTACAGAAAGGCCATCTCCCATGGACTCCACTTTATCCAAATAATCTACATTTTTTAACCCGTACTAAAAACTGTATTAACTAGACAGTACCCTGTACTTGATACAAACTAAAATATTATTAATCCTTATTTGAAACAGCCTGTTGTTTATGCCTATATTTAAATAATTTTCTAGTAGACTTAAAGGACCAGTAACAATTTCCAGTAACAAATTTTTTTTAAAAGATGTGTTTCTTTTTAACAAGAAAATCACACCAAAACAGTTTTAACTTTTGATTTGCAAAGCTTTTATTAAGAAATTACGATCCATTGTGCGGAGCTCAATTTCTCCTCTCTGGCTATCTCCTATAGGCAGGGAGGAGAAATCGAGCGCCGCATAATGGATTGTCGCCCTGTCGCCGTTTCTGCAGAGGAGCGCAAGCTGAGAATCGGTAAGTAATTTCTTAATAAAAGTTTTGCGAATTAAAAGTGAAAACTGTCTTGGTGTTTTATTTTCATTAAAAACAAAAAAATGTTTAAATTTTAAGGTATTCAGATACAAATTATGGAAAGGTCTGTTATTCGGAAAGCCCTAGGTCCTGAGCATTCTGGATAACAGGTCCCATACCTGTACCTTGGGTCAGCTTTACAAATACAGAAGACTACAATTTCTAACCAGACAATCACTTTTATACATATATTTAGGCTAATGTCCCTACATAAACACAACTCAGGCTAAGGGTAATACATATTCTGGGTATCCATTATGCAGTATTCTTTTATCTGTTGGACATAACATTATAGCTCTCCTCGCCAGCCGCAGCTCTTGAGGAACTTTGGCAATTTCCACCGAAGATTCCAACTCTCGCAAAAAACTTTATTTGCTATCAGCGCTGACTGACATATCCACGGGAGGCGCAGGTATAGATATCAATGCGGCTTTATTAAGACATACTATGTGATATAAATTCAATAGTGGGTGTTCAAAAATTAACGCATCATATTTTTAATTGGAGTCAATTGGTGGAAAAATCAATGGTTTTTTTTTGGAAAAACCTCAAAACTAATTTGTTCGAATAAGATGTTACCTCGATTTGTGCGATTCGAATTCGAACGAAAATGATCTATTCACCTGAAAAAAAAAACAGATTTTTTAAAATAAATTTAGGTTGGTCTTTTTTTTTCAAAAAAATTGATTTCATTTCGGTTGGTCTTTTCGAATTTGAATTTCGAAGTTTTTTTTATTCGAAATTTGACCCTTGATAAAACTGCCCCAAAGAGTTAAGGTGGCCTGAGATCCACTCGTCCCGATATCACCATCTTGAGGCTGATCCGATCGCGGGCCCTAGGGATCCTAACGAATAGCAATGGGCGGTCGGTTTGCGGGACATTATAAACGAATAGATGCGGCCGCGATCCGATGGGATTTTTCGTCCCATCCGATCGAGGTCTGGCCGACTTTCGGCCAGATCTCGATTGGTGAAGCCTGTCGGGGGCCCCATACATGGGCCAATAAGCTGCCGACACGGTCTGTCGGCAGCTTTTATCGGCCCGTGTATGGCCACCTTTAGGAGCAGATTTATCAAGGGTCAAATTTCGAATTTGAAAAATTTCAAAATTTGAATTCAAAAAGACCAACCAAAATGAAATCAACGGGTTTTTTTGGCCGAATAGGTCAGTTTTCGATCTAATAGGTCAGTTTTTGAAGTAGTAGCGCATTCGATTCATATGATTCAGCAGATTTTAGATGGTCAAAGTTGAAGTTTTAAAGAGACAGTACATGATAAATTTCGACATTTTTTTCATTTGAATTTTCACTTCGACCTTTCGTAAATCTGCCCCATAGTGATGAGCAAATCTGTCCATTTTCGCTTTGCCAATATTTGTATCCAAATGCATTAAAGTCAATGGGGGAAATCTATTGAAGGGTGAACTTTTGCCTCGGAAGTCTCCGCCACACTTCACGCAACTTTAGACTTTAATTCACAGCACATGCGCTTATTCGTCAAAATGTGAAGTTATGTCTCAGCAGATGAACAGCACAAGCATCTCTATACGAACTTTCGCTAGAATTACTTTCTTCCAAGAGAAACCTTGTTAACACACTTACACTTAGGTCAATTAATCAATAAGGCGGTTATACATAGGTCATATATATGTCTTTATTAATGATGTTGGTGAAATTGCTGGAAGTGGCCACTTATAATTAAAAAAAACATATTTAATAGTTACAACTTTTAAACACAATCCCACTTTAAAATATGAAAAAACACCAGTGTTTTACATAGTAACATAGTAACATAGTAAGTAAGGTTGAAAAAAGACACATGTCCATCGAGTTCAACCTTTTTTTTTTTTTTTTTTTTTTTTATTAACTACCTATCTGCCAGTTGATCCAGAGGAAGGCAAAAAACCCATCTGAAGCCTCTCCAATTTGCCTTAGAGGGGGAAAAATTCCTTCCTGACTCCAAAATGGCAATGGGACCAGTCCCTGGATCAACTTGGACTATGAGCTATTTCCCATATCCCTGTATTCCCTCACTTGCTAAACACCATCCAACCCCTTCTTAAAGCTATCTAATGTATCAGCCTGTACCACTGATTCAGGGAGAGAATTCCACATCTTCACAGCTCTCACTGTAAAAAACCCCTTCCGAATATTTAGGCGGAACCTCTTTTCTTCTAATCGGAATGGGTGACCTTGTGTCAGCTGGAAAGACCTACTGGTAAATAAAGTATTAGAGAGATTATTATATGATCCCCTTATATATTTATACATAGTTATCATATCACCCCTTAAGCGCCTCTTCTCCAGCGTGAACATCCCCAATTTGGCCAGTCTTTCCTCATAGCTAAGATTTTCAATACCTTTTACCAGCTTAGTTGCCCTTCTCTGTACCCTCTCTAATACAATAATGTCCTGTTTGAGTGATGGAGACCAAAACTGTACGGCATATTCTAGATGGGGCCTTACAAGTGCTCTATACAGTGGAAGAATGACCCCCTCCTCCCTTGACTCTATGCCCCTTTTAATACAGCTCAAGACCTTATTTGCCCTTGATGCTGCTGACTGGCATTGCTTGCTACAGACAAGTTTATCATCTACAAGGACTCCAAGGTCCTTTTCCATAATGGATTTGCCTAGTGCAGTCCCATTAAGGGAATAAGTGGCTTGGATATTTTTACATCCCAGGTGCAGGACTTTACATTTATCAACATTGAATCTCATTTGCCACTTAGCTGCCCACATTGTTTTGTCTTTTTTTTATGACTTTTTGGCATACAGGATATGATGTCACCAACCTGGCAAAGCAGGCTCTAGCAAAAAAGGGCAACGTAGTGGAAAATTATCACTTTGATGAATTTGCGGCGTAATGAAACGGCCTGAGCGAAAATTCTTCTGTTGAAAGGTCGCGAAACTTTAATAGCGCTGAGCTTTTTTCACTAGCGAATTGTCCTCTACACCTTTTAGTAAATTGGCAATGTCCCTTTTTGGCGAATTTTTGCTAGTGACTGCCACTTCGCCCTTTAGTAAATCAGTTCCAAAGGGTGTTTTTTCTTATGGTAACTTTTTTTCTGTCTTGGTGACTTTTTGCCGTGGTGGATTTTTGCCGGTTTCACAAAAACATGTAGATGTTGAAATCCATGCCTGGCGAAAAAATGACTCATTATTAGGGATGCACCGAATCCACTTTTTTGGATTCGGCCGAACCCCCGAATTCTTTGTGAAAGAATACCGAACCGAATCCGAACCCTAATTTGCATGCAAATTAGGGATGGGAAGGGAAAACATTTTTTACTTCCTTGTTTTCTGACAAAAAGTCACGTGATTTCCCTCCCCGTCCCTAAGGATTCGGTTCGGCCAGGCAGAAGGATTCGGCCGAATCCGAATCCTGCTGAAAAAGGCCGAATCCTGGCCGGCGAAAAAATGACTCATTATTAGGGATGCACCGAATCCACTTTTTTGGATTCGGCCGAACCCCCAAATCCTTTGTGAAAGATTCGGCCGAATACCGAACCAAATCCGAACCCTAATTTGCATATGCAAATTAGGGGTGGGAAGGGAAAACATTTTTTACTTCCTTGTTTTCTGACAAAAAGTCACGTGATTTCCCTCCCCGTCCCTAAGGATTCGGTTCGGCCAGGCAGAAGGATTCGGCCGAATCCGAATCCTGCTGAAAAAGGCCGAGTCCTGGCCGAATCCCGAACCGAATCCTGGATTCGGTGCATCCCTACTCATTATACTATGAGGCATCATTTTGCTCTACTTGGTGTCTGTGTAAATTATTCACATATGAGTTTTGATAAACACCCTTGTATCCAGTTTGTTCCAACACAAACCACAACGTCTGCCTTTTCTCAGTTTATATAATAACTCCTCTGAACCCTTTTCTCTGAATATCATTTTTCTCTCAACACTATATACTGCAAAATGCTGTGTGTGATGATAAATATTCATAATTAGAAGAAAATAATAATATTTAGAATCAAAACACATGGCTGGATGTGTAATATTCTTAACTACAGTAGCTGAATATATTATGGTCATTACAGAAATTGGAAGGGGTAACATTACATCCACAGTACAGTTAGTTTAAAAAAGTCTTTAGAATAATAATTATAACTCCAAAGCTTTAGCAGCTCAAAGGAACCAATCAATGTACAACGTATAAATATTATATATTTGTTCCATTAAACAATATCATTGATTTAAGATCTGACTTATGATATTGATTTTACAGTCATTATAAAATTCTGCTGCTTTTTATGTTTCTCCATAACAAACTATGAAAATGACCAGTTTTCACATTTCTTTTTACACTCCACGGCAGCGTTTGCATTCAAATCAGTTTTTCTCTGCAACTTCAAAACGACATAATTGCAAATGTTTTAAGTGCATTTTAATTAGTGTGTTTCTCATGGTTCTTCCAGAGCCGTAATGTTTGTAATTTTGCTTGTGTGCCTATATTTCTTGTTCATGACAACCGTTCCTGCTTTTCAGAAAATGAGAGTGATTTGTTTTGGCGATATCCACAGCACCACAGACAATTCAAAATTACAGAATTAGCAAATTTTTAAGCACATCATGGCATAACATATCAAAGAATTCCTTTCAATATGTGATAATCAGTTCTTTATAGGAAATGTTAGTGAGCTATTTGATCTAATTGTCTACATAAAGTTTGCTCTATTTCTAAACTGTTTAATTGTTATATTCTTGTATAAAGCACACGTGAGGTACAAGTGAAGTAGAAGTATCTCAAGGTGTATGCATTTTATTGTGATAAAGGTATGGGACCGGTTACCAAAAATTCTCGGGATCTGGGGTTCCCGGACAACGGATCTTTGCTTAATTTGGATCTTCATAGCCTAAGGGGCACATTCACCAAGCTCGGGTGAATGAATAGAGGGAAAGTAGAGTAGTTTTTTGTGCTCCTCGACTATCGAATTGGCATAAATTGGCCTGAGTAGAACGATTCGAATAGATTGAGCGAAAAAACACTGCAACTATTCGCCCATTCGATAGTCGAAAGCACAGAAGCACCAGGAACAAGATCCTATAACGGGCAATGTGCAGAGATGCTTTGTGGCTTTAAATACTTTTAAATTTTGCATCACTGTGCGCTGACGTCACACGCGCAAACAAACCCTAACTATTACTGTTTTGCGGCCCAGAGGAGCGGCAGCGTGGCGGGCGTTCCCTGCAGACCTCCTCCCACTAGACCACCAGGGTGAGTTATCACAGTACTGGTACAGAAACACTACAATAGTTTATATTAACAAGCTGTGTAGCCATGGGAGCAGCCATTGAAAGCTGAAAACAGAGAGAAGGCACAGGACACACAGCCAATAACAGATAAACTCTGTACTATACAATGGGATTCCTCATAACTTATCTGTTATCTACTGTGTATCCTGGGCTTGAATGGCTGCCCCCATGGCTACACAGCAGCTTGTTTATATAAACTATAGTAGTACTTATCTGTTATCTACTGTGTATCCTGTGCTTGAATGGCTGCCCCCATGGCTACACAGCAGCGTGTTTATATAAACTATAGTAGTACTTATCTGTTATCTACTGTGTATCCTGTGCTTGAATGGCTGCCCCCATGGCTACACAGCAGCGTGTTTATATAAACTATAGTAGTACTTATCTGTTATCTACTGTGTATCCTGTGCTTGAATGGCTGCCCCCATGTCTACACAGCAGCTTGTTTATATAAACTATAGTAGTACTTATCTGTTATCTACTGTGTATCCTGTGCTTGAATGGCTGCCCCCATGGCTACACAGCAGCTTGTTTATATAAACTATAGTAGTACTTATCTGTTATCTACTATAGTTGTGTTTCTGAAGCAAACACACTAGTTTTATCAGTACAGTGAAACAATACATTGCATCGTCATTGCTTTAAAACACTTTAATATTTTGGTGTTACCATCCTTTAACAATGGAAAAAATCTATTCATGGCACAGTATGCTGTTGATATTATAGTTTATGGAGAATCCTGTCACCTTGGCAAGTGAGATGGCATTATACAGTATCAAGACACATGATGAGATATACATTTTTTAAGATAAGCTCTGCCTTGTTAGAAATGTAAATATAGAAATTAATTTTAAAGTTTTTACTTTTTCAAACAAAGTTTGAAGAAACGTAAGAAGTTGCCAATATAATGTATCCCTTAGTGACAAGGATATGGAGTGACTATTATAATAATGCATTGTTATCACATTTTCAGGTTAGCCCAAGGGGCAAATTCACTAAGATGCTAAGTTGCGCCAGGCGCAACTTCGCCGAGCTTCGCCGCACTTTCGCCAGGCGTAGTTTCGCCAGCGCTCCTCAAATTCACTAAAATCCGAAGTTGCGCTCAGGGGTAGCGTAAGGTTGCGAAGTTGCGCTAGCGTTGATTCGCTATGTAAAGCGAAGTTACGCTAGCGAAGGCTAATTTGCATAAGGCGCGAAATTCAAATTTCAATGGAGGAATATGTATCAGCACTATAAATGCCAAGAAAACCTTCAAATCTGCAAATAAAAATGTTATTTTGCCCTACACATGTGCCCACTGTCTAGGTAAGTTGCCATGAGTCAGGAAATGTAGGGGGGGAAGGAGGGGAGCCCCAAAAAAAAATTCGATCTTTTTCAGCCTATCACCCATCATGTAGAAAACACGCCAGCGTTTTTTGGGACTTAGGAAAATTTTTTACTTTTTTGGAAACAATCCCTATCTACTCTATTGCGCTTCGCCAGGTCTGAGGTGGCGAAGGAAGTCTAGCGTAAAAGGTAGCGTTCAGTACACTGCGCAAGTTAGTGAATTTGCGTAGTTACGTCGCTAGCGAAAATTCGTCTGGCGTAAGGGTGCGAAGTAACACTAGCGAAACTACGCCAGCGTTCGTTAGTGAATTTGCGCAGTAGCGAAAATGCCAAACGCTAGCGAATTAACGCTAGCGTTCGGCGCTTCGCAGCTTAGTGAATTTGCCCCCAAGTGTCAATGCCTTTCACTAAAGTACATACATCCAGCAGAAACTGACTAAAAAGAAGTGTATTTATGTAGAAAATACAGTTGCCTTTTCATTATGCTTCTCCGAGAAATAAGAATAAAAAAATGTTCTCTTGCAAATGTTCTCTCAATTTCATGTCTATATTTGCAGTTTTATGTTCTAACTTTTGTTATGTTAGATAATGACTGATCAATCAGTAAGTTTTTTACACTTTCCACTAGTGTTGGGCGAATTTGCGCCATTTCGCTTCACCGGAAAATTCCCGAATTTCCAGCAAAATTTGCGTTGACGCCGGCACCCATTTATGACGCCGAAATTTTCGTGGGCATTTCGCAAATTTATTCGCTGGCGGCGAATCGCGCAAATTCACCGTGAATTCACGCCTGCCGAATAAATTCGCCCATCACTACTTTCCACCTGTTCATTGTAAGGAAACCCTCCAAACAGGGGCGTTACTACAGAGGAAGCTGTGGCTGTACCCCCTGTCCAGGAGTCATAGGGGCCCCATGAGGCCCTAATTCTTATAGAAGTTAAAGAAATATTGGTAAAACAGGTCAACCTCTAGAGATTTTGGGGGCCTTAAAAATAATTTGTTGTGGGCCCCTTTACTCTAGTTACACCACTGCCTTCAAAATGTGAGTTATTATAGAGGAAATGATTTATACAGCATCTAGAAGGAGTTGAATCTGATGCCACCACAGACAATGTGATACAAATTGGAAACAATGGCTGTGAACATTTCTTAGGGGTAGATTCACTAATGGGCGAATTTTCAACAGCATGAGCTTCGCACAGCTTGCCCCAGTTCAACAGGCTCAAATGCTCTACGACTACGCCAATTCACTAATATGCAGAGTTTCGTCCTGGGCACCGAACGATGTCGACTTTTCGCTAGCGTTACTTCGGCAGTGCGAGCATTTCTTAGCGAATATGCGCTAGCATTCGTTTGTGTCTAGTGGAAATTTGCTAGTGATCTTTCGCTTAGATTAATTTGCATAGGGTGGGTAATGTAAAGTTGTATGGACGTCTTTATTATAAATATTGGTGCAAATGCTTGAAGTTACCACTTTTTATTACAAATCTCCAGGGAACCTTAATAAAGACAAACCAGCCCACTGTAAAATGAATGTTCCATATGTTATGAAATGTCTGGAGAAAATCGGTTACCCAAAAAAAGCTTGTTAGGACTTTTGCAGGGAATTCCGTTTCAAAATAGGAAACGTTACCAGCATTTTTGGAACTTTAAAGGGATACTGTCATGGGAAAAAAACAAATTTTCAAAATGAAGCAGTTAATAATGCTGCTCCAGTAGAATTCTGCACTGAAACCCATTTCTCAAAAGAGCAAACAATTTTTTTTATATTCAATTTTGAAATCTGATATGGGGCTAGACATATTGTCAATTTCCCAGCTGCCCCAGGTCATGTGACTTGTGCTCTGATAAACTTCTATCACTCTTTACTGCTGTACTGCAAGTTGGAGTGATATCACCCCCCTCCCTTTTCCAGCCCAGCAGCCAAACAAAAGAACAATGGGAAGGTAACCAGATAGCAGCTCCCTAACACAAGATAACAGCTGCCTGGTAGATCTAAGAACAACACTCAATAGTAAAAACCCATGTCCCACTGAGACACTTTGAGTTACATTGAGAAAGAAAAACAGCAGCCTGCCAGAAAGCATTTCTCTCCTAAAGTGCAGGCACAAGTCATATGACCAGGAGCAGCTGGGAAATTGACAATATGTCTAGCCCCATGTCAGATTTCAAAATTGAATATAAAAAAATCTGTTTGCTCTTTTGAGAAATGGATTTCAGTGCAAAATTCTGCTGGAGTAGCACTATTAACTGATGCATTTTGAAAAAAACATGTTTTCTGATCACAGGATCCCTTTAATGTATTTTCGGCACACAGGATATGATGTAAGTGACAGAAGATTGTGGATGATCTGGCTTCTTTTTAGCACTTCGCCTGGTCTGAGAAATCAAAGTCAACTCTGGCGAAAGAGTAAAATCTGCACTTTACTGAATTTGCAGAGTAACGACCTTCCGCCAGAGTGAAAAGTCGCCTGGAGATAGACTGCGAATGAACGATAATGGCGGTCTCTTTCATTAACAAATTAGCGCCTGCGCCTGTTAGTGAATTGCAGATGTCCCTGCAGGTAGCAATGCTGGCGAATTGTTGCTAGCGTTAGCCACTTTAGTGAATCTTTAGTGACTCTACCCCTTAGACCCAATAACATAATTTCCAGTGCAAAAATAGAGACATAGTCTGATTCTTTAGGGGTGAGTATGTTGCAGTTATTGACACTGGCCACTGTCGAAACCCTTGAACTACCACTAGCTAGAATGTGGTGGTAACTCCAGGACTCCACCTAATAATAAAATCAATCTTCCACACAACACCATTACATTACAGGTATTGAACCTGTTATCCGGAATGCTTAGGCCCTGAGGTTTTCCAGGTTAGGTATCTTCTGTAATTTGGATCCCCATACCTCCATACCTTCATCTAATCTACTAGAAAATCATTTTAAAAACACAATAGTATTGTTTTGCCTCCAATAAGGATTTATTGTGTCCTAGTTGGGAACAAGTTCAAGGTACTGTTTTATTATTACAGAAAGAAAGGAGTTAATTTTTAAGAATTTGAATTATTTTAGTAAAATAGAGTCTATTGCAGACGGCCTTTCTGTAAATTGGAGCTTTGTTACAGGAGAAAGAAAGAGGCTGCTCTGATGTTCTTCTGCTTAGGAATAAAATTAGAAACCTTTCTCAAATCTTTCCTAAGCAGAAGAACATCAGAGCAGCCTCTTTCTTTCTCCTGACAACTTCCTTGACTACTTGGTGGTCAGACTGGTGGGAAACTGACCAGCAGGTGGTGCTGTTAGAACATAATTCATTCATATTAACAGTACATGTATCCCTTAATATCTTGGAATTAAAAGAAAATAAATAATGAATGTAAATTACAAAAGTTCTTAGAGTAGCCCCCTCATCAGTTTTACATTCATTTATTTTAAAGGTTTACTTATCCTTTAAAGCTTACTGCACATTAAATTTCACATTAAGGGGCAGATGTATCAAGGGTCGAATATTGAGGGTTAATTAACCCTTGATATTCGACTAGGAATTGAAATCCTTCGACTTCGAATATCGAAGTCGAAGGATTTAGCGCAGAAAATTCAATCGAACGATCGAAGGATTATTCCTTCGATCGAACGATTAAATCCTTAGAATAGAACGATTCGAAGGATTTTAATCCAACGATCGAAGGAATATCCTTCTATCAAAAAAACTTAGGCAAGCCTATGGGGACCTTCCCCATAGGCTAACATTGACTTCGGTAGCTTTTATCTGCCGAACTAGGGGGTCGAAGTTTTTTTTAAAGAGACAGTACTTCGACTATCGAATGGTCGAATAGTCGAACGATTTTTAGTTCGAATCCTTTGATTCGAAGTCGTAGTCGAAGGTCAAAGTAGCCCATTCGATGGTCGAAGTAGCCCAAAAAAACTTCGAAATTCGAATTTTTTTTAATTCGAACCCTTCACTCGAATTTAGTGAATCGGCCCCTTAATGTACAAAGGAAAACAGGAAGAAATGAGCCCAGCTTGAGAAATCTCTTGGCATTCTACTTTGACTTAACCTTTCTCCTACATTATTCTTAAGCATGCTGTGAACTTTAAACCTCTAAATTGACTCTCATCTGAGGCATAAGTGCAGTATTTATAGGGCCTTTTTGGCTAGTGCTCTATGATTAGATAGGATAAGTACTATGATAAAGTGCAGTTTATATGGCAGCAATATTATAGAGAATTTGCCTCTGAGTATTTATTTTGAAAACATTTTAACTGCAAGTCTCATTTACCATGTTAAAAGAAAAGATGGAAAGCTTCTGTTACTACACACTTACATATATAATTATATTTCTACTCACTCACCTGCTAATGTAAATGCTCATATAAATAAATCCATGTGGCCACTTTTTGAAATCGGGGTTAGGAAACATTTGAGTTCAAACGTATCTGAAATAATAAATCCACCAGCACATTTATTGCCAATGAAGATCGTAATTTAGATCTGATGCAAATGAGGCTTTTTGCATTGTTCTTTTAAAGTAAACAGGGAGAAAAATAAAACCTCCACATAATCACTAAATTATAGTGAGCAGATGTGATGCATTAAGAGGAAAAAGATCTTGCTGGCAGCAAGCGAGGCTTTAAAGTAGCAACCAACGCAACAAATAGATTCGATTTAAAACTATTTCATTTAAGAAGGCTAATGGCAAGCGGCAGAAATACAGTAACTCATCTGACCGGGCTGCCATACGTAATTAAACAAGTATAACACACCTCAGTAACTTTGAATATGTTCACTTCAAAGGGATACTGTCACGGGAAAAACATTTTTTTCAAAATGAATCAGTTAATAGTGCTGCTCCAGCAGAATTCTGCACTGAAATCCATTTCTCAAAAGAGCACACAGATTTTTTTATATTCAATTTTGAAATCTGACATGGGGCTAGACATATTGTCAATTTCCCAGCTGCCCCAAGTCATGTGACTTGTGCTCTGATGAACTTCAATCACTCTTTACTGCTGTACTGCAAGTTGGAGTGATATCCCCTCCCCCCCTAGCAGCCAAACAAAAGAACAATAGGAAGGTAACCAGATAGCAGCTCCCTAACACAAGATAACAGCTGCCTGGTAGATCTAAGAACAACACTCAATAGTAAAAACCCATGTCCCACTGAGACTCCTTCAGTTACATTGAGAAGGAAACAAAGCAGCCTGCCAGAAAGCATTTCTCTCCTAAAGTGCAGGCACAAGTCACATGACCAGGGGCAGCTGGGAAATTGACAAAATGTCAGATTTCAAAATTGAATATAAAAAAATCTGTTTTCTCTTTTGAGAAATGTCTGGAAAATGAATTGAATTCTTTATCAAGCAGTTTGGGCAAATCTGTTAAAACTAGTGGTGCTGTAGGATGAATTAAAGAGTTCAGTAGAACACCCAATCTTAAATTACACTCACAATGTTACTGTTAAAATCGCTTGTAAGAAAATTTTTTGAATTGTCACCACTTTGCCGCTTTTTCAGGTCTCCAGAGCAGTCTGTGCAGATGGATTTGCTGACGTCTCGATCGTCAGGTGTACCCTAGGCTCCTGTGGATGATGTCACCACCAGACACGTTTCGTCTTCGACTTTCTCAAGGGCTTTCAAGTTGCCAATGCACATGTCACTTTATGTGGAGATAGCTGTTCCGGTCATATGCTTTCCTTTCCGCTTCCTGTATTCACTTGTTTACTCGTGCCATTTCCTGTTAGTCCTATGCGTGTCCCCATGGCAACCAGTTTTGAGCTTCTGCTGCAGAGAGGAATGATCGAGTTTTCCTCATTTGTAAGTGGTTATATTAACACATTCTCTATTTTTCTACAGTATATTACATCTCGAATGTGAACATAGTTACATATATAATCATTACCGATTTTCAAACTGGCGAGTATGTTCAAACATCAAAGATATATATCTTAACCCTTTATAGTAGTTTGATCATAGGAATGCCCTCAGATTTATATCTACATTGAGCCCTTTAGGGATCCTGATCGAAAAACATGTTTTTTTCAAAACACATCAGTTAATAGTGTTACTCCAGCAGAATTCTGCACTGAAATCCATTTCTCAAAAGAGCAAACAGATTTTTTTATATTCAATTTTGAAATCTGACATGGCGCTAGACATTTTGTCAATTTCCCAGCTGCCCCTGGTCATGTGACTTGTGCCTGCACTTTAGGAGAGAAATGCTTTTCTGGCAGGCTGCTGTTTTTCCTTCTCAATGTAACTGAATGTGTCTCAGTGAAACATGAGTTTTTACTATTGAGTGTTGTTCTTAGATCCACCAGACAGCTGTTATCTTGTGTTAGGGAGCTGTTATCTGGTTACCTTCCCATTGTTCTTTTGTTTGGCTGCTTGGGGGGAAAAGGGAGGGGGTGATATCACTCCAACTTGCAGTACAGCAGTAAAGAGTGATTGAAGTTTATCAGAGCACAAGTCACATGACTTGGGGCAGCTGGGAAATTGACAATATGTCAACCCCATGTCAGATTTCAAAATTGAATATAAAAAAATCTGTTTGCTCTTTTGAGAAATGGATTTCAGTGCAGAATTATGCTGGAGCAGCACTATTAACTGATTCATTTAGATTTTTTTTTCCCCATGACAGTATCCCTTTAAAGTGTTTTGAAACACTATGTTTTTCATTTCCTTTTTTTATGTTATTAACATGTTCCTTGATCCTATCTTTCAGCATCCTATTTTTTTCCCTACATACTGTAGGCCACACGAGCACTGTAGGCAGTATATCACATTTTTTGTTGCGCATCTAATATTTTGTTTAATTTCAAATTCCTTTTTATTTACTTTGGAGACAATTTTTTTTCTCTTTTTTCCATATCTACATGCCGTGCATAGAGAACATGGGTAAAAGACCGCCCATATGTGTTTTTTATCTACTATTTTTTGTTCTTTTGCACAACAGTGGTTATTAGTGAGAATTTGTTTTAAATTGTTGGTTCTCCTAAATACAAACCTTGGTCTATCTGGGATACTTTTTTTGAAGTTCTGTGTCCCATTGCAATATTCCCCAATGTTTCTTGATGATTTTACCTATACCTTTTTCCAAAGGATTATAAGTAGTAGAAAAAAACACCTCTTTTCCTATCTCTTCCATACTTCCCTTCTCTTTTCTTACTAATAAATCATTCCTATTTATTTTATCTACTTTTACTCTTGATTCTTTCAATAATTTTTCCTTATAGCCTCTTTCTCGAAATCTATTGCTCATCTGTTCTAATTGACTTTTTAGTACATTTTCTTCACTACAATTCTTTTTAAATCTGCACATTTGACTGAAGGGGATGGTTTTTTTTTTTTTGGTGATTACTGGTTGATAATACATAATTGTTCGCATCTACACTTTTGAAATAAGTTTTAAACTGTAATTCTGTATCTTTTGAGTAGATCTCTAAGTCTAAGAAATTTATTTTCTCATGGCTAAGTGAGTGAGAGGTCTATATTAAGATCATTCTGATTTAGAGAGGCGACATATTTACATAGGGAACTTTCAGATCCTCTCCAAACGATTACTATGTTGTCAATGTAGCGACGCCATAGGACAAGGTCCGCCCCCTGTTGTAAATATGGGAGAATATGGTTCTCTTCAAAATATCCCATATGTAAATTTGTGTAACTGGGCGCGAACCTAGTTCCCATGGCCATCCCACAGGTTTGTAAGTAATATTTTTTTTCTGAAACCAGAAGAAGTAGTGTTCTAAAATTAACTCAATTCCTTTTAGAATAAATTATTTTTGGCAGGGTGGAATTAGTTCATCTTTTTCTAAGAAGTGCGCTGTAGCTTTAAGACCTTGACTGTGTCTTATTGAAGTATAGAGAGATTTAACATCCAATGTTGCCAGCAGCATATCTGCCCCCATTCTAAAGCTGGCCATAGATGCAAAGATCCGATCGTACGAATCACCGTATGATCGGACTTTCCCATCTCCCGACCCGCCACTAACCATTCAGATCAAAGTCTTACCAGTCAGATTAGTTAAAGAACAGATCAGCAATGTTCTGCCCCTGACAGCAATCGTACGATATCTATGTCCAACCAAAGCTAGTGACAGTCTCCCACTGAAAATCGTACGATCGGCAATACACGCAGAGATATTATCGGCAGCCGACAGAAATTTTCTTACCTGTCTGATCGACCAAACGACCGATCTCCGCCGGACGAAAAATGTCGGGACTCTCCACACACGTTCCGAAAATCGTACGAATCCTCGATTCGTACGATCAGATCTTTGCGTCTATGGCCAGCTTAAGTTCTGTAGTAATTGGATCACCTCAGTGGAATCCTTTAAATATGTAGGTAATGATATGACTAGTGATGGGCGAATTTATTCGCCAGGCGCGAATTCACGGCAAATTTGCGCGATTCGCCGTCAGCGAATAAATTCGCGAAACGGCCATGAAAATTCGCTGAAAAAATTCGCCGGCGTCAAAAATTTTTTATTCGAAAAAACGGACACCAGCGTCAAAAAAGAGACGTCGGCGCCGTTTTGCGAATTTTTCACCGTTTCGCGAAAATTTTTCGGCGAAGCGAAACGGCGCAAATTCGCCCATCACTGGATATGACGTTTTTTTGTATCAATTTATTGTGACAAATTACTTGTTGGGGAATTTATCCCTGATATATTTGGTCTTCGTGGGGGGTTATTAAGATCCTTGTGGATTTTTGGTAGACAGTATAGTACAGGCAACATTGGATGCTGTATCCTCAAATAGTTCCATTCTGTGTCCGTAAGAATACCCATCGTTTTGTCTTCCTTTAGTAGATGTTCTAATTAAAGATTAAATACTTCTATGGGATTAATATCCAAAATGTTATAAGTTTATGCGTCCTGTAACAGGTTTTGGCACATTTGTATATACTTTGATCTGTCCAGGAAGGAATAGAATGTGCCTTAGAGCAGGGATCAGGAACCTTGGCTCTCCAGCTGTTAAGGAACTACAAGTCCCACAATGCAATAATGGAGCCTTTTGAAAAAGTCTAAAGGCAAATGCATTGTGGGACTTGTAGTTCCTTAACAGCTGGAGAGCCAAGGTTCCTGATCCCTGCCTTAGAGAGTCAAGTGGTGAACGGAAAAGTTTTGTTTCTGGTATTTCCATGTCAACACAGTAGATTCTCCAGTCTGTAGTTTTTCATAGAGGATCTATAAAGAGTGAACCATTTAGTGATGGGCAACTCTGACCCGTTTCACTGCCCTCAAAATTTGCGAAACGCAAAAAATTCACAGAACACAGTGCAGTCTATAGGAGACAATTTTTTTTCATGCATCTGTTTTGTGCCAAAACCTGACAAAAAAATATTTGCTCATCACTAATTGAGATGGGTCTTTGTTCCAACCGAAGCACTATGTACATGGAGTTTCTATGTTCTGCCTATGCCAGCACTATATAAATACTGTAAATAAGAAAAATATTTTCAACCCTGAAAATTCCCTGGCATAATAAATGAAAATGTAATAAAGCCTATGATTGATTAGGATCATGGAGGTGTAATATAATGTGAAAAGGGGGAATCTTGTGATGACTTCAGATTGCATAAGAACTTGCTGCCAATTACCCCTATATATTTCTATTAGGGATGCACCGAATCCAGGATTCGGTTCGGTATTCAGCCAGGATTCGGCATTTTTCAGCAGGATTCGGATTCGGCCAAATCCTTCTGCCTGGCCGAACCGAATCCAAATTTGCATATGCAAATTAGGGGCGGGGAGGGAAATCTCGTGACTTTTTGTCAGAAAACAAGGAAGTAAAAAATGTTTTCCCTTCCCATTACTAATTTGCATATGCAAATTAGGGTTCGGATTCGGTTCGGTATTCTGCCGAATCTTTCACAAAGGATTCGGGGGTTCGGCCGAATCCAAAAAAGTGGATTCGGTGCATCCCTAATTTCTATATGGAAAATAATGCCCATGGTTGTTTTTTTCCAAGAGCAGTTGGCTAATTAGCCATAAAGGCAATATTTCTATAGCAGTCACATGCTTTGAACAAGATATGGCAGATCCTTTTGCTATTTTAGGGGCTGGAAACAGTTCTAATTTGACTATTTGCCAACTAAAACCTGCCAAGTTCATGAAGAACGAAGAAAGATTTCACTGGCACACAAAGGTTCTTTCAAGCAGGTACAAGCCCTTGCTGAGTTTATTTTGCAGAAGTGCAACGTTTCGGGGTGAACCCCTTTATCAAGCATACAAAACACACTGTGAGGCAAGTATTTAACACCACCATGTGATGAGTTAATTAGCATAATTAATTAAGTACAATTTAACCCCTTTCAGTCCCGGAAACAAATGTAATTCCGATTGGTGTATTTCTGAGTGTCCATATAAATCGAAAAATTTTTATTAAAGATTTTGAAAAAAACAAATTATCCAAAGGACAGTGAAATAAAAATTTTTTGTTGGACTGTAGATTAAAAATTCATAAACAAAATTGTCCATAACGCAAATTGGAAAAGTCCCGAAAAAAATTCAGTGCAGCAACCAAAAAAAAAATAAATTAATTTTGTTACAAAATTGTTACGTAATAGCTAAGGCTAGATAGTTAGCATAATTGATATATTGTAACAATGTAAAATTCAAGGTACTATCTTACCCTACACAAATGGGGAGAAGAAGTAATGAACAGTATCTGTCCCTGTGGCATATTCTCGTTGCTGGTTATCTGTAAAAAATGTATAAAAAAGGTTAGTCATATTTATATAAAGCAAGACATATTGAATTCTTCGTTTAACCCCTTAGGGTATCTAGACTGCAATTTCCATATCCAATAACATTCCTTCTGTAGTAACCTTTTCTTTTTATCCAAACCCTGTTGCACTGTGACCTTTTCAAGAATTTGCCACCGAATCTGCGAAACCTGGTGGCCATGTTCATGAAGAAGTCAATGGCAGAGGTCCCTTAAACTATTTGATTATGTTAATAGCAGTTATGAGTAACATTTTTGCCAAGTTTCACTGTGAAAATGACGCCAATGGGAGAAAAAAATGTCATGGGTCAAAAAATTGATTAGAATTTTGATGGGATTTTAGACTTTTGCATTTTTTCATAAATAATATACCATTCGAATTTGCCTTTGATAAATAACTCCCTTAGATAACCCAAGGCAGTGTTGCCAAAACTATGGGGTGACCTCCTAGGGTGGCCCAAACCCCCAATTCAATAAGGATGATATTTGAGGGTGATTGCTTTTATGTGCTATTCTATACATATTTTGAACAGTAGAATGGTAGACGGTAGAATGGACTTTTAATTTTTTTCAGAAATAATATACCATTTGAATTGGCCTTTGATAAATAACCCCCTTAGATAACCCAAGGCAGAGTTGACAAAACTATGGGGGTGACCTCCTAGAGTGGCCCAAACCCCCAAGTCAATAAGGATGATATTTGAGGGTGAATGCTTTTATGTACTATTCTATACATATTTTGAACAGTAGAATGGTAGAAGGTAGAATGGATTGAGTAAATGTTGAAGACCTCTAAGGTGTGGTTTGAAACCACCTTGCTTATTATTAATCAACATCTCCTCTGGGTTGAACTGTTTGGAAAGGCACTAGTGCCAAAATCGCCGCACAGCAACACCATTCGTACGCCCATTGACTTTATGTCAAAATTGACTCAAGCAACTTTTCGGATGCAAGTGGGCGTCAATTTTTGAGTTTCACAAAATATTGGAGAATTTTTCGACGTCCATCACTAATACATAGCTCTGTATCTGCTATTTAATAGATAAGCCTTTATAACACATTTTAATGTATTTTTTTGTTGTCTAATGAATATTCTATATGTGGTATAGACACATTAAATTTCCTGGCTACCAGAAAAGAAAAGAGTCTGGAATTAAGAATAAAAAAAAAAAAGATATTTCATTAGGTTTACAGACAGGGAAGTATGACAAGACCGCAAGGCAGTTGGTAGAAGTTAAATCGATGAACGAACTGCACAGATTTAAAATTAGATGCACACTGTCTGATTTCTCACATAGTTGGCTTGGCAAGCTTTCCAAATACATTATACATTATAAGCAGACATGAAATCTAACCCTTTAGTAAGCCCTTCTCTTAAAGACTATAAAGGTGAACTATGACTTTGGGGTTAATTTATCAAAATTGGAACTTATCTCTAGTGATGGGCGAATTTATTCGCCAGGCGCAAATTCGCGGTGAATTTGCGCGATTTGCCGCCAGCGAATAAATTTGCGAAATGCCCATGAAAATTCATGGCAAAAAACGGCACAGTTTCGCAAATTTTTCGCCATTTTGCGAATTTCGCACGAAATTCACGAATTTTTCAGCGAAGCGAAACAGCGCAAATTCGCCCATCACTACTTATCTCACTATTTTTTGAAAGCCACTCAGACCAAATCCGCACAGACTTATTCCCGGGAAAATTCCGGGAATAGTCTCGATAAGATCATAAAAAAAATCAGAATCTGAAACTTTTTTGGATATGACGCCTGAATACTGCATCTTTTTCAGATTTGACGCCCGAATACCACAACTTTTTCAGAAACCCAGCTCAAATCAGCCCATTTTCAGGACATCTGCCATTGACTGCTACATAAACTTGGCAGGCTTGAGTTGGAGTGCTTTTTTATTCTGACTTTTAACACCATCGGGGTTAAATAAATCACAAAAAATTCAAAATGGTGGTTTTCCCCTTTAAAAGTCCAACCAGAAGAATCAGACTTTGATAAATAACCCCCTTTATGTTCTGATTGTTTTCTCTTGTGAGTTGACTTTTTCTTTAGCTACAATAATTCTCATCCCTACATTCTCCTCTTTGCAGAAATTTAGGGATAATTTTTTTTCTACTCACTTGGCAATGCTGTTCTGTGTACCCAGCAACACATCAAGGGGGTTATTTATCAACATCCAAATTTTTCTGATTTTTTTAAAAACAAAAACCTGACCAAACTAGAATCCACAATTTGACCGCAATAAAACTCAATAAAATCGAGTGAAAACCCGAATCGTATGCTTTTTTTTGAGAATTTTTTTTCCAAATTGCTCAATTTTTTGGGCTTTTTCACGAAAACCCCAAATTTTTCGGATTTTTGCCTGAAAAGTCCTAAAAGGCCGGATTTTTGGGCTAATTCCAGTGCAGAGCACAGAAACTACAAAATAGGATATGGACCTCTGCCACTGACTTATAAACAACCTCGGGAAGGTCTGAGATGGTGGATTTTCAGATTCAGGCTTTTTGCTGCATCAAGCTTTAATAAATCTAATAAATTTTGCCCCAAAAAGCCAGACCGGAGTTTAGTAATTAACCCCCCCCCCAAAAAAAATTGTGGAAATTCTCCACAAATCTTCGCCCATCACTAGCTTGAATACCTATTTTTTAGAACATATTACAGTTATGAAGAAAGGAGACCACAGGTACTCTGTTCCATTATCTAGTACTATACATAAAGCAGAAGCAAACATTACGTAAAAGGGGATGTTTTTGGATCTTTTCCCTCAACACAGTTGCTCCTACAGGTCTCAGTGAAGAAATATACAGGGCATATACTGTATATAAGATACATTTTCCTGTTCCCTGCAGCGGGTATCACCTCATATTACAGGTGTACTGCAGTTTTGCATGTGTTTTGGGTCACCTCTGATTCCATGGTGCAGGAACCTGATTTTTTATTTATTTTTAGTGAGGGTAACTTATCTCTTTTTGTTTAGCCTTTACTGGTCCTAGTTTATTTATGTAGGAATGTGTTATCTGTTTCATTATAAAATGAGGAAAAGCATTGCTGTAAGCTAAACCACTTCATATTATAGTAGCACCTCTGTGAGAGTGGTATAAATAATGGTACATGTACAGGAAAGTATTACTACTACTTTCAGATCTGGTGTAGAGCAGACTGCTGAATGACTGACACTAACAATGTTACAGGATGCACCCTAAGGTTGGACCACCAAGGTAGTCTTAACCTGAAGAAGTCCAACAACCACTGGTCATTAATTATAAGACTCAGCTAGGCTAAACATTGATTAGAGCAGGGGTCCCCAGCCTTTTTTTTACCTGTGAAGCACATTCAAATGTAAAAAGAGTTGGGGACTGGGGAGCAATAAAAACATGAAAAAAGACGGTATGGGATGCTCAGCGCCCCTAGGCCCACTGCCGTTCATCGCCCCTGTCCCCTCCAGGGAGACAGGAGCAATGGGGATTGGTGCACGGGAAATTTTAAAAAAGATTGTCCAGCGCATCCCCAGTGTTTTTGAACAAATGTGGGTGTGGTTGGGCAGCATGCCGCCCCCTAAAATACTGTCGCCCTAGGCCTGGGCCTAGGTGGCCTTTCCACAAATCCAGACCTGGGGATGCCAAATAAGGACTGTGATTGGCTATTGGTAGCCCCTATGTGGACTGGCAGCCTATAGGAGACTCTGTCTGACAGTAAACCTGGTTTTGTATGCAACTATAATTTGCCTTTTAGGCCACTGGGAGCAACATTCAAGAGGTTGGTGAACAACATGTTGCCCATGAGCCATTGGTTGAAGAACATTGGACTAACAAAGTTCTAGGCCAGACAGGTCCTTTTACTGGACTACAAACTGCAAGGACATTGTAAAAAAATAATGATTACATATTTCATCTTTATAGGGACAAACAAGGGACTTTGAATACATTTAGGGTAGAGTGTTATTTTTCTGCTCATGTCACACATTTAAATGTATAAACAGCTGCCACCATGCTGCAAATAATGCTTACCATAAAATCAGAGCCTTTCTCTACAGTTCCTGTACAATAAGCATTTTTCTTGTGTAGACAATATTTTCTCCATACAGCTGTGATCTCTTAGGATACAGCATACACTGCAATTAATGTAAAAAATAAAATAGATTGCATCTGTTTCCCCCATTTGCCTTCCATTGTAGTTTTTTCTCCTTCTTCACATCCTGATAAAAAAAAAATCTAGTGAATTATATTTTAGCAAGGCCATTGGTTAACATCTCCCTTGTCTCAAGTTAATTTGCTTTTAGTGACATGGACATACAGATGGACGTGACATTATTAATGGATTTGATGCAAACAGCAAACTATTACTTTTAAATAATATAATAATAAATGATAATAAAATATATTATTGTTTATTTATAAGGTACCAACATATTCTGCAGTGATTTACAGTGATGTATACACCTTTCACATCAGTACTTTCCCCAGAGGAGCTTACAGTCTAAAGTACCTTTCACATTTACCTAAACTATGGTCAATGTTATACAGTAAATATATATATATATATATATATATATATATATATATATATATATTTATTTATTTATTATATGTCAATGACTGAAATATTGCCTGTATTATTATTAGCATGTGTTTTTCACATCTTAATCTAAATGGTCCTCATATGGGCATCCTAATGTTACTTATTCCCTGCGAAATTCACTAAACATGGAAAGACTCGCGAACAATTTGTGAAACCCAAAAATTTAAGCTTGCGTCAATTTTAGTGCTCACGTCACTTTTGACACCAGAGTTAAAGTCAATGGGTGCCTGAATAGTGTTGATGGGTAGCAATTTGGACGCAAGTGACTTTTCGAACAAGTGTCCAAAAATTTTTGATGGACGCGAATTTTCACGGGCGAAATTCTGCTGGAGTTTTGCAAATTTATTCACCGGCGACGAAACACGGAGATTAGCCGCGAATTCGCTCCACTCAAATGTATTCGTCCATCACTAGTGATTAGCGAATCTGTCCCATTTCGCTGAAAAATTTGCAAAACTGTGAAATTTACGTCGATAGGGGTCAACATATTTTTTCTCACTATAAAAGTCAATGGGCATTTTTCTTGTGGAGACTTTTTTTGTGTCAGTGACATTTTTGTTTCAGAAACTTTTTTTCCAAATGTATGAGTGTTTTTTTTAATGGCTACTTTTTAGTCTCTGTGACTTTAATGTTGCAGCAAAATTTTTCTGTTGCCTCAGTTCCACCAAAAAAAAATCGCAAATGGTGCTATGCAGAATTTTGCCGCAGACCCATGCCTGCCAATAACATTTGCTCATTACTACCTTTAAACAACAATAATGAAAGGTTAAAAATCACACATGCAGAAACACAGTGCCCAGGGAGAACTCATGGGACCCAGTTTTAGGGCTCTTACTCATGAGCGTTTTTACCTGCACTCCCCTGCGTTCCGTTTTTCGGTGTTCAGCCGCAGGGGAGCGCAGGAATAGACGCATTTCATTTTTTCAAATGGGGCTGTACTCACACAGGCGCATGTAGGCGCCGAACGCAGGAAAAATGCAGCATGTTGCGTCTCAACCTGCGTTCGGCGCCTACATGCGCCTGTGTGAGTACAGCCCCATTTGAAAAAATGAAATGCGTCTATTCCTGCGCTCCCCTGCGGCTGAATGCCGAGAAAGGGAACGCAGGGGAGCGCAGGTAAAAACGCTCATGAGTAATAGCCCTTAAGGTTTCTCTAATTAGCAAGTGATTAACCAATTAAATGTGTATATAGGTGTTTATTGAACAAGAACATTTTCCTGTTGGGATCTCGCAGGATGCACAAGGGCTCTGGCTATCACAGGTAATTCATTTGTTTCCACTCTTAATTAAGCAAAAGGAAAATAACTGGAGAATAATCCACCAGGCTGCTCAACCAAGCTCTCAATTTACAGATCTATCTATTTGAGACACAACTCTTAGGGCTCTTACAAACGGCCGTTCCGACCTGCACTCCCCTGCGTTCCGTTTTTTTGGCGTTCAGCCGCAGGGGAGCGCAGGAATAGACGCAAGTAATTATTTGAAATGGGGCTGTACTCACCAAGGCGCGTGTAGGCGCCGAATGCAGGAAAAATGCAGCATGTTGCGTCTGAACCTGCGTTCGGCGCCTGAGTGAGTACAGCCCCATTTCAAATAATTAGTTGCGTCTATTCCTGCGCTCCCCTGCGGCTGAAAGCCAAAAAACGGAACGCTGGGGAGCGCAGGTCGGAACGGCCGCGTGTAAGAGCCCTTAGGGCTCTTACAGACGAGCGTTTGAAGCTGCGCTCCCCAGTGTTTCGTTTTTATGCGTTCAGCCGCAGGGGAGCGCAGGAGTAGACGCATTCAGTTTTTTTCAATGAGGCTGTACTCGCACAGGCACATGTAGGCGCCAAACGTAGGTTGAGAGGCAACATGCTGAATTTTTCCTGCGTTCGGCGCCTACATGCACCTGTGTGAGTACAGCCCCATTGAAAAAAACTGAATGTGTCTACTCCTGTGCTCCTGGGGAGCGCAGCTTCAAACACTCGTCTGTAAGAGCCCTTTAGGGTAGGAGTCCTGTGCCTCCGCTATATGGAAGAGCAGGTACACTTTAATGTGGCATGCCTTCAGGACAGGCTGAACTGTAATACTCCTCCCTGGGAACTTCTCTAATCCACAATACACATACATAGAGGAACCGTTGATGGATTTATTTGGCTGGACACTATACCTTTAAATTACAGTGATACAGGTAGCCTGCCAGCCAGGAGCAACTTCACTGAATTAATGCAGCTGATGATCTTTAAACTGCTGAGGGGAATCCCCACTTATGTGGCAGTTGCTTCAAAGTCCTAAAAAGGACTCCCTTTGGTTTTCCATGCCCTGAGAAGAGCAAGCATTGTTCCTCACCCTAAAGAGAGCGCACTTTTCTGCCACTGGGGTTCCCTACTAAGTTTCCCACACACAAACTCTGGGAGTAAGTACATTTTACTTGTATTCTGCTGATTCTTTCTTCCAGCAGCACTTCCTTTTTTCCAGCAGCACCTTTTTTCCAGCAGCACTTTCTCCCTCTTCCTTCCTGTCAGCTCACAGAGGCTCCTCCCCCTCTTTACACAGAATCAATACAGAGGAGAGACAAGTGTACACAGCTCTCATATATATATATATATATATATATATATATATATATATATATATATATATACATACAGAGGCACATGTGGAGATTTGGGAAGATTAGTCGCCCAACGTCAAATCACCTCTTCTTCGGGCGACTAATCTCCTCGAACTGCCTTCCTGCCAGCTAGAATCAGCGAGATTAGTCGCCTGAAGTAGAGGCAATTTGTCGCTGGGTGACTAATCTCCCTGAATCTCTGTGTGTGTCTCTGCCCTAAGGGGGCTCCCCGAACTGCTTCCTCGTGTCTTCCACCTGCTTAAATGAAAAAAAACCTGCGGCAATGCACATGCAGCGCTTCAATTTTTTTCATTAAAGCAGGTTGAAGACCTGGGGAAGCAGTTCGGGGAGATTAGTCGCCACAAAGAAGAGAAAATTAGTCGCCGGGCGACTTAATCTCCCCCCAAAATCTTCAGGTGTGCCCTAAAGGAAAAATAAAGGTTAAAACAATATGTTGGGCATGCCTAACGGTCTAATTGCTAATCATGTGACCTTGATTGGTGCTCGACTCCCTTTAAAAAGAAATCAAACAACTCAGGATACCTTTAGGGTTGCCACCTGTCCGGATTTGACCCAGACAGCCCGGTTTTTAGGAGAGTTGCCCAGGTCAAGACAGACTCCGCGGATCAATACAGTCTGCCGGTTTCCCAAAAAAGGAAAACCGGGCAGGATCTCCCCTACCCGCCAATCGGGTAATCACGTATTGCCATGTTATTGCCCTGCCAGAAACATCACTGACCCACCCCTTGTGATGTCATGGTCCCTCCCCCACCTAGATTGTGAGCTGCACAAAGGTGGCAACCCTAGGTACTTTCTTGAAGATAGTGTCAATATATGGGGCGCAGGCATTTGAGTTTCTTCAATAAAGATTGAACAGGCTTAGATTTAGAAGCCAACATGTCACACCACCATATTGCATTCATTTACCTAAGTATTTCCTGTGCACAACATGTGCTGCAAAGTAAAGTCAATAAAGTACTATAGTGTGCATTTGCCAGCACAGTGGACATAGTGGATATTTAGCCAACTGGATCCAACATGGTAGTCCTGCATGTTGCACAAAAGTGGCCTAAGCTGGTTCAATATTTATAGAAGGCAGGCAAAAGCTTGGAGCCACATATTGGCTCCCCAGTGCAAAATCATTTTGAATGGCCCTCTAAGGGATATGACCAATTTGAGATGCTAGGGGTCATTTATCTACACTGGGCAAATTTGCCAATGGTACCCATGGCAACCAATCAAACTGTTGATGACCAAAATGACCATTTTGATGACCCAGTTGGACTAATTCCATTAACCTCTGATAGGAGTTTCAGGTGTCAATAGAGTGCCAGTCCCTTGCCCGTAGAGCTAACAGTCTAAGTAAAACATTAAAAACAAGGAACATTTTAGAAACTAGCAGAAATGCATTTTAAATTGTCTGTGCTCAACCTATAAATAATTTCTGTAAGTCTGTTATTAGGTGTTGCCTGGTACAACTAAGTCGCTTTTATCCACATGAAAACAGATTGGAAACCAGCTAAAATAATAAACACAAACCCCTCAGAGAAATCTGTGTGTAACCCTGAGCTTCAGATCCCAGCACTTTCTTCTCTAATCATAGGCATTCACTACTGAGAAAATGAGACTTAAAAATGCCTGAAACAAAACAAAAAACCTCAAGTCCTTAAAGGAAAGCTATTCCCCCAAATGAACACTTGAGCAACAGATAGTTTACATCATATTACGTGGCATATTAAATAATCTTGCCAAACTGGTCTATATATTTAAGTAAATATTGTCCTTTTACATCTCTTACCTTGAGTCACCATTTTCTGATGGTCTGTGTGCTGCCTCAGAGATCACCTGACCAGAAATACTGCAGCTCTAACTGTAACAGGAAGAAGTGTTGAAGCAAAAGACACAACTCTGTAATTGGCTCATGTGACCTAACAAGTATGGTTTGTCGGTATGTTTGTCTTGGGTATGTTTGTGTGCACAGTGAATCCTATGATCCCAGGGGGCGGCCCTTATTTTTTAAAATGGTAGTTTTCTATTTATGATTATCCAATAGCACATACTACTAAAAAAGTATATTATTATGAAAATTGTTTATTTACATGAAGCAGAGTTTTACATATGAGCTGTTTTATGCAATATCTTTTTATAGAGACCTACATTGTTTGGGGGGTATAGTTTCCTTTAAAACCTTTGTTAAGTGGGCTAATCAACAGTGTTCTATAAACATACTATAACAAACAGAAAAGGAGATACGGGGAGAAATATTCCATTCTAAAATAAAAAAAACTGGGTTCCTTTAAGTTACGTATGATCCAATATTTCATCCTGGGGACAGGAATGTAACACTATCAAATTAGCTGAAAAAAGTAATTTCTAGTAACCACCAGGGATCAAAATAGGAAATTGAAACTGAGATATTTAATTCTACCTATACTGCATATTCAATTAGAACATTTGAGTCAGTTCCGATGCTTAAGGTGATGCTTTAGGACAGCAAAAGTGAAGCTGGAAATTGACGTCAATAAAGAGGCAGTTGACCCTTGTAGAGTGTCAGCTGTCTGCTGTGTATTTAAATGAGAACATTCTGTCAGCTTGTTTCCGACGACCCTTATATGTATCTGCTGAAAATGGCATGATGTAATGACATCTTAAGCTATTACAGTGCAGGTTTTGCTTGCTTATTTCCTTTATGGTCAGGGCATACACACAAATCTGCTCTACTTGGGGGCGACTAATCTCCCCGAATTGCCTCCCACCGGCTAAAATGTAAATCGCCTGTGGGATGGCACTTGAATCGTTTTGTTTTCCGAAGTCGCCCGAAGTTTCCTCGTGAGGCAACTTTGGGTGACTTTGGAAAACGAAGGGCTCCAATCGACATCCCGCCAGCAATTTATATTCTAGCGGGAGCCAGTTCAGGGAGATTAGTTACCCAGAACAAGAGGAGATTTGTCGCCAGGCAACTAATCTCCCCGAATCTGAGCGTGTGCCCTGACCTTTACCCTGGTCTCGACTCTCATTTTCTTGAATAATATCAGCTGAACAAATACTGGATAATGAAAGAACCAGAGTTATGCACATGGTTCAATGGACCTCTGCCATTGACTTGTAAATTAACTCTGCAGGTTTTAGGTGGTGAATGTTCGTATTAGAACTGTTTCCAGGGTGATAAATCTCACATTCAAATTCGAGTTGGTGATTTAAAATTTAAATTTGTGAGTTTTGACCAAAACAAAATTAAAAAATTTGAATTTGAAGCCTGTAATGTGCAGATTATCCAGCTGGCATCACTTGTAAGATGTAACTGACATCTGCTGGTGAATATTGTCATTCCTGGAAACATACTACAATATAATATATAATTGAGAAACCTGAAAACATGTTTCAATTGTTAAAGGGACCATCTGCCATTGAGTTCTACATGAGCTGCAGGTTTTAGCTGCAGTATTTTCCGATTCTGAATTTTACCAGCATAATAAATCGTGAAAAATGTAAGATTTTTTTTCCCCTTTAAAACTCAACCAGAAAAAAATCAAGGTTTAATAAATAGGCCAATATGTGTTTGCTTTATGTGTATTCACAATCATGAATGTGATTAAATAGTGGTAAAACTGCAATGTTTTGGTACAATATTCTAATTATTATACTTTTACTGGTGATAAAATGAATGATTTTTGGGGGCATCTTAAATTGTTACTATAATATGTGTCATATATATAATAAAATGCTCCATAATATAACTACAGTATAAGGATATTAGAAGTCATTGAGGGTTTCTGTAACCATATAAAGGCACAACTCTGCAGGCTGAGTTATACAGGGAACTCTGAGTATCACTCATGTATTTTAAGGGATGATGTACCCCTACTGTAAATGATAAGGATAAAGAAGTCACTGAGTGGTTCTGTGACCATATAAAGGCACAAGGCTGCAGGCTGGATTATACAGGGAGTATCACTCATGTATTATAAGGGATAATGTACCTCCTATTGTAAATGATAAGGATATTAGAAGTCACTGAGGGGTTCAGTGACCATATAAAGGCACAAGGCTGCAGGCTGAGTGATACAGGGAACTCTGAGTATCACTCATGTATTATAAGGGATAATGTACCTCCTACTGTAAATGATAAGGATATTAGAAGTCACTGAGGGGTTCTGTGGCCATATAAATGCACAAGGCTGCAGGCTGAGTTATACAGTATCACTCATGTATTATAGGGGATAATGTACCCCCTATGGATAAATCTAAAAACAACTGGACTTGCTGAGTAATCAATGAAGACGTTTCACTACTCATCCGAGCAGCTTCTTCAGTTCAACTGACTTGTGTGGGAAGTTCTCGCCATATAAACTCTTCCACCAACCCAATCACAATGGCATTGTAACTCTTCAAAGAAGTGACATCTGAAGAAATTCACAGAGGTGTAGATTCTGTGTAGTACAGTAACTACACAGAATCTACACCTCTGTGAATTTCTTCAGATGTCACTTCTTTGAAGAGTTACAATGCCATTGTGATTGGATTGGTGGAAGAGTTTATATGCGAGAACTTCCCACACCAGTCAGTTGCTCGGATGAGTAGTGAAACGTCTTTATTGATTACTCAGCAAGTCCAGTTGTTTAGATTTACCTATACTAGATATACCATGACCTGGATGAATGAAAATCATCATAATTATACCCCCTATGGAGTTTTGATAAAATCTATACACAACTGAAATCTGGACCAGAAACCCCTCCCCATGGTGAAGGGATAAATTATATATCAAAGCTGCTGAGTATTTGATGCGTTACTAAGGGGTTATTCACTAAACTCCGGTCAGGCTTTCTGGTGCAAAACTCAATTTTTTGGCTTTTTTTTTTAAAACACAAATTTTTGGAGATTTATTAAAGTCTGATGCAGCAAAAAAGTCAGAATCTGAAACTCCACCATCTCAGACCTGCTGAGGTTGTATATAAGTCTGTGGGAAAGGTTCCTAACATATTTTGAAGTTTCTGTGGTCTGTGCTGTAATTAGCCTGAAAATCTGACCTTTTCTGACTTTTTGGGCAAAAATCTGAAAAATGGGGGCGTTTCGGGAAAAAGCCAGAAAAAACTGAGAAATTCGAGAAAAACCCCAGAAAAAAATCATACGATTTGGGTTGTTGCTCGATTTTATCGAGTTTTGCCAGAACATCTTAAATCGAGCTTAAATAATCAGAAAAATTGGGATTTTGAATAAATACTGCCCTAAATGTCAATACATAAAAAGTAAAGAAATAAAATCTCCTCTGCCACTTGATAGATTGACTCGTTGCTGGCAGTATTGTCACATCGTTCATATTGATGTGATGTACTTGAATGTATAAAACAGGATGAAGCTTTCTTTAGTTCTGATTATCTCTGGCCTAAATACAGCCTTCAGAAATCAGGCCTGAATCAATTCCCCAAATTACTATGTTCTGATTTGGTGCATCATCCACTTGACACACTCGGGACTGAGGAGCTTGCTTTATTTCTTAAACAATTTTCTTCATTTTTGCATACAGAACATGCCTATTTTCTCTGCGCTGCATAATCACTGAGTTCTTCAGTCTCTTTCATTATGGAATTAATGAAGGAGATTACAGTATAAAAACTGGGTTACTTAGTGTTTTTATTTCATTTCTATCTTATACTCTATCTCAAGTAAAAAAATCTCACACTGTCATAAATATAGTGCATGGAATGCAAATGTTGCTTTAATGCTTGCACACCTTTCTTGGTGTTACTTTTAATGCCATGAGCGCACCTGCCTTAAACATTTAGCAAGTATGATGGTAATACAAACCTGAAGACCTTGCAAGTGTCCTATTGTTACACAAGAGAGCCAAGGATAGCGGCTTTGTAGAACATGTCATGAAGTTCTATGAACAATCAAAAAAAGTTAAAGTTGGGTGTAGAACTTGCATTGTTTTATCACCATGATTGTCCAAGGCTACTAACTCCATGGGAAGAGCAGTCAAAAGGAGGTTTAAAGAAGGATGAATATCAATAATTCGGTGTATGTTTTGTCTACATGGCACAGAGTTTAGGTTTATTATTTAAATGTATAAAATTTAAAAAATCCAAAATTATTAAGCTCTAAATGACTGCAATAGAAAAAAAATTCTGACAATTTATTAGCAAATAACCCCTTAATTTAGCATATAACATATGTCCTTATTTTCAGCTATATACAAAAATAGAGATAGAAGGCGCACTGAAATTACAGGGTGCTAATCCATAGATGACTCCCCATAAGGGTCTCCAAATGAATTACATAATAAAAATAATAGATAGCACACCCGATTTGAAAAACAAATGAATTTATTACAAAAAAGAAAAGAAGAAATTTATCCAAAAATAATATGCAAAAAAAACTAAGATGAGCCCAATGCATTTTGACCTTAAGGGTCTTCCTCAGGGGCACAAAACAAACAAAAAATAATTAAAAAGGCATGGCCGTCCATCTGCACCAGGACTACATAATTATATTCTTATGATTTCTATATATTGTCTGGCTCACAATTGACCATGCTCAGTAAGAGAAACTTCTACTTAGCAGGTCTCTGATCTCCAAAATGATTACTGAGACTGCGTTTGGCAGCACAGATGGCTGGAGGCATTTAGGGTCCACATTTCTGCCCCATTCTCATACGCGACTTGCATATTATTCAGACTTACAAGTTATGGAGCAATAAGATACAGAGTATAGCCAGTAGTCTCTGTAAATGACTCCCACTGTTGTCATTGACTGGACAACAGTGATATGTATGTTGCTTTGGGGGCTGCTCTTCAAGCTTAGCACCTGTCAAAGCCAGAGGGCTTCGGTTGGGATTTATGGATCAAGGAGGAAGCAGCAGGCACAAAACACAGGTTGCAGTATCCAAGGGGTTAAGAAGTCAATCCAGACAAGGGTCGGTTCTTAATCAGTAAAACAGGCCAAGGTCAAGATCAGGAAATCGAAATCAATGGTAGAATAATACACCCAGGAACACATAAGTAGAACCTATAATTGGGCAATGGTACTAACTACTGACGTCTATTTAAAGAGACAATTTTGTGCCAAAAGGGACACATTGACGTCACTCATCAAAAACTGATGTTGCACGCTTTGACACTCTGGCGTCATAACGACGCACATGCTTTGACCTAACGTGCGTGACTTCTGGGTGCTGCCATCTTGCCGGAGGTGCCGTCGTGGAGAGGAATTGCTCCAGCCACTCCTTACAGCTCCAAGCTGAGACCTCTCCTTAGTATGACCCTTTTCCCAGTAGGTAGAAGAAGGGGAAATGACAGTGAATGGTATTTATTTGAACTGAACAAGTTTTGCTGGTGTAAGTGAGTGCATTCATTCATTTGATCTCAGCACTGTGTCAAGCATTTTGAATGCCTTTCAGATTATATTATAATTATGCACGCAATACAATTTCAGTTTGTATACATCCATATTGTGTATGCAACAGTTGCGGAAGTGGAAAATTATGTTTTTCTATGACTGATGAATGAAAGCTCAAAAAGAGGAAACCTTTAGCTTTTCTGCAGATGTGAGACATTGTAAACGTGAATAACACTTTGGGAGTAATTTAGCATATGCCAGCCTCTCAATATTCCTTAATGCCATTTCTTTTTTCTTTTTTTCTTCCAGCCTAGTTCTCAAACTTGCATTGTATCCAATTCATACCTAATATGAACTTTTATGATCAGGAGACACATTGTGTTGTTAATGACAAACAGATGTTTAAAAAATGTGTCTTTGGCTAAATGGATATTTCTCTAAAATTATACCAAACATTTTGCAGAAAGTTTTGAATGTGCTATATTAAAAGGAATGTAAACATAAAATGTTACTCAATGAAATAAAATGTAATTCTAAGCAGCTTTCCCATTTACAATCAATTAAAATTGTTTTCATGTTATTTGCAAATGAACCTAAAACTGAAAGCAGCATTTGTTTCTTTGTCCCTTCCTGCCCTCCTGGTTCTGACTTTTGACTACGTCTTCACACTCTCAATATTTGAGATAGAGGCAGATATTGCTTTCACGTGCTATTACAATTACTGTAACTTTAAGCCAACTAAAAATTTGTGATGGGCGAATAAATTCGCCTGGCACGAATTCGCAGCCAATTCCCGTGTTTCGTCGCCGGCGAATAAATTCGTGAATCTCCCGCGAAAATTTGCCGGTAAAAATTCACCAGCGTCAATTTCTGATTTTTTCATGAAAATGTTCAAATATCTAGATTTTTTCGTGAAAAGGTTCGAATTACTTGATTTTTTTCTGAAAACGTTCAAATTGCTATAAATTTTTGGTGAAAATGTCTGAATTTCACAATATTTTTGTGAACTTTCTGATTTCACAATTTTTCGTGAATTTTTCACAGTTTCATGAATTTTGCGGGAGATTCGCAAATTTTTCGGCGAATCGAAATGGTAGAGATTCGCCCATCGCTCCTGAAAATGGTTAATGAATGTATACATAATGGGGTAAAATATTATGTTTGGGTCAGTGGCTTAATTTGGTTGCAGAGGGCATATTTTGAGCGGCCAGGTGCAAACAGTCACTCCTCCATAGGCCTCCCTTCCTGCTTGAGGGGGGGGCTATTAACTAACATTTAGATTTCTAGTTTTTTCACAAACTGTAGAAATGTACATTTTTTTATTTCTCTAAAACTCTAAAATTGTAGTTTTTTAAATTGAAAAAACCCATGAAAAATTCGAAATACAAAACTGTGCCAAGTAAAAGCTGTCGAGGTCCCGTAGAAGTCAATGATCCTATTGGACCTTTTTTAATCAATTCGGACTTTGAGGTTTTCTGAAGGGGGGGTTTTGTCGTTGCTTGTAATTGCCCAAAAAAACTACATTTTTCAGGTTTTACGGGTTTTTCTTCTGTACTTTTTACCTTCAGATCCTTTAATAACTTTCATGGCATTTGTGATTTTAGAGAAATATACATTAATTGTGGTTTAAAAAACTATAAAACCACTAAAATTCAACCTTTGCGAAATGGGCCTCTTAGGTCTTCCTTTTGTCATTAGCCATCAAAATTAGAGATGCCAAAACTTAAAAAATCTGAACTTAAGAAGTACAAATAAAAAAAAATTAAGTACTAAAAAATATAAATTCCTCTAAAACCTCTAAAAATGTTGAGTTTTTCAGGCAATTTCTAGCAACAAAAAAAAAGTTAGAATTGATTTAAAATGGTTCAGTAAGATCAGTGAAGCTCCCATTGACTTCTTTTACTTAGCATTTTATTTATTAGAGGTCTTTGTGGTTTTTACACGTAATAAATTTCATATTTTTAGCGTTTTTAAGAAATATAGAAAAATCACGAGTATTTGCTCTGTAGGCAGTAAATGACCACTGATGTGCCTGTTTCATCTAAACCTGAATAAACAACTAATAAAATAGCATTGTTTTTAGTCCTCTATGCAGTGTACAATTCACCATGTTTTTTTATATCCAGTAGGATGCCGCATTTTCCAATAAATCCATTTTTTGTTCAGTTTTCTCTTAAGGGCAGATTTATCAAAAGGTCGAGGTGAATTTCCGAATTGATAACATTCGAATTTCGAGCTATTTTTGTGTACGTCCTCTAGGGAATAGACCAAATTCGATTGTAAAAAATTAAAAAATTTGAATATTGAAATTTATCATGTACTGTCTCTTTAAAAATTCAACTTCGACCATTTACCATCTAAAACCTGCTGAATTGCTGTTTTAGTCTATGGGGACCTCCTAGAACCTATTTGGAGTCAATTGGTGGACTTTGAAAAATCTGTTGTTTTGGGGAAAAACTTTGAATTGAATTTGATTGAATTTGCTATTCCTTTGATTCGAACAATTCAAATTCGACCGAATATGAACCTATTTGATCAAAAAAAAACTTTGACTTAATTTCGATTGGTCTTTTTGAATCGAATTTCGAAGATTTTTCAATTCTAAATTCGACACTTGATAAAAATGCCCCTTAATGTGAAGTGAACAACTCAACCATGCAATATTAGACCAACAAAGCTCACAGAATGGTGAAGCCAAAGTGTTGAAGCTTGTTGCAACACTCACTACAGATTTCCAAACTGCCTCTTTATCTGCATAGGAACTGTTTATCATGACCTTTATGGACTGCGTTCCTATAGCAAAGTGTTAGTAGGAACAGTGTAAAGCTGTTGGACACTGGAATCATGAAAGAAGCTCTACCTGACCTATTACAGTGTTCATGTGTCCAAAATTGTATCCATAAAGAATTGTTTATTGAGTTTGTTGTGGAAGTGCTTAACTGACATGCATAGGTCCCAGACTTGAATCCTACCATTAGGTTGTACTAGAACACTGACTACAAGCCAAGGCCTCAAGTACCTCATTGGCGCTCTTGTGTCTACAATCCTTCCCAGAAAAGTTGATATTATTAGAACAGTAAAAGGAGAACCAACTACTTGTTAATTCCAATAGTTTTGGAATTATGTGCTCCACAAGCACCATTGAGTGTGGTGCTCATGTCTCCACATACGTTTAGCAATGTTGTGTATCTGGCTGGAATAATATTAATATAATATTATTATGAAACAAAATTAAAAAAACATATATGCTTCATAGATCTCCCACTTTTTATTCTGTTAATGCGAAGTGAAAATTTCACCAACAGCTCAACCATGAAATAATTGGTGGAATATCTGCTCTCCAGTCCTATCTATGCTAAGATGGAAAATTGCTATGACACGTTTAGCATAGGCTATAACCAAGGTACTAACATTTTAATGGAAATCATATTGCGTATCCTATTGATTTACTGGAACAATGATAAGAAATATGCAGACTTCCTGTAGCTCACGTTCACGGGATTAATTAAGTACATGATTAAATACATCACATACTTCCACTAAGTGTGAAACGGTAAAATTTAAAGCTAAATACTAGTCATTTTAGATTCGTTTAAGTACCAGATTTATTTTCCCAGCTGCAAGGGCACTTTATTAAGGTGACAGTTGTAGCAGCAGTTCTGATTACAAATTGTCATTTATGCTTGAGGCCCGTGTTTGCCATTGACGGAAAAGCTACCTGTCTGTTTGACTAAAATATGTATAAGAACTTTTGTAGCTGATTTTCAATATATAATCTGTCTTTGCAGTTGATAGTATAGCTGCAGAGCTGAGCTCTTTTGGCACTGGAAAAAAAATTGTTTGTATCCATAGTTTGGTTCTACAGTTGGGCCTGCCTGTGGGGATGGGCGAATTTGACCCATTTCGTTTTGCCAAAAATTCGCCACCGGCGAAATGTCGCCTACGCCCATTAAAGTCTATGGGTGTCGGTTGCGCACCGAAAATTGTTTTGACGCGCGTCTTTTCTATTTTGACGCACAACTCCATACAAGTCTATGGGCGTCATTTTTTCGGGCAAAACAAGGCGAAAAAATTTGCCCATCCCTACTGCCTGATACTAAGGAAACGAATACACCGTAAAACAGCCTACAATGGCTAACTTAGCTGCGTGCGCAATGAATGGTCAGGTACTGTTTGAGCGGATGGCCAATTTAAACAGATGTTTCGGGAGCTTAGGCCACATATACTCATTTTCATTGTATTGCAATTACCCACTGAAGTGCAAGTGTGGAAGTATCTCAACCATCTTCTGGAGAATGTCATATAAATTGATAATTTTTGACAGTTTGAAAATGCAGCCTTTCCGGCCAGCTAGTTGGACATGTTTTGGGAATTTCCAAAACTGTGTAACCAAGTATATTCAGGTATGACTGTCTTTTTGTTTTCATTCTCCAGAGACTGTAGCCAATGTAGTTTATTTCAGATTTCAGCATATAAAGTGTGTCTGCGTGTGTTTCATCCAATGCTGTTGTTGTCGCATGGTAGAATTTTATTCATAAAAATACAAGGTGATGGGTATAAATGGAATCCAGAAAGGCCACAAAAATATAGTTTAAAAAAACTTTTATTCCAGACACCATCCCTATAGCCTTACATACTTTGTGCTCAAAAAGAGGCACTTAATCATAACTGCCCCTTTTTTAGTGTGATGGTGGATGGTGACTAGTTTAAAAAGTGTCTGGGGCTGGTACACCTAGACCACTATTCAGTGTTGGACTGGGACACCAGGGGCCCACCAAAAGTTTTTAGACCGGGGGCCCACCCCCAGTACTATTTTCTTCCTCTCCTCACTCAAGCTCTATTCTCCTAGTCTCTTTTCTTTACATACTTATAATCTATTATTCCACCTATTTAGCCACTTTGTTCTCATATAAATAGGGAATGGCCATGAAATAAAGCAAAAGTTTAGCAGCATAAGGGACAACTGACACCTGGGCCACCCAAAGTTTTCCTGGTATCCCGGTGGGCCAGTCCGACACTGCCACTATTCATCATATGTTATGAATTTCTGCTTGGGAAATCTTAATCATAGGGGACATGTCTGACACCTTTGAGAGCCACATTTTATCTTTTACAAGGAGTTGCATTCATTGCACTCTCCATGCCTTTTATAATAGATAATCAACATTTGGTCTACACGTGCCCCTGGTTGCATGGTATATGCTTCTAGTTGACCCCTCTGTTAGCAGAGAGCTGATCTGAACTACATGTGCAGCTTTTCTGTAAGTGAGGACAGACACACTAACGTCTGTGTGAACAGTAACTTGGTTGCTTTATAGAACTCAGCATAAACACTTCAGCATAAAATGTCTGCAACAGGAACTTTTCATGGAGAGCATATACAGGAAGAGGAAGAAGAAAAACACACAGGATTACAGGTCAAACATGACATCATATTGCTAATGTATATACATGGGATTCATTATCCAAAAACCTATTAGCCAGAAAGCTCCAAATTACAGAAAGGCCATATCCCATAGACTCTATTTTATCCAAACAATACAAATTTTTTAAAAATGATTTTCTTTTTTCTCTGTAATAATAAAACAGTAGCTTGATACTTGATCCCAACTAATACATAATTAATCATTACTGGAAGCAAAACCAGCCTATCCGGTTAATATCATGTTTACATGATTTTTCTAGTTTTTCTAGATCCAAATTACAGAAATATCCATTATCAGAATCAGATACATCAGATAGTTTATTATATGTTCCCCTTATATAGTTACACATAGTTATCATATCCCCCAGTAGGGATGTAGCGAACTGTTCACCGGCGAACTAGTTCGCGCGAACTTCGACTGTTCGCGTCCGCCAAATGTTCGCGAACGTCGCGCGACGTTCGCCAATACGAGTTTGCGTTCGATTCGAACAAAAAACGTTCGACCGTTCGACCATTCGATTCCTTCGACCGCTAAAATCGAAGGATTTTCGTTCGAATCGAACGAAAATCCTTCAATCGAACGATTAAAATCCTTCGATCGTTCGAATCGAACGATTTTGCAGATGTTCGAAGTTCGCAAACTGTTCGCGAACTGTTCGCATTTTTGCCGGTGTTCGCGAACGGCGTTCGCGAACACATAAACGGCAGTTCGCTACATCCCTATCCCCCAGTGACGTAGGCAGGGAACCGGGTGGACCCAGACTGCGAGGTTTGTTTCCGTTATAGCAGGGTGAATCTTGCCCAGGGTGACAGCACTATAGGGAATATATATATATATATATATATATATATATATATATATATATATATATATATATATATATATCATCATGTTTACTAATCAACACTAAACACTACTCTGGTGGGACACATCCCTTTCTTCAGAATTAATAAAGCACCTGCACTGACTATTATATATTAAAGAAAGACTGCATCCCAGAAAGTAACGAGAGATGTTGTTATGCATTCTAGCAGTGTTTCTCCACTTCTCAACTGATAAATAATTTAAAGATAACTACAGAGATAAATAACTGTTTTCTTTCGCCACCGCATATCAATAGATAAGTAGGAGGAAAACCATATAACTGGGGAAGCTGCTAAATGAGTTGTACAGTTAACCGACCATGCATGTACTGATATAACCATAGGCCATTAATATGCATTCATTATACCATTAATTTCTGAAGCATCAATCAAGAAACTGCATGTGTTCCACAGTACAGAGGAGTATCATTTGTAATTAGTCTTTTCAAATTCAAGGTTTTTTGTCAAGACTGCCAAGGGTTTAAAGGAATACTGTCATATATGTTATATATGCAGTATTTGTATTGTACTTGTGAGATACCATACTGCGTACTTGTGTTTGTGATAATGGTGTCATTAGTGTATTAACAATTAACCTTAGCCAAATAAATGCAACCTTGTAACTAACCTGACTTGAATGTACAGAGGAGCTTTGGTTGTGCATCTCAATGTTCAGAGAGACCTCTGCAACCTCAGCAGTGGCACATAATCTTCCATGCCTCTGTTAATAATTCCATGTCATAATAGTAACTGATACGGTGAAAATCAATTGTATATAAATGTCAAATACACCTTCACACAGTCTTCATACGTCAAACCTTCACACTCTTATGGGTTCACACTTTTAGCAGCCACTGATCCATATGAATTTTCTTTACTCAGAATGAAATGATTGGATTAATCATTTTTTCCATGATGAATGTCCTTTTGCAGGAGATACCCAATTAACCCAAGGTTATGAATTAAACAGTTGACTTTAGCAGATAATGAGAGGGCAGAACTAACACTAAAAGCAGCCTCACATTGGGTGTATTAGTGTTTGACCAAATTGCACTGACCTGCTCATTCAGATAAAAGGATTGAGAAGTGTGGTTAGAGATTACTTGGCCAGATGGGAGGTATCATAAAGCTGAAATTAGAGGTTGGGCTGTCCCAAGGGGCAAAGGTGTTTCACCTACATTGTTCACAGTTCAAAACTTGTTTAAAAAATGTAATATAATCAATTTGGTACAGGAAAATGAATGAAGAAACAATTGAAGTCCAAGTTCATTACTCATGTTCTGGGTAGTCCAGCATGTAGACCACTCTCCTGGTCTTTTTCCACAATCAGAATTTTCCATGACCTATGTTCTTACAATTTGAATGTATCATTTGCATCTATTTATCCTAAAAGAGCTATAGCACACTTCGGGGCCCATTTACTTGGCTCGAGTGAAGGAATAGAATAAAAAAAACTTTGAATTTCGAATGATTTTTTGGGTACTTCGACCATCGAATTGGCTACTTCGACTACAAAAAATCGTTCGACTATTCGAACATTCGATAATCGAAGTACTGTCTCTTTAAAAAAAACTTCCTACTCCGCCACCTAAAACCTACCGAGGTGCAATGTTAGCCTATGGGGAAGGTCCCCATAGGCTTCCTAGCAATTTTTTGGTCGAAGAAAAATCGATCGATCGATGGATTAAAATCCTTTGAATCTAACTATTTGCAAACTATTTGCGGTAAAACCTTCGACTTCGATATTCGAAGTCAAAGGATTTACATTCGGCAGTCGAATATTGAGGGTTAATTAACCCTCGATATTCAACCCTATGTAAATCTGCCCCACAGTGTGGTTAATAAAGGCAATTTTTGTAGCAGTTACCTTGTGCCCTTGTTATCTGTTCCCTACCTTACTATTTTTATATGTAAATCCTTCCACCCCTCTAACATTCCCCCAACATATGTGTCATTAAGATTGAGAAAATGAGGGAGTGGCAAAGGATGCAGGCTGAACAATTGTGCCCTTAATTGCTCTTGCAGGTTTTTCTATAGGTTTTCAGGCTGGACTTTTCTATGAGCACATAAACCATAAATGTACAGTAATTCAGCTAAAAGTGCCTCATCAACCAGGAACACAAAAATAGCTTTTAAGATGAGTTTGACTCATAATTTTCCATATTACGTTAGTTCTGTGATTTATTACTGTTTTCACATAATTTAATTTGTAAGGAATGTATTTTTCTGATTTTGTTCTACACATAAATTCCATAAATGATCGTTAGCTTTTTATATTATTTACATTTTTTTTCTGTTCAGTGAAGAAACCTGTTTTCTACATTGTTTTCTTGGAAAGCATCCGTCATATTGATGTGAAGCATCCTCTGGAGAATGTTAACATGAGTCGGAACTCTTTTATTTACTGTATAATGAAAAATTCCTTGTAACATGTATTTGCATTCACTTCAAAATATTTATGACGTATCATCATTACAACCACTCATTCACTATAGCCCTACAAAATCAACACAGCCTGTAAATGGCAGACTTTATAAGGGCAAAACCATTATAAAAGTGCTTTTAGCCTCTGTATTAAAAAATAGGCTTTCATGTATTCCATGATAGCCATCTCGATTTTGTTGAACATTATTCATTATTTTCATTTTTATTTGGAATATAACGATTACCGTATATACTAGAGTATAAGCCGAGCTTTTCAGCCCCCAAAATATGCTGAAAAACTCTACCTCGGCTTATACTTGGGTCAACTGCAAAAACGATCGCCGGCATCCAAGAATGGTCGCCGGCATCCAAAAAACGAGATGCCGGCACCTCCAACGGGAGCAGAAACCCTCAATTTTTTGATTGAAACTTATCAGAAGCTGCTGCATTTCTCACCCTCGGCTTATACTCAAGTCAATAAGCTTTCCCTGTTTTTGGAGGTAAAATTAGGTACCTCGGCTTATACTCGGGACGGCTTATACTCGAGTATATACGGTATTCAATTTTTTTTTTTACTGATGAATAGAAAAATGAAGTTGCAAAAAGTATGTTGAAATGGAAGGTCACTAGCTAAATACGCCAGGGATCGGTGAATGGATTGACTCTTATTGCTGTGTTTGTTAATGGCCTAATAAGGAGCCTGGGTAGACAGATATATTGTGCCATTTGTAGCTGACCCATTGATTTGTAACATGGTCGACATTCCACAGGGTAAGGTTAAAGCACTTTAATAACAATATAAAACATTACAGCAATAAATCTGGATGGCACCACTTCATGCTAGTCATTAAATGCAAGGTAATGGGTTTCACAACATGGAATTCCATCAGTTAGATTATAACAACAAGTATATAATGAAGAAAACAAAGAGACAACCTGAATGAATTGCCTCCAAAGACTGACAAGTTCATTTAGCTTTGACTGAGAACTATCCAGAGAATATTGTAAGCAAAATATATTGCAATAGTGCAGTAGATATGCTGATCCGTTATCCAGAAATCCATAATCCAGAAAGCTCTGAATTACAGAATGATTTCCTATTTCCCTGTAATAATAAAACAGTAGCTTGTACTTGATCAAACTAAGATATAATTCATCTTCACTGGAAGCAAAACCAGCCTATTGGGTTTATTTAATGTTTACATGATTTTCTAGTTGACTTAAGGTATGAAGATCCAAATTAATGAAAGATCTGTTATCCGGAAAGCCCCAGGTCCTGAGCATTCTAGATAACAAGTCCCATACCAGTATTATCTTCAGACTTCAGTACTGGCGCATCTCGTGTTTTTTGACATGTGCTGTATTTTACTCACTCAATATTCTGATGTAATTTTCAAAAATGGTGACCTTACTTTGAGGCTGCATGCAAAATATCACAAAATGTTGGTTTGGGGGTAAAACCATTTGAAATGATTTGATATATAAACCAGAGTAATGCAATTCTTTTATAGGACACATATTAGGATATAAATTAGCTGCCCATTCACAGGTTTCCAAACAATTACATTACATATTTGAATGATTGGGTGACAGGGCTGGATTTACATAGTGGGCACCCCTAGGCCTGCTGTCGTTCATCGCCCTTATCCCCTCCCTTATATTTGCTCCAATTTTCATCAAGGGGTATTGGTGCACGGGAAATTAAAAAACCGCCTGCGATTCCCCAGTGTTTCTGAACCAATGGGGGTGTGGTTGGACAGCATGCCACCCCCTAAAATCCTACCGCCCTAGGCCCAGGTCTTGGTGGCCTCTCAACAAATCCGGGCCTGTGGGTGACGCAGGTGGTGTTCTTGATCCAATTGCTTTATCCCCTTGTCCAAGGAGGGCCTGTGTGGCCAAATTAGTCAAAGCTATACTTGCTGGGCAACCTTTTGTGATATTCTCTATGTCCACAGTCAGGTCACCATTTAAAAAAACTGTAGAATAGTCAATGGGTAACATATGACACACACTAAGTCACATCAGTCAGGTGTAAAAATGATATGAATGTTGTGTTAGTTCATTTTCACACCTGACTGACAGATATTGATCTGATCGCTGCTCAATTGTAGTTTGAGCAAGAAATTATTTTAGCCCACACATCAACAAATAATCTACCAATTTGGCCTGGAGTGGTCCATTTGGCAACCATTGTCCTCAGTATGTGTATAACCTTGCGTGATTTTGATAGCACATGTTTCCCTGGGTTTCTGTTTTGCATGATACCATATATTATTTAGATAGCTACAAATAATGACTATTAAAGAGTCAAGAGATCCCAGAACTGCTCTGCTTGAAGGGAAGTAGGGACAGGAATATAAGCACTTTTCTGGTGGAAGATCTTGAGTTACACTGAGCAAAGAGCAATTACATCTTGTTCATATCAATACTTATCATTGTGGCTGCTTTTAGTTCCAAAAGAAACAATTTACAAGTGCTGCATAAGAATAATTGCTATGTCAATGCCAATTATTCATTTTAGTTGAAAATGTATTGCTGGGCTGGCATGTAGCTTGAAGCGTTTCTCCTCCACTCTTTTATATTGTACCCTACCTAGTCATATTTGGCACCTGGGTTTTACTGCCTTCATGGTTTTCTGGGCATTCTTTTTTCGGTATAATAAAAACTATTACATATAACAAATCCTACATCATATCAAGATAGTATTTGTTTTATAATTCCATTTAATTTTTTTAGTCAGACATCTATATTGGTCTTGTGAGCAAGTATATCACTTCCAGAGGCTTGGGCCAGATGATAACTTTCACTAAAAATGTTTGGCAAGGCCGCGCTATGCCTGATGCCAACCTGCAGTCACATCATTTATTTCTCCTGTGTTTTCGACAATGAACACTTCAGTCAGCATTACCTTAGCAACACTCACTTGTCACTCATGAGTTACCGAGCCACGAACTTCCATTGTTGCTCTTGGGCTAGCACTGTAGTTGGTCAGACTGTGCTTTAATAAGGAATAAAATCACATTTTGCTAGGGATGAGCAAAACATTCTACCACTGACTTTGCAGCAAAAGTTTACTGGGGAATTAATCTATGGAACCCAAGCAGGACCTGCAGATCAGATTGCATATGTTGCTTGCTCTGGCTATCAAAGAAAATGGAGAACAATTTTTCACAAAATATACTGGATTTTGCAAGTGAAGTGAAGTGAATCTTCTGAGATTTGCCCATCCCTCTAAGGAGCAGTTATCCTTCTAAAATTCATCAAGTCAACCCTAGACAATTCAAGGATGCCCTGTTTAGCCTGCTCTATCAAAGAAAGCCATACTAGATGGTCGATCCTCTTGTGTGACCTCAGAACAAATGTTCAGTAGATGGTCATATAGACAAATGCAAATTTTATTGCCAATGTCTTGGATGAATGTTGGAGATTGCCTACTTAAAGGGAAGATATACCACTTTTTTTTGCTTGAGCTAATTCAGTTGGTGTTAAATAGACAAGGAGCATAAATACCATCTGATCTGGCAAAAATGGATAAAAAAAGTATTTTTTTTGTATACAGAAGAACCTCATTGTTCAGATTGAAAGATAACAGTGATAATCTGTCCATGCTGCAGGGACCAGTTCCCCTACCCCCTTAGGCTCACGGAATGATCCATCTCCTCCCTCATTTTGTTCCATTGTAAAGTGATGGATTCTAGGACTTGAAGTCCCTCTGCTTTCCAGATAATGTGCCATCCACCTATGCACCATGCCATCTATGTTTTACAAATCCTGGTGGCTCAAGGGTTAGTATTATACACAATATTACTCAGTAGCTTCCAAATAATTTATAGCTAGTGCTTGGGGGAGCAGTAGCCTTCTAACTTAATCAACCAACAAAATATCAGTACACTGGCAAACTCTGCAAAGTTTATTGCATGAAGTGCAACATTTTGTGTGTCTATATTTTGTTGGTTCGATTTCAGTCAGGGCACTAGCTGAGAAGAGCTTACATGTTCTTCCCACACTTCTGTGTGTTTCCTCCATGTACACTGCTTTCATCCCAAACTGCAAAAATATACAGGAAGGTTAACTGATTTCCAATGGAATTGACCATAGTGGGTGACAAGGACCTTACATAAAGATGCTTATTGCTTAAAACTTTGTTAAGTTTTATATAAAGTATAATAAACATCTTCCATAATCTTAATTTATACAGTGCTAACAGCACTTTATGCAGAGTGCTCATTATTCACATCATTCTCTGCTGCACACAATAATATCAGTTTCATCAAGAGCCAATACAAATGTCTGGATGCTTTGGCGTGTGGGAGGAGTTCTGATCTGTAAAACGATCAGTCTACAGTATGGCACAATATATAAATTGGATTTAAATTCCAGAAGAGGCACACATGTGGGAATAGAATTATGATAGAGAATTATTCCTCTAATATCAGTTCAGAAATGCCATGTCTCTGATGTCAGAATCAGTTCTTACAGGATCAGAATACTGAACGTCTGGTTCATTTACTTGACTGTCCTGTGTAGATATAGGGTAGTGTTTGATTCCTGAACTATAACCACTTTACTCTTTTAACTCAGGTCCTACGGAAATGGTAGCAGCCTACGCAATCCATGTTAAATGGTTTTTAAGAAGAACTCTATATAGCTTTCCAGTTAAATAAAATACACAAGGTGATGTGTGTAAGAGATGGAAGGAAGGAAGGAAGGAAGGAAGGAAGGAAGGAAGGAAGGAAGGAAGGAAGGAAGGAAGGAAGGAAGGTGACTGACACCTTTCATAAAGTTGTAGAGGAACTTAATGTAATGAAACTTACCTTCCTCAGGAGTACTTTGAAATTTACTGACCACTGAAGTCCACAATTCCTCGAAAGACCACGTTCCTTTAGAAAAACAATCCCCATGAGAACAATGTATAGTCTTCCAAAGTCTAACTCATAACCAGACAGATGTGCATTAATCAGAATGAAAGGGCTATTCCTGCAAGGTGATCTGCATGCCCTGGGTGTTATCGATACAGGAGACGCTGCCAATATCAGCTAGGGTATCCTCGACGCTGGAGCCAGTTGAGTTACATGGTTGAAGAGAAGGGGTAGAACCTCCTCGTTAATCCTTTTAGCCAACCTTTCAGATGTTGCAGCATCCTTTTATTGAGCACTAAGCTGCTAGTAAGTAATCTTTGTGGTCTGCAGCTTTCCAAGTGCTCTCTGGAAAGGGATTGTTTAAGGAACAACAGATCCACTGCTTTCCTCCTTTCTCTCCTTCAGTCACTGTCAGTGAGCAGCCTTTGTAAGAGAATAAGCAGAAGCAAGACTGTTGCATATCCTTTCAAGTATTGCAGCCAACCACAGAAAAGGCTTAATCAGACAGAGAGAGAGAGAGAGAGAGAGAGCTCTACCTGTAGTGTGAGCAGTGAAGCAGTCTGCTTTAATTTCATGCTACACATTATATATTTTGGCTCACGGTAGGAATACTCCGTGGTGCTGGGGGTAGTGAGGGATGGGGGCTGCCGGAGTTAGTTTTACTTTGCGGGAATCAGCTTTTCCTTTCATGCAGCACAATTCTACTGAATTCCTCCAAAGGATATAACAATGCGACTCAATGAGACACAAAGCTTCACTGTAACGTATATACATCAATATTTTTAACATATCCAACAGATGCAAAATAAGATTACAACAATAGCACATAGACTTATAGTTCTTATCCATTTAGCCGCAAGAAACATCTAAGAGAAATATATTCTGAACATACACGTAGGTTTTGAAATACCATTTTGTTTGCAGTTTTATTTCTGATGAATGTTTATCAGAATCTACGGGGGGCTCATTTATGATCACAAATACCCTGTGCATTACAATTTGAGAAGCTATTTGCAGGGTATTTCCCCCTAATTCCCTTTAGATAATGCACCCAGTGTAATTGCACCTGATACGTTAAAGATACAATTACACACAATTATAATCCCTCTGATTGTTGGCATAGGGATTGCGTCATCTCTGGCAATCTGAATTAAAATGAAGGGTCCTTTATGCACAAGGGGGGACAAACACTGCAAATTGCATCTGACATTACAAGTAAGACTGTAAGCTCTATAGCACAGAGACTCCTTCCTACTTTGTCTCTTACCACATGGCACTTAAGATCTATGTCCTTATATAACCTCTCTGTACTATGTTTATTGTATTTATTATGTCACTTATCCTCCCTGTGTGTACTTTTATATATTGTACTTTTATATAACAGCACTTTACAAAATAATTTGTAAATAAAAAAATCTGCTGCTCTCATTGACAGTGATGGGCGAATTTGTCCCATTTCGGTTCGCCGAAAAATTTGCGGATCTCCCGCAAAATTAGTGAAACGTTAAAAAACTCAGGAAACACTAATTTTGACAGCCGCGACAGTTTTGACGTGAGCGACTATTCCGATATTTTTGACGCTAGCAAATTTTCCCGTATATCCCAAACTCAATAAATATAAAACCCTATGGTTATACTTGGCTTTTGGAATCTATTTCTTGGCTTGGCCAAGCCAAGAAATAGATTCCACAAGCCAAGTATAACCATAGGGTTTTATATTTATTGAGTTTGGGATATACGGGGTACTTTTTCTCTTTTTTTTCTCTAATTAACTGCATATACTGACCAGGTCAGACCCCTGTATAGATCTATCAAACAATTTAGAAACATATCTCAGGTTTCCAGTTTTTTCTATTGAGCTGGCAAATTTTCGCCACAGTTTAGCAAATGTATTCGCCAGCAGCAAAATGCGGAAATTTGCTGTGAATTCGGGCCTGGTGAAATTATTTGCCCATCATGACTCATTGACAATGAAAATATGAAAATAACTGCCACTTTCAGGGTGCCGGTCGCTCTAGGGTAGCTCTGCATCAATAGGTTCACTTGCAATCAATTCCTCAGAAAAAACTGTCAGGGTACAAGGGTGCTTGGCAGAAATTCATGAAGGCACATACCTGTTAATGTGGGGAGGGTCGGGCCAGGCCGAGCTGACTGGGAGCCGTAGGCAACTGCACATACGCACCATACAACATAGGCGCAATGTAGGAGACACGGAGCGGCAGTTTGGGCCAAGGAAGGGAGGGACAGAAGGACAGAGGAGGGAGGGACAGAGGAGTGAGCAACATAGGGGGTAGGAGAGAACTGCAGAGAATCTGGACTAGGGGTAGGCAGAAGAATCTTGAACAGGCACCTGTCCAGCGCCCTAGGCAGGTGCATATTCTGCTTAACCTAAGTTCTGGCCCTGAATGTGGGCAGCGTTTGCGTCTCACCTCAATTCCTGCTGCATTTGTAAATTAACCCTATGGACATATGTTCTTTAATAAGCCATCAATTATCGTTGTTCTTGCTTTTAGGACTGTATTAATGCGGAAAATGCATCTAAGGAGTCAAATGAAACTCCGGTGGCTGAATCATGAACAATGCTGCCATGTTGGAATTAGTAAGCAATACTTACTTAAACTTACTTCTCAAAATTCTGGATACATTGGTGTAAAAAGAAAAGTTGAAAGTATCATTTAAGAATGCAAGTGCAGTGTGCAAAGCACCAGGCTTTTACTCACCTTCCCGCGTCTCATAATTCCAGCATCATTGTTTTTGAACTCAAAAAGTTGAATCCTCTGCTCAGACACAACTGAGGATTGAGATTGAGCATCAGGATCGAGGTTGAATCACTTCCAGTGCTCTCTCAAAGCGGCAATTTTCTGATGTTATTCTTTGTTGTATTCTTGACACGACCCATTGTAGTAACCTTAAGGCTACTGCCAGGAGCTGGGGGTCGGTAGTACCAGTGTCAGTTGTTCTATATCTTTTTAGTCTGTTTTCATTAATAAGTTCTTCCTCTCCTCTGGGTTGTTTTTCCTTAGTGTGACCAACTACTGGAGGTCAGTTTCTAACTACTGAGAGGTAAATTAGATACAGTAGATTATAGATAGATCATAGGTTTATTTGAGGTATTGTACAGTGGAATATGTCCCCCATTTGTCCTTAGAACATGATAACGTCTCGCTAAATCTATATGTTTCAGATCTACACTTATCTTTCCCAACGAATCAAATAGGGAGCTTGGAACATTTATCCAAACCCAGACCATTAATTAACCTTTTATTTGTCTGTTCCATCATGCCTCCCAATTCATCTGTGTAAAAGAAAGTCATTCACAGTGAATCATAGAGTGAACGTTTGAGTATGAGGCATGTGTATTAATCTTAATTGCGCTACATATAGACCAGATTGGATAATCAATGCCAGCCAGGGGAGACATTTTTTTATTTATAAAAGGGGTTTAAAGGTGTAGGACTTGATGGTTATAGTGTCCTTGTCTGTGCATTTCTTAACATGTGCCTTAGCTTTATGCCAATGATTAGTGCTTACCCACATCCCAATACTATTGTTGGTGGACAGCATGAAATGTGTAGTCTCCACCACTGTTTAAAGGAGAAAAAAAGGCTAAAAATAATTAAGCTTTATCAGAAAGGTCTATATGAATACACTAGTAAACCCTCAAAGTAATGCTGCTCTGAGTCCTCTGTCAAAAGAAACACTGCATTTCTTTCCTTCTATTGTGTACTTATGGGCTTCTGTATCAGACTTGTTTCAGCTTAAACCTCCTTGAGCTTGAGCATGCTCAGTTTGCTCCTATCTCCCTCTTCCCCCTCCCTTTTCTACATCCCTGCTGTAATCTGAGCCCAGAGCTATGAGTGAACAGGGAGAAACTCGGGCAGGAAGTGATGTCACGCCAAGCTAATATGGCAGCTGCTATCCTAACCAAACAGAGAGAGCTTCTAGAGCTGTTTACTCAGGTATGGTAAAGCATTCTACAGAATAAATATAGTGTTATAGCTTTCAATGTTGTGGCTTATCTATGTGCAATAAAATGCTTCAGTAGCTTTTCTCTCTGTTATGTTCACAGCAAGTGTCAACTATTTTTTATTTCATTTATTTTGTTCCTTGTATGATTCTTTTATTGCATTGCATTTGCCACATTTCACTTTAGTTTTGTTTCAATAGTGCTTTGTCTTGCCAAGTTTGGATGCATTTATTTTGAGAATGTAACCTGCAGAGTTTTTTTCCTGCCATTTTTTGTTTATACAGTTGTAGGGATGTGAAAATCTTAGACACCCTTCCACTTTACAGACAGGCACATCCCTAGTAATATGGACACCTCAGTGGGTCCTTATGGGAACCTTGTGCTTATGTAACCCCTGCAGTTCACACAGTGTACACCAGATGGCACTGTGCCAGAGTATAAAAGGTTTAGGAACCATGTGCTCTGGGTCCATTGCTTTAGCCCAACCAAGCAGGCTGGAAGGGAATGGGTGGTGCTGACCCTAGGCGCCTTGGCCCTAGTAATTAGACAGCTATACTCATTTTAAAGATCACTCTAGGAGTGATAGAGAGGTTATTTAGTTGACCAGCTCAAGGCTCCGCCGAGGAGATTAGAGGGGTTAAGATCCCAGCGTATTACTGACCCAGAGTAAGGAACCAAGTGTTGAGATAGGGATGTCAGGAGTTCCCCTAGTCTGCCACTGGAAGATATCCTGAAAACTGGACAATACCCATCACATGCTGTCAACTTACTCTCTGCTGTATATTCCCTAGCCTGTGGGGATTCAGCCTATACGTGCTGTGAGTATATGCTTCCTTTATGCTGCTGTGTATGTTCTATACTCCATTGTGGATAAATGTGCTAAATGATCTATGTACTGTTGTTCAATAAATACTGTTCTTTGTTCAACTGTTAAAGAACTACTGGCGCCCATCATTGTGCTATTGCACCAGGTTACAGTTACACTACACCCTTTCTGCCTGACACAGTTTTGGAGCATGACCTGTTTCCTATTTAGACTTTGGACGTCTTTTTATATTTGGCAGGTTGGTGGACAATAGAAGGGTTTGGAAACAAGCAATCTCTTTTTTTCTAATCTGTTTGCTAGTGTTAGAATGTAGAATTACACAATTTGATTGAATATTTGAGCAATGTTGTTTTGTTGGCACCCAGGGCCCAACGATTGAATCACAAAGCTGGTAAAACAGGTCTTCTGACTGAGGGCCAAATCAACAAACTGATGTGGTCTTCGATCTAACGGGAATTTTAAGCCTGCCAGATATTAGGCCAGATATTAATCTGGCCTATGAAGCTTGTTGGAGGGCACCATACATTGTCTGTCAGCAGCTTCTCTCAGCCCATTTATGGCCACAAGTGATGGGCAGACACTAATTTGCTGCAAATTTCCACAAGCAAATTAATTTGTGAAACTGTGGTGACAGTTCGCCCGTGAAAACTCCATTGCATCAAAAAAAATTGTTGCGCGAATAAAAATTGTTGTGCGTCAAAATTATTCGGATGCCCATTGATTTTAATGCATTTGGACCAAATAGTCGCGCATATAAAAATATGTGTAAGTTGCTAGGAGCATGTATGGGTACAAGTTAGTGATGTATGGGTCAACCAAGTAATGACCATGCACAGAAGGGCACAATTTAGGGGTTACAGTACATGCCAAAGAAGTAAAACTCTGTCCCGAAACTGACAAACGTGGTTAAATCCATGTATCCCTTGCACTCTTAGTGCAAGTACTTTTGTGTATGACATGAATGTGTACTCAATTTTGTATCCATTTTCCTGCTTTATTCAAGCAATTGGAACCATTAATCAGGTTACCCTGAATGTCATGTCACCTATACACCTGTTGTTCTCTCAATGTGTCTTAATGGGGCTTTGTACAGATTTTGGAAAGAAATGAAAAAGAAGAGTGACTTATAGTGATGAACACATTTTTTTGGTAGGCATGGATTCCAGGAGAAATTCCACACTTCGCCATCTGCAAATTTTTTCACTAAACTGCAGCAAAAGTTTGCCGCAAAAAAAATCACAGAGACAATAAAGTCACCAAGACAAAATTGTCGCTGGATTCAAAAAGTTACCATAAGAAAAAACGCCCATTAATGCATTTGGACAAAAAAAGTCTTGAGACAAAAAAGTAGCAAGAGACAAAAAAAAGTCAGACTTTTTGCATTTGAAGTGAGAAAAAATTGTTGCGTGTACAAAATTATTTGAGTTTTGTGAATTTTGATCAGTTTCACAAATTTTTAAGCGAAATGGAATGGATTTGCTCATCATTAGTAACTTAATTTACAAGCACAATTTGTATGAGACAAATTCTGTGAGATCACTAGAACAGCAGTGCCTACTTTTATCTCTTGTTCCATAAAGAGTTCCATCGAGCTGTGTTGATCTACTGTGTGTTGTTATTGGTATAAGTTTATTGTCTTTTTTGATATTATATTGTCTTTTACTTTAAATGTTAAATTTTTCATATACTGAGAAATAATTTGCAGTTACCCTGAGGCCAAATGAATATAGTACAAATGGGCCTTTGCCAGTTTTGCACTAATTGCAATAATTTTACATTTACATAAATGAAGCACATTCTCAAAAAAAAACCTGCTTATAAAGAATAAACAGCTTTTACAGTCTTTGCCTAGGGTCAAATTTGCAGCTATGGGGTTCATTTAAGAACACAAGTGCAGAATGAAAAGTGCAATTTTGGAACAAATGTGCCATGTTTTCTACCCAGAATGAAATAAAATGTAGGGAATACCTTCAGCGGAGCTCCCCGAACTCTGTGGCAAGGTACCGTATCTCCTCTCCAGTAACAGCACTCATGAGAGTACACCAAGCTCATAACTCCCACAGCAACAATGGGGCAAATTCACTAAAGCGAAAACTTCATCAGTACACTTACGCTTAGGTCAATTTGATTAGGGCAAGTACATATAGATCATATATATGTGTTTATTAGAGATGTTGGTGAAATTGCTTAAAGTGGCCACTTATTATTACAAATGTCCAAGGAAGCCAAATAAAGACAAAAGAGATCCTTTAATGCCTTAGACATGAGCCCACCCTAAAACAAATGTGGCATGCCCCTCAAATGGTTTAAAAAATGTTAAACTAAAAATAAAAGCATATTTTTACTAGTTACAACTTTTATAGACAATACCGCTTAAAAATATGAAAAAATATCAGTGTTTTTTTAACATTTTTATGACTTTCCTGCATACAGGATATGATGTCACTGACATATGAATGAGGAGGATGTAGCTTCATCTTATCAGTTTTCCTGGTCTAAGCTGGCGAAGGAAACTCTGGTGAAACTTTAGTGAATTTGCAAAGTAACAGTTTTTCTAACTACGCTAGCGATGGTCTCTTTCACAAGCGAATTGTCCTCTATGCCTTTTAGTAAATTGGCGATGTCCCTGGGGATGGGATTTCTGGCAAAATTTCACTAGCGACTGCCACTTTGCCCTTTAGTAAATCTACCCCAATATACATAAACTCTCTTAATTTGTGTTCATCAGAGAAACTTCACTTTAAAAAAATAGTGATTCAGATTGTACCATCTGTTCTACTTCCTGCTTCTTTTTTCGCAGGCTGTGCAGGAACCAATCAGCAAGTAGGGGAACCTGATCAGAAACCAAAGCCTGTCTTTGCTTGTGTGAATGCAGAATTGTGATTGGCTAGATAGCTCGTACTGTGCTTCTGGCAGGGACTGTTAGAACACACCCACTCCTCATTTGAATGTCCATAGGGAGCTCCAATGTTAATTTTTTGTCCAAAGTGAAACCAATACCATATATTATTGATTATTGCATAGAAGATTGAAGGGGTTTTTGGTTATGCTTTACGTCTCCTTTAAATAAATGGTGCCAATATGTGTAACAATTGCATCCATGTTTCAATGATTTCAGTGGGCTGCAGGGATAAATGGGCCTTTGTGTCTTTCCCTTAACACTATGCCAACTGGCTTTGAGCTCTCGATACTGTATGTCTATATAATATTTATCTGCTGAGGGATCTTTGCTGACTGAACTGGGCATGCTTGAGTCCTGGACACCAGCTTGTGGGTGGCACCAATTTTTAATTGCAAATTAAAAAACAAAGCCTCAAAAATGGAAGAAATGGAGGAAGCAGAGGAACAGAATGATGATGAATCTAGATGTATAACAAAGCCCATTTTAGCTAGTTTACACATATCACCCCCAATTTAATATTGGCCACAGAGAGGTGTTTAATAGATAATCTGGGTTGAACCAATCCACAGTATGTTCCATTTAGGACATACAGTCATATGAAAAAGTTTGGGAACCCATCTTAATTCTTTGGAGTTTTATTTATCATTGGTTGAGCTTTCAAAGTAGCAACTTCCTTTTAATATATACTGTAATATGCCTTTTGGAAACAGTAGTATTTCAGCAGTGACACACAGTTTATTGGATTAACAGAACATATGCAATATGAATAATAACACAATTAGGTGCATAAATTTGGGCACCCCAACAGAGATATTACATCAATACTTGAACCTCCTTTTGCAAATGTAACAGCCTCTAGACGCCTCCTATAACCTTTGATGAGTGTCTGGATTCTGGATGGAGATATTTTTGACCATTTGTCCATACAAAATCTCTCAAGTTCAGTTAAATTTGATGGCTGCTGAGCATGGACAGTCTGCTTCAAATCATCCCATAGATTTTCCATGATATTCAAGTCGGGGGACTGTGACGGCCATTCCAGAATATTGTACTTCTCCCTCTGCATAAATGTAGATTTCCAAGTGTGTTTAGGGTCATTGTCTTGTTGAAATATCCAACCCCTGCAGCGTAACTTCAACTTTGTGACTGATGCTTGAACATTATCCTGAAGAATTTGTTGATATTGGGTTGAATTCATCCGACCCTCAACTTTAACAAGGGCCCCAGTCCCTGAACTAGCCACACAGCCCCACAGCATGATGGGACCTCCAACAAATTTGACAGTAGGCAGCAGGTGTTTTTCTTGGAATGCTGGGTTCTTCATCCACCATGCAATGCACTTTTTGTTATGACCAAATAATTTTTGTCTCATCAGTCCAAAGCAGTTTGTTCCAAAATGACTGTGGCTTGTCTAAATGAGCTTTTGCATACAACAAGCGACTCTGTGTTTGTGTGAGTGCAGAAAGGACTTTCTCATCACCCTGCCATACAGATGTTCTTTGTGCAAATTGCGCTGAATTGTAGAACGATGTACAGATACACCATCTGCAGCAAGATGTTCTTGCAGGTCTTTGGAGGTGACCTTTGGGTTGTCTGTAACCATTCTCACAATCCTCCGCATATGCTGCTCCTGTATTTTTCTTGGTCTGCCTGACCTGGGTTCTACAGCAACTGTGCCTGTGACCTTCCATTTCCTGCTTCCGTTCCTTACAGTTGAAACTGACAGTTTAAACCTCTGAGATAGATTTTTGTAGCCTTCCCCTAAACCATGATACTGAACAATCTTTGTTTTCAGATCTTTTGAGAGTTGCTTTGAGGATCCCATGCTGCCACTCTTCAGAGGAGAGTCAAACAGAAGCACAACTTGCAATTGGCCACTTTAAATACTTTTTCTCATGATTGGACACACCTACCTATGAAGTTTAGAGTAAATTAATATGCAGAGGGTTTGAGGGGTTCCCAAACTTTTTCATATGCTTATACAATGTAGGTATTTTCCCTTAGATTGAGAATTTGCTCATGCTTTTAAAGAATATTTTCTTCTAGGTCAGTAGAAACAGATGGGATTTTGTGAAAGTTTAATGGACTAATAACTTTCCCTTTGTAGCTTAAACGCTCGCAAATAATTATGAGTAGAATTCAGTTATTTCAGCAGATGATAAAACCCAAATCCTTTAATCCTTTCTTTGTAGTCAAATAGAGAGTCTGAAATGGATGGTGTTAGTAACAGTTCAGAGAATAAATCAGTGGGCTCAGGAAATGAATTTGTATGGAGCAATTCTTGGTTTGGTTAAATGGCACAAATCATTTAATTTCCATGTAACGGCAACATAGAAATGAATTGTGAAGTTCGAAAATTAGGCAATCTCTATGCAGAACAAATTGGGTTGTAATTGTTTAGTAGAGCATTGGTGGCAAAATACAGTTGACTACTTTACAAATCCAGAAACCAGATTCCTATACAATTGGACCTTCAAGCCCAATGCATTGTTGAACTGAGCACTTACTGATACTCTCTCATTTCCAGTTTACAATATAAATATATACGGTACTGTTATTGCATATTGCGAGTCAGTCCCTAAAGTTCAGGTAAGCACGTGTCAATAGTGAGATGCGATCGACAAACCTTGCCAAAAAACGTTGGAAATCCTAATTGATTTTTAAGTTTTAGCTCCTTAAATTGACTATTTATTTCTTAAATTTACTATAGGTATGAGACCTAATATCCAGAATGTTCAGGACCTGGGGTTTCTGGTTAAAGCATCTTTCCATAACTTGGATATTCATACTAGTTTAAAGGACAAGGAAAGTGTTAGTTTAGCTCCATTAAAAACCTTACCTTTAGGGGCCCATTCACTAAGCTCGAGTGAAGGAATAGAGGAAAATAGAGGAAAAATAGTTTGAATTTCTAATGTTTTTTTTGGCTACTTCAACCATCGAATTGGCTACCTCGACCTTTAACTACGACCTTCGAATCGAACGATTCGAACTAAAAATCGTTCGAATATTAGACCATTCGATAATCGAAGTACTGTCTCTTTAAAAAAAACTTTGACCCCCTAGTTCGCCACCTAAAACCTACCGAGGCCAATGTTAGCCTATGGGGAAGGTCCCCATAGGCTTTACAAGGTTTTTCTGATTGAAGAATAATCCTTCGATCGATGGATTAAAATCCTTTGAATCGTTTGATTAGAAGGATTTAATCGTTCGATCGAACGATTATTCCTTCGATCGTTCGATCAAACGATTATTCCTTCGATCGTTCGATCGAACGAATTGCGCTAAATCCGTCGACTTCGATATTCGAAGTCGAAGGATTTCAATTAGGCAGTCGAATATCGAGGGTTAATTAACCCTCGATATTCTACCCTAGGTAAATGTGCCCCATAATAAATCCAATAGGCTGGTTTTGCCTCCAATAAGGATTAATTATATCTTAGTTGGGATCAAGTACAAGCGACTGTTTTATTATTACACAGAAAAAGAATAACATTTAAAAAAAATTGGATAAAATGGAGTCTATGGGAGATGGTCTTTCCATAATTCAGAGCTTTGTGGATAATATCTTTCCAGATAACGGATCCCATACCTGTATACATTTTCCCTTCAGGTATTTAAGAGTTGTCTGTTTTAAATTAAATTGTACCTATTCATACTCAGCTATGATAAATCTCTTCCCTTCTCTTCTGTGATAAATGAAAAACATTCAAGTACAATATCTTATTGAATATTGTCACAAGTTGGAGGTGCAGCTATTCCTTATTTTTTTTTTTTGTGCCGAATGTTGCCATAGATTTACAAGTAGATGTCAATTTGGGCCCACGTTGGTGCATTGTGTGCAATCTCGGTAGCGTATTCTTTAGCAGGTTCCAGCTTGTGGGTATTATAGGCAACAAAATATTCTTTTTTTTTTTTTAATAAACGTTTTGCGCCTTTGTTCATAAATAAGACTTATAAAAGGAGATTCTATAGCATATCAATGCTTACACACCCTCTTTGGCTTGCTGCCCCCGATGTTACAGTTTTAATATCAGCAATGGCGAAATTCCTTAAGCACATGATGGCCACAGAATGTTCTAATCTGCAAAGCTGTCAGGAGGCTTTCCCGTTACATTACAGGAAAGGAAATTGCACAGCGATGGGTCCTTCACAGGAGCAGCATTAAATTATTGATTTTCCTGTCAACTGAGCCTGTGTTGACAGATAAAATATTGTAATTAATCTAAACATGAATAAGATATTGATCCAAGAAAAAAACAGATTAGGACTCAGGAAGCGGTCGCCCCCTCCACTTGCCAGTACGTGTCTATTACCAACACCTTCAGCACAGGCAGCAGTATAGACCAAGTGGCAGATCATTTCACTAATGTGCCTTAATATTACTGCTATGGGATTCCTGATCCCACTGTTCTGGGGGCCTCATTATTATTAATTTCATGATGGAGGCTGAGGGCCGGTGTAAATTTGAAAAAGGGCCACAATTGAACCCCGGGCCGCACTTTGGACATGTCTGAAATAAACTGACCTATTTGGCCAAAAAAATTCGATTTTTTTTTTTTGATAAATTTCGATTACATTTTTGACTAAATAGAACTGAAATGTTAAGCTTTAGGCCCCATTTTTAAAGTGCATTGCAAAGTGCAAAGTGCACAAAGGAGATGCAAATGGCCATATTATTTGCACTTCTGCATGCTTTGAGGAGCCATGGTTACTCTTTAAATTACTTTTACAAATACTGTCCTTCCTTTGCTTAACTTTACTTTGATTGGAAAAGAAATGTGATTTTTGGGAAAAAAATGGGGAAAAGTCAAGTTTTAGTAAATTACCCCCAATGGGGTCTATTTATTAAGGTTTAAGCTTTGTTAGTGAAAAAACTAACATGATTTTTTAGAGATGTATTATGTCCCAAAGCAGCAACATTTCAGAGTTCCCCCATTCAAAACCTGATGAATTCATGAAAAAGTCAATGGGGTGTTTTAGTTTGAAAACTTGACAAATTTGAGTTCACCGCCTGAAAAAGTTGTATGATTTGAGTGTCAATTCAAAAAAGTCACACGAGTCGAATAGTTGCATGTTTTTATCACAGCTTTTTGTCCCACCGATTTTTTTCAAGAACTATTATTGGTAAATTAAGGGGATTGGGGTTTAGGAGCTTGGTCTAATTTTTTTTCAATAAAGTGAGAAAAGTAGAGTTTTAATAAATAACTCCCATTATCTGTTTTCATCAGTTATCAGCACCTGGTGGGATTCGTCTGAGCTCACAGTTCATTCTTATATTTGTATTAGGAATTCTGTGAATGTCTTATTATATTGTCAGTCAGTTTGTACCAGTCATTAGCTTCTAGGTCTGTATAGTTGGCATCACTTGGAAAAGAAGTTGAAATAACCAGTCAAGTTCACAGCTGGAAGAGATGAAGATTTCACAAAGAATACTTTAACAATGCAATGGTAACTGTGAAAGAATGCACAATTCTCTTTGGATGTATGCTGCATACTGGGGAACCAAATTACAAAATATAATTTTAATAGTAGATATTTTAAAATGTGCAAGGAAATATTTTTTAAATGTATACATTTTCAAAATGTAGAAATATTCAAACAAACTCAAATGTAGAAATATTCAAATAAACAAATTGTTATGTTATACAATTTGTAATACCATTCCATAAATTTCCTTGCTCTTTGTGTTTGTGCCAATAAATTTCAAATAATGTTATAATTTAGAGTCACCTCAGTTTAAGGTTATTCATGTTTATTGACTACAGACATGTTATTTTGGTTCATACAGTATTGTTCAGTACAAATCTGGCAAGAAATATTTATTTTGCATGCTGTTTACATAATATTACCTGAATTGAATACATGATATATATATTTATATATATATATATATATATATATTTATATTTTTTTGTATAATTACTTTTATTGTAAACAGGTATAAATTATTCATAAACAATTATATATATATTCTCATAAATCTATATAATAACTACTATCATGACAAAATCCTTAAATATTTATATATTGTTCGATTCAAAGGATTTATTTGTTCGATCGAACGATTTTAATTTGATCGATCAATTGCCAAATTCTCTGAAAAAATGTTGAATTCGATATTCGAATTCAAAGTATTTAAATTCGATGGTCGAATTTCGAAGTATTTTCAATTTTGAAATTCGACCCTTGATAAATTTGTCCCTTAATGATACTTAAACATTCATTTTGTGTTGGCATCCCTGTGATTAAATTATCTTACAACAGGTAATGGACAGAGATATTTTTTGATGTGCTCTAGCTGACTCTTATCACATTAGCTGCAACTCTAATTTTAAATCTAATAATCAGGAGAGTTTAGAAGTGCAGCCATTCAATGGATGCTATAATCAGGATTTGATTAAATCAAACCTGAGTCAAAGAGTGACAGCAGTTGCAGGATTTGCTTTATAAATATCCGGTGCAATTTGAATGTTATAAAACATTTTTACTATTTCGACCAAATAAGATTTTTGCTGGTGTAAAAAAAAAATACTATAGAAATACTAAAAGTTGAGGTTAAAGCTACTTTACTATACAGTACATTTTAGCCACAAGACCTTGGATTACAACCATTTAAATATTTCCCTATAGTAGGAAAACAACAAGTCAAAATCCAAAATGCATGGCACAAGGAAGGTTAGGGAGTGCAAATGTTCAGGAGTCAGAGAGGAGCAGGTCTGGGCCAGGGCCCCATCGACTTAGTCCAATCCTGTATGTAAAATATTGAATAATACACCTATAACCATCCGAGTACCTGTTTTTCATGACATATTGAAAAATGCTGCAATTTTTTCAAATAACAGCTGTTATATGAACTGAAAAAGTGGCCCATTTATCCAAACATAGATTTTGAGCAATACAAATCAAAGCTATTTTCTGTGACACTTAGGGGGTTATTTACTAAGCTCCGAATACCCAAAATTCTCCGAAATCAGAAAAATTAACGATTCTTTTATAAAAAAAATCCCAAGTTTTTCAGAATTTATTAAACCCCGAGGGCTAAAAAGCCTGAATATAAAAACACGGCATCTCAAACCTGTGGAGGTTGCATAAAAGCCAATGGGAACAGTCCCATTGATTTTTGGTTGTGTCGGGGGTTTCGGGCAATTTCACCATGTTTTCTGAGCTTTTGGGTGAAAACTCTGAACAATTCTGAGATTTCGGGGAAAATTCACGAACAGTTTTTGAAAATCTGAGCTTTACCCTCAAAGCTAATTTTCAGGAAAATGTAATAATAAAAAGCTTTAAAACCCACAGCGGGTTAGATCGGAGTTTGTAGCAGCCGATATTGAGATAAATTTGGACATTGATAAATAACCCCCTTAATGATGTCCTAGCATACATAGGGGGTTATTTACTAAACTCCGAATGCAAAAATCATGAAAAATTTGTGATTTGTTTTTTTTATAAAAACACAACTTTTGCATACCGTATATACTCGAGTATAAGCCGACCCGAGTATAAGCCGAGGTACCTAATTTTACCTACGAAAACTGGGAAAACGTATTGACTTGAGTATAAGCCTAGACACAACTACAGCCCTGTCTCCCAGCAGCGCACATTCTGCCAAAACGACCCCCCAGTGATCAACCGGACTTCTTTGCAAAGTTGATGGTGACAGAGAATTGCCAAACGGATTACTGTGTGCATTGTCCCACTGTCCCACTACCATGTGCAGAGGGTGCTGTGTGATATTGCCATCACTGTTAATCCTTTATATAACCAACAGAGGGTGCTGTGTGATATTGCAGTCACTGTTATTCTTTCATATAACCAACAGATGGCGCTGTGTGATATTGTAGTCACTGTTATTCTTTCATATAACCAACAGAGGGCGCTGTGTGATATTGCAGTCTCTCTCCAAGTGAACTGTTGGTATAGGAATGATTAAAAGTGACTGAAATCTCAGCTACTGCCCGCTGACTCGAGTATAAGCCAAGGTGGGTTTTTTGCAGCACATTTTGGATGCGAAAAAACTCGGCTTATACTCGAGTATATATGGTACGTGTTCAGATGTGCTCATGTTTATTAACATTTAAATACAACAAGGAATTCCCTGTTTAATCATTGCATTACTCAGGAAAGAATATTTCAGTATATTCCAATATGCCATGAATAGCAATCCACATACTAGATGTGTTTTTTTTTAAAATATCATGTCTACAAGGTTTTAGCTTCTAGCTGTACTGTGAAAGTAAAATTACTTTCTATTCCTCTGTTATTTGTTGTACAACATTTCTTAGTTTTTTCTTTAACATACTGTATGAATTTATTTAACACTGTGGGCAGTGTTTCTATAATGTAAAATTATTCTATTTAGGAAAAATAGACACATTTGGCATTCATAACACACTGAAAACTGGGGGGAAATGAAAATCAGTAAAAACAGTTGTTACTAAAGTCTCATCACTTGTTTCATTTACGACTGACTTTATTAGTCAGATACAGATTTTTTTGACTGTTTAATAAACCATTCCAGTTCTAAAAATAAGTGTTTTTTGTAGCATATGATGTGCATTAAAGATCAAGGGATCAGACAGTTGTTAGAGCTCAGAGTACTGATACCAACTGAAAATGAATGTGTTTGACCACTCAGCAAATATGAAAATAAAATGTGAAAATGAAATAACACATATATATTGTTTGGAAAATGTGTTCATTTATTAAAACTTTCCAGTTTGGAAAAAGTTGTTCAATTAGAAAATTGGCTGACTTTATAGATTCCCCAGTTCAATCTTTAATTAATGTTTCAATCTTTTTTAAAGTTTTTTTCATTCATTTTTTCATTCAATAGTTCAGCATGTACCTGTAGTTGGTTCTCCTGAATCTTTCCAGGTCCAAAGTGGAGAACCAGTCATCAAAATTAAGCAAACAGACGTATGTGATTCAAAATAAAACTGGTAATTCCTCAAAAATGTGTGAAATCTTTTTTTCATATTCAAAATAAGGGAAATAGGAAAATTTGACAAGATATGAGTTATTTATATTTGTAGCCAGCACTCCAATAAACTAATAAACTTCAGATTGTGGGAATAGATTGAAAGCAGAAATCATTTTACTCTTAATAATTTTATTGGAGCAAAAGCAAGGTGTATGTGTTCAAAGGTCAGTAAGTAATGATGTGATGCCCACAAATTCACAACAAACAAATTCATTGAAATCAGTGTGGTAATATATATTTTTAATAACAATATCAAGGTATCATCATGTACGGTGTTTATGGATGCATCCTTAAAAATCATACTCAACTTACAAAACATAACTTTATACTAACAAGGAGAGGGAGACATCAAAATTATAATTTTATGAATGTGCATTTATTTATTAAAATAGCTTTTATTCTACTGCCAACATTATCCAGAAATTGTGGTGCCATTTTCAATTAATGATATTATGAGTGGAAATATTTGAAGAATATTTGAGAATCTTTAATTTGAGTTGCAATTCAATTCAGAAAAAGTTGTCACACTGTTTATCATGTGAAAACTCAATTGAAGTCTATGGGAGAAAAACTGGACCTGAATTTAGAGAAACATTTTCTTCTCAAATTGCAGGAGAAATTCTCACTGAATTTTTTCTTTTGAATGTTTCCTAAACCCTATGCCATTTTCTTCTGGTACCTTGATTTTCCACTGAGTTACATAAACTAAAATAATTAATATCTAAGAATAGACTTGAAATTACTGGCCTTCCTTTCATGTACACTGCATTAGTGATGGGTGAATTTAGCCAATTTTGCTTAGCTGTGAAATTCATGAACTTCCAGCAAAATTTGCGAAACTTAGCTTTTCACAAATTTGGATGCCGGCGTCAATTCACAGGCTTCAAAATCGCTGGGTGTATGCATCCCGGTAGATAACAAGTTCCTGCTTTTTTTGCACTTTTCTTACAGCACAATAATTCAGCATGTCATATATAACTATGTAAAAATGCAATAGTTCACAGTTGCTTTTAAATGTTATATGTAAAATAATCATCAATATTTGGCTTACTGCAATGCTTTGAATAGCTTCCCTCTAATAGGCACAACTTGAAAGTGGTTTCCTTTGAATAGAGTATAATCACATTTGCCTTAGATAATAGATTTCACAGCCTATTCAGTTATAAAAAAAATATATGCCATAAAAAGTCATTTGTAATTTTGGTACATTGATAAATCTGTAAATTATATTTCAAAGTATAAATCACACGATTTGTAGTTTTCCTTTTTACATCTAACAGCATGATAAACTTCTGAGAAATATTTTATATAATTTTTTCAAAGAATATAAAAAAATGCATTTGTTGTATCATAAATTCTTCAACTGTAATGGACTGTTTGAAAACTAGTTATGACTGAGATTTACTGGCCCAGTTCAATAGGTTGGGTGTTTTAATGCTGATGAGGTACAATGACTTTTGGGGCACTTTTATTAATAGAGAGTTGATGTAATACTGTCCCATTAAAACACCATGTAGTATATATAGCGTGGGGTGATATGACTACAGATGGGGCAATTGTGCATGGGACACACCATGGATAACAATGTGCCACAGCATTTATGATAATGATTTATTACAAGAAATGAATCCCTCCATTGTTGAGGCTGGTTTGCCATGTTCAGCTCAAGGTTAACTTTAAGGGGCCCATTAGTACTAGCAATTAGTGATGAGCAAGATTTTTTACCAAGTCTTGTAGCGAAAATTACACCCAAAGACCATGTTGGATGAAAAAATTTGTTGCATTTCAAAAAAATATTGTCACTCATAAACTGGTTGTTAGGATAATTTGAACCCTAGCATTCAGATACCTTCTGAATTTCAAATTGAAGAGCTGCTCAACAAAAAGCTAAATAATAAAAAAAACACAGATAATCAAAAATTATGACATATTTCACATCATGCAATCTCTATGTGGGACATTCACTAAGATTCGTTGTTGCGCCAGCGTATGCTTCGCCACGATTTGCGGCACTTTGCCAGGCGTATTTTCGCCAGTGCTACGCAAATTCACTAAAATCTGAAGTTGCGCTCAGGGGAAGCGCGAGGTTGCGAAGTTGCGCTAGTATTAATTCGCCAAGCAAAGCAAAGTTGCGCTAGCGATTGTTCATTTGCATACGGCGCCAAATTCAAGTTACAATGGAGGTATATGTAGCAGCACTACACAAGCCTGGGAAACCTTCAAAACAGCAAATAAAATTTTTATTTTGCCCTATACATGTGCCCACTGTATAGTTAAGGTGCCATGAGTTAGGAAATGTAGGGGGGACGGAGGGTAGCCCCGAAAAAATTTTCGATCTTTTTCAGCCTATCACCCATAAAAAATGAAAAACGCCAGTGTTTTTTGGGACTTAGAAAAATGTTTAACTTTTTTTGAAGCAATCCCTATCTACTCTATTGCACTTCTCCTGGTCTGAGGTGGCGAAGGAAGTCTTTGCGTGTCAGTGAATTTGCGTAGTTACGTCCGTTGCGCAAATTCGCCAGGCGTAAGGGTGCAAAGTAACACTAGCGAATTTACGCCAGTGTCCCTTTGTGAATCGGCGAATTAACGAAAATGCGCTAAGCTGGCGCATTCACGCTAGCGTTAGGTGCTTTGTCGTTTAGTGAATTTGCCCCTAAATGTGTTGTATGGGGTCTATATGGGTTAGTTACTAAAACTCAAAATTTTCTGGTTGGGGTTTTAAATGGGAAAACACAAATTTGTTGTGGAAAAAAAGCTCTAATTTTTTCAGAATGTAATATACCCCGAGGCTGATAAAAGTCCAAATTTGAAAATACTCCATCTCAAACCTGCTGAGGTCATGTAGAAGTAAGTGGCAAATGTTAGTTTTACAATTGGAAGATATTATCTGCACTGGGCTTCATTGATAATCCGAATAATTTTCGGTTTTCTGAAAAATTCTGCGTTTTTGGGAATCAAATCTGAAAAAAATTCATACAATTCGAATGTTTTCATGATTTTATCAAGTACTAAATTTTTAAAGTTATTTCATTGATAAATAAGGTAAAATTGTGGACAGAAGTTTGCTCAAATTAGTGTTAATAAAATAATGAGAAAATGTCAAGTTTTAGTAAATAACCTAAAAGTTATTTTAAAAGTGAACAGCCCCAGTAGAATTAAATAGGCAAATAATTGATTCTAAACCAAATTGTGTCACAGGGGCAGACATTTATTTCATAATTGTTCCAATGCAGAAACAAATGTTCTTATTTTTTTTTAATTGTTAACACTACGTAACAAATATTAAGACATGATAAATTTCCCCAAAAGACATTTACCAGGAGAACATTGCACAACATAGATGACTGTGGACAAATATGTGACTTTGCCCGAACCCTTGTTTCACCACCAGCCTGACTGCAGTCAGATATGGGATCTGTTATCTGGAAACCCATTTTCCAAAAAGTTCCAAATTATAGAAAGGCCATCTCCCATAGACTCCCCTTTATTCAAATTAACCAAATTTGTATAAAGGACTTTCCTTAATAATTAAACAGAACCTTGTACTTGATCCCATCTAAGATATAATTAATCCTTTTTGGAGGCAAAGCCTCCAAAAAGTCTACTTTTCTAGTAGACTTAAGGTAAAAAGATCCATTATTCGGAAAACCCCAGGTCCCAAGCATTCTTGATTTCAGGTCCCATACCCATACACCAGTTAGGTGCATTCACCAATTGCTCTTTCCTCCTTTGCTGCCTTCCTCTCCTAGAGAGACATTGAAAACAATGCATTGGGCACATATAGGGTTAAGGCTTGGCCAAGGTTAGGGATAGTTTTCCAAATTTACCTTCAATGTATTTGCTGGTAGGTTTAGAACTCCTAATTGGTCCGCACCCCAGCCCACCTCCTATCCACCCAAAGCCCTCTCCCTGCTCTCCTAAACCACCTATCTCAACTAAATTGAAGCCCAGAAGTCCTTTCTTGGCTGAGCTTGCCCCTGAACAACAAGCCCTCAAAACATCTCAACTCTGCCCCTAACATCCCAACCTCATCCCCAAACTCTCCTGCCTCCTCCTCCTCTTACATAATCGTCAGTTAAGGCCTAAAGAAAAAAGTGATAAAACTGGCAACCTAGGCACACAAGGAGCAAAGAAGCCTTCTATTAATATCTGCTCAAGACTGGCTTTAGTACAGGGCTAAACTGTGACTGTCAGCCTTGCACCTGATTTTCAGTCTGGCACAAGGCCTGAGTTCAGTAGAAGGAACCATGGGCTGTAGAGCAAGTGCTAAGTATATGGCCTCTACAGGGCACTCCACTTTGTGCCACACAGTACCCCAGTACTTCATTCATTTACTTATTTATATTTTATACAGCAGAATCATCCCTATGCAAAGAGAACTTTTCACTACTGCACTTCATATGAACCGTATAAAATGAAAATAACATCTATACAGATGATATGAAATATTAATATAATACCTGCCATATAATATTGACGGAGTGCAGATTTTCCTTCTGGGTGGTAGTTAGGAGAGTTTACCAGCTGCAGTCTTCAGGCTTCTATTATGTTTCCAACTATTTAAATTTTATATCAAAAATTACAACCCAAGGTCTGAATACTGCACAGTAATATCTGCATTCTCCAATGCTATGAATATTATATTTACATATAATATATGTTTCCATAGAAGCAAAAGGCATTTTAGAGCAACTCGATGTACTGTTAAGTGTTAGGCTATATAACTTCAAAGAACCTATGTTGCTAGCTGAAGAGGTGGGCAGATGAACAGGGAAAAAAACACATTATATAAAACTATGTAGCTTTGCCCCATTATAGGCACTTGTAATGATGTGTATGTTCAAAGTATTTGACCTTTAACTTATACTAGAGCCATAAAAATTAAAAATATATATATTTTAGGAAAATTTCTTTCTATCTCTTTTTTTGATGTAGGTTTATGAAATCTTGAATTATTGGAAATTCAGACTTATTTTAATGCACTGTCTAAAGGTGACCATACACTGACAATGTACAATATACATTGTTTGATGAGGATGCCAAATGAGTGAATCTTACCTCCAACTGGCACATTTTTGGTGGGTGATATCGTAGTAATGTGATTGTTTGCAATTAAGCATTACAATGAAGAAGATGCAAAAAGTAATCAATGAGTCGATTACGTCCCCGACTTGACAGAATCAAACCTACCTGGTTGAGCTCATGTTCGATTTTCAGGGAGGCCTGTCAGAGGGCCCCATACATGGACAAATAAGCTGCTGAATCAGTCTAAAGGACCCAAATCAGCATCTTAAATCTGCCCGTTTATGGCCACCTTTAGTGACAACAAAGTTACAACAAAACTATAAAAAAGGACACTAACAAAACCACTCTGATATTATTAAAGTTTAACTTAAATGGTTTCAAATCGGGCAAAAATTGAAATCTCACATAGTTTAAACCTAAATGATTCAAAATGTATTGATTGAAAAAAAATCTCACCAATTGAAATTAAAAAGTTTGGCAGATAAAACTTTTTGATTGTTTGTAGAAGTAAGTGGGTGGTATATTTTCAGCATCCCAACAATTTAATTTAAAGATTTTTAAAACAGTCACATTTTTACAAATGTATTGAAAAAGAATGGACAATGCATTTTTTATTTATGATCAATTTGTTTTCGTTGACCAAATGTGATCAAGTTGTACTGATTCAAGTGTATTATAATAAATATGTTAGCAATTGAGAAAAAATTCACAATTTGTTTGCAATTGCATTTTTTAAAAACTCAAACTTGAAGACAAGTTAATCACCCTTTTTTTTGCTAACTGAAAAGTTGCTTAGAATTGGCAATTCTGAAAGTTAAATTAAATGTGAACTACCCCTTTAAGACAGAGGTTCATCATTAAGGGGGTTATTTACTAAGCTCCAAATACCCGAAATTCCCTGAAATATGAAAAAATTTAGATTTTTTTTTTTTATAAAATCTGACTTTTAAAAAAATCACGAATTTTTAATAAAGCCCGAATATAAAAACACGGCATCTCAAACCTATCGAGGTTGCATAAAAATCAACGGGAACAGTTCCATTGATTTTTGGTTGTGTCGGGGGTTTCGGGCAATTTCATTTCAATGTTTTCGAAGCTTTAGACTGAAAACGCCGAGATTTCGGGGAAAGTTCGCGGAAAAATCTTGAAAATCTGAGCTCTTCCCGCAAAGCACATTTTCAGAAAAATGTAATAATAAATAAGCATTAAAAACCTGAGCGGGTTAGATCGGAATTTGTAGCAGCTGATATTGAGATAAATTCGGACCTTGATAAATAACCCCCTTAATGTTTGATTCCCACTGTTCCCACTGTTCTTTCTTACCACTAATGTTCTCCAGCCAAGATTCAGATTCCCAAATGCCTTGCATGTAATGTGATTAATTGACCTTTTAATTAGGGGAATCCCAGAAATGTGCAAGGCATTATGGGAAGTGCAGGATTGAGTGGTTCAATATTGTTTCAATGGGGCATGATGTCAGGTCCAACAGCATAACGAAATAGTGAAGAACAGATAAATACTGCAAAAAATTTCATTATTCAAAATTAGGCTTTAGGGAAAGTTTAATTTGAGTTGCCTTTTATTTATAAAATCCAAGAGAGTAAAGTTTGGTTTACAATGGTACATTTATCCAAGAGAAAAAGTTTGGTATAGAATGGAACAGTTTTGTGATTATTGCACTGAAAATAAAACCCAAATACATTTTGCTTACTGTGGGTTTATATGTTCATTATTCAAGGAGATAATCATAGCACAGTGATTAGTGAATTTTGTATACGTTCTAAAAAATTTGGATATCTCTACATATCATGACTGAATAAATGTAGTCAATGTAGCTGAATAAATGTAGCCAATATATGGAGATCTGGGTCCCATAGACTTTAAACATATGAACCAATAAAATCACAGAATAAATCACAGGCAACTGGGAACAGAGGAACTAAAACTGGCAATTGGGGGATCAAACCTGGAACAAGCCCATATCTCCTCAGGACATACGTACCTTCAGGTTGAAGCTTTGCTACTGAGGGGCAAAAGAAGGAGGGTTAGCTGCTGAAAAAAAATCCAGCAAAGGGACAAGCTGTTGGAGGTTGGCCAGCACAGAACATCAGGCAGTAGGAAAGTTATGATTTCAGGTCAAGGTGAAGCCCGTTCTGGGACAAGAGGCAGCAAGGGAACTGACACTGAGAAGTTAGGCAGTGTGGGAAGCTGGGACATCAAGCAATGTAGGGGAGGTTTACTGGAATATTAGCAGGATGGAGGGAATTGGCACTAATACTTGGAATATTTTTCTATATACTAATTTCCATATATATGGGCAGGTGGCATTAACATGAAGGGGGCTATTTACTAAAATCTGAAAACTTTTCACTATTTTCTTAAATCCACTTTAACCAAACTCCTGTGCACATTTTTACCATATTTATTAATAAATTTACTCCAAAAAAAAAACTGGTACAGGACAATTTTTCCCAACTCCAATCAGAAAAAAAACGGACTCTAATAAATAACCCCCGAAATGTCAATGACCTAGCAGATATGTTGACAGATTCTAAAAAAATATCTTTATTTAAACTTTTTTCTTTCATGCCTCAAGTTCAGCTTCGAAGGCAACACATTAGTAGGTATATTTATCAAAGTCTCCGAAAAATGGCAAAAACATTCTGCATATCATTTATCAAGGTGCTAAACTTTACAAGTTTCACTAAAACCACTATACGGTGATAAATGGAGTGCGGTTATTTTACCTCATGTTTGCAGGTGGTAGACTTTGATATATAACTTAATCTTTTTTTCTCCCTTAGGTTCTATGAATTACAGTCAGGATGTACAGAAATGAGAAGGAAAGTGTTATACCAGATATCAGAAATAACTGCTAAGCTGTGTATTAAAATTGTCATGTACTAAGCATTGGCAAAAATAAAACTGCAACCTTTTCTAAATAAAAAAATGGCCTGTGCACTGCAGAACATAAACTGCTCTGTACATGAACCACAGTGGGTGGAGAAGTTTGTGAAGATCATGGTGACCTTGTATAGAGATCCTTGAGCTACATTAGCCCACCATGAATTGTAAACCCAGGGTTTCCAAAGTGGGTTTTCTAAATTATGCAAAGCATAAAAATGCTTTATACTATCTATGAGCCACAGTTCATTGCAGAAGTCTGTGAAGATCATGATGACCTTCTACAGAGATCCTGGAGCTATGTCTACCATAAACATGGCAGTAAAACCAGGTTTTCCACAGTGCATCCATCCTTACTCTTCTGGCGAATGTGTGTTCCAATCAATTTTGACATTTTCAGAAAAAAATGGTCTATGCACTGTAGAACATAAACTGCTTTATTTATGAGCCACAGTGGATGGAGAACTTTTTGAAGATTATGATGACCTTGTACAGAGATCCTGTTGTTGTGCCCACCATGATCATGGCAGTAAATCCAGGGTTTCCACAGTGCATCCATCCTTCCTCTTCTGGTGAATGGTAGACACCTGTGGCAATAGTTGCTGGAAAACCTTGATGTATTGTCACCCTGGACTCTGTGTTAGCTCCAGGGTTCCCCAGTGGGTTGCATGGATAGGTGCACCAGACATTCACCCAGAGAATCTAATCCAAATGCTGTTTTGAAAAGCCCTCCAGAAGTTAACATTGCAATTGCTCCAATTGTACTGGAAATTCTGCATTTTGGACTAAAATCATAAAAATTTTGAAAATCTTTGAAAAAAATGTTTTGGATTTGAGACTTTTTCTGATTTGATGCCCGAAACCAAGAAATCTTTGGATTAATGAACAAAACCCAGTTCAGATCAGGATATCTTCAAAATGTCAACATCTGCCATTGACATATACTCGGCAGGTCTGAGTTGGAGACTTTTTTATTCGGACTTTTAGCACCATCAGGGTTTAATTAATCTCGAAAAATTTGAGGTTTGTTTCTATGAAAAATTGTGGTTTTTTTCCCTTTAAAAGTCCAACCAGAAAAAAATCAGACTTTAGTAAATAACCCCCTTATTGTACTGCAATGTGCTGTGCCAACATATACTCACAAACAGCCTTGGAATTAGGGTAGGCCAGTAACTAATTAGAACTGCCAGTCACTCTTTTTTTAGGCTACAACCTCTGGGCTTGTGCCTCTCCTGATGATCAATCTTGAATAAAAGGCAGAAGGTTGAAGGGGATTTAAAAGAAACATGTTGGCCCTGATGTTTAGAAACTGTTTTATAGCAGCATGAATAAGAGACAGAAGAAAGAATGGAACAATGGGATAGCCAGAATCAATGGCAGTTCATTGAGATTTTTATAGAGGGCACTAATATGATCCTGTTACAACAAATTAAAGTGGAGTCAACATGGACTGATTGTGTGTGGATGTTTTTTAACCATAGCTTTGACAGATATAGGCTTGATGTCAGCAGAACATTTGACTTAACCCCGTAAATAAATAGGCGATCAGAATGCCACTTTGTTGTTCTGCACTGGATTATTAAAATAATAGAAAAAATTAGGGATGCACCGAAAGCACTATTTTGGATTCAGCCAAACCCCCGAATCCTTTGCTAAAGATTCGGCCGAATACCGAACTGAATCGGGACCCTAATTTGCATATGTAAATTAGGGCTGGAAATTTCCCACCCACCCCTAATTTGCATATGCAAATTAGGATTCGGATTTGGTTCGGCTGGGCAGAAGGATTTGGCCGAATCCAAATCCTGCTGAAAAAGGATGAATCCCGAACCGAATTCTGGATTTGGTGCATCCCTAGAAAAAATTACATATATAGAAACTAATACCTGGAAAATTGGTATCCAGAAAGCTTAGAAATACTGCATTAGGAATTTTAGGGAGGTTGAGCAATGTCATGGGTAATGTCTGCTAAATACATGACTAAATAAGATGTTAATCCAATAAATGATTTGACAAATGATTAATAGTAACAATTACAGCTATTTGCAATGTGTTTGCATCTGCAGCCACTAAACCTGACATCTGCTCATCATAGATATGAATGGAATTCATACATCATCTATCCAGTAACTACATGGTCCATTTATTCATTCTTTTGAGTTGCAACTGTTACAATATATAGGGGGTTATTTACTTAAACAGAATTTTTTATGGTCCGGGGTTTTAAAGGGGAAAACACGCCTTTTTCGTGGAAAAAAAACCTGACATTTTTCGAGACATTTTTAACATTGCAATTGCTCCAATTGTACTGGAAATTCTGCATTTTGGACTAAAATCATAAAAATTTTGAAAATCTTTGAAAAAAATGTTTTGGATTTGAGACTTTTTCTGATTTGATGCCCGAAACCAAGAAATCTTTGGATTAATGAACAAAACCCAGTTCAGATCAGGATATCTTCAAAATGTCAACATCTGCCATTGACATATACTCGGCAGGTCTGAGTTGGAGACTTTTTTATTCGGACTTTTAGCACCATCAGGGTTTAATTAATCTCGAAAAATTTGAGGTTTGTTTCTATGAAAAATTGTGGTTTTTTTCCCTTTAAAAGTCCAACCAGAAAAAAATCAGACTTTAGTAAATAACCCCCTTATTGTACTGCAATGTGCTGTGCCAACATATACTCACAAACAGCCTTGGAATTAGGGTAGGCCAGTAACTAATTAGAACTGCCAGTCACTCTTTTTTTAGGCTACAACCTCTGGGCTTGTGCCTCTCCTGATGATCAATCTTGAATAAAAGGCAGAAGGTTGAAGGGGATTTAAAAGAAACATGTTGGCCCTGATGTTTAGAAACTGTTTTATAGCAGCATGAATAAGAGACAGAAGAAAGAATGGAACAATGGGATAGCCAGAATCAATGGCAGTTCATTGAGATTTTTATAGAGGGCACTAATATGATCCTGTTACAACAAATTAAAGTGGAGTCAACATGGACTGATTGTGTGTGGATGTTTTTTAACCATAGCTTTGACAGATATAGGCTTGATGTCAGCAGAACATTTGACTTAACCCCGTAAATAAATAGGCGATCAGAATGCCACTTTGTTGTTCTGCACTGGATTATTAAAATAATAGAAAAAATTAGGGATGCACCGAAAGCACTATTTTGGATTCAGCCAAACCCCCGAATCCTTTGCTAAAGATTCGGCCGAATACCGAACTGAATCGGGACCCTAATTTGCATATGTAAATTAGGGCTGGAAATTTCCCACCCACCCCTAATTTGCATATGCAAATTAGGATTCGGATTTGGTTCGGCTGGGCAGAAGGATTTGGCCGAATCCAAATCCTGCTGAAAAAGGATGAATCCCGAACCGAATTCTGGATTTGGTGCATCCCTAGAAAAAATTACATATATAGAAACTAATACCTGGAAAATTGGTATCCAGAAAGCTTAGAAATACTGCATTAGGAATTTTAGGGAGGTTGAGCAATGTCATGGGTAATGTCTGCTAAATACATGACTAAATAAGATGTTAATCCAATAAATGATTTGACAAATGATTAATAGTAACAATTACAGCTATTTGCAATGTGTTTGCATCTGCAGCCACTAAACCTGACATCTGCTCATCATAGATATGAATGGAATTCATACATCATCTATCCAGTAACTACATGGTCCATTTATTCATTCTTTTGAGTTGCAACTGTTACAATATATAGGGGGTTATTTACTTAAACAGAATTTTTTATGGTCCGGGGTTTTAAAGGGGAAAACACGCCTTTTTCGTGGAAAAAAAACCTGACATTTTTCGAGACATTTTTAACATTGCAATTGCTCCAATTGTACTGGAAATTCTGCATTTTGGACTAAAATCATAAAAATTTTGAAAATCTTTGAAAAAAATGTTTTGGATTTGAGACTTTTTCTGATTTGATGCCCGAAACCAAGAAATCTTTGGATTAATGAACAAAACCCAGTTCAGATCAGGATATCTTCAAAATGTCAACATCTGCCATTGACATATACTCGGCAGGTCTGAGTTGGAGACTTTTTTATTCGGACTTTTAGCACCATCAGGGTTTAATTAATCTCGAAAAATTTGAGGTTTGTTTCTATGAAAAATTGTGGTTTTTTTCCCTTTAAAAGTCCAACCAGAAAAAAATCAGACTTTAGTAAATAACCCCCTTATTGTACTGCAATGTGCTGTGCCAACATATACTCACAAACAGCCTTGGAATTAGGGTAGGCCAGTAACTAATTAGAACTGCCAGTCACTCTTTTTTTAGGCTACAACCTCTGGGCTTGTGCCTCTCCTGATGATCAATCTTGAATAAAAGGCAGAAGGTTGAAGGGGATTTAAAAGAAACATGTTGGCCCTGATGTTTAGAAACTGTTTTATAGCAGCATGAATAAGAGACAGAAGAAAGAATGGAACAATGGGATAGCCAGAATCAATGGCAGTTCATTGAGATTTTTATAGAGGGCACTAATATGATCCTGTTACAACAAATTAAAGTGGAGTCAACATGGACTGATTGTGTGTGGATGTTTTTTAACCATAGCTTTGACAGATATAGGCTTGATGTCAGCAGAACATTTGACTTAACCCCGTAAATAAATAGGCGATCAGAATGCCACTTTGTTGTTCTGCACTGGATTATTAAAATAATAGAAAAAATTAGGGATGCACCGAAAGCACTATTTTGGATTCAGCCAAACCCCCGAATCCTTTGCTAAAGATTCGGCCGAATACCGAACTGAATCGGGACCCTAATTTGCATATGTAAATTAGGGCTGGAAATTTCCCACCCACCCCTAATTTGCATATGCAAATTAGGATTCGGATTTGGTTCGGCTGGGCAGAAGGATTTGGCCGAATCCAAATCCTGCTGAAAAAGGATGAATCCCGAACCGAATTCTGGATTTGGTGCATCCCTAGAAAAAATTACATATATAGAAACTAATACCTGGAAAATTGGTATCCAGAAAGCTTAGAAATACTGCATTAGGAATTTTAGGGAGGTTGAGCAATGTCATGGGTAATGTCTGCTAAATACATGACTAAATAAGATGTTAATCCAATAAATGATTTGACAAATGATTAATAGTAACAATTACAGCTATTTGCAATGTGTTTGCATCTGCAGCCACTAAACCTGACATCTGCTCATCATAGATATGAATGGAATTCATACATCATCTATCCAGTAACTACATGGTCCATTTATTCATTCTTTTGAGTTGCAACTGTTACAATATATAGGGGGTTATTTACTTAAACAGAATTTTTTATGGTCCGGGGTTTTAAAGGGGAAAACACGCCTTTTTCGTGGAAAAAAAACCTGACATTTTTCGAGATTCATTATACCCCAATGCTGATAAAAGTCCAAATCTCAAAATACTCCATCTCAAAACTTTTTAAGTGGAGAAAATTGTTCAGAGCAGAGACTTCCCTTCAAACTACTGTGACTTGTAAAAGTTGTTATCGAGATATTTAAAACAAGAACTTTTATTCATCTCTATATGGGGGTACTAAAACCCACATTTTTTCTGGTCAGTTTCAAAGGGGAAAATACAACTTTTTTTGTGGAGGGAAAAAAATTCAAATTTTTTGAGATTAATTATACCCCAAGGCTGCTAAAAGTCAGAAACCGAAAATACTCCACCACAAACCTAATGTTTATGTAATGTAGAAGTCAAGGGCAGATGTCCCTTTTACAATTGGAAGATCTGCGCTGGGTTTCATATGATAATCCAAATAATTTGTGTCTTTTGGGCAATAATCCGATAAATTTGTGATTTTATCGAGTCTTGTCCTGCACCGAATTTTTCAAAATATTTTTTTTTTTATAAATACTGTAAAATTGTGGATGGTAGTTTGGTCAAATTTATTTTAATAAAATAATGAGAACATTTTGAGTTTTAGTAAATAACCCCATTACTGTACATGATACAATGCCACTGACCAATAATCCAAACCAGGAACATTCCTGCATTATGACATCAAAATTCCGAATTAGTTATTGGGATCATTCCTTATCTACTGTCTGTTATGCTATCACATAAATTGCCTGGATTTATATTTCTAAGGTGTTCAACTAATGAAGACGGAAATGTTCAGTAGATGCACTTGGGGTGCTAAGACACCTCACAGTAACATAGTAACATAGTAACATAGTAAGTAAGGTTGAAAAAGACACATGTCCATCGAGTTCAACCTTTTTTTTTTATTAACTACCTATCTGCCAGTTGATCCAAAGGAAGGCAAAAAACCCATCTGAAGCCTCTCCAATTTGCCTTAGAGGGGGAAAATTTCCTTCCTGACTCCAAAATGGCAATCGGACTAGTCCCTGGATCAACTTGGACTATGAGCTATTTCCCATAACCCTGTATTCCCTTACTTGCTAAAAAGCTACCCAACCCCTTCTTATACCTATCTAATATATCAGCCTGTACCACTGATTCAGGGAGAGAATTCCACATCTTCACAGCTCTCACTGTAAAAAACCCCTTCCGAATATTTAGGCGGAACCTCTTTTCTTCTAATCGGAATGGGTGACCTTGTGTCAGATGGAAAGACCTACTGGTAAATAAAGCATTAGAGAGATTATTATATGATCCCCTTATATATTTATACATAGTCATCATATCACCCCTTAAGCGCCTCTTCTCCAGCGTGAACATCCCCAATTTGGCCAGTCTTTCCTCATAGCTAAGATTTTCAATACCTTTTACCAGCTTAGTTGCCCTTCTCTGTCCCCTCTCTAATACAATAATGTCCTGTTTGCGTGATGGAGACCAAAACTGTACGGCATATTCTAGATGGGGCCTTACAAGTGCTCTATACAGAGGAAGAATGACCCCCTCCTCCCTTGACTCTATGCCCCTTTTAAAACAGCTCAAGACCTTATTTGCCCTTGATGCTGCCGACTGGCATTGCTTGCTACAGCCAAGTTTATCATCTACAAGGACTCCAAGGTCCTTTTCCATAATGGATTTGCCTAATGCAGTCCCATTAAGGGTATAAGTGGCTTGGATATTTTTACATCCCAGGTGCATGACTTTACATTTATCAACATTGAATCTCATTTGCCACTTAGCTGCCCAGATTGCCAGTTTGCCAAGATCCTGTTGCAAGTGCCACATCCTGGATGGAATTAATTGGGCTGGATAATTTTGTGTCATTTGCAAACACTGATACATTACTTACAACACCCTCCCCTAAGTCATTAATGAACAAGTTAAATAAAAGTGGACCCAATACGGAGCCCTGGGGGACCCCACTAAGAACCTTACTCCAAGTAGAGAATGTACCATTAACAACCACCCTCTGTACCCGATCCTGCAGCCAGTTTCCTATCCACGTGCAAACGCCTTCATTAAGCCCAACGGACCTTAGTTTAGAAAAGAAGTCGTTTGTGGGGCACAGTATCAAACGCTTTGGCAAAATCCAAATAGATCACATCTACTGCCCCCCCCACTGTCCAGAATCTTACTTACCACATCATAAAAAGCAATCAAATGACCTATCCTTCATAAAGCCATGCTGATTGTTGCTCATAATGCCATTCATTAGGACAAAATTTTGAATGTGATCACTTAACAAGCCTTCAAATAATTTGCCTACCACAGATGTCAAGCTTACTGGCCTATAATTGCCAGGCTGAGATCGTAATCCCTTTTTAAATATTGGAATAACATAAGCTTTTCTCCAATCCATAGGCACCATACCAGATGACAGTGAATCTGAGAAAATCAGAAATAAGGGCTGGTCTAAAACTGAACTAAGCTCTCTTAGAACCCGGGGGTGTATGCCATCAGGCCCTGGAGCCTTGTTTACATTAATTTGTATTAAAGCTTTTTGAATCATATCCTGAGTCAGCCACTGACTAGATTGAGCTGAACCATTCGTGCAGTTATTAAGTGAGCCTGTGAATCCAGACTCCTCTATTGTATACACTGAAGAAAAGAAATGATTTAACACATTTGCCTTATCTGTATCTGTTACAACCATACTGGTACCATTATTTAATGGAGCAACACTCTCAACCTGCATCTTTTTACTATTAATATATTTAAAAAACTGTATAGGGTTAGTTTTCACCTCCACCGCAATTAACTTTTCATTTCTTTTCTTAGCCTTCTGGATTGCTATTTTACAACATTTATTAAAGTGTTTATATTCATTAAATGCAGATTTGTAGTGATTCTAGTGATGCAGGAGATACCATTTGCCTTTGGCCTTGCACTTGATGTGCATAGTGAATAAGTGAATAAGCACTAAAGGCAGGAATGTACCCCTTTAACGTTTAGTTTTATTAAAGAAGAATTTAAAGTCAAATCATTGGGGACCCTATAGATATTCCAGTTGCTCGTCTGTGACCCCAGGTTTGTGCTCCTCTTCTTCTAAATGCACTATTCTGTTCCAATGTCCCAGGCATCCCCTGACTCAGTAAGAGACTCACATGTTAGAGTTTCTTTTGTAAATGTATTTGAATATTAGACATTTGCATTATTGCTTTGATTTAAGAGATTTGCAAAGGAACTCAATAAATCAGGGACAAAAAAGCAATGAAAAAAGTTCCCCTCTAAGCATAATTGACAGTAAAAATTAAATTTTAAAGGTTAACAAGCCCTCAAAGATTGCGCACTCAAGAACGAAATGATGTTTTATATAATTATGAGACCTGTAACAGATGGTGTCTCTTTTATTCTTGAATCACAACAGAGTTTAATTCCCTCTTTTAAAACAAATTCAGTGAATTAAAGTTAACATTAAGATACCACAAACTGTCATTCTGCATGTATTGATCCAAATGAGAAATGGGCAGCTGATGTGTAAGTTAGTTTAAAGGGATACTGTCATGGGAAAAAACGTTTTTTTCAAAATGAATCAGTTAATAGTGCTGCTCCAGCAGAATTCTGCACTGAAATCCATTTCTCAAAAGAGCAAACAGATTTTTTTATATTCAATTTTGAAATCTGACATGGGGCTAGACATTTTGTCAATTTCCCAGCTGCCCCAAGTCATGTGACTTGTGCTCTGATAAACTTCAATCACTCTTTACTGCTGTACTGTAAGGTACAGTGATATCACCCCCCTCCCTTTTCGCCTCCAGCAGCCAAACAAAAGAACAATGGGAAGGTAACCAGATAGCAGCTCCCTAACACAAGATAACAGCTGCCTCGTAGATCTAAGAACAACACTCAATAGTAAAAACCCATGTCCCACTGAGACACATTCAGTTACATTGAGAAGGAAAAAAAACAGCCTGCCAAAAAGCATTTCTCTCCTAAAGTGCAGGCACAAGTCACATGACATGGGGCAGCTGGGAAATTGACAAAATGTCTAGCCCCATGTCAGATTTAAAAATTGAATATATCAAAATCTGTTGGCTCTTTTGAGAAATGGATTTCAGTGCAGAATTCTGCTGGAGCAGCACTATTAACTGATTCATTTTGAAAAATGACAGTATCCCTTTAACACATTCTCTGTAATTCATTTTAAACATTTTAGCATAATACAGATGAAGCAACTTGGACTTGTGAGTTAAATGTGTTATGACTCGGGATTAATTGAAGAAACTGTGTTATCTAAAGACATCTTAACTCAATTAATGCCTTTAACCTTTTCATTTAGAAAAGAACCAGCAGCACACTGTGTTCAAGTTGCAAAAAGTGTACCAAAATTTATTAAGCCCACATCATACAAATAGGCAACGTTTCGGGCCTACCAGGCTCTTTATCAAGCCTTGATAAAGGGCCTGGTAGGCCCGAAACGTTGCCTATTTGGTACACAATTTTGGTACACTTTTTGCAACTTGAACACAGTGTGCTGCTGGTTCTTTTCTACATGTCCTCCAGTTACAGCACCTGACACTACAAGAAGTGTGAAACAGTAAGGTGAGCGCTCCACGTTTACAGTGATATACATTTAACCTTTTCATTAGCATACCAAAGCATCACTGTTCACAATGGTGAATGCTTTAATTAGATGGGATATTGTGACGCAATTTTCTATGTTAAATGGAAAAAGTGGGATATCTGGGTTTAGTTATTCTGTGTCAAACACACAAACCAAAGTGGCTGCATCAGTATCTGTGTAACATGATTAGTATATTCAAAGAGCTGAGGACCTTCTAGGGCTCGTTTAGGAACACAATTGCACTTGTGTAAGTGCAGTTAAAGTGGACCTGTCATCCAGACACAAAAATCTGTATAATAAAAGTCCTTTTCGAATTAAACATGAAATCCAATTTCTATTTTTTGTTAAAGCATTCATAGCTGTTGTAAGCGCATTTAAAAAATATTGTCTGCCCCTCCTCTATGCCAATGGCAATTACTTTCACTTTCCATTCAGCACTTCCTACATGTCACTGGTCTCCCACATTCCCCCAGTTCTCTTCACCATTTAATTGTGTAGCCAGGGCATGGAAATGGACATCAGGTCCCCCATTCTGGTGCACAAATAAGATTCTAAGATGATGCAAGTCTTGCCTTAATAACAGTGTCCACAAAATGGCTCCTGCCTGCTTGTTATAATTATGAATTCCAAGACTGAAGGAAACAAGATTCAAATAATTTATATAGTGTAATTAAAGTTCATTTTGCTTGACTAATGTGATAAAATAAGATTTTGAATAATTTGTTTGGGTGACGGGTCCCCTTTAAATAGGGTTGGGCAATTTCTCAGTATAATCAATATTTTCTAAAGTGGCAAATCAACGCTAGAATTTTCTCCAAAAATTTGTTCATGTGATAAAAATTGACCATTGACTCCAATGCATTTGACACTTTAAAATATAGCTATTGATTTCAATGCATTTATCATGAAAAAACACCCATTGACATCAATGCATTATGTGGAAGAAAAAAAACACAAGAAAAAATGCCTATTGGCTCTAATGCAAGAGAAAAAATGCAAGAGAAAAATTCCTATTGACTCCAACGCCTTTAGCATAGGAAAAAACATGAGGGGAATGCCTATTGATTATTTAAAACACAAAAGATAAAAAAAAACAAAGTTGAATTAAGTGCATTTTTGAGTGCTGTCCAAAATTTAAAAATCCAACAACATTGACAAAAATTGTGTCTATATTTCACCATTTTGTGAAATGTTCCATAGTTTCCCCGTTTTTTTGTCTAAATTGGGCAGTTTTGCTCATTGATGAAAAAAATGGCTGCAATCGTTGCAGAAATTGTTTTTTGGGACCAAAATGATTGTTGAGCACTTAATCCAGTGAGGTGTGGTTATGGGATATGTTATCAAGAAAGCTCCAAATTTTGAGATGTCCATCTCCATAGACTCCATTTTAATTAAATAATTCAATAAAGAAATGATTTTCTTTTTCTCTATAATTATAATACAGAAAATTTTACTTGATCCGAACTAAGATATAAGTAATGCTTATTGAAGGCAAAACAATCCTATTGGGTTGTTTTGTACAGTGCAGAACAATAAATTAGTAGAACAAATAGGGGCCATTACAATATTAGGTACAAATAAGTATAAACATACTATACACATAAATATAGAGTATAGTTACAATACATATTTTGTGTTTATTGTCAAGGAGACAGATGGATGGAGGACAGTGCCCTCAGAGCTTACAGTTTAAATGAGAATGTAACAAATCAGAGGGATATATAATGGTGTAAGTTACAGTGGCTGCCCCTGTCATATAAGTGTCAGTTCCCGGTTCAGGTGTTATGCAAGTTCTCCAAGAGGTAGTCTTTGAGTTTATTCTGAAGGCATGGAGGGAGGATTCTCTCCAGAGAAATTCAGAAATGGCATTCCAAATATAAGGAGCAGCAAGATAGAAGGGTTTGACATGGGAAACAGCAGAAGTAGTGGGGGTGCAATTAAGTGGTTGCTCGGAGAGGAGCAGAGGATTTTGCCAGAAGCATATAGAGAGATACGTGATGAGATGGATTTCATTAAGGTTTACATGTCTTTTAGTAGACTTAAGGTATGAAGATCGCTTATACAAAAACAGGTCCTGGATTGCAGATCCCATACCTGTACCAAAGCTTGCTTTAGTGAAAATTTTGGTTTATACACCAGGCGTATATTTGCGGTGATCTTCCTCGGTTTACCACCATCAAAGTTTTTGATGCCGGCGACTCATTCTTTGAGACCTGAAGTGTAGGTATGACCTGATTATCTCACTCAAATATTGTGTAAACCTCAAACCCAAAAATCTCAAAGTATAATGTTATGCAGGGATGTTTCAGCAAGTATATTCACACAAATAAAGAGATGCAAATTCCAGTAAATTAAAAACAAAAGATAAAGAAAACAGAAGAACAGAAGGAAATGTTCCAGTTAGTAAACCATTGATTTGTCCTAGTTCACACCGTCTAATCCTTCTGTTGAGCTGAGCCTTTAAAACTACCAATTCATTCATGTAAATAATGCATTCTATAGTCATAAATGTGTCCTTTGTCTCATCCTTGGAGCTATTGGTTTTGTTCAGAAAACAAATTATATTGTAATGTTACAGGATTCTGATTTTGCAAAACATTAACCCTCAAACTAATGTTATAAATATATTAAAGATCCAGTAGTGTCCGCTTGCTAATGCTAATGAATATACATCACCTAGTCAATACTTTTTTTGATATAATGCCATTACATTGCATTGCCAACATGTTTCTGAGACAGCCGTTAGTTCTTTTGCCTAACGATCTTCAAATATTGGGCCCAATTATCACTCATTGTTTAAAGAACTCATTGATTTTCACTTGCAATTCCATTCCACCTCCATTCTTTCTGCGTGTTTTCCTAACTGTAACATCTCAATAAATAATTTGAAAAAAGCAGTATAATGAGCCAACATTGTGAAAGTGTTAGAATGAAGTTAACGTGCTTTCAAAACAAAGGATATAGGTTCTTATTCCCTCTAGATCCTCCAAATGATTTTGTAGTCTGACTCTGCAACAGGATCCTTCCTCTGGTGCAAGTTACAAACAGTGTAATTGAAATGACCTTTTAAACACTTCTTTTACCCATAATCCCCAGTGTATCCACAGCTCCATCTGATGGCCAGCACTTCTTTTACCCATAATCCCCAGTGTATCCACTACCTTTATGGGTAAAAGAAGTGTTTAAAAGGTCCGAAACATGTAGTGCTGTGATAAAATAAACCCACATTTTGAAGACTCTCCGGTTTCTGTGATATTTCATGTTACTGCAGTGGAGATGGCTACTCTACTAACCTGTTGAAGAGTCAGACTACAAAGTAATTTGGAGGATCTAGAGGGAATAAGAACCTATATCCATAGTACTTCTAAATGCCATTCCCCAAGATCCCTACCATTATCACTGAGATGTCTCAAGAAAGACTGCTGACTGATACCCAATCCACAACAAATACCTTCGCTTACTCTGAAGCTGAGATTGCTGAAGTGATTGCACTAGCAGACACAACATTGTTGTTTTGTGTATCCAACACAAAGAATTCTACAACCAACTGCTTAACCTGTTCAGGAAAGAGCTGAACTTGGTCTCACACAGCTCAACCCTTGTGGAATACATAAAGTCTAAAAGAATTCCACGAGGACTACGTGCTAATATTACTCCCTTAGGTTGTGTTAATAACAAAGACTTCCTAACCAAATGGGAGGGAATTTGGAATAAGGCAAGCTTGGATGCTATGGTTCTGACTGTAGAATACCTGCAACCAGAAATCGCCAAAACCAAGCATGAGATTACTGCCTTAAAAGAAACTACCAGCCTGAAAACTCACAATCCATTAGAATATGAGAAAACCCTAAAAGAAAAGAACACAAACCTTGAGAAGCTTAAAAGAGAAACAGTCGCTAGAAAACTGAAGAAGTTTGAACGCGATACCCGGGACTACACACCTGGCACAGTGTACAGCTGGCAAGGAGGCTCTCCACTGCAGCAAACGCGTTTTGACAAGTTTGGACTGCCGAGACACCGTCCAAGATGAAAATGTGTTTCCTGAATAAAGACTGTGACCCCTCGAGGGAAACCGCCCACAAAAGTGACTTACTAAAAAATAAGAGTGAATACATTCCAGATATTACATCTTCAAAATTAGAAGTGTTGAAAATGTTGTCTTGCATGAAGTATGTTCACTATGGCAGAAAAAGAGTAATAAAATGTGGGGCACCAAATCTAATATCAGCAAATCTGAAAGAGATTCACTCAATGAGTTAGAATCTAATCCTAACATTGTTATTAAAAAGGATGACAAGGAGGGCAGTATAGTAGTAATGAACAAAACTGACTATATTGCCGAGGCTTTAAGATTATTGAATATACCTGGGCATTATGTCCAACTGAACCATGATCCAATGTGGGAATTTAAAAAAAGCGTGGATGATGTTGTTATGGGAGCCCTTGAAGCAGGTTTAATTAAGGAACAGACTAAAAACTTCCTAATTACTACACACCTACGTATTCCTGTGTTTTACAGTGTACATACTCCCTAAAGTACACAAAAAATTGGATAAACCACCGGGGCGTCCTATTGTGTCAGGGATGGGGTCTATACTTCAGCCACTATCCCAATATGTCGACACATTTTTACAATGTATTGTTGAAAAAATACCCCAATGTCTAAAAGACACAACTGATTTCCTGAGCCGCCTGGAGACAATAGGCAGCATAGACCCCGAGTGGATCCTGTGTAGCATTGATGTGCAATTGTTATACACATTAATCCCACACGATGAGAGAATACATTATGCTGAACAAATGCTACTCCTTGAACCCATAGCCCATCATAAAGTATATTTTCTATTGGAACTTATGGCATTGGTCTTAAGAAAGAATTACTTCAGGTTTGCTGAAAATTACTTTATCCAGACACAATGTAATAAAAATACCTGGTGGTCTAGTGGTGCGGTGGCGTGGACGGCCGCCACGCTGCCGCGCTCCTTCTCCTGCCTCCAGCGCCGGCGCCATCTTGGTTTCTTAGGGCCCGCGCGGCGCGCCTGCGCGCCTCTTAAAGGTACAGGCGCGCTGGCGTGATTATGCCAGCGCGCATTGGCGCACGTTTTGGCGCGAAATTTGAAGGTATTTAACGCCCATTCATACTACCAGGCAGTGCCCGTGATAGAATCTTGATTCTGGTGGTTCCTGAAGCCTTGTGCTGTCTGTTCCTGAGTATTTTGTATCTGCTATTCCAGTTTTGATCCCTGCCTGTTCCTGACTATTCTGATATCCGAATCCTGACCTTTGCCTGCATCTCGACTACTCTTTCTGCCTGACCCCATCTGTTTGATTACCCGGTTTGACCCTTGCCTGCCTGACGATTCTTGATATCTGCCTGCCTCGACCCTGCCTGTCTGACGATTCTCTTGCCTGCTCCATTTGTACCGTGACCTTCGGCCCAAAAGAATTTCTACCTGCTGTGCCCCTCTGCTAGCCAGAACATCTCGCCTTGTACCCCTCGTTAAGTCCAGGTGGCACCCAAGTAAGCTGAGGGCTCCTACCGAAGCCCAACGGTGGTCACACTACTGGTGAAGCCGAGCCGAGACCAGGGTACTTGGCACCTGTTCTGGTATTGGGTGCCGGCCGTGACACACAAGGCACAGCCATGGGAAGTAATCTCACCCCAAGCTACGCTAACATTTTCATGTGCATGTTAGAAAAAAGCATGATTTTGGAAAATGCGAGATTTAGGGATCAGATTGCCTGTTACTTTAGATATGTGGATGATGTTTTCATAATTTGGAAATCCACTGAGGTACTACTTCTGGAGTTCCTAAATTACTTAAATGAACAACATCCAACAGTTAAATTTACTGCCGAGTACAGTACTACCAGTATTCACTACCTTGATGTCAAAGTGAACAATGATGCTGGACAAATCACTACTGAATTGTACAGCAAACCCTTAGAAAGAAATAACATATTAAGGCCTGACAGTTTCCATGCCCCTAAAACTATAAAAGGCATTCCCAAAGGTCAATTCTTAAGGGTGAGAAGAATAGCCTCAGACGACATAAAATACTTGGAGGCCTCTGAGAAACTAATAAAAAAGGTTTGCAGAAAGAGGCTACAATAAAGACACCTTGTGTGAGATAAGGGATGAGGTCCTAGCCTTACCTAGGACGACACTACTGAAAGAAAAGAAAGCACACAAAGGGGATAGAAGGATACCCTTTGTGATACGGTGTCCTCAGTAAACAAATTGAATGAATCGTTAGAAAACATTGGTCCATTTTAGGACATGACCACAATTTTGGCCAACTATTCCGTGAACGCCCACTCTTTTCATATAAAAGAGGTAGGAATATCTCAAACCATTTGGTCAGAGCAGATATTGGGACACAGAAACCCACCACTAGATTCCTAAGTTCACCTAAGAATGGTACCTTCCCTTGTCTTAATTGCAGTAGCTGCAATTCTATCATAAAGGGAGACCACATTACACCCCCCCCACAATGGCAATAAAATCCCTATAAGACAATATTGTACATGTAATTCAGATTGGGTGGTGTATGCATTGAAATGTCCCTGCGGGATGCTGTATCTAGGACAAACCTCACACCTTGTGCGTGTTCGTATAAGTGAACATAAGAGGTCCGTAGGTGCTTTTAACCCAACTGAAAAGAAAACACATACAGATGAAGCCACTTTGGTTTGTCTGTTTGACACAGAATAACTAAACACAGATATCCCATTTATCTCATTTAACACAGAAAACTGCGTCACAACATCCCATCTAATTAAAGCATTCACCATTGTGAACAATGGAGCTTTGGTATGCTAATGAAAAGGTTAAATGCATTAAATGAGTTAAGATGACTTAAGATAACACAGTTTCTTCAATTACCCCTGAGTCATGACGCATTTAACTCACAAATCCAAGTGGCTTCATCTGTACACCTGTGGGGGAAACACTTTAATACAGCCAAACACAATGCAGCAAGCTTAAGGTGGATGGTTCTTGAACAAGTGGAAAGACCACAAAGAGGAGGAGACAGGAAAAAATGTTATTGCAACTCGAGGCAAAATGGATGGATAGGTTAAATTAATGAGGCCTGGAGCCTGAAATGCTTTTTGTAAAAAAGTTTTTATTTAAACGTAAAACATTAACTTATATATATCTTTTACAGTGGAAAACTCGTTGGATGACTCTGAATACATACAAACTTTGTAACAGATCTAAAGTGGTGAGGAAAACCCTTATTACTATTGATCCATTTGTAACATTACTAAGAAGTACTATTGGTGTTTTTTGAATAGATGGCAACATAGTATTCATATGCTTGTAATTATGCTGATGCATTCTTTCCGCTGGCCACCAGATGGAGTTGTGGATACACTGGGGATTATGGGTAAAAGAAGTGTTTAAAAGATCATTTCAATTACACTGTTTGTAACTTGCACCAGAGGAAGGATCCTAGAGGTCCGAAACATATAGATAAAATAAACCCACATTTTGAAGACTCTCCGCTTTCAAAACAAAGATGTTTATTGTGTTTGCAGTTGATCACTACTTGCAATTTCTGCTGAAGTTATCAGAAACAGGACAAAAAAACAATTTTGTTATTTCCAGTTTGTGCCAGCAGATCCAATCATACCCCTGGTGAGATACTGAGTGCTGAGTTATAGCAAAAAGCTGTCCTCTAATCAACAAGGTTCTTAAAACTAATATCAAACAAGCTTATGTCGAACCAAAGATACGATATCCCAGTCCATTTCAATTTAATAACACAGAAATCAGGTTAACAATAAAGTTACAGTTTTAGAATTATGCAAGCATATGAATTCAATCATTTCTGTACAATCCATTTAAAAAACTAGATAGATCGTAAGCTTTTGGGGACAGAGATATGGTTTTTGCACCCATACATGCTCCTTGCAGTTGTGAGTATTTGTAGGGAATACAGCCTCCTCTGAGGAATAGTTCATGCATCAATGTAGGGAACCCTGGAATTACCAACAACTTGGGCATGATGTATGTATGTATGGATATTTTTATTTGTAAAGAGCTCCTTGAGGGCAAACCACTGTACAACAAAACAGTAAATTAGTAGTAACAAACAAGGGATCATTGGAATAAAAAGTAACAATAAGTGCATTATAAAATACAATTCACATAAATATAAAATATAATTACAATGCAGATTAAGTGCTCAGTGTCAAGGAAACAAAAGGCTAGAGGACCCTACCCCGTAGGGCTTACAGTCTAAATGAAAGGGTAACATACAGACAATAGGGATGGGCGAATTTGACCCGTTTCGTTTCGCCAAAAATGTCGCTGACGCCCATTAAAGTCTATGGGCGACAAAAAAATTTTTTTGACACGCGTCTTTTTATTTTGACGCACAACACCATGCAAGTCTATGGGCGTCATTTTTTGGAGAAACAAGGTGAAAAAATTCGCCCATCCCTAACAGACACAATTCAATTATCAATTATGTTGATATTAATGTGCACTACCATGCCTATTCTGCAACTTGTACAAGATTCACAGAAATACAAACACTATATCAAAGTCCGATTTTATCGAAAAATGTTTTGCTACAAAACTCCGATCAAATCTGCTGGGGTTTTTTACCCGTATTTATTATTACATTTTCCCAAATATTTGCTTTGTGGGAAAAAATCTGATTTTCACGATATATTTGGATTTCTTTCTTATGCATTTTTCCCCGAAAACTTCGGGGAATTGCAAAAAACCCAGCACACATCAAAAAATCATAGGGACTTCTCCCATTGACTTATATGCAGCCTGGACAGGTCTGAGATGCCAGATATACTGATTTGGACTTTTCCATCCTCGGAGTTTAATAAATTCAAAAAATTTGTGATTTTTTTAAAAGTCAGATTTTATAAAAATAAAAGTCATATATAAAAAAAATCACTATGGGGCAGATTTACATAGGGTCGAATATCGAGGGTTAATTAACATAAAAAACATTAGAAAGCCTATGGGGACCTTCCCCGTAGGCTTACATGGACTTCGGTAGGTTTTAGGTGGCGAACTAGGAGGTCGAAGTTTTTTTTTTAAAGAGACAGTACTTCGACTATCGAATGGTCGAATAATCGAACGATTTTTAGTTCAAATCGTTCGATTCGAAGTCAAAGTCGTAGTCGAAGGTCGAAGTAGCCCATTCGATGGTCGAAGTAGCCAAAAAATCGAAATTCGAAGTTTTTTTTATTCTATTTCTTCACTCAAGCTAAGGAAATGGGCCCCTAAATGTCATATATGTGTGCCAATCAAAGATCTGTGGCTTTGTTTATTGTGCCTCACCCATAGTTCTTATGTAACTCTGAGAGGCAGATTTAGCAAGGGTCGAATTTTGAAGTGGAAAATACTTTGAAATTCGACCATCAAATTGAATACTATGAAATTCAAAGTTGAATTCGTAGGATTTTTTGCATCGTACGATCGTATTCCGATCATACGATCGTACTCCGATCGTACTCCGAATCGTATGATTCAAACGATTTTATCCTACGATCGTACGATTTTCCTTCGAATACAAAAAACTAACATAGCACTTCGGAAGGTTTAAGTTGGCGAAGTATTGAAGTCGAAGTTTATTTAAAGAGACAGTACTTTGATTATCGAATGTTCGAATAGTCAAACGATTTTACTTCGAATTGAAGGCTGAAGTCAAAGTAGACTTGATGATCGAAGTATCCAAAAATTACTTTGAATTTCTAATCTTTTAACTTCGAAAATTCCCTCGATTTCACTTCGACCCTTGATAAATCTGCCCCTAATAGTTACATTAGATAAAGACCAACCCAGACAGCAATACAGAAATGCAGTGTAAATGAGTCTTTCAGGTTGTTGATTCTGCTTTTTGTCTTGTGAGAGACCTGCACTGATACTTAGGGGCTGATTTATTAATGTTCAAGCCTCCACACTCCAGCAATCCTTTAGTGAAACCTCTTGTGAGTTCCTGAACTCACATGTGGTTTCTGTATCGAATTACCTTGGCTTGTTACAGATCATCTTTCTTTCCTTTCTCTGAGCACGTTTTCTCAGTACCTAATATCGGCTAAGCATTTATTTATTTATTTTTATTTTTAAAACCTGTTCATACAAAAAAAAAAAAAAAAAAAGCTCAGCAGCAAGCCGATGCACTCAAATTATAAAAAAGAGAAGAGAAAAAAGAACCTTGTTTTGTGACTGTGAATTGCCTTCAAAGGTTAAAACCAACCCTCACTTCTATAGACCGTTTATCAATTTACCATCAATTTTTTGGTTTATCGTTTACCAACTTTTTCATTCACCAATCAGTTAATACATATATGTCAATTTCTCACCTTGTGCCAATAAATATAAAGTGCATGTGCTTAAATAAATACAACCAATAAAATATTGATTGTCACTACACCGGCTCTGTGTGTATTTTATCAATTAATAATTCTATAAAGAAGCTAGTACCAATTAAATTAGCAAATTCTTAGTATTATATTAGTTAACTAATGAATTACAATTGATTAATATAAGTTATACAGTGCCTGTGCTGCATTGGTTGATAAAAAAAACCTCTTAATTCATATTTATTGTGATAGTTGAGGTAATAAATACGAAAAGTGACCAGTGCTAATGATAAAAAAGTTGATTGAGTAAATTTAAATTAGTGCTTCTCAGTTGCAGATTAACCCAACCACTCCTTGAGAATAAGTGAGGAATTATGAAAATAGATAGTTGGTGGAGTTGCTCCCAAGATTTCTAGTTATGATTTGGCATCATCTATGTGGACTGGCAGCCTACAGGAGTCTCTGTTTGTAGTGCACCTGATATTTATGCAACCAAAACTTTCCTCCAAGCCTGGAATTCAAAAATAAGCACCTGCATTGAGGCCACTAAGAGCAACATCTAAGGGGTTGGTGAGCACCACGTTGCCCATGAGCCACTGGTTGGGGGTCACTGTTCTAGTCCATGGAATCAATGACAATTTATTAACATAAAATTCACTTGGTGTCATCAGTAGGGGCTATGACTTCATGAATAAACCCATGATATAAACAACTGGGTTAGGATTAAATAGTTTGTAAGAGGGCCCAGGGGCATATATTAGCATGTAGAAGAGCCAAACCTAGTACTGCTCCACCTCCTTTCCAAGAAACCTTTGTTAATATTCATAGAGTTTCTACATTTTAACACATGCCACTTGACGTATTTATATCACAAAAACTTCTGTCGGTTTTCTCTAGTAGGTTTAATTCATGATATGCTACAATATAACTGTATGAAAATTGCCTGCCAAACAGAGCATGCTTTTATCTGATATGATTTATTGCCCAAAGCTCCTCAGACATTGAATGATGAGACCGTGTTGGAGCCACCAACTCTCAGTTTATTTGAAAGCAACTGCTGTGAAGTAAACTGTATTAAATTTTAGCAACCATTATATCAAACTGACAGCCATTTATGATTACCAGGAACCCAAACATCTTCTTAAATAATTCTACTGATGTGTGTTACATGGGGAGGAATTGTAAAGATATAATAGATACAACAAAAAATTCCAAGAAAGGCAAAATACTGGCTTATGTGTGAAATATATAGTTCAAGTGAGTGTTTATTAGAATAGGATATCATTCAAAATAATAAATTAGAAATGATGTATTTCAGTGTTAAATGTACCATTCCATGGTCCTTAGTTAGTTGTAAATGACCAAAAACTTCTATCGTCTTGTTTAAGGTAATGCATACCAATATAAATATATGACTCAGATGGCTCACCTCTTTACTCCATTTAATTTTTGGTTCTCACCAGTCAGGGATTACCCGGGTTGCCTCCCCATGAGATATAAATTCTATTGTCTAATAGGGATGTAGCGAACTGTTCGCCGGCGAACTAGTTCACGCGAACTTCGACTGTTCGCATCCGCCGCAAGTTCGCGAACGTCGCGCGACGTTCGCCAATAGGCATTCGCGTCAAAATCGTTCGACCATTCGACCATTCGATCGCTAAAATCGAACGATTTTCGTTCGAATCAAACGATCGAAGCCATTGGATTGAATGAAATCATTCGATCCAATGGCTTCGATCGTTCGATTCGAACGGAAATCGTTCGATCGAACGATTAAAATCCTTCGATCGTTCGAATCGAACGATTTTCGGATGTTCGAAGTTCGCGAACTGTTCGCGAACTTTTCACATTTTTTGCCGGTGTTCGCGAACGGCGTTCGCGAACACATTGTCGACGGTTCGCTACATCCCTATTGTCTAATGTTATGTCATAGATAAATCAATTCAATGTCATTACTTGCCCTTTTAGTAAAACAACAACTTTGAACCTTGAAGGAAATGGGATGTAAAAATATCCAAGACACTTATACCCTTAATGAGACTGCATTAGGCAAATCCATTATGGAAAAGGACCTTGGAGTCCTTGTAGATGATAAACTTGTCTGTAGCAAGCAATGCCAGTCAGCAGCATCAAGGGCAAATAAGGTCTTGAGTTGTATTAAAAGGGGCAGAGATTCACAGGAGGAGGGGGTCATTCTTCCACTGTATAGAACACTGGTAATGCCCCATCTAGAATAGTTTTGTTCTCCAGTGCTCAAAAAGGACATTATTGTATTTGAGAGGGTACAGAGAAGGGCAACTAAGCTGGTAAAGGGAAAATCTTAGCTATGAGGAAAGACTGGCCAAGTTGGGGATGTTCACGCTGGAGAAGAGGCGCTTAAGGGGTGATATGATAACTATGTATAAATATATAAGATCATATAATAATCTCTCTAATGATTTATTTACCAGTAGGTCTTTCCAGCTGACACAAGGTCACCCATTCCGATTAGAAGAAAAGAGGTTCCAGCTAAATATTGAGAAGGGGTTTGTTACAGTGAGAGCTGTGAAGATGTAGAATTGTCTCCCTGAGAAGGAATTTATCCACCCCCGAAATGTTTTAACGTTGTTCGCAAAGCCGCCACAACAATTTGCCAGTGTAAAAATATTTGCCGGCATCCAAATAACGGACGCAGGTGTCAAAAATGGACACCGGCGTCAAAAACAAGACACCAGAGCAGTTTTGTGAATTTTTCACGGTTTAATTCGTGAATTTTTTGGCGAAGCGAGACGCCCCAAATTCGCCCATCACTAGTAATCATTTGCAATTTACTTGTTTCCTTTAGAACATGTGCACTTAGTAATTTTTATTACCCATTTATTTCCTGACCTTGAAATTCTGAAACTTACTGTGAATGAAAAAAACCTTTGTATTACTGGCTGTACAGAAACATTTCACAATCTTACTGCCTTCCAAACTGTTATATTTGTCGAATATTGTTAGAAAATGCTAATTGCTTATAAAGTAACTATTTAATATAATAATGGTAATAGAATAGCGTGATCTTCTTTATTATATTGGGGCAACTCTGAGCAGAACACATATTAGTATGCTTTATAACACTCTAGGGTTGAGTGTACAGGATCATCATCCCCAATTAAAGCAACCACTATCATTTCAGATTAAACCTATGACTCTCAAATGACTTGTTAAGTAGAGATCGGTATCAAGAACTCATTATTAACCAGGCGTGTATTTCCCTCAGGTCATACTGTAGATTTAAGGTTGGAAAGGGTTTTCTAAAACTGAGCAAGAGGTAGCTGTTTCATAATAATTGTAGATATTCCTGTGTTTGCAGAGATACACAGTTATTGTGGGTTATGTGAAGAGATTGCTTTCATGCCTTTGTTGCGCTATAAAACTGCTTGGGGCATGGTGGAGTAATGTCAATAGTTTCCACTCCTTGTAGAACTCTCTTTACAGGATATTTTAAGCCATGACGTGCAATAATTTGCTAGAAATAATTACAAATGAAGTTTTCTTCTTTCGTAAGCTATTTCTTTGTTTTTTCAAATTCTGACACTGGGCAAAGAGTGTTGGGGTGGTAGATCCCAATTCTTCTTAGGGGCCTATTTACTAACTAAAATTAACTACAAATATTTGGTTTTTCTGTATTTCTTTAAAACTTGAAATTTTTTAAATGTTTTATACAATACAAAACTGTCCCAAGTAAAAGCTGTTGAGGTCCCATAGAAGGCAATGGGACTGGGCTGATTTTATCGGACCATTTTTAATTACTTTGGTGGTTTTCAGATTTTTTTTTAATTTGAAATTGTCTGAGAAACTCAAATTTTTTTTTCAGATTTTTTTTTAAAGCATAATTTGGCATTTTTTTCCATTCATACTTTTAATAAATTCCATGGCATTCCTAGTTTTAAATGAATAGAGTTTAATCTTAAATTCAAAAACCTCTAAAACCACAAAACGTTGACCTTTACTAAATACCACTTGTGACTTTCTTGGTCCTGGTCTATAAATACTTGTGAAAGGAGGCAACAGATCTATTTCTGTTCTTGTATTTCTTGTTCTGCAGAAACAATCTAAGGGGACATTACTGAAGGGCGAAGTGACTAACGCTGGCAAAAAAATTCTAGCGTGACGTCATTTCGGTACTTCACCGATTTACTAACTGGCGCAGGCGTAACTTTGCTAGCAAAAGAGACTGACACTGACGCTCATCTGCGCTCAATCGCCAGACGAAGTTCCGCTCTGACAAAGGGACATAACTGTGCAAATTCAGATTTTATGGATTTTACTGAACGTTACCTCTTGCACCAGACTTGCCTTCGCCACCTTAGACCAGGCGAAGTGCAATAGAGTAGATAGAACTTACTCAAAATTTTGTTTAAGACCCAAAAAATGCTGGCGTCTTTTCCTTATTTTCAGGGTGATAGGCTGCAAAAGAGTATAACATTTTTGGGGGGTAACCAGCTTCCCCGCTACATTTCCTAACATATGGAACATAAACTATACACTGGGCTCATGTGTAGGGCAATATAACAACTCTATTTTATTTTATTAATGGTCCCTGGGCCTGTGTAGTGTAATGTATTTGCTGCAACATATACGTCCATTCAAATTTAACTTCCCGCTGTATGCAAATTAGCCAACACTAGCGCACAACTTCGCCAGCATTCGGCGCACTGGCCGCAACTTCACATGTTAGTGAATTAGCGTTGTCTGAGTGAATTTTCACCGCTTAGTAAATTTGTCCCTAAAACCCTAGAAAATAGAAGACCAGTTAACCTTGAGTCCCAAAATCCTTTTCTAAACCTTTGTTCTTTGATAATAAATGTTTATAGCATACAGTACATCTAAAATACCAATATCTACACCTTTTGAAAATTGAAGAATTATAAACTTCAACCTTGCTCTTAAAAAGAAGTTAACTGTTTACTTGGAGAATGCCTACTCTTTTGACTAGAACAAAATGAGCTTGAAGCATTGAAAATGTAAGGGTTAATTAAAGTGTGGCCTTCTTTAAGATCATTCGAACGAATTGCGGTAAATCCTTCGACTTCGATGTTCGAAGTCGAAGGATTTCAATTCGGCAGTCGAATATCGAGGGTTAATTAAATCTCGATAATAGACCATAAGTAAATCTGCCCCGTAATATCAACTATAATAGACCATAAGTAAATCTGCCCCGTAACATCAACTATAATGTTTAACGGAGGAGATACAATATGGGAGATGTCTTTCATGGTTTGGATAGGGTTCTTGATTCTTGTAAAAGTAAACTATAAGGCTACAAATGGCAATTCAATTCTTGACAATGTTGTGCTTCCTCCACTATTTTGTGGCAAATGTTTGGGGATTGCCCTTTCCAGTTTCAACATGATCATACTCCCATGCAAATGTAAGATCCATACAGAACTGGTTTGCTGAGATGGGAGTGGAGAATGACCTGCACAGATCCTTCACCCAACTAAACAGCTGTAGGATTAATTGAAATGCCAAATGCAAACTAAACCCAGTCACCCAACATCAGTGCCCAAACTCACCAATGCTCTCAGGGAAGAACTCAAATAAATTCCAACACAAAGGGGCACATTTATTATTGGTCGAATATCGAGGGTTAATTAACCCTCGATATTCGACCGTCAAAGTAGAATCCTTCGACTTCGAATATCGAAGTCGAAGGATTTACCGCATTTCCTTTGATCGAACGATCGAAGGATTTTAATCCATCGATCGAACGATTTTCCTTCGATCCAAAAAAGCTTCCCCATAGGCTAACATTGGTGCTCAGTAGGTTTTAGGTGGCGAAGTAGGTGGCCGAAGTTTTTTTTAAAGCGACAGTACTTCGACTATCGAATGGTCGAATAGTCGTAGTCGAAGGTCAAAGTAGCCAATTCGATGGTCGAAGTAGGCAAAAAAATACTTAGAAATTTGAAGTATTTTTTATTCTAATCCTTCACTCGAGCTAAGTAAATGTGCCCCAAAGTTTCAGCGTCTAGTGAAAAAAACACCCACCAATATTTAAACCATTATGGAGGCAAATTCATAATTATACCAACACCCTTGGATTAAGATGTTGGACAGGCAGATATGTAGACATTTTTGTTGCCATTTATTGTAAATGAAAGACAAAACTTATTTGCAAGTAATTACCAAGAATTCCAGGGTGCCGTCCAAGCATTATACTCAGCTGTGGAATAAGCAGATTTTAAACTGCCTTGGCCAAATATGTTTGTAAGCGGTTTCTTTCCCTTGCTGTGAATCTTAATTGTATCACAGATTCTTTGTTTTAATTTACCTGCAGCACATAAAATCAATGTTTTGGAGAATTTATTGCTGCAGAATTTATTCTGAGATTAAACTAAGCTTATTTTTCTTTAATGAGTTTTGTCATCCAAGATGAATGTAGTATAATCAAACATGCAGAAAAGAGTGTCAGCTTGTATAGATCCTACCCTTTAGGTTTAAGAGCAAGCTGTTTATTTTGTTTTCGGTTTCTTTTCCCAAAAGGCACAAGTGGAGGCCTAAATAATGAAAATGTTGTCCTACAAGACAATTTTAGGAACATAAGCTGAGAAATGTTGACATACAGTTGGTACTTCAATTTAAAGAAGACATAATACAAGAATAAATGATTCAAATTATTGCAGGAGAAAGTGTTGGATGAGATGAGCGTTCAAGGGAGCTCTGTTCTGCTTTGTTCCCTTGACAAACAACATCATTTGTTTTAGCTTCTGCTGATAAGTACGCGATTATTTATTTCTACAAGAGATTTTGTATGGATAAAAGTTAAACAAATGGTCTGTTTACAAAGGAGTAATAATAGGATTTGTTTTAAAATAGTCTCTTTTCTACTAAGTTTATAGAAGTGTTGTTTTAAGCCAGTGATAATGCTTTGAAAACATCTTGCCTTCTTTGTTATTGTGAAATCCACCTGATCACAGTAATTAAACCTCAAAGAAAAATCAGCCAAAACCATGACAAATAGGCCCTGTAAGGCAATACCTGTTAGTGGATGTTAATGGAGACACCCTGAATGGGTCCTCAAGGAAGATAGTCAGAATGAGCTCCTGACTAATTGTGATTCACAACAGATCAATTGAGCATTCTGAGCTTATGTAGAACGTCTGTATTGAGGTCAGAGGACGCAGCAGGTTTTTCAAAACTTCACACATTATGGGGCAAATTCACTAAGATGTGAAGTTGCGCCAGGCGCAACTTCGCCGCACTTCGCCAGGCGTAGTTTTGCCAGCGCTCCGCAAATTCACTAAAATCCGAAGTTGCGCTCAGGGGTAGCGTAAGGTTGCGAAGTTGCGCTAGCGTTGATTCGCTATGTAAAGCGAAGTTACGCTAGCGAAGGCTAATTTGCATAAGGCGCGAAATTCAAATTTCAATGGAGGAACACGTATCAGCACTACAAATGCCTAGAAAACCTTCAAATCAGCAAATAAAAATTTTATTTTTCCCTACACATGTGCCCACTGTCTAGGTAAGTTGCCATGAGTCAGGAGATGTAGGGGGGAAGGAGGGGAGCCCCAAAAATATTTTCGATCTTTTTCAGCCTATCACCCATCATGTAGAAAACACACCAGCGTTTTTTGGGACTTATAAAAAAATTTGACTTTTTTTTAAACAATCCCATCTACTCTATTGCACTTCGCCAGGTGTGAGGTGGCGAAGGAAGTCTAGCGTAAAAGGTAGCGTTCAGTACACTGCGCAAGTTAGTGAATTTGCGTAGTTACGTCGCTAGCGAAAATTCGCCTGGCGTAAGGATGCGAAGTAACACTAGCGAAACTACGCCAGCGTTCGTTCGTACGAAAATGCCAAACGATAGCGAATTAACGCTAGCGTTCGGCGCTTCGGCACTTAGTGAATTTGCCCCTTATTGTCCAGACAACATGCCAGAGCTTGCACACATTCATCAATTCAGGCAGCATAAATGTCCCAATTTCTCAACAGGGTTAATGTGCTACATTACCTCCATGACACCTTGGGGTATATTTATCAAAGAGTGAAGTTAATAGTGAAGTTCCGCCACTAGAGTGAAATTCTGCCACTCTCCATTCATTTTCTATTCTATTATAGGCGTATTTATCAGAGGGTGAACTTTCACTTCACCCATTGATAAATACGCCTTTCAAAATCCCATAGAAATTAATTGAGAGCTGCGGAATTTCACTCTAGTGGCGGAACTTCACTTTTTGATAAATGTACTGCCTTGAGACTACTTCTGTCCCACTGCCTTTGTTGGGCTCTCACAATCCCCACTTGCCCTCAACAATCTGACACTCCTCGTTGGAGTCTCCTTGTTTTTCCAGACAGGAATTTTCACAATGGCTGCAACCCGTGGCCCCACTTTCCTGACTATCACTGTACCCCTGACTGGCGAAGTATCCGCTGGAAGTCTACTTCCACTAACTCCTGGTTGGGGCTCTTACTTGACCTTTCTAGCTTTCCCTTGTCTATCGTGTGCACCTAGTACACACTATAACTATTATGCTATTCTCTCATCCAGCAGGTGTACTTATTTTTTTGCCTTCCTCTGGATCAACTGGCAGTTAGGCAGGTTAAAAAAAAAAAAAAAAGTTGAACTTGATGGACGGGTGTCTTTTTTCAACCTAACTTCCTTCACCCACTTTACACAACCTCTCTCAAACAGAACATAATGTATAAATGCAATGGGAGAAGAAAATCGGTCATGTGTGCCAGAGCAAAAGTATCATATGCCTTATAAAGAGTAGGCATCATCTGGCATCAAAAACAGTATAGAAAACTCTAAGAAGACCACTATTAAGCCTTAAACGAGCCAGCTAGTATTCTACATGTGCATGAAGAGATCAAACTGGAATATTTTGGTGAACCTTATAATCATAAACCTTTGTAACCCAAGCAAAGGGAAAATGATGAATTATGAATAAAATAATTGTAGAATCTCCACCTCTAGCAAGAAACTACCTTATGCAACAATAAAAAAATGGAGCAAGGTGCAAAGTGAAATAATAGTTATAATAATAGTAAACAACATACATTTTTGTTTTCCTAGAATGAACCACAATGAATGACTCCTTCCTATGTATGCAGTAACGCATGCAATTGGAGGAATTGCATACAAATGAGGTGAAAGGCACATAGTTTGCTCTGGAAACGGCCAATTTTGTGCACATACCCTCATGGCCAAAGGTCCCTCTCAGTAAATATGATTTTCAGACCTTCTCCAGACTTTGTACATGCTCAATTGTGACTTGCTATAGTTATACTACTGCTTGCACGCCATTCAGAATAGGCAAGATGGAGATCACCAATGGTTGCAAGGAGCAGCAAAGGGACTTTGAGCACATCCAGCCACTTTCAGCTGTAGCATAGCAGAAAAGCCTCCAATGTACCACATTATTTTAAATGCTCTGACCTGCAGATATTAGCAAGAGGTATAAGGGGACTGGAGTCTTCGATTTGCAGTTAGTTTATCCTCTATTTCTTTGCATAGTAAAATTGTTTAAAATTTGACTTTTCACCTCAAGACTGGGAGGAGAACAAAGGAGATACATTCAGTTAATATATTCAAACCATATCCAGCAAGAAAAAGTCCTCAAAACTGGTTAAAATTGAGATTCTTCTTAAAAACAAAATGGGGGTTATTTATTAAAGTCCAATTTTTTTTCATGGTCAGACTTTTAAAGGGAAAAGTACATTTATTTAGTAGGAAAAAAAAAACAAATTTTTCGTGATTTATTAAACCCCGATGGTGTTAAAAGTCTGAATTCAACTCAGACCTACCAAGTGTCAATGGCAGATGTTCCATTGAAAATCTGATCTGTGCCGCGTTTCATTCAATAATCCAAATATTTTGCAGTTTTCGGGAGTCAAATCTGAAAAATTCATACGATTTGGATTTTTACGATTTGGAAGTTTTTTCCCACACAAAAATTTTTCAGAAAAATGTATTTATATAAATAGGGGGGAAAGTAGTTTTCAGAAAATTGTGGCAACTTTTCGGATTTTGATAAATAACCCCCCCAATGTGTAATGTATTCAATTATTCATAATTTATTAATAATAAATTATAATAACATTAAGGGGCCGATTCACGAAGGGTCGAATATCGAGGTTTAATCAACCCTCGATATTCAACTAGGAGCTAAAATCGTTCGACTTCGAATATCGAAGTCGAACGATTTTGTGCAAATCCTGCGATCGATCGATTGCGACCTTCCCCATAGGCTAACATTGACTTCGGTAGCTTTTAGCTGCCGAAGTAGGGGGTCGAAGTTTTTCTTAAAGGGACAGTACTTCGACTATCGAATGGTCGAATAGTCGAACGATTTTTAGTTCGAATCCTTCGGTTCGAAGTCGTAGTCGAAGGTCGAAGTAGCCCATTCGATGGTTGAAGTAGCCCAAAAAAAACTTCGAAATTCGAAGTTTTTTTCATTCGAACCCTTCACTCGAATTTAGTGAATCGGCCCCTTACTTTGTAAAAAATATATCCCATTGGTTTCAGGGCAATGGGAGGATGAAACCAAAATCCGGAGAGGCAAATCAATAATTTTATCAAATGCAATAATTCCCTATTTTCACTTCCACATTATATTATACTCAAATAGACTAGTGGCATACATGGCAATTCTTTAACAATGGAGAAATGCCCTGACCCAGCTGGCACAGGGAGTTTTAGCCTTACTTTTTGCCTATAAATATGCTTAAAAAATGCAATACAAATGAATAAAGAGCAGCAAAAGAACACTTTGGTAAACTGTATCGAGCTTTATTTTCACTCTTCTAGAAATGTAGTTGAACATGTGTCACAATGGTTCACTTGTTCTACACCTAGAAGAAATAATCCATGCAAATGAACAAAGAACATATTTAAAAACTTCACAAAAGTCATATCTATCTACAGGTATGAGAACAAAAACATTTCTTAAATAACTTGCTGTCCACTAGTGATGGGCGAATAAATTTGCCAGGAGAAATTACGTCAAAATGGAAGCAGGCGCTAAAATTCGTGTTTTGCGAATTTTTCACCATTTCACAAATTTCGCAGGAAATTAGAGAATCTTTTGGCCAAGCGAAACAGGACAAATTCGTCCATGACTATGGTTCATTGGAGAAAATAAAATATGTTATCCAGTAGACAATATTAGAAGTTTCTTCTGCTTTCTCCTCTACTTTACGTTTCCCTATGCAGGAAATTGGGGAGTGACCTTATAGAATGTATTTTCTCTTTACAAAGAGCATAATAAAATCTATACAAATGATTTGTAGGATATTAAATCAGCATGAATTCTCAGTGCCAACACATCCTACAAACCCTGAGGTTTAGCCTCTCATACACATTCAGGTTCAGTTCTCTACAGTCTGTGCTATTACATTGCTGCAATACTAGAATCTAATGTAATGCAAGATTGTCGCAGAAGGGAGTTCAATATGATGATGCAGTAATGATTCATGGCTTAGAGCCCGAGGTGTCTCTTTCATCTCCTTGCCAAGTAATCAATTGCTTTCTGTTGGCATCTCACAGACTGACTGATAGCTTACACTTCCTGAGTAGTGCGCTATTGTACAATTAAAGCTAGGGAAAAAAATATATCAAGTCAATCGTGTGGGACAATAAAAAAAATGATTGTCAAATTCCTAGCATGGTAATGAAAGTGACTACGGATATCCCAGCATCTTGTTGATTTCAACAGTAAAGGCCATGTCTTGAATATTTTGTCACATAGAAGAAAATAGAACAGAACAAAAAAAAACCCCAGTATGGTAAAACAGATTTTTTTTCCAATAAAGCAGATTATTCTTTGTTAATAGAATATTTCGTAAAAACACAAGATTTCATGGCTTGCAAATGTAGTTATGGAGTATGGAGTAATACGGGTTATTTTTTTGAATGAGCAGATGGAACCATGTGCCTCAAACCAATCTAATTAGCTATTTGGGTTGATGATAAATGCCTAATGATACGCCATTAATCAATTAGCTACTTAATTAATAAAGTGGAAATAGTATTACAAAAAATCTTTAATGATCCCAATGACTACTAAAACCATCAGTATCTAGATTAAGGGGCCGATTCACGAAGGGTCGAATATCGAGGGTTAATTAACCCTCGATATTCGACTGGGAATTTAAATCCTTCGAATTCGAATATCGAATTCGAAGGATTTAGCGCAAATCCTGCGATCGATCGATCGAAGGATTTTTCGAACGATTAAATCCTTCGAATCGAACGATTCGAAGGATTTTAATTCAACGATCGAACGAAAATCCTTCGATCAAAAAATCACAGGCAAGCCTATGGGGACCTTCCCCATAGGCTAACATTGACTTCGGTAGCTTTTAGCTGCCGAAGTAGGGGGTCGAAGTTTTTTTTAAAGGGACAGTACTTCGACTATCGAATGGTCGAATAGTCGAACGATTTTTACTTCTAATCGTTCGAATCGTTCGAATACGATCGAATACGATCGAATTTAACCAATTCGATGGTCGAAGTACCCAAAAAATACTTCGAAATTCAAATTTTTTTTTATTCTAATCCTTCACCCGAAATTCGTGAATCGGCCCCTAAGTATTTATTACATATCCAGTGTTATTGGCCAAGAGTAGTGATGGGCGAATAAATTTGCCTGACATGTCATTTCGCGTTTCACCGCCGGCGAATAAATCGTGAATCTCCCGCGAAAATTCACCAGTCAATATCCAATTTTTACGTGAAAACTTTTGAATTTCTCGATTTTAAAGTGAAAACGTTCGAATTGCTCGATTTTGTAGTGAAAGCATTCGAATTGCCTGTTTTTTTTGTGAAAACTTTCAAATTGCTCGATTTTAGTGAAAAGGTTGGAATTGCTTGATTTTGTAGTGAAACCATTCGAATTTCACAATTTTTTTGTTAAACCGTTCTAATTTCATGATTTTTCTGTGACCTTTCTGATTTCACGATTTTTTGACCATCACTGGGCAAAGCGGATCTTTCCCCAATATGCTATTAATGAGCAAGGCTATATCGGGGGTTATCTGAAGGTTGGGCCGTACAACCGATTACGATACGCAATGGGCTCCGACGGGATTGGTCGGGTCAAAATCAAACTTGTCCGATTGACCAAACAACCCATCTCCGCCAGACGAAAGATGACGGCACTCACCAAACACAATCCGAAAATCGTACGAATCCTTGATTCGTACGATAGGATCTGTGCGTCTATGGCCAGCTTTAGACTCCTTCTCCCTGACCATTCTACTGGGTGGGATCCGGACCACTTACAGGTATAGCTGCCTGGTGATGTTCCTTACTGCTTGACTACAATGCCTTATGGGAGTCACATTCCTCAGCTGTTCTAGTCTATGATTTTACACCTGCCTATGTCTCTTATTGACTGTAAGTAAACCTGGGGTTATTAGTCTTGTACAAATAAACTATTCTTTTGTTTCACCATAAGAATCTCCTGGTATCCAGAATTTTCCTATTTTACATGCACAGTAGCCTGAGAGTTGTAGTTCTACTATACTCTTACTGAAATCTTCCACTTAGCGAAGGCCCTAGCCTGATGTGTTGAGTCACATGTAACCCATGCTCCTATCACTAACTGGACATTTACCCCCTTTTTGATCTGCCTAGCCAAATTTGCTTTAATCTGCATTGCAGAGTGGGCTAGATAAAATTAGAGGTTTATTTATCAACATGTGTATTTTATTTTGTTTCTGTGATCCTTATAGTAAAGCTTGTGGGGTCATGTAGAAGTCAGGGGGGGCCGTCCGAGCAAAATCGAAACTATACAATAGAGTTGTTTTACATTTTTTTGAACCTGTAAACTTATTAAAATTGATGTGTATAATTCAAATTGAAGGTATATGAGCGTTTTTTCATGGTTTTTAGCTGATTGCGTTTTTTTAAAAAAATAATGGGTTTTTAATAAATAAGCTAATGTTCCTGTTTTATTAAAAAAAATTCACAAATACAAATTTTAATAAACATGACTCCTTGTATTTGTTGCAAGAGCCTTAAGCAGAAGTTCAGTAAGATACTGGATTTTGGAAAACATTTGGCAATGTTTATGCAAAATACTGTATGTATAGTATTTTAAATTAGAGTTACGTCTCTAGTTTAAAATGATTTATAGTCTACAGCAGACAATGAGATTCAGGGGATATTTTAATTCCTCCAAGCATAATTTTCCCAGTAAGTTCTCTCAGAAGCTAAGAACAATTTTCAGCAGGGCTAAACAACTGGATGCCAAAATGCAGGGCTTCCCCTCCGGTTGGTGGTGGAGCCTTTTGAGCAGTGTTTGGGGGCTCAGCCTGGAAGCCAGTTTGGGTTGAGGATTAGGAATACATCTGAAAGCCCAGCTTGAAGGTCAGTTATGGTGACCTTGCTGTCCTAGATCTTCTTGGACCTTTGACTGAATGGCAGGACCCTGACCAAGGACAGGACCTTCAAGCTTGTATTTTGAAGTAGGACTTTAATTGAACTGAAGTTTAGCAACCACTGCACTGACCAGACTCAAAGTACAGTAAAATGTGCAGATAAAAAGTGTATTACCCAGAACATCCTTAAGCGTTTTGCTCTGGCCTTAAAGGATAAGTAAACCTTTAAAATAAATGAATGTTAAATTAATGAGGGGGCTATTCAAAGCACTTTTGTAATTTGCATTCATTATTTATTCTCTTTAAATTCCAAGATATTAAGGGATACATGTACTGTTAATAAGAATGAATTTTGTTACAACAGCGCCACCTGTTGGTCAATTTTAGACCAGTCTGACCACCAAGTAGTCAAGGAAGTTGTCAGGAGAAAGAAAGAGGCTGCTCTGATGTTCTTCTGCTTAGGAAAAAAATTAGAAACCTTTCTCAAATCTTTCCTAAGCAGAAGAACATCAGCCTCTTTCTTTCTCCTGACAACTTCCTTGATTACTTGGTGGTAAGACTGGTCTAAAACTGACCAACAGGTGGTGCTGTTGTAACAAAATTCATTCATATTAACAGTACATGTAACCCTTAATATCTTGGAATTAAAAGAAAATCAATAACGAAAGTGCATTACAAAAGTTCTTAGAATTGCACTCTCATCAGTTTTACATTCACTAATTTTAAAGGTTTACTTATCCTTTAAGGCATTTAATGACTGGCTATGGATATTGTTCCACCTGCTGATGGTCTGGGGCATGTGCATCTGGGCCCCACATTTGTTAGGTGAGATCTCATACTGGTTTGTTGCAATTTGCAGTTCTTATTGTCTATACAGGACAGGAGCAGTAGGAAAGTCTTTTTTCATATAATGCAGAGTCATAAGTAACAAAGTAAGTGACAAGTGCATGAGAAAAGCTCATTAATAAGCAGTTCTTTACATTTAATTATCTTAAAATATTGGTTAAGCTTATGTTTTCTCTTTCTTGGCAAAATAGTGTAACAGCATTCAGCATTTCTGCTAGTTTTGTCACCATCTGGAGGTTAACGTTCAGCTTTCGAATATGCATTCTGCATCCCAAGAGAGAGAGTATAATAAGAAAAATGTTATCCTAATTGAGAAATAAATCAGCGGGAATATTTAATCAAACTGAATTCAGAAGAGGTTAAGTAGAAGTTCACTTCTGTTTTACATTGGCTGCAGATGAAGTTAAACTTTTCCTTTGCTAGGTAAAACAATGTAAAATTTGACTCTGGCATTGCTTCAAGATACCTATTTTTTATTCATATTATTCTAAAGAGTTTATATGTGTTTAATTCTAACAAGGATCCCCATGCAACAACCCAATGAAAATTGTCACTTTTAAAAATCAACATTTACAATGGCTAATGGATTTAGACTTTTAGGGGCCAATTCACCAAGCTCAAGTGAAGGATTCGAAGTAAAAAAAACTTTGAATTTCGAAGTGTTTTTTGGGCTACTTCAACCAACAAATGGGCTACTTCGACCTTCGACTACGACTTCGAATCGAAGGATTCAAACTAAAAATCGTTCGACTATTCGACCATTCGATAGTCGAAGTACTGTCTCTTTAAGAAAAAACTTTGACCCCCTAGTTCACCACCTAAAAGCTACCGAACCCAATGTTAGCCTATGGGGAAGGTCCGCATAGGCTTGGCTAAGTTTTTTGGTGGAAGGATAATCCTTTGATCGTTGGAGTAAAATCCTTCGAATCGTTCGATTCGAAGGATTTAATCGTTCGATTGATGGATTATTCCTTTGATCGTTCGATCGAACTTTTTGCGCAAAATCCTTCGACTTCGATATTCGAAGTCGAAGGATTTTCATTCCCCAGTCGAATATCGAGGGTTAATTAACACTCGATATTCGACCCTTGATGCATCGGCCCCTAAGTATATGAGATAAACATAAAAATAAATAAATATTATCAACTTCATAACACTGGGGCTTGAAGTCTCACATGGTTAAGTATGAAAACAAAAATAAAAACCAAATTAGGTTAATTAACATTGTAGCTGCAGCTGTAGAGCAGAAGAACCACTATTGAGTTGGAGTGACTTTCAATCTACCAGGATTAAAACAAGTATACTATTTAATTTTCTCTGTTTCAGTTGCCCTTTGTATTGACTATGCTGGTCAATCAACTGCTGGTTTGATTATTCTGAAGTTGATTTGGCAAAACTAAACCAGACAATCCTAATTGAGTATATCCATGTGGTCAAAGTCCATCCTGGAATATCCAGGACATATTTCCATGAAAATCATGACATTTGAAAAAGTCAACATTTTATTTACAATTTATTGAATAAAATAGCAATTAATAACTACAGTATATGCCAAATATTTTCTTATTGTAGATGTGAAATATTCTCAGTGGTTTCAAATTAAAAAAAAGCTAACAATAGATCAAAACACCACTGAGTGAATCATCTCTCTCTCTTGATATCCCTGCTCTACAACATGTTTGACGGGATATGGTTCTTAGATGTGAAGTAATAGTCCAAATATTCCAAACACTTCATAATTCTAGAAATACAAAATAGACAAATCTAAATCCTGCAATTTTTTTCAGATTATCGCCCGAAAATCACAATCTTTGGATTATTGTACGAAATCCAGTGCAGATCAGCATATTTTAAGAATTTCTCGGGAGGTCTGAGTTGGAGTACTATTTTATTTGGACACCATCGGAGTTTAATAAATCTCCAAATCTCCAAAAAAAAAATTCTTCCCTTGACCTGAAAAAAATCTGACTTAATAAATAACCCCCTAAGTATTCACTTGGGATTTCAGCGTTTCTTTCCATCTTTTCTGAATACATTTTAAGAACTATATTCCAACATAATAATCCATTTAGCCAAGCGTGAAGTTTGGTAGAAGTCATTGGCTTTGACTTGGATTTATTAAACTGATAATGTTAGTTTTGAAGTACAGATGAAGCCACTTGGATTTGTGAGTTAAATGCGTCATGACTCAGGGGTAATTGAAGAAACTGTGTTATCTTAAGTCATCTTAACTCATTTAATGCATTTAACCTTTTCATTAGCATACCAAAGCTCCATTGTTCACAATGGTGAATGCTTTAATTAGATGGGATGTTGTGACACAGTTTTCTGTGTTAAATGAGATAAATGGGATATCTGTGTTTAGTTATTCTGTGTCAAACAGACAAACCAAAGTGGCTGCATCTGTAATAAGAACACATTTCATTACTTCCTTCATAACAAGAATTTATTTATTTATTTTAACCTTAAATACATGGGAACAAACCACATGAGAACCTGTTTGAAAAACAGATCTTAGCAAGTATTTTTTTTTCCAAAGACATTTCTATAGTCTACATTAAAGTAAGTTTAACATTTTTCCTCATCTCTTGTAAAGAGTAGTAATGCATTTTGTTCTTCAATAGGGCTTCCCCCCTTTTACAATACAATAACCCTTCATGAAGTCTGAACACATTATGTTTAGTAGTTCATATTGGTTATTCTGATAATGTATGGTACAGTCTGGTATGATCATTTCTAAGTGAAGCTCCAGATTTAGCAGAGCTGGGGTGATCTCCACATCTTGCAAAGGAGCTTTGTTCCTTCTAGCAATATACAGGTGAAGCCATAGGGATTTCATATTTTGTCACACCATGTCCAGACGGTATTTTTTGGTGCTAAATTCTGCCTCTAGGTGGTGCTCAAGTGCAATTCTTTCAGTACATTGCTTCTGATTGCCAAAAAGGAAGTGACGGAACTAGCTGGGGGAGGGCCCTGGTGAGGGCCGTGCGGGCCGTGCAGCCGGGCCCCGCCCCCACCCTCGTCCGTGCGGCGATGCTGCCGACTCCAGCCAGTGTGACTGCCGGGGGGCCCTGTGGGGGTGCGGGCCCTGGGCCAATTGCACCCCCTGCTCCCCTGGTAGTTACGCCACTGCAAAAAGAGAAACAAGAACCAGGAATACCAGCATGGGAGAGAGCCCTGGAACAGGGTCAGACTGGAACTAGGAAATCAGGAACATAGGAACGTAGACCAGGTTTCTAGCAAGTATGAAGAACTATGAACTGGCAGGGAGGGAAGCTAGTTCATGGATTAAATAAGGGCCCTCTGCTGGGAGATAATTAGTAATAGGTTGCACCTGCTGGTTAACACAGAGCAGCTGAGTATAATTAACAGCACCAGGGCTAGTCATGGGAACCTCAGAACAGGGTAAGCCTATACCTCTAATCTGCCTGAATAGTAAAGAGGTAAGGCAACAGGCTGCAATACAAAGGTCCCAGGTTCAAACCCAACTGAGGGATAATTCCTTACATGGCCTCCTTAAGAACTTTGCACTCTAGCACCATCTAGAGGCGAGATTTAGCACTAAAAATGGTGTCCGGATGCTGCAAAATCCCGGTGGCTTTATCTGTATGTTATCTGGTTGAGCACTGTAGAGGTATAATTATCTACCATACTGATACCCATATAATATACTCATAAATATGTGTGTGGGGTCATTTATCAACACTTGGCAAATTTGCCCATGGGCATTAACCCATGGAAACCAATCAAATTGCTGCATTCATTGTTCTACTTGCAGCTGGCTTTAAAAAGCTAATCACTGCTATAGGTAACTGCCCAAGGGCAAATTTGCCCAGTGTTGATAAATGAGCCCCACATGTGTGTATATATATATATATATATATATATATATATATATATATATATATATTTTCCAGTGCTCTTTGCATTTCCACACAAGTGTACAAGAGAAGGAGATTTGATATGAGATGACTAGGGGAAGTTAAATTCATTACTTCAGTACCAAAGAATTGAGTATTTTAAATATTTCCATACTGATAAATTGTTATTGAGTATATGGTTCTTTATACAGTAATATTAAAGTGCTTGTGAAAGCTGATGATAACCGTTGTTAGCGTTAGACTTCATGATCACCAAAGGAGAGGGGAAACAAAACACATATTTTCACAAAGTATGCAATACATATTCTGCAATTACATCTGAAGAAGAAGTTGAGAGATGTCAATTCATCAGATCAATGTATTCCCTAGTTCACTGTCTCCAGCCAAGAGGGTTACATTTTCTGCCATCACTGTGTAGCATTGTTGTATTATTCAATTGCAGACTATATAGAATGTTTGCCTTTAACCGAATAACAAGAATGTTCACTTCACTCATGAAGTCTCCTTGGGCGCCTTAAATACAAACAATTCACTGCATGTCTTTAGCAAAGTACCTGAAAAGAAATAAATCCCCTTTTCTCATGCCAAAAATATAAATTAAACACATATTTAGGATAGCTTTAAATAAGTCATTCTAAAATAAATGTAATAAATAAAATTTCAGTATGAATGTACTCCTTCATTTGTACAGTACATTACGGAGAAAACATTGCAAAAAAAATCAAGAACTTAATATAGAGTTATAAAGATTAACAGCTATGTGTTAAACTACACAGGAGGGATGGAGTCCCTGTCCTCTAGAGCTTACAATCTGGTTTGGTGATTTATGGTTATTAAATACTTTTATAATGGGAACAATGTGCCTCATAGCGTGCATAATGAAAACATATGAAAAGCAGAGATTTGTGGAAGTAATTTGATTAGCTCATTCCATTAGTTAAAAATGTAAATTACTTTTGAAAAGAGGATTAGCATTTTCTATTTGGCCCTACAATGTTGCAATAATCATTTTTCTTTACAAGCAGGCTAAATCTTTATAGAATTTTGATCCACTGGCTCTTGCTTTTCCAATGTTAATTCCATTCGCTGTTCTGCTGCCGAACTGTATCAGATCATAGCACTGAGGCAGCATGCTAATTGTTATTCACAATATGCTACGAATTAAGAAAAAATAATTACTTTTAAGGGTTTATTTACTAAAGTCTGATTTATTTTTATTTTTTTGGAAGGACTTTTAAAGGGGGAAAACACAATTTTCTTTAAAAAAAAACGTGAATTTTTCGTAATTTTTTTAAGCCATTATTAAAAGTCAGAATAAAAAAGTACTCCATCTCAGACCTGTCTAGTTCATGTAGAAGTCAATGGCAGATGTCCCATTTACAACTGGAAGATATCCTGATCTGCGCTGGGTCCCATGAAATAATCCAAAGATTTTGTGGTTTTCAGGCGATAATCCAGAAAAATTGCAAGATTACGATTTTTTGCCGAGTCTTTTCCTGCACAAGAAATTTTTGTAAAAATGCTTTGATAAATAGGGGGGGGGGGGAATCTGTGCGAATTTGGTCGGAGTGAAAACAGTGAAAACATTTCGGATTTTGATAAATAACCCCCTAAATCTCTAACTACAGTATCTTATATAGAAAACGCTGAAGAAAGTGTAAAATATAAAGTCATAATGTCAAGATACAGGTATGGGACCGGTTATACAGAATTCTCAGGATCTGGGGTTTTAATTTCCGTAATTTAGATCTCCATACCTTAAAGGGATACTGTCATGGGAAAAAAAAAAATTTCAAAATGAATCAGTTAATAGTGCTGCTCCAGCAGAATTCTACACTGAAATCCATTTCTCAAAAGAGCAAACAGATTTTTTTATATTCAATATTGAAATCTGACATGGGGCTAGACATTTTGTCAATTTCCCAGCTGCCCCTGGTCATGTGACTTGTGCCTGCACTTTAGGAGAGAAATGCTTTCTGGCAGGCTGCTGTTTTTCCTTCTCAATGTAACTGAATGTGTCTCAGTGGGACATGAGTTTTTACTATTGACTGTTGTTCTTAGAGCTACCAGGCAGCTGTTATCTTGTGTTAGGGAGCTGTTATCTGGTTACCTTCCCATTGTTCTTTTGTTTGGCTGCTGGGGGGGGGAAGGGAGGGGGTGATATCACTCCAACTTGCAGTACAGCAGTAAAGAGTGATTGAAGTTTATTAAAGCACAAGTCACATGACTTGGGGCAGCTGGGAAATTGACAATATGTCTAGCGCCATGTCAGATTTCAAAATTGAATATAAAAAAATCTGTTTGCTCTTTTGAGAAATGGATTTCAGTGCAGAATTCTGCTGGAGCAGCACTATTAACGGATTCATTTTGGAAATTTTTTTTCCCCATGACAGTATCCCTTTAAGTCTACTAAAAGCATTTAAACATTCATTTAACCCAATAGGATTGTTTTGCCTCCAATAAGGATCCGTTATCTTTTAGTTGGGATCAAGTACAAGCTACTGTTTTATTAATACAGAGAATTAAGAAATCATTTTTAAAAAATTTAATTATTCAATAAAAATGTAGTCTGTGGTGTGGATGATGGCTAGGGATGTAGCGAACTGCCGTTTTGGTGTTCGCGAACGCCGTTCGTGAACACCGGCAAAAATGCGAACAGTTCGCGAACAGTTCGCGAACTTCGAACACCCGCAAAATCGTTCGATTCGAACGTTCGAAGGATTTTTCGTTCGATTCGAACGTTTGAAGGATTTTCATCGTTCGATCGAAGGATTTTCATTCGAATCGAATGTTCAAAGAATTTTAATCGTTCGAACGAATGGAAATCGTTCGAACGAATGGAAATCGTTCGATTTTAGCGGTCGAATGGTCGCGAACTCAAATTGCGAACGTTCCCAAACGTTCGCCAACATTAGGCGGACGCGAACGGTCGAAGTTCGCGCGAACAAGTTCGCAGGCGAACAGTTCGCTACATCCCTAATGATGGCCTTTCGGTTCCTAGCTTTCTGGATAGTGGATTTCCTGATAACAGATCCCATACCTATATTGTTGCGTTTTCACTATACTTTTTACAGCACTGCTGCAAACCCACACACATATTTAATGCATGGACCTGGATCAGTGGGGTCCACCAGAATTTCTCCCAATATTCCCGTTGGCCAGCCCGACGCTGGTACATAAAACAATACAGACATTTCTTGCAACTGTTGTTGAAAGGCTTCTAATATTTCTAAATCAAATTAACTGAAGGTATTTATAATAGCACTCTAATACGCAACTCTGTATGCCACTGTACACAATAAAATATGCATTGCAGCACACCATAGCTCTTGCCACGCAGTTACGCATTTCATTTTGTTGACTTTTCCAACTCATTTTAATGCCGTATTATAAAATATATGCTGGCAAGGCTCATAAAATATACGCTGTGAACCATATTGGAGAATTTAAGAAATATGACCACAAAATAAATTGTATTGTTCTTTGTTTCTCTGTGTTCATTTTTTAGCTCCCTGTTTATAAGTCATGGTTTTAAACATACTGCTCTGGGTTTTGCTATTAAATATTTTGTAAAGTGATGTATAATTAGTTCAACTATCCATCACTCATTCCTAATCAACATGGGGAATTGGTGTTTTATTTTGAGTCAGAAGGCACAAGACCACCTTTGTTACCCAAATACCATATATACTCGAGTATAAGTCGAGTTTTTCAGCCCCCAAAATATGCTGAAAAACTCTACCTCGGCTTATACTCGGGTCAAGTGCGAAAATGGTCACTGGCGTCTAAGAATAGTCGCCGGCGCCTAAGAATAGTCGCCGGCGCCTAAAAATAGTCACTGGCATCCAAGAATAGTCTCCGGCGTCCAAGAATAGTCTCCAAGAATATTCGCCGGCGTCCAAGAATGGTCGCCGGCATCCAAAAACGAGACGCTGGCACCTCCAATGGGAGCAGAAACCCTCAATTTTTTGATTGAAATTTACCAGAAGCTGCTGCATTTCTCACCCTAGGCTTATACTTGAGTCAATAAGCTTTCCCAGTTTTTGGAGGTAAAATTAGGTACCTCGGCTTATACTCGGGATGGCTTATACTCGAGTATATACAGTACTTAAATCTTGTCCAAAATCTATCAAATAACAATTTTATCGGCCTCCGAGTCACTGTATTTTACAAGATTTTCATATATTTATTCACATCTCCTTCCATATTTTTTACTTGTGCTGTTCTTCAAAATTGGTTATTTATTGATGAACCCTTTTCTCTATGAAAAATGCAGCAGATGTCAAAAAAGCTTCAAAAGCTGTTCCTTAAAGACAGATTTTCTTGGATGTATTACAGCCCTGAAATTGTCTTCCATAAACAGCCTTCCGGACTTCTTGACACCTGCAACATTTATGTTGATATTTGTACTTCAGTTGTTAAATCCCTGCTCTAGAGAAAGTTTGGAATTCTTGCTCTGCTTGTAGAGGTCAGTGAAATGAATTAGTCATAGAGCAGCTAAAACTAGACCTGAGCAAAATGTTACTGGTGACACATTTCACAAAATAAATAACAATACCGGGAATCACATAATGACTTTTGTTCTGGGTACATTTACCTTTACTGACACTTCTGGTTATGGCACTTGAGAGATAGAAGGGACAGGTATAAGGGCTAATGGCCACCTATTTATAAAGCTTTCCACCTTATTTGTGAGCACAAAATAAGGCCTATGATTAAAGAAACAGTAACACAAAAAAAAATGAAAGTCTTTTATAGAACTGAGAATCTATTGTACTGCTAAAACTGTCATGTTTGCTTCAGAAACTCTACAATAGTTTATATAAACAAGCTGCTGTGTAGCCATGGGGACAGGCATTCAAGCACAGGATACACAGTAGATAACAGATAAGTACTACTATAGTTTATATAAACAAGCTGCTGTGTAGCCATGGGGGCCTCCATTCAAGCACAGGATACACAGTAGATAACAGATAAGTACTACTATAGTTTATATAAACAAGCTGCTGTGTAGCCATGGGGGCAGCCATTCAAGCACAGGTTACACAGTAGATAACAGATAAGTACTACTATAGTTTATATAAACAAGCTGCTGTGTAGCCATGGGGGCAGCCATTCAAGCACAGGATACACAGTAGATAACAGATAAGTACTACTATAGTTTATATAAACAAGCTGCTTAGTAGCCATGGGGCCAGCTTCTTTTCTGGATTTGCAGCGAATTTCCACATTTCAGCGCCTGCAAATGTTTTAGCGAAACTGCAGCAAAAATTCGCTGCAACAAAAACATATACATAAGCTATATACTGATGTAAATACCTTACCAAGCTTAAGAAGCCTGCACACACAATTCCCCTCAAAATTAAATTATATGATTAACTGAGCATTGGTGACCTAAAATAATCAGTTCACTGACTTAGGGGCACATTTACTAAGCTCGAGTGAAGGATTCGAATGAAAAAAACTTTGAATTTCGAATATTTTTTTGGGTACTTCGACCATCAAATAGGCTACTACGGACCTTCGACTTTGAGTCGAACGATTCGAACTAGAAATCGTTCGACTATTCGATAATCGAAATATTGTCTCTTTAAAAAATACTTTGACTTCATACTTCGCCACTTTAAACCTACCGAGGTGCAATGTCCTTATGGGGGCCTTCCCCAGCACTTTTCTAAGTTTTCTTTTTATCGAATCGTTCGATTCGAAGGATTTTATCGCTCGATCGAATGATTTTTATTCGTTCAATCACAGTACTTGTGCTAACATCCTTTGAATTCGATATTCGAATTCAAAGGATTTTACTTTGAGGGTCGAATTCGAGGGTTTATTAACTCTCGAAATTCGACCCTTGATAAATGTGCCTCTAAGACTTCACAAACATCTAGGCAGAGGCAATGGTCACAGTTGCAGTTGAATTGATGGGTCTCTATTGCTTTAAGCCGTTCCATCATTCTTAGTCCTTAGCCTGTGTTCAATATACAGTAAATGAGATGTAAACAAGCGATCAACAATGATTTGAGAAGTAGGCAGCAGTTCTATGCACATATGGCAAGACAAATGGAGTTTGAGCAACTTCTAGTTTTTTCTTTTTTTTTAAACTGCAGGTTTTAAAAAAATCCCTTACTTTGTCAAATGGGTTCTTTCACTGAGGGAGGCCATATTGAGACTATAACAGAGACTCTAATATGCAAATTTCAGGAGCATGCTCAGATTGTAACACTGCTTTGAGTATTCTACCCAGAATGCCTTGTTTTAGTAAACTCCTCCACTAGAAGTATCCACTAGAAGTGCTGCTACCTGCTAACTTCCAGCAGGGGGCAGCACTACTGTACAGCAGCTAACACACAGGTTTGGCTGATTTGAAAATAGCTTAGAAGGGTTGATAAGCAAACAAGGAATTTGAACTGAGCATGTGCGAGATTTCAGAGCTACAGTTGGCTGGGAAGATATAGGTAGGAGGAGCCAGTGAAATCCAAGATAGCTGCCTCAGCTAGAACTGCAGGGGAGATAGGGGAGATCTTGCAGAAGGAATAGTGAGCTGATCATTTACATTATACAAACAATTCTAACTGTTTTAAAAATCGGATTTCTTGAACTTTCACATAGTGTATTTACTTAGTAAATGATTTTGGTCATGATTGGTGCCCTTTAAGCCCTTCTGTCTGCTCTCTCATCTCTAGTTGTTTTGTCAAAGGAAAGGGGACTATCGTCTGTTTATTTTACTTGGGATCTTGAAATCCTTCATTTTGGTCTGAAGGTGGTCATGGATCAGTCCGCAATGATCCACAGCTGTTGGCATATGTATTTTTAAATCCAACTGATGGTCATTTGCAGCAAGCTTTGACCCTGTATGTACTGTTCAGCGAGCAAGAGTTCCTACTGCCTTCTATTATTCAGTAGAAAAGCAATTACAGTTGAAACTGGACAAGGTCACCAACACTTGAGGGTTTTTTTTTCATCCCTGTCCTTGGTGATATATGATTACTTTGGCTTAGCTTAGGTGTACTTTAGGTAGGGAATGACAAGTTCTGACACTTTCTTTTAAATTATATCATCTACACAGGGATTTCATCTGTGCTGAAGTATACACTTAGCTATGTTTTACCACTGAAAATGGTCTAGGTATTTGGATTCATTCATTCTCCTGGGTCAAAAAGTATAACCTTAACAATGGAGCATGTCATATCTACAGATGCCTTTCAGCTACTGTGTAACTCCTTTCTCTTACTTGAAATGTAATTGAGTGGATCTGTGACCCGCGGATTCTGTTTGCTTTAAAACTCAGACATTTGCAAATGATAAATGTTTTAAAAAACACACCTTCCCTTAAAGGGATACTGTCATGGGGAAAACATTTTTTTTTCAAAATGAATCAGTGAATAGTGCTGCTCCAGCAGAATTCTGCACTGAAATTCATTTCTCAAAAGAGCAAACAGATTTTTTTATATTCAATATTGAAATCTGACATGGGGCTAGACTTTTGTCAATTTCCCAGCTGCCCCTGGTCATGTGACTTGTGCCTGCACTTTAGGAGAGAAATGCTTTTTGGCAGGCTGCTGTTTTTCCTTCTCAATGTAACTGAATGTGTCTCAGTGGGACATGGGTTTTTACTATTGAGTGTTGTTCTTAGATCTACCAGGCAGCTGTTATCTTGTGTTAGGGAGCTGCTATCTGGTTACCTTCCCATTGTTCTTTTGTTTGGCTACTGTGGGGAAAAAGGGAGGGGGTGATATCACTCCAACTTGCAGTACAGCAGCAAAGAGTGATTGAAGTTTATCAGAGCACAAGTCACATGAATTGGGACAGCTGGGAAATCGACAATATGTCTAGCCCCATGTCAGATTTCAAAATTGAATATAAAAAAATCTGTGTGCTCTTTTGAGAAATGGATTTCAGTGCAGAATTCTGCTGGAGCAGCACTATTAACTGATTCATTTTGAAAAAAAAACTTTTTTCCCATGACAGTATCCCTTTAAAGACGTAAAAAAATAGGTATCAAAGTCAAATATGATGTAGTGTAGAAAATCAAGTAAACTGCATAACGTAGTGAGGCTGGAAATTATTACTAAGCCACTGAAATAGTTTCCATTAGGGATGTAGCGAACGTCGGAAAAAAAGTTCGCGAACATATTCGCGAACTTGCGCAAAATTGCGAGCGGTTCGCGAACGGTTCGCGAACCCCATAGACTTCAATGGGAAGGCGAACTTTAACATCTACAAAAGACATTTCTGGCCAGAAAAATGATTTTAAAGTTGTTTAAAGGGTGCAACGACCTGGACAGTGGCATGCCAGAGGGGGATCAAGGGCAAAAATGTATCTGAAAAATCTGCCTGTGTGTGCTTGGAAGAGATAGTGTAGGGGGAGAGCTGTTAGTGATTTCAGGGACAGATGATAGTAAGTTTGCTGGCTAGTAATCTGCTTGATACTGCTCTGTATTGGAACAAAAAAATAAATAAAAGCAGTCCTTACAAGGACTACTGTTATTGCAGCAGTCAGCAGATGAGATCAGAAGCAGGACAGCTGCCCACTGCAGCTACATACAGAGCACTGCAGTAGAAGGTAGATTACTAGCCAGCAAAGCTACCTAAGCTTAAATGTCCCTCAAACCCCTGCAGACTTCTGTCCCTCCAATAACAGAGCAGTATCAAAACGATTACTAGCCAGCAAACTTTCAACTGTCCCTGAAATCACTAACAGGCAGCAGCTCTCTCCCTACACTATCTCTTCAGCACACACAGGCAGAGTGAAAAAAAGCTGCAGGGCTTCGGTTTTTATAGGGAAGGGGAGTGGTCCAAGGGAGAGCTTCCTGATTGGCTGCCATGTACCTGCTGGTCTGGGGTGAGAGGGCAAAAAAAAGCGCCAACAATGGCGAACCCAAAATGGCGAACGTCGCGCGACGTTCGCGAACTTCCGGCGAGCGCGAACACCCGATGTTCGCGCGAACAAGTTCGCCGGCGAACAGTTCGCGACATCTCTAGTTTCCATCAGAAATGTTCAACTTAACAGGCTCAGTGTTTGATCTCGAGTTTCTGGTTTTCTCATATAAAATCACTTTGCTGCCGTGCAGATGTGCTAAATACTAATTCACAGCACATTCTGGGTTTAGCAAAATGCAATCTATTTTTTAAAAACATAGGAAGGAGACTGTGCTACTGCTAAATGTTGGCATTCTTCTTGGCTGATTTCCCTTTAATTCAACAGAACTGATAAGAACCCTAAGGGGCCCATTTACTAAGGGTCGAAGTGGATTCTAAGTGAATTTTCATATTCGAAAACTTGGAATTTCAAAGTAATTTTTGAGTACTTCGACCACTGAATAGGCCAAATTCGACTTTGACTTCGATTCAAATTGGAAAAACTTTGACTATCTGACCATTCGAAAATCGAAATACTGTCTCTTTAAAAAACGTAGACTTCGACACTTTGCCACCTTAAACCTGCCAAATTGCTATGTTAGCCTATGGGGACCTCCTAGAACCTATAGACAGCATTTGGCTAGGTTTTTAGAAGTCAAAGTTTTTTTTTTGGAAAATCGTTCAATTAAATCGTTCGAATCGAGGATTTAATCGATCGATCAAAAGATTTTACTTCGATCGCATATGGCCATATTCTATCAAAAAAAACTTTGACCTCAACTTCGAATATTATTACTGCAATTTTATGGTCGAATTTCGAAGTTTTTTCACTTTGAAATTTCGACCCTTAGTAAATGTGCCCCTAATTGTCATGGGCCAATAAAGAGGTCCCATATTGTTTACAGACGGTACATTTGTTGACTCAATCTATTGTCATGGATTTGATATTTGGCCAGATCCATAAATAATGGAATACTACAAATTACATAAATAGTTAGCATTTTAATAAATTTAGGTCCACTATAAAAGAAGGTCATGGGTGTCTTCACAACAAAGCAGTGATCTTTAAAACCGACCTATGGGCACTTTCTTTAGCCTATGGCTGCATAGTAGACTTCTAGCTGAATTATGAAATTAGTCTATTTATAACCAGCAAGTCCATTGTCAAGGGATCTTCTACTACTAGAATAGTGAGGTCTCAATACCCAGAGTCACATTTCCATGGTAGGGAACACCTCTACTGCCTTATTAGTGAGGACTAATATCTCCTCTAGGCTTGGGTGAATTTGACCCATATAGTTTTGCCAAAAATTGGACAGTCACTTGGACAGCCAGTTCCCCTCTACTGGCTGTCTAAGTGGTGTTATCTCTAAAATCTAATCTCTCTTCAAAGAAAGATGTCTTTACCTATCTCACACCCAATTCATCTGTAGTAACGGTAAAAGGAGGAAAATGGCCAGGTTTGGGTAGAAAGAAGTTGTTTTAGGTTCCATACACATTTCAGGAGGGACAGTTGTATGTACATGTGTGGGATCTATTATCCAGAAGGCTCAGGAACTGGGGTTTTCCAAATAATGGGTCTTTTCGTAATTTGGATCACCATACCTTAAAGGGACACTAAACCCTGCTGCACTTCTCAACCACATGCTATTCAGTGGTTGCTGGACTACACCTCCAAGAATATTGTAATATATTATCAAGGTTAAAGGCACATCAGGATTGTATTCTTAAAGCAACATTGCTCAAACATTTCCCCATCTCTCCAGGACCCAGGGCAGCATTAAAATTCAAAGTAATCCTCCAATGAGAATACTAGCTGATGTGTGTAAATCTGGCTCCATGTTCTTTGTTGCTGCAACTGAAAGCATTAAACACAGTTTCCCAGCACTGAATAAATCGGTCCTTTATCCCCATGTCTGATTCCAGTGTCATATAATGAAATAAAAAAAATGGCACAATATTCTCTGTGTGTAAGTTGATTCCAACAAAACACATTGGTCAGTTGTGGCTTAACTGTGGCTGCAGAGACTCAGATACTATAACTTGTACTGTGATCTCAAGACCATAATAGTCCACTTTTTATCATCTGTTCATCAGGGGATCTTTTTACTGGTGTTCCGGGATACTATATGATGTACAAATATAAAGCAAAAAATCCAAAAATAAATGAATATATTTTAATGGTGGAACTACTCAAAAAATATATAAGGAGTCCAGGTACACAAACCTTATGATTAAGTGCCCTTTTGGCACGAAACGCATAAAGCTATTTTTTTATTAATCGCACCACTGCTCTGCTGGTCCAGTTTTGTGCCAGCCAACACACTACTAATGATGTGCCCTGTATTTCTGATTCTTTGTAAGTGCAGCTTTAATTTTTTATAAAATAAGTTGTTGAATGGTATGCATTCATATTTCGTCATTGAACCTTGCATTACAACTTACCAGTTTTGTTGCTGGAGATTACATGATTAGGGGGCCGATTCACTAAATTCGAGTGAAGGATTCGAAGTAAAAAAACTTCGAATTTCAAAGTGTTTTTTTGGGCTACTTCGACCATCGAATGGGCTACTTAGACCTTCGACTACGACTTCGAATCGAAGGATTCGAACGAAAAATCGTTCGACTATTCGACCATTCGATAGTCGAAGTACTGTCTCTTTAAAAAAAACTTCGACCCCCTAGTTCGGCAGATAAAATATACCGAAGTTAATGTTAGCCTATGGGGAAGGTCCCCATAGGCTTGCCTAAGTTTTTTTGATCGAAGGATATTCCTTAGATCGTTGGATTAAAATCCTTCAAATCGTTCGATCGAATTTTCTGCGCTAAATCCTTCGACTTCGATATTCGAAGTCGAAGGATTTCAATTCCTAGTCGAATATCGAGGGTTAATTAACCCTTGATATTCGACCCTTGATACATCTGCCCCTAGGTGTTTTATTATAAATCTTTGTCACTAATGGGTGTAACAGGAAACAACAACAATAATGCCCATGTAATGTGCCTGTGCTCATACAAGACAGCCTTTGTTATTACTTTATTTACTGGGGGACTGCACGTAACTTAAGATGGTCATAGACACAAAGATCTGATCGTACGAATCTCTGTTTTATACGTTTTTTGGGCCGTGTGTGGAGCGTCCCATCATTTTTCCTGCCATGGCGATCGGTCGCCATGACACACTGATTTTGTTTTTTTGGAGAACAATAATTGGTTAATTAAGGGGATTTGAGTTTGGAAGTTTGGTCAAATTTCTTCTTCAAAAAAAATGTTAAATGTTTTATAGTAAAAAACCATAGTAAATAACCCCCTTATATCAGTGAAGAACCACTAGTAAATAATGATATGTTCTTTTACTACTTTATTTGATCTGAATGAATAGTCGCAGGTCGGGAGATGACACTGAACGATCGCTTGCCGATGTGAAGGTAAATCTGCACGTCTATGGCCACCTTAAAACCTTTTTATTTATTTTTTTTTGCTATGGTAAGTATTGTCTAAGTTATCTGAATTAAAATGTATGAACATATTCATTTTCATTCAGAGTAGAATTTTGACATCAGTTCATAGTCTCTCTCTTTTTTTTTTTAATGGAATACTGAAACAGTCTTTTAGCACAGTGTAACAATTATGCTCATCAGTTTGGAAATGAAGTCTCGGTAGATCTCCTCATCTCTGGGTAAGTTATCATGTTCCCTTTATCTGAACCCATTTGTTGGTAAAACATACGATGCCACAGAGGCTAATCTTAAACTAATTGTATTGTGTAAAATCTTCTGCTGGCACATGTCTACAATCCAGTGGCTCCTGTTTAGTGATTCACATTATAATAAGAAGCTTCTCTTAAACTCTGCCATCTGGCAAAGTGTATTCCTGTTTACCAATACACATCAATAATGTGCCTGCAATGGCCTTGGGATCTCATTAATTGTACAGATAATTGTTGTGCCAACACAGTGCCAGATGTCTACAAAAAGTTTCCATGATCTTTTTTTTTTCCATTTACTTTATTCTCCTGCCAATCATTATGATTTACCAGTGTGTTTTACACAATTCATTTCTGGGAAAAATGGATTTTGCAGGAATAAACAAATTGGCTTTAGCTGGAGATATTCAAATTCGAATGGCAGAAGCACATTTTAAATATGTATAATTTGCAGAGTGGAATAAAAAATGAACACTTCTCTTGTCATTTAGAAATATGGCTGTATACCAGTCTAGTTCCATAGGGAGGGGGTAATGGGAAAATACAGGGGTGCTAGGAAAGTAATCCAAGCCCAACGCCCTTATGGATTGTATCCGAATGCATGCTATTTTATTCAGCTGTCATCTTATTGTAAATGTCCATCTGCATTACAAAATTGACACGCGTTTCGTATATAAACTTTGTCAAGATTTCAAAGGTTAAGGGGCCTATTTATTAAACGTTAATTTTTTCTGGTTGAGATTTTGAAGGGGAAAAACTCATATTTTTAGAGGAAAAAAACCTTGAATTATTAAAGATTTATTATGCTCTAAAGCTACTACTTTGATTTGATAATCTGATAAATTTGAGTCTTCCGGGCAGCAACTTAAAAAGGTTGAGTTTTCAGAGCGTTGAATAGAAAAAGTCACATGATTCAAATTGACACATGATTTTGTTATGTCTTTTTGTCACACCAATAAGTATAATTGGTTAATTAACGGGATTTTAGTATGAAAGTTTGGTCAAATTTCTTCTAAGAAAAAAGTTAAATGTTTTACTGTAAAGAACCATTAGTAAATAACCCCCCCCTGAGGTGCCTATTTATTAAAGAACCATTAATAAATAATCACAATAAGGGGCCTATTTATTAAACTTAGATTTTTTTTTCTGGTCACGTTTTTAAAGGGGAAAAACTTTTTTAGAGGGAAAAGAACTCAAGAATTCCTCTGGTGTGAAACTGCTAAAAATTCAAATCTGAAAATACTCTAGCTAAAACCTGTGCAAATCATGTAGATGTCAATGACAGAATGGGAACATGTTTTTAACCTTCAGGTCTTCCCATTGACCCTAATGCATTTGGCAAAATTTCTTCAAATTTGTCATGAATTTTCAGCAAATCAAAATAGTGGAAATGGGCAAATCTGACCCCCTTCGGTCAAAAATTGATTTCTCTGTAAGGCTATAGTTTTATTGATAATGTTATTATTTTATTTATTTTCTTTCTATTCAGGCCCTCTCCTATTTATCCTCCAGTCTCTCATTCTAACCTCTAGCTGTTTGTTACAGTAAAATTGGACTCTACCAACATGTACAAGTTCTTTGTTTAAACTTTTAGGGCAACGGCAACATCCTGAGCCTGAGATGGAGATAATTGTCTTTGGGTGAATCCAACAACTGGAATACGCTGAGGTTTTTACTATTGCAAAGAATCGTTTCTGTGTGCTTCGTTCCGCATCCATGAAGGTCTATACTGGCAAGATAATTGGAATTGGGATAATGTATTTGGCCTCCCAACAGGAAGCATGTGTAGATGTATTTATTGACCACTGCATCATATGATCATAGAGACTAAGGGGCTGAATTATTAAACCACAACATTTTCGGGGCAAGCTTTGTGATGTCAATAATTGGAAAAAGTAGCAGGAATGTGACTCTTCCAGGATTTATTATGGAATAATTCCAAATACAAAAATACTCTAGCTAAAAACCTATCAATTTTGTAGAAGTCAATGGTAGATACCCCCTTTTTACAACTGGATTTGATTAGTGTTTTTTTTTAGGTTTTCAAGTGGTTTTGACTTTGGCTTTTGTGCGGCAATATGAAAAAGTTGCATATTCTGCTTTTCCCATTCACATCTTTAATTCAATTTCATAGCATTCATGGTTTTAGAGAAAGTGAGTTTAGATTTAGTGATTTTAAGAAAAATTCTAAAACCACTAAAATAAGAATGTTGACAAATAGTTCTCCATGTTTGGCATACGCATAAAGGTAATGAGTATTACCTTCTGAAAGTAATTTTTTTTACACCTTAAAACAAGGTCCAAGTAGTGATAAATGAATGTATACCCAAAAAGAATGCAAAAAACATTTTGCCAATGGATGTTTTTGTACAAAATACATTAGGAGCCAATGGATGTTTTTTCACGGTGACTTTTTCCATACAAAATTAGGGATGCACCAAATGCATGATTTTGGATTCACCCGAACCTCCAAATCCCTTGCAAAAGTTTTGGCCGAAAACCAAACCAAATCCAAATCCTAATTTGCATAAGCAAATAAGGGGTTGAAAGGGGAAACATTTTTACTTCCTTGTTTTGTGACAAAAAGTCATGTGATTTCCCTCCCCGTTCCTCATCTGCATATGCAAATTAGGATTCGGATTTGGTTCCAATCAGACTACACTAATTCACTAAAATGCGGAGTTTCGCTAGCGTTATTTTGGCAATGCGAGCATTTGATAGTGAAGTGATAGGCTTCATTTCTGCCTAGTGAAATGTTGCTAGGGATCTTGCGCTCAGGTCAATTTGCATAGGTCCGGAAATTTAAAGTCGTATAGACGTCTTTCTGTTAAATGTTGCTGCTTATACTTACAATTACACTTTTTAAAACACATGTCCAGGGAGCCCTAATAAAGACAATAGAGTTATTCTAATTTCCTACACATGAGCCCACTGTAAAATTACATTGCGTGCAATTTATCCAAGCAAAAAAAAAACAAAACATAAAATAGTAGGAGACGCAAGAGCCTTTAATAAATAGCATTGATACTTGTAAGAACTAAGCCGATTTCCGTGCAACCACAATGCACAATGTAGCTGAGCCCTTATTAGGAATATTTCTTATCTCCAGATAAATGAATACTTGTCTTGTGCCAGGTACTGTACAGTATGGGGCCAATTCACGAAATTCGGGTGAAGGGTTCGAATAAAAAAAAATTTGAATTTCGAAGTTTTTTTGGGCTACTTCGACCATCGAATTGGTTAAATTCGATCGAATTCGATCTAAAAATCGTTCGACTATTCGACCATTCGATAGTTGAAGTACTGTCCCTTTAAGAAAAACTTCGACCCCCTACTTCGGCAGCTAAAAGCTACCGAAGTCAATGTTAGCCTATGGGGAAGGTCCCCATAGGCTTGCCTGTGATTTTTTGATCGAAGGATTTTCGATCGAACGAAAAATCCTTAGATCGATCGATCGCAGGATTTGCGCTAAATCCTTCGAATTCGATATTCGAATTCGAAGGATTTAAATTCCCAGTCGAATATCGAGGGTTAATTAACCCTCGATATTCGACCCTTCGTGAATCGGCCCCTAAGTGTCACATAAACAATGGTGAAGGGCCTTTGTACATGAATCTAGGGGGCACATTTACTAAGGGTCGAATATTGAGGGTTAATAAACCCTCCAATTCAAACCTCGAAGTAAAATCCTACAAATTCGAATCGAAATCGAATTTGAAGGATTTACCGCAAATCCTACGATCGATCGATCGATCAAAGGAAAAATTGTTCGAATCGAACGATTCGAAGGATTTTAATTGATCGATCGAAGGATTTTCCTTCGATCAAAAAAACCTTAGAAAACTGATGGGGAAGGTCCCCATAGGCTAACATTGTACCTCAGTACTACCTGCCGAAGTATGTCGTCAAATTTTTTTTTTAAAGAGACAGTACTTCGACTATCGAATGGTCGAATAGTCGAGCGATTTTTAGTTTGAATCTTTTGAATCAAAGTCATAGTCGAAGGTCGTAGTAGCCTATTCGATGGTCGAATTACCCAAAAAAATACTTTGAAATCCGAAGATTTTTAATTCAAATCCTTCACTCGAGCTTAGTAAATGTGCCCCTAATTGTTTGAAATGCGGCAACTTTCTTAAAGGACACCTATCATGCACACGGTTGTTGGAAACAATAGAATTTAGTGAGGGAAAAAAGCTATAAGCTATAATAATATAATAAGCTATAATGCCATTTATGGAAACAGGCATGGAAAGCATTAAACTTGAAATAACCATGCGACACTCGATAAAACTTTAGCACCAACATATGTTTCAAAATAATTTTTTTCCCTTTTTATTCTCCATGTTATGACCAAAGTAAATTCTACAAAAAAAATCCCCAATGACAGCGGCCAACGTATCTTAATTGCAGCAAATAAAACTATCCATCCTGCATCTGGTAATTTGCACTGACATTTCACTCTTTTCTTCTCAAACAATAACAGCATAGAAGAGCAAGCACTGTAATACCTTAAATGTATTCCTTTATTTTTCTCAGGCTGGATATTGCTTTGTAGAACAGACTGCAAGCTCCAGGCGATGCTATTCATATAAAGCTCCTTTCTGACTGGGACTCCAGCATTTCCCCTTGTGAAGTAGTTTTGTTAACAAACAGACACATCTGGAATATTTCTCTGGACAGAAACAATAATGTTTCTTGTCCATTAAAAGACACTTTGGCAGAATATAAAAAGACTGCTTTAACTATTTTCCTCATTAGATTTCTAACAGGTTAATAAAAAGCCATGAAGGACAGGGTAAAGATGGCGAGTCTGCAGAACTTATTTTAATGATTCTAAAGTTTGTGTGGCAGCTGAAGGAGTGCTGGGATTGCAGAATTAGTCTTTTTGTCCACAATGCAGTGGTTTTTTCCCAGAATTGCAGCAAATTACACCTATTGCAGCACAATTACGGCTATTGCAGCACAATTACGGCTATTGCAGCATAATTACGGCTGTTGCACCAAAATCAACGCAATTGTGTATGTTTGCAAATCAGGACAAGTTGCAGCTAACAGGGAATTGTCATTTCTGGTTCCTGCCATTAAAACCGCATTCGTGTGTGATTCTTTCAGTGAAGTCTGCTGCACTTGTTGACTGAACTTGAAGTGGGAACCCAGAAATTACCCTCACATTCAAGTATGGCTGCCACCTTTCTGCCAGAGCCTAACTGGATGATGATGTAGGAGAGGGAGGACAAAGGACATCATGGAGAGCCCCACCAAGTCTGGGGTGGGGATAAGATGAAATGGGACTGGGCTAGGACATGGATGGCTGGTGCATACCAGAAATTTGTGAGGAGTTTAGGTTTGAAAGGTGATGGGTGGGATGGAGGGGGATCCAGGGTTGGGACAGATCAGGGGCAGAACAAGTAGAAAACCCCAAGCAGGGTTTGGGGAGTGGGCGGTCAGGGGTCAGGGAGTGGTCAGGTTGGGGGACAAGAAGGAATCTGTGTGCCGGGCCCTCCAACTATTTTTTTTGCAGGGGGACCAAACACTAATTACACCGCTGGTAGAAACACTTTATTGAAAGGGGTATCCCTTGGGTTCCCCAATGTCAATAGGTGCATTTGTGCAACATTTAGCAGAAGAGGCAGGGAGAATAAAACAGCACTCACTGTAGCTCAACCATACGGAAATGCAAGGACCATAGTTGGGTGCCAATATTTTTAATGATTTATGTCAACACGTACAATTTCTTTCCATTGTTGAGGGACCAGACAAGAGGCTATGTTTTTAAAAAACCCATAAGGACCTAGTTCAGCCCTACTTATATATGGCACCAAAATGTCCATTATTTACCAATTATGTAGTCCCTGCCTTAGTGGAGCTTACAATCTATGACATATGATATATATATATATATATATATATATATATATACACTCTGAAGGGATTAGATTGATCAGGAGGCAGTTAACACACCAGTGGGTTTTTGGAATGTGGGATGAAAAAGGAAAACCACACAGGCATTGTAAATTACAAATTAGTTTCCTACAAAGGCAAACAAAGGTGCTTCCTCACTCATAGGTAAGCCAATTGCAATGACATAAGAGGAGGGAAGGCTAAAGGGAGGTAAGGGGTGAACACTCCTTATTTCTGGGACAACAATGATTGGCCATTGCATCTAGCATTTGAATTGAATAATGTTTTGCATTAAAGGGATACTGTCATGGGGAAAAAAAAAATTCAAAATGAATCAGTTGCTCCAGCAGAATTCTGCACTGAAATCCATTTCTCAAAAGAGCAAACAGATTTTTTTTTATATTCAATTTTGAAATCTGACATGGGGCTAGACGGGGCTAGACAGATTGTCAATTTCCCAGCTGCCCCAAGTCATGTGACTTGTGCTCTGATAAACTTCAATCACTCTTTACTGCTGTACTGCAAGTTGGAGTGATATCACCCCCTCCCTTCCCCCCCCCAGCAGCAGTTTATTTTGAAAAAAAAAAATTCCCAAGACAGTATCCCTTTAATATTATGTTTGCAGGTTATTTGCTGGGCACAAGTTGCCTTGTGTATGGATGCAGCCTGCAGAAAGAACCCTGGAATTACCGCTAGGGTGAAGTTCCCTGTATCAACTTGAGTGTGATTCAAAAGTGAAGACCATGAAGAGGAGACACCCACCATGGAGTAGCACAAGGAGCATCTATGGACATAAGAACACTTGAATAACATCAGTGTAGGCAACGACTATGTCCTTATAACCACTTCAGTTGTGGTAAAAAATGAGCCATTATAAATATAATTTCACAGAACACTAAATATGAACTTCATCAGCGGAAGGGAGAGATAGTATGGGTGGATTCTTTGCATTCACTGTAAATCTTAACATAATTTACCTCTATACTGTACTTTCCTCCTCTTCTTTAGGTCTTACAAAGGTGACAGACTCATAGTATTAGATACTACAGTAATAAAATACACTGTGAAGAATTGTGCCTGCTGGGCAATCATTAGAGAATAATACAAAAGGTTAATCATCTGGAGCCATTAAGAAAACTGCATAAGATATGATTTACAGTTTCAAATTCTGCAGAACATTTTCTGTGTTTCGTTTTATAATTCTTAATTTCTTCGAGTAAAAGTACTCAGACAATATTTTCAGGAACTCTAGAGGCATAAAGCTTTCAAGGGAAATGTAACTTTTAAAGGACCAATTACTGAAAATATTTTTACTGTTCAAAACATGTTTACAGGATGGCAAAGTTTATAAAAAAAAGAGACAGCTTCAGCAACAAAGTAATAAATAGCAACACAGAGTTAGAAATAGGTGACTAATTATGCTGATATATATATATATCTTCGGTGCACAATCTGTCTGTTACAGATTGCAAATGTTATATAATTGTTTGTGCTAATGCTAAAGTGCTAAAAAAATAATGCCAAAAAAATAGCTAGAACTTGTTAACCAAACAAACTTTTGGGGACTCAAAATTTGTGGCATTAAGTAGTTTATAATTATTGTACAAACAATTTTAATGGAACTGTTGCAATAGTCTCAAGTAATACATTAGATACATTTGTGCAAAATACATTGAGGTTGCCAAATTTTTTCGCAGCTAAGGTTGACAGTGATGCTATGAAAATATTTGGCAATACCTGTTGAAAACTTTTACATATGACATGATATGATATGGTTTGCACTGATACCATTCTAATGGCTGTAGACCAGTAAAAGCTAACTGTTGGTTGGTTGCTGTGGTTAACTAGAATAGACAAATTGCCCCGTTACTATGTGGATTTGTCTGTTCTGTAGAGTAAGGATCCTCTAACTGCAATATGGTGCAATATGAAGTGCAAAAAGTATTTGGCGCCGGCGTCCGTTTTTTTTATGCCGGTGTCCGTTTTTTTATGCCAGCATCCGTTTTTTACACCGGCGTCCGTTTTTATGGCGAAAATGCGCAGGCGTCAAAAAAACTTCCATTTTTTTTTGGTGCCAGCAAATTTTCACGGCCGTTTCGCAAATTTGTTCGCCGGCGGCGAATAGCGCAAATTTGTGCCTGGCGAATAAATTCGCCCATCACTAATGGACATAAACCTCTGTATATTTTTACACTTTGCACCTTAGGCATAGAGTTTCCCCTCTCCAACTTCCTACCATCCCACCTAATGTGTGTGTCATTTAGATGCACAAGTTAAGGCGTGCAAACTGTCATATGCAGCGGTTTCGAACAGAGTGGGCACTGCATCTACTGCTGAGCTCTACAGCTCACATCAATGTATAGAGGTTGAACACCACTGCAGATACTGGGACTTAAAGAATGGACATCTTAAATTGTATAAGTAATACAAGTCCTTCAGGTAGGCATTCTTAACAATTATCAACACAATTCACCCAGCAGAAACCGCTACTTCAGCATGTCTGATATTATTGTTATTATTGAGACAAGATACAGCAGCCATATAAACACAACTATTAAAAGTTTATTAGAAATGTTACATTAGAACGAAAATGAAACATTAGGCAGTACTTTGTAGGCTGAGCATGGTTGCTATGAAATCACAAACACAAGTTGGATGTATCTATATTACAATCTAAATTAACTCATTTATTTCAGTTTCTACCTGAGAGACCATTTAACGATTGCCTTTCGCTAAGTTAAATCACATTATCTAAAGCCAAGTACTTTTAAGTGGAATGCCCAGTGGTACCAGGTTTTTAATTATCTTATATACATCCATAAATATCCAATAGTCTCCGGAATCCCAGTCCGCTTTGTTTGTTTAAAAGGACAAGGAAAACCTCTAGCCTAGTTCTTACCTTAGATTTCATTGTCAAGATTTTTTTTTGATTTTTTTTAAATTGTAGCAAAAAAATGAACCAAATACAAGATCCCAAACATGTCAAGATCCCATACAAGTCAATGACTTTTAACTTTCAAAAAAAGAGGGTTCATTTAGAACTGCAACCCCAAAAATTGACCCAGTCATTGCAAATTTTGACAGTATTAAAGGATCTTGTTCCAAGGTGGTGGTAACTTGAAGATGGTGGTAGCTCCAAGTTTCCCACAGCATGCTGTGTCAAGACATGAACACTTGTGCCTACAGAATAATTGACAGACGTCATTAAATTCAGGAGAAAAGACAATATTAAGGGGGTTATTTACTAAAGTCTGAATTATTCTGATTGGATTTTAAAAGGGAAAACACAATTTTTTCTTGGAAAAAAAAAACTTGAATTTGAGATTTATTATACCCTGAGGCTGCTAAAAGTCCATATCCAAAAATACTGCATCTCAAACATACCAGAGTCATGTAGAAGTCAATGGCAGATGTCCCTGTTACAACTGGAAGATTTCATGATCTGTGCTGGGTTTCTTACCATAATCCGAAAAATGTATAATATTCAGCCATATTCAGCCAGTTTTCAGGAGTCAAATCTAAAAAAAAAAAAAATCATACTTTTCTTATTTTTTCAAGATTTTATCTGGAGTTTATAGAGTCTTTTCTTGCACTGATTTTTTTCAAATTATTTAATTGATAAATAAGGTAAAATTGTGGAGGGGAATTTGGTCAAAATTTTTTTAATAAAATAATGATAAAAATTTGGATTCAAGTAAATAACCCCCTTATTGTGCATCATTAGATGTAAAGATACACAATAAAGTGTAACTGCAGAGTGCAACTTTGCAATTATGCTGGACGGGTGGTGGAAAAGGCTGCATTGTGGGTAAAAAACATGGTGAATTGCATGTTAAATGGCATTTTGCACATTACCCTTGCATTCATAAACTAGCCCTGTGTTTATCAAATTTTAATTTTGCAATTAAACTGACCTTTTAATGATTTATTAAGTATGAAAATGATTTCATGTCACCTGAAAAAAAAGGCATGATCCCATTTGTCACATACTGTTAGGGGCCCATTTACTTAGCTCGAGTGAAGGAAAAGAATAAAAAAAACTTTGAATTTTTTTGGCTACTTCGACCATCGAATTGGCTACTTTGACCTTCGACTACGACTTCGAATTGAACTATTCAAACTAAAAATGGTTCGACTATTCAACCATTTGATAGTCGAAGTACTGTCTCTTTAAAAAAAACTTCGACCCCCTACTTCGCCACCTAAAACCTACCAAAGTGCAATGTTAGCCTATGGGGAAGGTCTTCATAGGCTTTGCTATCTTTTTTTGGTCGAAGATAAATCGTTCGATCGATGGATTAAAATCCTTTGAATCAAACGATTCGAAGGATTTAATCGTTGGATCGAACGTTTTTTCGTTGGATCGAACGTTTTTTCCTTGGTTCGAACGTTTTTTCCTTGGATCGAACGTTTTTTCGTTCGATTGAACGATCGAACGAATTGCGGTAAATCCTTTGACTTCGATATTCGAAGTTGAAGGATTTCAATTCGGCAGTCATATATCGAGGGTTAATTAACCCTCGATATTCAACCTTAAAATGCCCCCTAGTATCCTATTCGATGGTCGAAGTATCCAAAAAATTACTTCGAATTTCGAATTTTTTTACTTCGAAAATTCCCTCTAATTCACTTTGACCATTGATAAATCTGCCCCTTAATAGATTATTCTTCAATATTGCCTTTTCTTTTCCATAATAAAATAAACCCACCTCAATCAAAAACATCATCCACGTCCTTCCTTCACTTTAGATTCTACAAGAATGTTCCATCCTTTCCTTTAAGCCTGTCCCAGGATATAAACTATGAATAACTAATAGTTTCAGTTATTAAAAGTAATTTAGGATAACAGGATATTTCTGCAATGACCTTTGATTATATATTTTCATTTTTCTATTATTTAAAGTATTCTTTCTGCCGGCGCTTCTATTATGAAATTACAACAGGAAGGAAAACAATGGGTTTCGGCTGATGAATTATGAATTCATTATCTTTCCAGACTCTGCTCAGATGCGTTTGGAATTACCCAGCTTATAATGATTTACTTGAATTTTTTTGGTTTCTTTAAGTCTCTTTTTCTGGGGATTGCGAATAGATTATTTGGCTGTGTTAAAATAAAGTGTGTTCTAAATGTTAAACTTGGCGAAAGCTATTCAAGGTCAACCGATTCAAGTTCTAACAATGTATTCATAAAACACACAGCCAAAGCTTTTTCATGACTAGTGATAACTATATTGAGTGACATGTTAGCTTTTAATTGCAAATGCAAAAGATTGTAAATGGGCTAAAATTATGTTCTTTATCAGAAAAATGTTACGCTATTCATTTCTCAGTCCAAGGACTCATCTGATGCTTCACGTGCTCTCCAGGCAGATACATCTACTGGAGAATCTTATCCAAACCTAAACACATTCTCCCTGCTCTAAAATAACTACACAGCCCAGTAACCCAGTTAAACTTCCCATTAACCAGGATCATAAAGGAGTCAGCTTTCCAATTAAGGTGCTGAACTTCAAATTTTCTAGAGCATGGCAAAGTCCCTCAGAGCATTGTACGTGGATACTCACTCCAACTGTCATTCTGATTTACTGCATTATACATTAACATGAACTGACATCCCTAGCAGAGCACCGGGGGATCTTAGAAAGGTTACTAAAAACCAAGAACGACAAACCCATAGGACTTTTATAATATTTAATATTGTTAATCACTCTGGAGAACTCTTACAGTTTGCATAGAAAATCCCATTTCATGCCAATGATGATCCTATTTAGTGATATAGCATAGGATTTTAGCCATCTACATAGTAAAACACCATGAAAGGTCAAGGCTTCCTTTTCTGAATGATAGGTTGCTATTGTTCGTACTGGTAAACAGTTATAACAACTAGAAGACATCCAATAGGTCAGTGCATTCCGGGAAATATATTGCTTTATGAAAGTGATAAAAGACTTTCAATCAGCATGATAACTGTGCATATTTGTAATGGAGTTTATGGAGGAGCTTATGGAGGAGAATGAGGGGCCATATTAGCAACACTGTGCCTGCCATCATTGTCTCACATCAACAACAAGTGTGTGTCTGGGTTGGCTAGTCAGTGATTGTACACACTAGTGATGAAACTCAACTTTCACCCAACCCTAACCTACAAAACCTTGACCGGCACCCAAACATAACCCGCAAAATATTGTCATTGTAAGACCTTCATCCAACCTAGACCTGCATTTCCCCACTTTATATGCTACTTTGGCATTTATCTTTGGTTCAAAGACAGGGAATCTTTGGTGGCAGAAAAGGACCATGCTTCCCCAGCCTGACCCACACCCAACTGAACCCCTAATGAAAATCCCCCCTCTTTTATTTAGGCATGTCAACCTCTCAATCAAATGAATAATGTGCCATGTGGGTCATCTTGGCTAGATGCATCAGTAAAGTCTGCTCAGTCTATATCAGTAACACTCATGTGTTATTGTCTGTGTGGTTTTGAGCATCTATATCTTAGTTATGTGAGGCTGAAGCACAAGTCCACCAAGGTCAACCTGTTGCCCAAGTAAATCCTACCTTACTTCTAGTTGATCATGAGGAAGATGGGGGATCTGAATCTGTCTCCAATTTGCCTTCAAGAGGGGAAACAAATGCTTCTTGACTCTAAAGGGCAATTGAACCAGATCCAAATAATGTATCATTTTTGCTAATGTAAAAGTATTATAATTACTTCCCCACATTAAACAACTATTATAATATAATTCATTTTGAAATAATAATGCATAGAAAAATAGCTGGCCACTAATAAAATTCTCTGTAGCTAGAAATTGTTTCGGTGCGCTTAATTTCCCCCCACCTTAATTTCCTGATTTCCTTTAATTACATTATTAGTGCCCCAAATACCAGTTAATGAGGTGAATCTCTGCAATTATTATGTAATTAAATCACCTTTGGTTAAAGCAATTAAACTGCTGTGTCTATCAATAAGTTGTGTTGGTTCTCTCACAGCCTACAAGTTTTTATCATCTATTCCCTAAACCTGTTAACTACTTGCAGTTCCAAAATGGTTTCTAAATTATCATTTGAAAATATTCAAAGATTCATTTGCAAATAGTAATTCTTATTTAGTGGGTATTTTAGCTTAAAGGGGACATGTAGCGTAAATAATAAAAACAGCCCCCCGCTGTTCAGCCTGGATGACTGATCGGCAGAATGGAAGCATCTCTTCCTGATGAAAATCTTATCATGGAAATATCATGAAATACATATAACATTAAACTCCTTGCTGATAATGTCCTTGCTGAAACAGAACCTAAGAGATCCCATATTGTATATCCCCTAAGAGATCATATATATATATATATATATATATATATATATATATATATATATATATATATATATATATATATATGCCTAAGAGATCCCATATATATATGGCGGAAAGCTATTCAAGGTCAACCGATTTGTTTTGCAGTTGCTGTATAGTGATGGGCAAATTTCTCCCGTTTCGCTTTTCGCTTTGAATTTCCCGCAAAATTTGCGAAAAATCGTGAAATCGGAAAGTTCACGACAAAAATGTGAAATTCTATCATTTTGACGAAAAAAATGTGAAATTCTATAATTTTCACGAAAATAGCGTGAAATTCTAAAGTTTTCACGAAAAAAATCGTGAAATTCAAAGTTTTCACTATAAAATTGAGCAATTCGAACCTTTTCATGAAAAAATAGAACAATTCGAATGTTTTCACGAAAAAAACGTGATAATCGAAATTTGAGGCCGGCGAATTTTTTTAGGACATTCACGAGTTTATTGGCCGGTGGCGAAATGCGGGAATTTGCCACAAATTCGTGCCAGCTGAATTTATTCGCCCATCACTATTGCTGTATAGTCCGATAACCCTGACTTTGACTTTCAGTTAGAGCTGTTGAGCCAAAAAACATTCCCAGTATATGTAATAAAATTTCGCAATCACAAACAATTTTTCTGCAACAAAATATTTAATGAAACTCCAGAGCAGGTGTTAAAGGTTCGTACAGCACAATTACGATTCGCGATGCAATAAAAGCATAGCAAAGAATATAACTTTGCGACAGGGAAATTTTTATTCTGCTCTTTGAGAATTTTATCACATTTGCCCCTAAAACTAATACTTTAATAACCACTAAAAATAGAAAAATTATGAAAACTGCAAAAATACTCAGAAGAGTGCCCCAAGTAAGTTGAAGTCAAAAAAATTTATTAAATTTAGATTTCAGCTTTTACACTGAAATGAATACTGCGCATTGGTGTCCCATGGTGTGTTGTGTGATATCAAAACATAATTTGCTCCACCTACACTTTTGCTTCTTTTGGGCCTCCTGGATTAGATTTGCTCTGTTTATGCATCATTGAGAGTTTGCAGCTTCACCTATTTAATGGATTCAGGGGACACATCAAACCTAATTGCATTTAAGGTGTTCCAAAATGGCACCTAACTAGAGCCGTGTACAGCCTCATTATTTACACCTGTTTAAATTTGCATTTAGGGGGTGTTTTTTTTATGGAGAGCTTTGGGATTGGATCTCAATACGATTAATGTTTTGTTGTGATTGGTGCACATATGTTTAAATACTGGCATTGGGATCTGTACATTTAGCCAATGACTAAGGGGCACATTTACTATGGGTCGAATATCGAGGGTTATCTTGACAGCGCTATATAAATAAATGATGATGATAATTAACCCTCAATATTCAACCATCGTAGTAAAATCCTTCGACTTCGAATATCGAAGTCGAAGGATTTACCGCATTTGTCGTTCGATCGAACGATTAAATCCTTCAAATCGTAGGATTTTCCTTCGATCAGAAATTACTTTGATCAGAAATCCCCATAGGCTAACATTGGTGCTCGGTAGGTTTTAGGTGGTGAAGTAGGTAGTCAAAGTTTTTTTTAAAGAGACAGTACTTCGACTATCGAATGGTTGAAATAGTCGAACGATTTTTAATTTGAATCGTTCGATTCGAGGTCGAAGTCATAGTCGAAGGTCGAAGTAGACAATTCGATGGTCGAAGTAGCCAAAAAAAAGTCGAAATTCAAAGTTTTTTTCATTCTAATCCTTCACTTGAGCTTAGTAAATGTGTCTCTAAGTGTTTGTAAACACGAAACGCATAAGGCTGAGATACAATAAACTTTTTATACCCTTTATGAACAACCTGGTGGAAGATTGCCTTTATTCTGAGTGCCTGCTCCATTTAAATTTTCAGGGGACACATAACTAGGGAATAGAACTGCACTGCTGTAGCCCTTTAGTTCCACTCAATGGGGACCTTCCCCATAGGCTAACATTGGCCTCGATAGGTTTTAGGTAGCGAACTAGGGGGTTGAAGAATTTTTTAAAGAGACAGTACTTCGACTATCGAATGGTCAAATAGTCGAACGATTTTTAGTTTGAATCGTTCGATTTGAAGGTCGTGGTCGAAGGTCGAACTAGCCCATTCAATGGTCAAAGTAGCCAAAAAAACATTCGAAATTCAAACTATTTTTCCTCTATTCCTTCACTCGAACACTCGAGTAAATGGGCCCCTAGGTGCTTTAATCTCTGTGGCTCTCTTACGTGCAGACAATACTGTTCCATGCTGGCAGCAACTTCCCCTTTAACTGGATGGGAAATGCACCTTTCTGTGTATAGAACCCAACATTTCTAAATGATACTTTCTAAATGTCGCTAGAGTTGTCAGTGGACAGAATAAGATGCAACTACTCTTTGGGAGTGATCTCTGATTCACCAGTGGTTATCCTAATAGAACTTCATTATTTTCAAATGCTTCATGCACCTTTGCATACACATACACAGAGAATTCTGTATGCCTTTAATTAAAAGACTATCAAAGTCAGTGATTGAATGGGCGACTATTGATGAAATCACTGCACTTTAATAAAGATTTCCATCAAGAAATTAGATGAAAGATTCCTCTCTTTAAAATTGTGATTTGTGTGCTAGAAATCCCAGTATTCGGGCTATATAATAGTAGTATCCACTATAGAGCGCTTTATTATTCTTATCCAGTGAGATTCAACATTAATGCATCATTATCGTGTTCAAATCTCACTGTGTGACCTGACCTAAAACTTCCTGCCGAATTTCTCTAAAAACAGTACTGACTAGTCCTCTGATTGATAGCTAATATCTCCAGGGAAGCTTCTCTTTTCTATTTCTGCCTCGCTTCTCCAACCCAGAGTGTTAGAAACAAAACAATTAAATGTATTCATTTTACTTGCTGTCAGAATGAAGCTTAAAATAGCCCTGCTAAGTAACTCTCTGTCTGAGACTCTGGTTAAGCGGGTTTTTCTTTATTAACCTAACTTTAATTTTTAAAACACTTGACAGGGCAGGTTGACCCAAAGAACCATCCACCTAAATAATATTGGAATATTTTATCTATGTGTTATGCCATCCAATGTAAAGCAGCCCTTGTCCCATTCCATCTCATTAAAGGGCACCTATCACAGCCAAAATAAACACATATTAACAATCTGACCAGTACAAGCTAAACACGTTTAATAAAACTACATATATAGTTTTTTGAAAAAACTGCAGGTTTTAAAAAAATCCCTTACTTTGTCAAATGGGTTCTTTCACTGAGGGAGGCCATATTGAGACTCTAACAGAGACTCTAAGGTGCAAATTTCAGGAGCATGCTCAGATTGTAACACTGCTTTGAGTATTCTACCCAGAATCCCTTGTTTTAGTAAACTCCTCCACTAGAAGTATCCACTAGAAGTGCTGCTACCTGCTAACTTCCAGCAGGGGGCAGCACTACTGTACAGCAGCTAACACACAGGTTTGGCTGATTTGAAAATAGCTTAGAAGGGTTGATAAGCAAACAAGGAATTTGAACTGTGCGAGATTTCAGAGCTACAGTTGGCTGGGAAGATATAGGTAGGAGGAGCCAGTGAAATCCAAGATGGCTGCCTCAGCTATAACTGCAGTGGAGATAGGGGAGATCTTGCAGAAGGAATAGTGAGCTCATCATTTACATTATACAAACAATTCTAACTGTTTTAAAAATCGGATTTCTTGAACTTTCACATAGTGTTTTTACTTAGTAAATGATTTTGGTCATGATTGGTGCCCTTTAAGGATTTCTTTTGGGTCTGTAAAGACAGATATACTGTAACTAGGTACTGGGAGTAGGGATGTAGCGAACGTCGGAAAAAAAGTTCGCGAACATATTCGCGAACTTGCGCAAAAATGCGAGCGGTTCGCGAATGGTTCGCGAACCCCATAGACTTCAATGGGAAGGCGAACTTTAACATCTAAAAAAGACATTTCTGGCCAGAAAAATGATTTTAAAGTTGTTTAAAGGGTGCAACGACCTGGACAGTGGCATGCCAGAGGGGGATCAAGGGCAAAAATGTATCTGAAAAATCTGCCTGTGTGTGCTTGGAAGAGATAGTGTAGGGGGAGAGCTGTTAGTGATTTCAGGGACAGATGATAGTAAGTTTGCTGGCTAGTAATCTGCTTGATACTGCTCTGTATTGGAGGGACAGAAGTCTGCAGGGATTTGAGGGACATTTTAGCTTAGGTAGCTTTGCTGGCTAGTAATCTACTGTTCTCTTTAAACAACTGCCATACGTTGACCTTGTAGGCATTGTTTGCCCAGTTTTTTTGGACGCAGCCACTGAAGCACAGTTGCCAGAAAAAATATGCCATATAAATGCTGAAAATAGTCATTTTTCGCCATACGTTGACCTTGTAGACATTGTTTGCCCAGTTTTTTTGGTTGCAGCCACTGAAGCACAGTTGCCAGAAAAAATATGCCATATAAATGCTGAAAATATAAATTTTTTTGGTTGCAGCCACTGAAGCACAGAGGCCAGAAAAATTATGCCATATAAATGCAGAAAATATGCATTTTTTTGGACGCAGCCACTGAAGCACAGAGGCCAGAAAAATTATGCCATATAAATGCAGAAAATATGCATTTTTTTGGACGCAGCCACTGAAGCACAGTTGCCAGAAAAAATATGCCATATAAATGCTGAAAATAGTCATTTTTTGCCATACGTTGACCTTGTAGACATTGTTTGCCCAGTTTTTTTGGTTGCAGCCACTGAAGCACAGAGGCCAGAAAAAATTAAACCAGTAGGGTTTGCACCCTAGTTTGTAACGGTGGCGGAGGGAGGAGGACGCTAAAGGACAGCTGTGTGTGGAGTCATGAGGCTTGAAGAGAAGGACAGCTGCATAGAAGTCAGAACAAGTCTTCCGGCGTGCAGTAACCCTCCGAGATCCACCCCTCATTCATTTTAATAAAGGTCAGGTAATCGACACTTTTGTGACCTAGGTGAGTTCTCTTCTCAGTTACAATCCCTCCTGCTGCACTGAAGGTCCTTTCTGAGAGCACACTTGAGGCTGGGCAAGACAAGAGGTTCATGGCAAATTGTGACAGCTCTGGCCACAGATCAAGCCTGCGCACCCAGTAGTCCAGGGGTTCATCGCTCCTCAGAGTGTCGATATCTGCAGTTAATGCCAGGTAGTCCGCTACCTGCCGGTCGAGGCGTTCTTTGAGGGTGGATCCAGAAGGGTTGTGGCGCTGCCTTGGACAGAAAAACATTTGCATGTCTGATGTTACAGACTGGCCAAAGGGCTTTGTCCTTGCAGGTGTGCTCGTGGCAGGATTACTGGCACCTCTGCCCCTGGAATGTTGATGAGTTCCTGAAGTGACATCACCCTTAAAAGCATTGTACAACATGTTTTGCAGGCTGGTTTGTAAATGCCGCATCTTTTCGGACTTGTGGTATGTTGGTAACATTTCTGACACTTTATGCTTGTACCGAGGGTCTAGTAGCGTTGCGACCCAGTACAGGTCCTTCTCCTTAAGCCTCATGATACGGGGGTCCTTCAACAGGCATGACAGCATGAAAGACCCCATTCTCACAAGGTTGGATGCAGAGCTATCCATCTCCGCTTCCTCATTATCAAGGACTGCATCATCCACGGTCTCCTCCCCCCAGCCACGTACAAGACTAGGGGTCCCCAAAAGGTCACCACTAGCCCCCTGGGAAGCCTGCTCCTGTTGGTCCTCCTCCTCCTCCACAAAGCCACCTTCCTCCTCTGACTCCACTTCTGGCACCTCTCCCTGCGTTGCAGCAGGTGCCTGGGTTCGTTCTGGTGATTCCGACCAGAAATCGTGCGCTTCCAGCTCCTCGTCACGCTGGTCTACAGCCTCATCTGTCACTCGTCGCACGGCACGCTCCAGGAAGAAAGCGAAGGGTATTAGGTCGCTGATGGTGCCTTCGGTGCGACTGACCATATTTGTCACCTCTTCAAAAGGTCGCATGAGCCTGCAGGCATCGCGCATAAGCACCCAGTAACGGGGGAAAAAAATCCCCAGCTCTGCAGATCCAGTCCTACCACCCAGTTCAAAAAGGTACTCGTTGACGGCCCTTTGTTGTTGCAGCAGACGTTCCAACATGAGGAGCGTTGAATTCCAGCGAGTCTGGCTGTCAGAAATCAAACGCCTGACTGGCATGTTGTAGCGCTGCTGAATGTCAGCAAGGCGTGCCATGGCTGTGTAGGAACGTCTGAAATGGGCCGACACCTTTCTGGACTGGGTGAGAACGTCCTGGAATCCTGGGTACTTGGAGACAAAACGTTGGACTATTAAATTTAACACATGTGCCATGCAGGGCACATGTGTTAAATTGCCCAGTCTCAACGCTGCCAACAGATTGCTTCCATTGTCACACACCACTTTTCCGATCTGCAGTTGGTGTGGGGTCAGCCACCGATCGGCCTGTGACTGCAGAGATGACAGGAGTACAGATCCGGTATGGTTTTTGCTTTCCAGGCACGTCATCCCCAAGACAGCGTGACAACGGCGTACCTGGCACGTCGAATAGCCTAGGGGGAGCTGGGGGTGCACAGGTGTGGAGGAGGAGAAGGAGGACCCAGCAGCAGAGTAAGAAGAAGAAGAGGAAGAAGACGAGGTAGAGAGCGATGGAGGAGTAGAGGTGGTGGCAGAACCGCGTGCAATCCGTGGCGGTGACACCAACTCCACTGTTGTTGTTGAGCTACCCATTCCCTGCTTCCCAGCCATTACCAAGTTCACCCAGTGGGCAGTGTAGGTGACATACCTGCCCTGACCATGCTTGGAGGACCATGCGTCAGTAGTCATATGGACCTTTGGCCCAACACTAAGTGACAGAGATGCGGTAACTTGGCTCTGCACATGTTGGTACAGGTGTGGTATTCCCTTTTTAGAAAAAAAATTGCGGCTGGGTACCTTCCACTGCGATGTCCCAATTGCTACAAATTTGCGGAAGGCCTCAGAGTCCACCAGCTGGTATGGTAAAAGCTGGCGGGCTAAGAGTGCAGACAAGCCAGCTGTCAGACGCCGGGCAAGGGGGTGACAGTCAGACATTGGCTTCTTACGCTCAAACATGGCCTTCACAGAAACTTGGCTGGTGGCAGATAGGGATGTAGCGAACGTCGGAAAAAAAGTTCGCGAACATATTCGCGAACTTGCGCAAAAATGCGAGCGGTTCGCGAACGGTTCGCGAACCCCATAGACTTCAATGGGAAGGCGAACTTTAACATCTAAAAAAGACATTTCTGGCCAGAAAAATGATTTTAAAGTTGTTTAAAGGGTGCAACGACCTGGACAGTGGCATGCCAGAGGGGGATCAAGGGCAAAAATGTATCTGAAAAATCTGCCTGTGTGTGCTTGGAAGAGATAGTGTAGGGGGAGAGCTGTTAGTGATTTCAGGGACAGATGATAGTAAGTTTGCTGGCTAGTAATCTGCTTGATACTGCTCTGTATTGGAACAAAAAAATAAATAAAAGCAGTCCTTACAAGGACTACTGTTATTGCAGCAGTCAGCAGATGAGATCAGAAGCAGGACAGCTGCCCACTGCAGCTACATACAGAGCACTGCAGTAGAAGGTAGATTACTAGCCAGCAAAGCTACCTAAGCTTAAATGTCCCTCAAACCCCTGCAGACTTCTGTCCCTCCAATAACAGAGCAGTATCAAAACGATTACTAGCCAGCAAACTTTCAACTGTCCCTGAAATCACTAACAGGCAGCAGCTCTCTCCCTACACTATCTCTTCAGCACACACAGGCAGAGTGAAAAAAACGCTGCAGGGCTTCGGTTTTTATAGGGAAGGGGAGTGGTCCAGGGGAGAGCTTCCTGATTGGCTGCCATGTACCTGCTGGTCTGGGGTGAGAGGGCAAAAAAAAGCGCCAACAATGGCGAACCCAAAATGGCGAACGTCGCGCGACGTTCGCGAACTTCCGGCGAGCGCGAACACCCGATGTTCGCGCGAACAAGTTCGCCGGCGAACAGTTCGCGCCATCTCTAGTGGCAGATGACTGGGAATGGGAACAGGTGGTCAAGGTGGAAGGCGGAGTGGAGGGTGGTTCAGACGGGTCAAGGAGAGCAGAGGTAGAGCAGTAAGATGCTGGACCAGAAGGAGTGTGGCTTTTAGTTTGCCTGTTGCCTTTGAGGTGTTGCTCCCAAAGTGCTTTGTGCTTGCCGCTCATGTGCCTTCGCATAGAAGTTGTACCTATGTGGCTGTTGGGCTTACCAAGGCTCAGTTTCTGACTGCACTCATTGCAAATTACAATGCTTTTGTCAGAGGCATACACATTAAAAAAATCCCACACTGCTGACTTTTTGGAAGTGTGCGATCTGGCGGTAACAGTAGAAGTTGGCGGCATTGGCGGCAATGGCGGGTGCGTTGGCCGACTGAACACAGGTGCCGATACATGTTGTTGCCCTACTGATCCCTGCGGGCTGTCCTCCCTGCTTCTTCTAAGTCTTATTCTCCTACTGCCTCTCTGACTCTCCGTCTCTCCATCTGAACTACCCTCCTCTTGCTCTCTTCTACTAGGCACCCACAAAACATCAATCTCCTCATCATCATTCTCCTCAGATGCATCAATTTCTTCTGACACATCACAGAAGGAAGCAGCAGCGGGGACCTCCTCCTCATCACTCATTATGTCCATCTCTGTCGTGTTCTCTGCCAGAATTAAATCTGGTGTAACGTCCTCATCTCCTTCATCTTCTTCTGGCAATAATGGTTGTGCATTACTCAGTTCAAGAAACTCATGGGAAAATAACTCCTCTGACTCCAGTGAAGAAGGGGCACCGGTGGTGGAGGAAGTGTTACGTGGGGTGGCCATAGCAGTGGAGGATGAGGAGGATGTTGTGGTAAAGTTAGAAACGGTAGAGGATGGGGTGTGCTGTGTAAGCCAGTCAACTACCTCTTCAGCATTTTGGGAGTTCACGGTCATTGGCTTTTTAAAACTGGGCAATTTGCTAGGGCCACAGGATTGCATAGCAGCACGGCCCCTAGCACGGCCTCTGCGTGGCGGCCTGCCTTTGCCTGGCATTATTTTTAAAAAAACAACAACAACAAAAACTCAGTTGGTTTTTCTGGAAACGATAATACACACAGCTAGATGGCAGTTTGAAGAAAACAGTGTGCAAATAATGCCTACAAGATCAACGTATACACTACTACAGCGGTGGATACGGATTACGTAAAATATATGAATGCTGCTTGAAAAAAAGTAACTCAAGCGGTTTTTCTAGAGACGATAATATTATCAATATTTAGACAAAATGTGAACAAGCTCACACAGCTAGATGGCGGTTTGAAGAAAACAGTGTGCAAATAATGCCTACAAGATCAACGTATACACTACTACAGCGGTGGATACGGATTACGTAAAATATATGAATGCTGCTTGAAAAAAAGTAACTCAAGTGGTTTTTCTAGAGACGATAATATTATCAATATTTAGACAAAATGTGAACAAGCTCACACAGCTAGATGGCGGTTTGAAGAAAACAGTGTGCAAATAATGCCTACAAGATCAACGTATACACTACTACAGCGGTGGATACGGATTACGTAAAATATATGAATGCTGCTTGAAAAAAAGTAACTCAAGTGGTTTTTCTAGAGACGATAATATTATCAATATTTAGACAAAATGTGAACAAGCTCACACAGCTAGATGGCGGTTTGAAGAAAACACTGTGCAAATACTGCCCACAAGATCAACGTATACACTTCTACAGCGGTGGATACGGATCTCGTAAAATTTATTATGGCTGCTTGAAAAAAGTCACTCCGGTGTTTTTTCTGGAGACGGTAATATTATGGATATTTAGACAGAATGTGAACAAGGTCACACAGCTAGATGGCAGTTGGTTGAATAACACACTGGGCAAAAAATGCCTACAGGGCAAATAATGCCTAAAAGGTCAACTTATACACTACTACAGCGATGGATACGGATTACGTAAAATATATTATGGCTGCTTGAAAAAAGTCACTCCGGGGGTTTTTTCTGGAGACGGTAATATTATGGATATTTAGACAGAATGTGAACAAGGTCACACAGCTAGATGGCAGTTGGTTGAATAACACACTGGGCAAAAAATGCCTACAGGGCAAATAATGCCTAAAAGGTCAACTTATACACTACTACAGCGATGGATACGGATTACGTAAAATATATTATGGCTGCTTGAAAAAAGTCACTCCGGTGTTTTTTCTGGAGACGGTAATATTATGGATATTTAGACAGAATGTGAACAAGGTCACACAGCTAGATGGCAGTTGGTTGAATAACACACTGGGCAAAAAATGCCTACAGGGCAAATAATGCCTAAAAGGTCAATTTATACACTACTACAGCGATGGATACGGATTACGTAAAATATATTATGGCTGCTTGAAAAAAGTCACTCCGGTGTTTTTTCTGGAGACGGTAATATTATGGATATTTAGACAGAATGTGAACAAGGTCACACAGCTAGATGGCAGTTGGTTGAATAACACACTGGGCAAAAAATGCCTACAGGGCAAATAATGCCTAAAAGGTCAACTTATACACTACTACAGCAGTAGTAAAATAAAAAAAAGTAAAATAAAAAAAAAAATGAATATTAAAAAAAAAAAATTCAAGTTGGTGCTGCTGAACTACTAGGAGCAGCAGATTAGCACACCAGTCCCACTCCCCAACACTGCTAGACTAATAGCACTGGGCTCTTATAGTAGTAGTAGTAGTAGTAGTAGTAAAACAACAAAAAAATAAATAAAAGCAGTCCTTACAAGGACTACTGTTATTGCAGCAGTCAGCAGATGAGATCAGAAGCAGGACAGCTGCCCACTGCAGCTACATACAGAGCACTGCAGTAGAAGGTAGATTACTAGCCAGCAAAGCTACCTAAGCTTAAATGTCCCTCAAACCCCTGCAGACCTGTCCCTCCAATAACAGAGCAGTATCAAAACGATTACTAGCCAGCAAACTTTCAACTGTCCCTGAAATCACTAACAGGCAGCAGCTCTCTCCCTACACTATCTCTTCAGCACACACAGGCAGAGTGAAAAAACGCTGCAGGGCTTCGGTTTTTATAGGGAAGGGGAGTGGTCCAGGGGAGAGCTTCCTGATTGGCTGCCATGTACCTGCTGGTCTGGGGTGAGAGGGCAAAAAAAAGCGCCAACAATGGCGAACCCAAAATGGCGAACGTCGCGCGACGTTCGCGAACTTCCGGCGAGCGCGAACACCCGATGTTCGCGCGAACAAGTTCGCCGGCGAACAGTTCGCGCCATCTCTAACTGGGAGCCAATTCATGGTGGAATTGTAGAACTAAAATATAAATCAACAGCTAGGTCATACTCCAGGTCATGAAATACAGTTATCTAGTGGACTTTCTGAGTTTTCATGAAAACGTTTCACCTATCATCTGAGCGGCTTCTTCAGTTTAACTGAAATCTCAGAAAGTCCAGTTGCTTAGACTTAACTCTACTAGACAACTACTGTAGAACATATCAATATGATACATTTTGGTCAGTAGGATGGAAGACCTAACATTTAACTTTGCCTGTGCCTGGTCCATTTCCTATGTCATCTGGCATCCCTCATATTGACATCTTCAGGGCTGTATAATATATAGCTTTCTAGACCTGTTCCAATGAGGGCCAAAAATGTCTGTGTTGAGGTATTGGCTCCCTACAAGGAGACAACTAAAAGAGATAACAAATAAAATGTTTTTATTTATTTATTTATTTATTTAATTTATTTATTAACATATATAAAATTGTATACTACTGTATAAAAACATTGTATACCACAGAACTCATCTGTTATCTGCTGTGTATCCTGTGCCTTTTTATTTTTCAGCTTTAAATGGCTGCCCCCATGGGCAAAGTCAAAAGTCAAGAAAATGCACAAGATTAGAGGGACTTATGAAAAGGTAGATATTTTCTTGCTTACATAACACCCATCACTTCCTTATGTTCTAAGATAAGCAGGTATTCCTATTTGGGTTTGCTTAAGATACACCCCACCCAAGTGTTGTTAAATATTTACAACGCAATAAAACATTTGTGAAATGTGCCCCTAGATGAGATGCATTGTGTCTGCCCGTCTTGTTTTTAACATTCATGAAACTTATAAACTATATTTTTGCCAAATCCTTTTGCCTTTAACTTTGACACAAACTATGATATATTTGAAGCTATGGAGCACAGCTGAAGCCTGTTTGCAATCTCTAACAAAGCCAACCATTCACTTTGATTTTAATAGGGGATTTGGTGTGATACATAAAGCTTAAGCATTGTATAATGTAGGACTGGGTCAGTAGAGGAGGTTAAGAACAGTTTTACCTTTTTCCAAATGAAGAAGATTGCCAAAGAACATTGTAACAAAGTACAAAAGGTTTTTTTTTGTAAGCTACAATACTTGCTTTACAGTGGCCAGGAAGCATCATGCAGTGGTTTTATCTCTGACGCATTTGTATCTGCTAGAAACACGATAATAAAATTATAGGAAGAGAGTTAGAGAAACCAACAGGGATCGAAAAAATATTATTTGTGTCTTTTCATATCATATACAGATGCAGCCACTTTGGTTTGTCTGTTTGACACAGAATAACTAAACACAGATATCCCATTTATCTCATTTAACACAGAAAACTGCGTCACAACATCCCATCTAATTAAAGCATTCACCATTGTGAACAATGGAGCTTTGGTATGCTAATGAAAAGGTTAAATGCATTAAATGAGTTAAGATGACTTAAGATAACACAGTTTCTTCAATTACCCCTGAGTCATGACGCATTTAACTCACAAATCCAAGTGGCTTCATCTGTAGATCACTCTTATGAAGTCTTTAATGAAGACTTTTAACCAAACAATTTTGCTTATTTTTTTAAATTACTTTTTAAAACACTCAGATGGTTGAGTGAACACTTGAAAAGTCAGGCTTGAATACAACCAGGCACAGCTCTCTAATTACAAAGAGAGCAGTAATCCAGGCTGAAAGTTGTACACATCCAGGGTACTAGGGTACTTACCCACTACCTTTCAGCAATATAAGGATCTTTGCTTAATTGAAACTGAGGGGGTTATTTGTCAATGGTTGAATTTTAGAGTAATGTTAATTTCATTTGAATTAAATTTTATTCGAATGGTATGTTATTTATGATAACATTTTAACTTCTAAAATTTGATCGAATAGTCCCAACCCAAAAACTGGAATCAAATTAAATTTTTCCTCCAAAAAACAAACGCAACTTTTGTGCATCAATTTCTTTTTTTTGAACAGTTTATTTTAATTTAATTTTGACTAGGGATGCACCGAATCCAGGATTCGGTTGGGATTTGGCCAGGATTCTGCCTTTTTCAGCAGGATTTAATAAATAACCCCCTTTATGTTGGCAGGAAAAAACTGTTTATCTTTACTTAAAGTGATACTGACACAAAAAAAATTTTTTTAGCATATGAATGTACATTAAATGTTACCTATAGGTCATGCTGATCATTTTTTGCTGAGAGGTTTGTTTTTGTATATAATTGTTAGTTGAAGTTCCTAAGCCTGACTCTCTGACACTCTGACTTTGCCAACCTGACTGTCCCATCTCAGCCTGTTAGTTACAGTTTCTAATGCTAACGGACTCCTGCTGCACAAATATGGCAGCCCCCTCATACAGGAACATGGGGGATCAAACAGGTAATGTAAAAGCATCATGCAAATACTTTATGGCAAAGTTAGAAGTAGCTTGCAAAGCCAATATTATAATAGATGTAAAAAAAAGTTTAATTTCAGGTGTCAGCATCTCTTTAAGTTCTCCTTTGCTTAGGGCGTATTCTGTATGGAATCCTATATGGTAATGTCCACTACAGGTATGGAGCCGGTTATCCAAACTTGTGGTTTTACAGATAATAGTTTATCTCTGTAACTTGGATCACCATGTTGTAAGGGGTTTATTTTCTGAATCTGAAATTTGAAGGGGAAAACATATTTTTAGTGGGAAAAAAGCCTCAAATTTTCAAAGAATTATTATAGCCCGAGGCTGCTAAAAGTCAAAATAAAAAAATACTCCAATCTCAAACCTGCCGAGGTCATGTAGAAGTCAATGGCAGATGTCCCTTTTATAATTAGAACATTTCATGATCTGTGCTGGGTTTCATACAATAATCAGAATAATTTCTCGATCAGTTAATTTACTGATAAATAAGGTTAAGTAGTGATGGGAGTTTGTTCTAATTTGCTTTAATAAGAAAATCAGAGAAAAACAGATTTTAGTAAATAACCCCCAAAGTCTACTACATTTTTTTTAAAAAGTAAATAAGCCCAATGGGATTGTTTTGCCTCTAACAACCATTAATTAAATCTTAGTTGGGGTCAAGTACAAGGTACTGTTTTATTATTACAAAGAAAAGAAAATCATTTTCACAAAATGATGAATTAATTGTTGAAAATGTTTTTATCCTGCATGAAAAGATTTTGTATTTGAATGGATGTGGATTGAACTTGGACTGAATCTGTATATGAAATTCTAACACCATGCCACTATTTAATGGAGCTCTTTTTTTAATCTTGAATCAAGTATTTTCACCTAATTGTGTTTAACAAGTCAGATGTAGTTGAATAAATGTATTATCACCACAACTGTTGCAAATTCTTTCAGTTGGAAAAAAAAATGCACAATTGCCCATAATTCGTTCATATTTTATAGAGTTGCACCAGTTGAATAGGGCCTAATTTGTGTCAGTTATACAGGTATGGGAATAATTATCTGTAAACCTTTTATCCAGAAAGTGGGAATGCCTTCTCCCTTGGGCAGGTTTACTAAAAAGTGAATTGTGGTGGTGTGTCGTCTCGCCCGACGAAGAAGCACAATTCCGCTAATTTATCACAATGTGAATGTTTCTATTTGTTACCCTTTTCACCAAATGTTACTTTCGCCAGATTCAGACTGATGAACTTTCATTATATTGAGAGAACAGCCATTTTTAAATCAACAGTGCTCTTTGGTTTATTTAATGTTTACATGATTTTTGTAGTAGACTTAATCAAAAAAGCATTCTGAATTACAGGTCCCATACCTGTACCAGAATATTTTTTTCAGCTGGCAGGAAATATCAAAAAACGTTTGAGAAAATGATTTTTCTCATTAGCCATTTTTCATTTGGATGACAAAACACATGTTAAATTGTAGTCAACAAAGAAAAAAACCTCACCCATGTAGTTGCTGGAACTTAGAAAGGTAACTAGCATGGGCAGATATGGCCCCAACTAGGAGTTAGCGGACATCGTGCTCCCAATGGGAATCACACCAACCAGGGCTTAAGAGGAAGGGCTAGGTCTGGAGACAACCAGAACCCAAGAGGGGTGCCTCTGTCTCCCCCTGGCATTGTGCAGTTACAGGAAGTTACAGGAAGTCATATGTTTAAAGCTGGGAGATTGAGCCCTGTGAATGTGCTGCTGCTTAGTTGAAGGCTGAGACAAATAAAGAGGACATGTTTGACTTCAACTCTCTGATTTTAGTGTCTTAACTGGAGACTCCCCCACACTAAAGTCGGTGGTACATTGAGGGTTAATACAGGTACGGCATAGGAGATAGTTGCCCCCGTCACATTCCTTTATTTTAATTATTTTAATGTTCCCCATTTGTGTAGTCAACTTCTGAATATAAATATATGCCTCATTTAATTTTATTTAAATGCAAAACGTTGTGTTTAGACTTTGATCTTGTGCTTTTTTTTATGATTTTTTCATTACTAGACGTACCTGTAGAGCAATAAGACAGAATGTCAACATCTGAGACACCAATAACAAAAAAGAGCTTTCAGTCTACAACAACTGTCTCCAGAATACAGCCGAGACTTCAATAAGATGAAAAAGTAACACTCCATAATGCCTGATGTTTTCTTACTTCAAACAGAATTCTATTGAAAAGGTTGAGGATTTCTGACCATTATTTTGAGATGTGTTAAAATTATCATTACTGGTTTGATCTCCAAAGCAATACTGCAATGTATGAATCCCTTGATGTCCTTTATGTGCTAAGGACAACACTTTCTTTTGTAGACCAGATGGAACAATTCATCAGTCGTGCTTTAGGACTATGGCACATGGGATGTATTCTGTATGGTTCTCAGCATAGTACTAAAGCCTTGGTATCCTGCTGCCTCCCCTAGAGTTAAATGTGAAAATGCATTGGCACTTCTCAATCACTTTTTGTGCTACAAGCTGAGATGGGTCCATCTCCTAAGCAACGTCCCAAAGACGGCATGTTTCATTGTAGAGGCTGTACCCAATGTCGATTTGTACTAATGGGAGATACTTTTTGCAGTCCTGTCACAAATAGAACTTTCGGTATTAGGGGACACTAACTTTGTAGTATACATGCTGGTGTGTAATCTATATATATAGAGATGAGACCATTCAAAAAGTTAGAGATAGGTTCTCTCAACATAGGTCTACAGTCAATACCCATAATTTTGTACTTTCAGTCCTTAAACATTGCACTGAAATGGGCCATAGTGCAACACATTCCACAACCTCAAAGAGGTGAAGATCAGGTTATGATCCTATACAGCGATGCAAAATATGTTGGCGCTATATAAATACATGTTAATAATCCTATATAATAAAGTTGAAGTGTCTCTGCGTCCAGTCCCTGTATCTGTGCGATTGCGCAACTGCGCATGTGCCCCACAGACTGTATATGTTCTAGTGCCCGTTAATTTAATGGGCTTAATGTCTAGTAATAATATAACAGTTGAAATCATTGAGCCCTAATCAATTGAATAAGGATTTTGGTTTGCATTTATTTGTTAGTTAACTTGGACTTTATTGTTATGATCCTGTAGAATATTCTGTATTTAGATATAAATGTAGATTTGTTATTTGCATGCCACTATTGGATGCCTATCTGGATGTTCAACTAACTGACACCATGTGGTGGTCTTTTGCTAGCCAACAATATGGTGTCGGTCACTTCAATATGTGGATGCTTCAGAATCACTCGCTTCTGTGAAGGAATGAGGCAGTTTGCTTCACTGCGTCAGGGTGACCGAGGAGGTCGGCTCCGATATTTGTGAAAGCGAGGAATTCAAAGATACCGTTTGACTTTTTGTCTGCAAAATTCAATGGAAACACACTTGAGAAAGGGAGCGCAGTTAGCTCCCGAAACGTGGCTTGTTCTCTGTGCAGACGAGTATTCACTAAAGACTTTTTGTGCTGATATGTTTTATGACATGATAATAAATGCTACGTTTTAAAGAAAAAAAATTCTACACTCTGGTGTGCGACACTGCTGGACTATATATTATATTGTGGAATGACTCACCACTAAAGAGTTACGCACCCAAGTTACAGCTCAATAGATACATATGAGAGTACATTACAGGAGCTGGACTGTGTTTTATATATATTATATTTAAATATATATATATTTATTTTTAAGAGGGTAGCAAACCGCTTCTACTGTCTACCCAGGTGCATAGTAAAATGTCATACAGCATTCAAAAAGACCAGCAAAGCAAAAACATTATATATATGTGAGATTATACAGCCAATGTGACTTTTTGGTCCACTCTGAGAAAGGTCCCAGAGTGGACCGAAACCACATGTTGGCTGTTTAAGTTCACATGAATATTTTTTTGCACAAAAATCCTGGCGTTGTTGATCTTTCTCCCTGAGATCACTGAGCTCCTTAGAACTTAAGGTTTGTCAAAGGTTCATGAGAGTGCCAGGTCAATTTCAACTATAATAACTTCAGACCACATGAGAGAATAAATGCAGTGCCAATACCTTCATCCTGCATGTTGTAGGAAATTTATTGGTGTTGGGGAGGCTTAGCATCCATTAGAATTTGCCTTTGTTAATCTGGAAAGAAGATACTGGCTCACCGGCAGAAATATACAGTATGAGTGGAAAGTCAGAATGCCGTAGCAACTTGTATGTAGAAACACGGAGCACCACAGGAATGGAGTCATTTTGTGAAAGTGGCTGTATAGCCACGAAACGCGTTAAGCATATGGTTCTCTAATTGTTCCTATTATGATGTGCCGATTTTAATGGATCAATACGTTTTTGGATTTTTATTAATACTTTTGACTCCATTCCTGTGGTGCTCCGTGTTTCTCCATACAAGTTCGACTATGGAGTTTTGTCCGGGGTACTTATTTTTTTTGTTCCTATCATGATGTGCCGATTTTAATGGATCAATACATTTTTGGATTTTTATTAATACTTTTGACTCCATTCCTGTGGTGCTCCGTGTTTCTACATACAAGTTCAACTATGGAGTTTTGTCCAGGGTACTTTTTCAAAACGTGATGCTCACAGAGGAGAAGTCACACATCGTGGTGCTCCCACGTAACTAATTTGTTGGACTGCCGTAGCAACTTGGCCATACTGTTTGTGGGACAGGTGACCATTTAGAAACTGTCCTATACTAGCGGTCAGTGATGTCTTCCTTAACCTTTACCAGCAGCTATAGAGCTGTAACTGGAAACTCTTTCCTCAATATCCTGTCTTTAGAATAAAAACAAATGCTGTACTTTTCTTACAATACGCTCATTGTTCATAGATGCTGAACTCTTAATACAGATAAATTGTAAGCTCCACTGGGGCAGACACTAATGTGGATGATGTTTATTTTTTGTAATGCGATGTGTAAAATGTGTCAGCACTATGAAAATTCCAGAAACTATTAAAATAAAAAAGCATCCAAAAACACATAAAATTTGTTACACTACCAAGCCTTATTGTTTGGCACTGCCCTTTGGGAAAATGCTCCCAGGCAATCTAAATGCACATTAAACAATGAAACTAACGATGCAATGTCAAAGTTGTTTTGTCATTTAAAAATATTTCTTAGCCCTTTTTTAAAAGAAGAAACCTCCATGCATATGCAAATTAAGTCCATCATAATGGGAAGCAGATTTAAATATGTGATTGCTGGAATACAAAAAGATTAATGAAAACAGCTAAAACAATTCAATGAGAATTTAATGATAATGGCTAGTGAGAGGGAGGGAGGAGAACCAAGACATTAGCACAGTTTCCATAGTACCTAGAAGAGAGATACTTTGGAAATGATAAGATAGATGATAAATAGGAAGATCAATAGATAGATGATCATGCGATTCAGACACTTCTCCTCTGCTCCCAAAGAGAAAAAAAATGTGGTTAGGGGTTGGGTACAGGCCTACAATAGCAACATTTTGAGGGTTAATGTTTTGCAGGTTAGGGTAGGGTGCAGGTTGAATTTTTCCTAACCCACATAACACTGATGATAGATAAATAGATGATGATGGATAGATAGATAGATAGATAGATAGATAGATAGATAGATAGATAGATAGATAGATAATAGATAGATAGATAGATAGATAGATAGATAGATAGATAGATAGATAGATAGATAGATAGATAGATAATAGATAGATAGATGATAGATAGATAGATAGATAGATAGATAGATAGATAGATAGATAGATAGATAGATAGATAGATAGATAATAGATAGATAGATGATAGATAGATAGATAGATAGATAGATAGATAGATAGATAGATAGATAGATAGATAGATAGACAGTACAATAATACAATAATTCAGATAACACGGCATCCAAAGACAATGTAGAAGAATGCAAGTTCACAACAAATGGAGAAAAGTGAGTTTGCAAATTCAGTCTCCAGATTATCCGGACTAGATCGAGGTGGTGGATTGGTTTCTCAACCAGGGAACTACTGTTCTGCTGGTGTAAATAATATTACATATCATGGTCCATAGGTCCCTTAGTCTAAAAAAAACACATAGATAAAAGTTGCAATGTGCTGAGGCCTGTATCTCTCACCCCCAGCATCATTGTGGGTCATAAGGGTGATTTGCATGGTGCAACTGTGCTGTGCCTACCACAGGTGAGGCCAGTTTGAAACAATTAGCGTAATTGCATGTACAGGTCATCACAAATGGGGTGCAATTGCACTGAATATTTATAAGTCTGCCTGCCATCATATACTGTGTTGACTTGAGTCATTTCGATTGACATGTGTGCTCTGTTCTTTTGGCACAACTTAACTGTGGAGATTGACAAAGGGGGCTATTAAGGGATTCCTGCCTAAACTCCTGCTCAATTGGAAATGGAAGTCAGGAGAGGCTTAGCAGCACTGAGTGCAACTATAAGGGAGTGTGAGGAGCACATTTTGACCCAAGTACCTTTAATAAAACTGAATTGTGAAAAGTGCACTTTATCCACTGCACTTGTAGACGTAATTGAGCCCTCATAGCTACACAGCATCCATACTAACAAACATGGAGGCCTCTCATTTTAGTGGTTTTAGAGGTTTTGAAACCACAACTGAACTCACTTTCACAAATGTCATCAAATGTATTTAAAAATACAAACTGAAAAAGCACGCATGGGCAAAAGCGACTTTTTCAATTTGTCGTACAAAAAACTCCCACAAACCTCTAAAACCAGGAATCAATGAAAGATCTACCAGTTGTAAAAGGTGCATCTGCCATTGACTTCTACATGATTTTGACAGATTTAGCTGGAGTATTTTCATATTCGGAATTATCTCCGTTTTGTCGCATAATAAATCCCCCCAAAAATTGCACTTTTTTCCCCCACTACTTTTTTGAATTTTTGGCATCAAAATGCCCAACCCAAAAAGTTGTGGTTTAATAAGTCTGCCCCATAGTCACACTCACAAAGACACACATTCAATAAGACTCACATCAAGCATGGACTCATGACAAAGACGCGCAAGCTTTCATTTTAACCCACAAAACAACAAAATTGAACAAATTCCTCCTAGTGCAGTTCAGAGTACCCTCTCCCCTTAGACAGCAGGCTCTTTCTTTATAGAATAAAGCCCCTAAACTATAACTATACTAAGGAAGATGGGACACGTATGACCTGAATTAAATAATATTGGGTTACTGGTGTTCATATAGTATCATACTTTAATAATAATAATTGCACTAAAATTATTTATGTACAGTGATGGGCGATTTTGTCTAGTTTCGCCGAAAAATGCACTGGAAATTCGCAAAACAGAAAAAAATTCACAAAACGATGCCGACTGCGGCGCCGGCTTCCATTTCTTCCGGTGAAAATGCGCCAGCGTCCAAAAAAAATGGATGTGAATTTTCACTGTAGTTTCTTGAATTTATTCGCCCGGGGCAAAACGCAGGAATACGCTGCAAATTTGTGCCTGCCGAATAAATTTGCCCATCACTATTTTTGGAATTTGTACCTTAAAATACTAAATATTGACAGCACATTATTGTTATTAAACAATATTATGGCCCCAATTTGTTTTTGTCTGTTTTGTCTGCACTGAGCGCTCTCAAACCATGTTGTAATGTGTCAGAAACAATAATGTACCAAACAAGCCCTAATTACTGTAACAACACTTAATAATCTAAGCTCGTGCTGGGAACCTCTACATGGCATTAGAGAGCTTTCCATGTAAGCAGGCCAAAAATGTCCTACAGTCTTCATGAACACTTAGCCTTCCCGATTGTGGTTTCCAAATATTTAACAGTTATGTCTGTGCCCAGCAGTTATTTAAATGCTTTTAATAATTGTCCCGATTCAGCCAAGTTGAATGCACCTGCTTCACTGCTGGGGACCTGTTTGGACAATGCTCATTTAAATTATTATGAAATGGCTATAGGCTGCTTAGGAAATTGCAGTCAGGTGCATTCATGCTTTATCTGTGTTACTGCTGCTGGAACCATGACTAACAAACAAATGATTATGGATGGAGTTCCATAACCTCATAATTTATCATTAACAGTATTTGTTACATGTTTTAACTTATACGCAGTTAAAGATACAATGAAATAGCATGATCTAACCGAATATATACAGGGGACCATCCTGGTCCCAGAGCTTTGGAGATCAGATAAACCAAAATCTTCACGATGGGGTCAATTTACTAACATTTGGATTCGTATTTTGTTCATGAATCGTATTTTTCCTCTAAAAATTCATGCATTTTTATTCTCTAAAACTCTAAAAAAATTCACACTTTATTAAGTGCAAAAACCACTGAAAACATTGACAAGTAAAAGCAGTCGAGGTCCCATAGACATCGTTCTGATTTGTAATAGTTTTTCGCTAGTAATTGTGCAAAAAACTCACATTTTTAGCAGGTTGTTTTTTCCATTCTTACTTTTTTTTATTCAGATCGTTTAATAAATCTCAGGGCATTTGTGATTTTAGGGAAAATGAGTTTAACCATGGTTTCAAAAAGCTCTCATACCGCTCAAATTTTGGGGAGCATGATAGCCCTCCACTACGCCTCATGTGAATAACCTGACTATTTCAACCTTGCAGCAGTCAAAATGAGCCGATAATCCCTACTATTGACATATGTATATAGTTGAATATAGTTGAATATAGTAAAGTGGACATAGTGGGCATACTTAATTACACATATCCAAAACTTTTCTTTTTTATACTAATTCAAAAGATTATTCATTGTTGGGTGGGTTAATTCATTATGTATCTAAATTGTCATACATTTTGTGCATCATCCATGTTGTGCCCCCACCAACTGTCCCTAAACTTATACATATTTAATATCTTCCCTAATATTTACACTGGATGATTTAATATCTCGTCAATGGACAAGATTTCCAGTCTTCGTTGACTTATTTAGAGTCATGTAAAAAGTCATACAAATGTTCAGGTGCTTTGGAATGCACTCAATGTAGAGGGAACTTATTGACCCAACTCATACTTATGCATATCCACATTCCTCACCTCCCATCTGGTTGCCAGTTTGTCCCTCATGCCTCTTCTGGTGAATGGTGTGCAACTGTGCCTATTGACGTTGGAGAACCCTGGAGCTACTGCCACCATAGACCAGGGTTTCAACAGCAGGTTCCACCAATTGATGCACCAGACCTGTGCCCAATGAACCAGAGTCATTTTGATTGTGTGCTCCAGTAGTGACTGTCACGATCGCCGCCCGGAGCAGGTCCTGGAGCTCCGGGCGGCGCGTCCCTCCTTGCCAGCGTCGCTCCCAAAATGGCGGCGTCCATGGCCGCCACGTGGGTAGCGGTGCCGGCGCGATGACGTCAGCGCGCCGATATCGGCTCAAGGATGCCGATGACGTCAGAATGGCGCCAAATTCAAATATAAAAGCCTTACCAAGATGCCAGAATGGCGCCCAAGTATAGTATTCGTTCCTGTGATGTTTCCTGGGTTTCCTGTTTGCCTTGCTAAGGATTTATCTTGTTCCTGATTATTGCTGACCTCTTGCCTGGACTTTTGGACTTTGCTAATATTCTGCCTGCCTTTGAACCCTTGCCTGGACTCTGGTGATTCTCCTGTTTTAACCCTTTGGATACCGCGACTTTGCACCCTCAAGAGGGCTTCCTCCTTGATCCTGACTACCTCCCTGGAGGGAGCTCCCGGCTCCCTGACAGTGACACAGCACCCACTCTGAAAATTCTAGACCCCAAGTGTCAATTTGCTACTAAGAACATACTGGTTTGCATCCATAATTTCCCTTTGCATACTGCACTTGTGTTCATAACTGACCCAATACTGTGTTCTGATAGGACATTAGGTATAAGGCCTCCTTGTTGGTCTTGCTGCTCAGTCAAAGTATTAGGTAAAAGTAAATATAGTAAATAATCCTGTAAATCCTTACCTAAAAATACCAAAATAATTTACCATCAAGCTTGAAAAGGAAAGGTCTATCCAAGAATATTATTATTTCAGTTCATGACTACTGTTTTGCACACTGGGCAGTTTGAAGATATTTTAGTATTGAAAGAATATTTTATTGCTTCTGGCAATGGTGATATTTCCTACTGAATGTTGTATGACACATGAGAGCCATTAGGCAATGGGCTTGGTGATCTGTGATAATGATGCAGTTCACTGGAGATCTTATTTGCCGTTTGCTAAACCTTCTCTGCATGAATTCTTAATCTCAATAATCGAATTCTCGCTATCTGTATTGCAGGAATCAGTGGCTGCTATAACAGCTGTGCTATGCTGATAAGCGGTTAAGAAGGGGATATTCTAATATTAGCTCTTTTCGTTAGTTAGACTTGTTGGGGATTAAACCTCAATCACCTTTGATCCAAAGCCAAAATATTGCTTTAGGATATGGCAGATGTTGTGCAGCTGGTGTCAGTGTGAGGATGAAATGTCATACAGCCAAAAAGGTAGAAGTTTTAGAACATATTTTAGAAGATATATGACAAATCTAGTGTTAGCTTTCTACTGATATCCAGAGGCGTTAATGCAAATGATGATGTCCATTAGATACTGGCAAACAAAGCATAACAGAACTGGCATAGAAATCGTTGACCAAGACAGTAGTACATGGATTCTCTTTTTCTGGGTGGGGACCTATGAATAAAAAACAGTTTTGATTCTACTCGTCTAAATTACAAAAATATATTCAAGGACTATAAACTGTAAGCTTTTTAAGGTTGATGGCCACAGAAATGCAAATGTTTAAACAAATGAACGTAAAACTGCAGAGAGGGATTTTCTAAATCTTTTGCAAAGTACATTCATTTATTTTCTAGTTTTCAAGATAGTAGAAGTTTGAAGCTGCTAATATAATTAATATTTAATACAGAACCACTTGCTGGTTATTTTAGCCTCCTGGCTACAGTTGACTGGAAATAACATCTCAAAAGCTCATTCACTGCCCATTGAAGGACAAGATTGCTCGAACTTGGGTGCTCTAATTCCTGTTTCCTGAATTCTGACTCCTGATTTTGATTCCTGACGCATGCCCTGTCCGGTTCCTAGGCCTGTCTAACTATGCTTTGTTTCTTCCTTTACTGGTTCCTTCCCTAGGTTGTGTGGGCCTTAACCTAGGGAACTTTGGGTTTTTGTATGTTTGACTCCCGAGCAGCTGATTGCCATGCCTAAAGCAAAAGTTGGCTTTCCTAGCCAGAAGATCACTTCCAGAATCCAGGTACTCCCCCGGGATTTGGGATTGCCTTACATCAGTGATCCCCAACCAGTAGCTCATGAGCAACATGTTGCTCTCCTTCTTCTTGGATGTTGCTCCCAGTGGCCTTAAAGCAGGGGCTTATTTTTGAATTCCAAGCTTGGAGGCAAGTTTTGGTTGTATAAAAACTAGGTGTACTGCCAAACAGAGCCTCAAAGTAGGTTGACAATCCAAATGGGGCTATCAAATGGCCAATCACAGCCTTTATTTGGCAGCCAAAGAACATTTTTCATGCATGTGTTGCTTCCCAACTCCTTTTACTTCTGAATGATGCTCACGGGTGCAAAAGGTTGGGGATCCCTGCCTTACATGATCCTTGCCAGGAAACTTGGGTTACATATTGAATAAACTGGAAAAGTAGGATCCATGGCCCAGAAGTGCCATAGGGGCAGATTAACTAAAGGGCAAGTGGCTAACACTAGCGACTTTTCACATCCGCAGGGACATGGGCAATTTACTGACAGACGCAGGCGTCAATTCGTTGCGAAAGAGACCATCGATAGCGTTCGTTTGCACTCTATCACCAGGCACCTGTTCCCTCTGGCGAATGGTCAGTACTCCGCAAATTCAGTAAAGTACTGATTTTACTGAACCTCACCTCTTTTGCCAGATTTGACTTCACCACCTCAGACCAAGTGAAGTGCTAAAAAGAACCTAGATCTTCCTCAATCTTCTGTCACTTACACCATATACTGTGAGCCTAAAAATGCTTGTGTAGGGCATTATATTAACTCTCGTCTTTATTAAGGTGGACATTTGTAATAAAAAATGGTAACTTCAAGCATTTGTACCAACATTTATAATAAATGAACGCTAGCACATCTTCACTATGAAATGCTCGCACTGCCGAAGTAACCCTAGCGAAAAGTCGCCAGCATTCGGTGCCCAGGACTCAACTTCGTATATTAGTGAATTAGCGTAGTGGTAGTGAATTTGCACCTGGCGAAGTGGTGTGATGTGTGAGAAGAGGTCGCTGGCGACAAATCGCCCTTTAGTGAACCTGCCCCATAGACTCTACTGTCTAAAGTATGTAAAAGGTTAACTCTTTGTTACTGAATGTTTTGTCATTTCACTGCTTAATTGATCCATAACATGAAAAGAAAAAAAAAACTCATATGCTTTGGTTTCCTTATATTTCAAAATTGCTTGCATGGGATGGTATTAAATAAGTTGCCACAAAACACATTGCCAGTTATCTTAAAATTCATGCAAATGTAACAAAATATTTATGAATATATTTTATATTTTGATATATATTCCTTCCTGACTCGAAATAGAGTTTCAGAAGACAGATTTAGCACAAGATGTTGTTAGAAAACATGATAATTGCTCTGATAAAGACACAAAATAGAGTCTGTCCAGTCATGATAGAGTACAAACCCTACATCAAAGCTTGTCCGTTAATGTAAAAATTATCCACTCCATCTTAGCATAACAGAGTTCTGTGTATTGTGTATCCATTTTGGTACATTGTGTTCCACTGTATGGGAAAAATAAAACACTCAAATCATATTTCTACAGCTTTGCTATTTTTTTATTAATATCTAAAAGAAAAATGGGTTTGGCGTGAATTGAAATTACCTCTTTTTGATCCCAACAAAAATGTAAAACAGGAAGTTTTACATTTCAATTCTATAATCAAATGTTTTAAATTTGAGGCCAAACAGCCTGTTAGCAATGACAGTCAGAAAAGCTCTACTTGTGAATGAATGTTGTTAACTGTTGAAAACCGCCCCCATCTCTCTGTAAGATGGCAGAAGGGTAAAGGTAATGGATCTAAGCTGGGCAAACATAATTTATTGTGAATAATGAGCAGATAGATGTCTTCTCTGTGGTGGTGTGTGCCATTACCCTTGTCTGGTACAAACAGTACTTAGTTATGGGTTATGTAATAAAAAGTCTTATATTTATCCACATCTAGAAGCCCATATCAACCAATCAGATGTTTGTCTGTAACAGCTGACCAGGAAATCCTACCTGCTGACTGGTTGCTAAACATTCTGATATCATGTTGTTGGATCAGGTCTAGTACATGAAGGACTGCAAGAATGGTTTGGAACAATGAGGTGCTTCCCCTATGTGCTTTCACACAGTGGCGTAACTAGTTGTTACTGGGCCCCATAGCAAATTCAATTTAGGGCCCCAAAATATTTATAAGTTGGCCTATTTTACCAAGATATATTAAAATTGCTAATTAATTAGGGTCTCACTGGGCCCCCTACACTCCTGGGCCCCCCTGCAACCGCAGGGTCTGCTTCCTCTATAGTTACGCCCCTGCTTTCACATGATGGGAAATCATTGGTGTGCGTCTCATCAATCGATACAGATCAAGCCATCAGGTTTTTACATTTTGTTGCACATTTTTTAGTGCTGTCCTGCTCCGCATCACAATATGGCAACTGTAACACACATCTATGTTCTGTTTTACAGATCAATGGCAACTTAGCAATTAACCTTCTGTGTCCTCAACGTTAAAGAATACTTGCACCATCTACTTCAACCTCATTTGGCTCATTAATAAAATATTAACTTCTGGTTCCAAGGTCTGAAAGCAACACCAGTGAAAACTTAAAGCAGAGGTGAATTTAGAAAATGCAAGATTTCCAGCTGATTTCCACCTAATTTGGTTTTTGTCCTAAGATCACCTTTATACTGGTCCTCCTCTCTAATAACATTGCCATTATTTTATTATCACTAAAATATTGACTAGGTAGTAACCCTATTTAGCATTTATACCCCCCACATGTGATGACGTTTATAGGTGTATTGTGATCTTTCGTAATCAGCACCAAACTTTCAGCTGAGCAGTAGCACAAGTTACAATATTCCATAATCCTATACATCATCTACTGTCTTCCATTTATTTCCCTCATAATTATTAAGACTCCCCAAGGCTTCACTTTCAGCAGTCAAGTCATCAGCGTTGTATCGTTCCATCTGTAATACTAGGCACTTTTAAACAGGAAAGTCGATTAAAATGATTTCTTTTGCTGCATAACAAGGGACACTGTTTTAAAATGACGTTACCACAGTAACATTTCCATACAAAATATATTATAAATCTTGGCATTCACACCACATGGGATTATTTTGGCACTAGATAGCAGCAGGCTTAATTGAAAGTCCTTTATATCTACTTGTTCCGGTTTTTTGGTTTTGTTCCAAATCTAGACACTTTTTCAAATATATATATTAATATTTAATACAAAGATAATGTAATATTATGTAACAAACTCCTGAAAACCTGCAAAATATAGTTATAGAAACAGTAGTTATAAGTAAGGCTTCATGATGTAATTAGTTTCAGAATTCACTGAAGCTTGTGTGTTGTAACATGTTAGATAGATAGATAGATAGATAGATAGATAGATAGATAGATAGATAGATAGATAGATAGATAGATAGATAGATAGATAGATAGTTGATAGATAGATAGATAGATAGATAGATAGATAGATAGATAGATAGATAGATAGATAGATAGATAGATAGACAGTGGATATTAGAAGTCTGATCTATAGATATTGTGTCTTAATGACATAATAATATCCTTGTATTTTAGAGTAGGGGGTACATTATCCCTTATAATACATGAGTGATACTCAGAGTTCCCTGTATAACTCAGCCTGCAGCCTTGTGCCTTTATATGGTCACAGAACAACCCCTCAGTTACTTCTAATATCCTTATCATTTACAGTAGGGGGTACATTATCCCTTATAATACATGAGTGATACTCAGAGTTCATTGTATAACTCAGCCTGCAGCCTTGTGCCTTTATATGGTCACGGAACCCCTCAGTGACTTCTAATATCCTTATCATTTACAGTAGGGGGTACATTATCCCTTATAATACATGAGTGATACTCAGAGTTCATTGTATAACTCAGCCTGCAGCCTTGTGCCTTTATATGGTCACGGAACCCCTCAGTGACTTCTAATATCCTTATCATTTACAGTAGGGGGTACATTATCCCTTATAATAGATGAGTGATACTCAGAGTTCCCTGTATAACTCAGCCTGCAGCCTTGTGCCTTTATATGGTCACAGAACAACCCCTCAGTGACTTCTAATATCCTTATCATTTACAGTAGGGGGTACATTACCCCTTAAAATACCGGACCTTGTGCCTTATATTGCTTGGTGGGAGGTGACAAAAACTTCTCAAAGACAGCTTCCATGTACTCTACTTGTTTAACATTACAAAGTGTAATGTAAAAAGTGTTGTTATGTCTTGTTACGCACATTTTTAAATTTTCTATGGAAGTTCTATTTGAATCTTAACAAAAGAAAACATTTGTGCTGCCTCCCTTTGTGAAGAAGACCTTGACCCTGCTGACACAGAACACCACTTACCTTCCAGTCGTACATATTTCAGTCGGGACACAATTGAATTCTTGCGGTGACTTCCTTTCTTTGTCTGTTCATTTGTCTTTTGTTACTGTACCTTGCGGTATTGCTCAAAACCCGCTGAAAAGCAGGAAGGTACAATACATATTTTACAGATTCAGCACAAATTACTTTCCAAATCACAAATGGAATAGAACAGCATGCATCACAAGCTTATCTAACTTCTACTCCATGTTGTTCATTAAAGTGACCTTTTAGGTTAGGAACTTGCCAAGCAACAGAGACAGAAATGCATTTGATTCCCCTGGATCAGCAAAAAACATGATTCGGAATAATACAAATTGCTTTACTAAAAGATACAGCCGATGATTATGGTATTTAAGGTAAGGACCCATAGCCAGAAGACAGGGCATTGTTCTATTCACATTCCTAATCACTTCAAGGCTTTTTATTGCTACTAAAAGTCAGGTAATCTAAGGCGGAAGTAAATGCTAGAACAATTTAGAAGGATTATTCCAAAATCCAAAATGTCTGTAAAAAAAATCAGTATGAGACGTGTTTAAAGGATGGGATTTGTTTCACACAGTGTTGAGCAGTTCTATAAAGTTCAGCACTTCAGTAAAGGCTTTTTCATATTCCATTTTATGGATTACAAACTATTTCTGGAAATGCAAGTAACTGAAATGTTGTTATTTATTACAATTTGTTATTAGATTTACAACTTTATAGGGGTATATCTGGGCCTGGGGCAACAGTTAGGGATTTTTTTTATTAAAGTCTGAATGCCAAAAACTCGAAAAATGTAAAAAAAAATTTTAACTATAAAATACAAATTTTTCGATTTCGATTTTTTCCAGATTTATTATACCCTCATACCTGCCGTGGTTGTATAAGTCAATGGGAGAGGTCCCTACCCTATTTGGAAGTTTCTGTGGTCTGCGTTTGAATTAGGGTGAAAATTTGACTTATCTGATTTCGGACGAGCATTTTTTCTTCTTTTTTATGTTAAAAAGGACCCCCCCCATATCAAATTTGACCCCCCCATGAGAGACCTTTCACCAGTTTCCCAAAAAAGTAACCATAACTTTCTCAGTCTTCCCATATAGTTTAATTGTTCCATTCCCTACCATACCATTTAAGTTGTATTCTTTCCAGCTTCCCAATATCCTTCTTATGGACTGGAGCCCAAAACTCAGCTGCAAGGTTATGTTTCAATCCATTGAGTTAATGCCCCTTTTTATACAATATAGTGTTTTATTCACTTTAATAGACACTGCCTACAGTTGCAAAGTCTGTTATCCACAAAAACCCTGAATCCTTCTTAATTAAAGGAACAGTAACACTAAAAAAATCAAAGCATTTTAAAGTAATTAACATGTAATATACAAATAACATGCACTGGTAAAAGCTGTGTGTTTGCTTCAGAAGGACTACTATAGTTAATAGTAGTTTATCTGCTGTGTAGCCATGGGGGCAGCCATTCAAGCACAGGATACACAGTAAATAACAGATAAGTACTACTATAGTTTATATAAACAATCTGCTGTGTAGCCATGGGTAGGGATGTAGCGAACTGTTCGCCGGCGAACTAGTTCGCGCGAACTTCGACTGTTCGCGTCCGCCGAATGTTCGCGAACGTCGCGCGACGTTCGCCAATTGGTGTTCGCGTTCGATTCGAAGTAAAATTTCATTCGACCATTCGACCATTCGACCGTTCGATCGCTAAAATCGAACGATTTCCATTCGTTCGAACGATTATAAGCATTCGATTGAATTAAAATCATTCGATCGAATAGCTTCGATCGTTCGATTCGAACGAAAATCCTTCGATCGCACGAATAAAATCCTTCGATCGTTCGATCGAACGATTTTATCGAGCGTTCGAAGTTCGCGAACTGTTCGCGAACTGTTCGCTTTTTTGCCGGTGTTCGCGAACGGCGTTCGCGAACACATTAACGGCAGTTCGCTACATCCCTAGCCATGGGGGCAGTTATTCAATCTGGAAAAAAGGAGAAAAGGCACAGGTTACACAATACATGATAGATATGCACTGTCTAATACAATGGTGTTTTATCTGTTATCTGCTATGTAACCTGTGCCTTTTTTCCAGCTTGAATGGCTCCCCCATGGCTACACAGCAGCTTGTTTATATAAACTATAGTAGTACTTATCTGTTATCTACTGTGTATCCTGTGCTTGAATGACTGCCCCGATGGCTACACAGCTGCTTGTTTATATAAACTATAGTAGTACTTATCTGTTATCTACTTTGTATCCTGTGCTTGAATGACTGCCCCCATGGCTACACAGCAGCTTGTTTATATAAACTATAGTAGTACTTATCTGTTATCTACTGTGTATCCTGTGCTTGAATGGCTGCCCCATGGCTACACAGCAGCTTGTTTATATAAACTATATTAGTACTTATCTGTTATCTACTGTGTATCCTGTGCTTGAATGGCTGCCCCCATGGCTACACAGCAGCTTGTTTATATAAACTATAGTTGTACTTATCTGTTATCTACTGTGTATCCTGTGCTTGAATGGCTGCCCCCATGGCTACACAGCAGCTTGTTTATATAAACTATAGTAGTACTTATCTGTTATCTACTGTGTATCCTGTGCTTGAATGACTGCCCCCATGGCTACACAGCAGCTTGTTTATATAAACTATAGTAGTACTTATCTGTTATCTACTGTGTTTCCTGTGCTTGAATGGCTGCCCCCATGGCTACACAGCAGCTTGTTTAAATAAACTATAGTAGTACTTATCTGTTATCTACTGTGTATCCTGTGCTTGAATGGCTGCCCCCATGGCTACACAGCAGCTTGTTTATATAAACTATAGTAGTACTTATCGTTATCTACTGTGTATTCTGTGCTTGAATGGCTGCCCCCATGGCTACACAGCAGCTTGTTTATATAAAATATAGTAGTGCTTATCTGTTATCTACTGTAAATCCTGTGCTTGAATGGTTGCCCCCATGGCTACACAGCAGCTTGTTTATATAAACTATAGTAGTACTTATCTGTTATCTACTGTGTATCCTGTGCTTGAATGGCTGCCCCCATGGCTACACAGCAGCTTGTTTATATAAACTATAGTAGTACTTATCTGTTATCTACTGTGTATCCTGTGCTTGAATGGCTGCCCCCATGGCTACACAGCAGCTTGTTTATATAAACTATATTAGTCTTTGTGAAGCAAACATGTGAAAGCAAAAAATATTTGAAAGCAGTCTCAAAAAAACCTGAAGATAAAATATCCATTTTATGGGGTTATTATAGAGCAACAAGTCCATGAAATAATATTATCCTATCCTCTGTTAATAGAAAATGATTAAGACGGTACCATTTATACTTCACAGCATGGAATATTGATTGCTAGGCATTGTTTAAAGATTATCTTTAGCTATTATCATTGATAATGATATCATTATTGCTGTGTAATGATTTTGTAATGATTAAAACTCATTCTTTAATTACTCAATCATCCATAATTAACAGCGGATAGGATATTCAATCGCACACTTTCAATGTTCTTGTACGATTTAGCTTTAATCCTGGTAATTGAAATATTTTAGTTGACCTCACACTGATTTTTATTCATGAGAGTGTCAATGTTACAGTATGTAGAGTTGATAGAAAAGGAGTAAGGAGCTTGCTAGGGCTAGAGCTTACCCTATTCATTAAGTTAGTAGCAAGAAGTGTGTGAATGTTTTGGGGTAATATAATACTCCAAGCATTGGTACAGAATTATTAAATATGGGAAGCTTCCCTAATAAGGTGTGGTGTGCACTAGTTATGAACAAAACTGCCCCATTTCGTGAAAAATACCCAAAACAGAAAATGGCGAAATTTTGGTAATTTTTGACATTTGTGTCAATGGACATTATTTTCTCAGGCCAAATATACTGAAGTCAATGGGCAATTTTTTTTTTCTGGTGTCAAAAAACACAATTTTTTTCACCAGCGAAACCAATAACTTTGCTAAAATCTAGCAAAGACTTGTGAGGAGGGTCAGACTTATGCATCTTAGGTCCACCAGGGCTGAACTCAAGAGCCACAAAGGCCAGGGCCTAGGCGAGCAAAGTATTGGTGGCGGCATGCCACCCAGTCGCTTTTTGGGGAGCACCGGGGACGCACAGCTCCCCAGTGCTCCAGTGCACTCGCGTGAGGGGAGGCTCTGTACTCTGTTGCCCAAAGCATAGAAGCTTCTTGGTTTGGCCCAGCAGAGGACCCGTAGACAGAGCGAGGGTTCCAGGAAGTAGAAGGGTGTGTCTGTGTGAGAATCCTGTAAGTATAAATCAAGCAGGGGTGCTTTGAAGTGTCACCATAGTGCAACTGCTCCTGTATCTTGTTTCTTTGAGGAGTGCGGAGGTGCTGCCGGCAATAAGTGAAGTGAACATCGAGGTGGCCAGGTTAATGGCAGTATGACATAAATGTAAACACAATCCGGACATAAGAGACGACAAGCTTTTGGGGAGTGTGAACAACTTTGTTGATTACTTATTTGTCTTATTTGTCAGACAGGCACTAGGGCCGGACGCTAAGACTGGACGGCAAAGGGTCGCCCGGCTGTAAAAACCAGCACTGCCTCCTCCTGGTACCCCCATACCCCTCCAGGGTTGGACTGGAGCCTTGGGGCCCACCAGGGCTGCAAAACAAGTGCCCTCCTTGTAGTCCGTGGGGGCAACCTCCCAACCGTAAAACTCTCTGAGCCGACGTGCATGCACAAAAGACGTGGTGCAGGTCTTTATGGGGCAGCCAGGGGAGCAGGTCTGTGCGGCGGGGGGCCCATGAGGTCCGAGGCCCACCGGGTTTTTACCTGTTGTCCCGCTGGTCAAGTTCGACCTTGCTTCCCTTCTCCTTAACTTTACATCTGACAGTCTCAACAGGGTATGACTTTGGGGTCCAAGGATCTGGACGTGAGAGTGGGGTTTAGGCAAGGAGCAAGCTTGGGGTCCGGGGCTCTGGGTGTGAACTGAGTTGGTGTCTGGAGCTTCAGGAGGGGTAGCAAGTGTGGGGTCTGGGCAGGGAGCAAGCTTGGGATTGGGTGGGGAGCAGGCCTGGGCCGGTGGGGTCAATAAATATTTGCCACTCGCATAAGTCTGTTATTTGCCGCAAATCTGTATCAGCCAGGAAAAAGAAACTGGATAAGTGTCTGCAGAACTGGACATGATGCCTGTTATTTGTGTTCGTCTACATTTCCACCAATTGTAAAAATATTTTTACAAGTCATATTTTTCTCTTCCTCTTTTTTTCTCTAGGATTATTAATATAATATATTATTTTAAAAAAAATGATATTAGTAAAAATAATCAAATAATGTTTTCTTTTCTGTCAGTAACAGACATTCTGAAAAAAATATCTAGTTTAGCCGGGTCATTCAGGAACATTTGATCTATTTGATCCAAAACAATAACAAGGCCAAGGTTAAGTGTCTGCACACAAAAGAGCTGAGCTATAAGAATGTTATTTATAAAAGCATTCCTTTCCACAAAGTCAGATGATCTGTAAAGAAAATAAATTAATCCTAATATTTATCAAGCGTTTAACATGTGCTTAGCAGAGCTGATAACATTATCAGGCAGGTAACAGGCAGATTAATGGCAGGGCTATTATATGTACGGCCAATATGCTGCTGGAAGATTAAACGTTAAAGACGTTTTATTTATAATGGCTGGATTTAAATATATTTAAATATATAAAAATCTTAATTAACTTCCAATAAGAGTAAAAATGTTCAGGTGAATGGAAATGTTGTAAAGACATGTTCAGTGTGCAAGTTCATTCCTACAGTGATAGTCATATTCATTGTGAATTGTAAAGAGACATATCTTTATTATTTTGCACAAAATATGGAGCCGTCTGTGGTTTCTACTTATTACTGAGATCAATTTGCTGTGTCTGGAGTTTGGAGCTAAGGTTGTGTTTCTGAAACCTACAGGCATGGCATCCGTTATCCGAATTATGGAACTTTCTACTGAAAATCTAGCGAACATCTAGCGAAAATCCCAATCGTACGAGTTCGCTCAATTTTTTCGGACTTTTTCCAGAAAAAGCCTGAATTTTTGCTATTTTACCAAAGAAACAAAGTCTGTGCTTCATATAAAAACATATTTGTAGCAAAACTAGTAGTAAATATGGATGGGCAAATTTTTTCGCCTTGTTTCTCTGCAAAAATGACGGCCATAGGTATGGTGAAGTGCGTTTAAAGAAAGAAACGTTTTTGACGCCATTAGGCTTGAATGGGCGTCGACAACATTTCGCCGGCGGCTAATTTTTGCTAAAATGAAACAGGTCAGAGTCGTCCATCGCTAGTAGTAAATGGCTTCCAGTGTCTTGCTCTACTTTAGCCAAGAAAAGAGATTCAGGGTCAAAATATTTTATGGAAATTATTTCCCATTTTATGTTCTAAGCACTTTTATTTCATGTATTTTTCTTTGCTCTTATATAAATTTGGCACGACTCCACCTCATTGATGCTGACGAGCACACAGAAGTCTGCAGGACCCAGAGCGCAACCACCAGAAGTAGGAGCATGTTTCTCCCAGTGGCCTAGAAGCAGGTGCTTATTTTTGAAATTTGAGGCTTACGGTGGCCATAGACGCAAAGATCCGCTCGTTTGGCAACATCGCCAAACGAGCGGATCTTTCCCCGATATGCCATTAACGAGCATAGCAATATCGGGGGTAATCTGATTGTTCGGCTGTATGGCCAAATGGTCCGATTACGATGTGCGATGGGCTCCGGCAGGATCGGTCGGGTTGAAATCAAACCTGACCAATCGACCAAACGACTGATCTTTTGCCGGACGAAAGATGTCGGCACACACCACACACGATCCGAAAATCGAACGAATCCTCGATCTGTGTGTCTATGGCCACCTTTAGAATAAACTTTTGTTACATAAAAACCACGTGTACTGCCTAACAGATCCTCCAGCACATATTTTGCCCCCGACGGGATACTTTTCATGCTTGTTTTGCTTCCCAACTTTCGATTTGATTTTGCATAAAAAACGCATTGAAGTCAATGGCATCAAAATGATTTTGACGTGCCTCAATATCGAGGCCCTCAACAATTTTTATACGTGCGTCCCATTTTGTCCAAATGCATTAAAGTCGATGGTCATCCCAATTATCTGGCCACATTTTTTTGACCCCATGTCTATTGGGACAAGCCCAAAATTATTCTTATCATTCAGATCAGAAGTCACCAACTATGACTTTTCAGGCTTTTTTCTTTAATTTTCTTTGTTTCCAGAGCATCATTATTAAGGTTGGACATTATTCAATGAGCAAACTGAGAGTTGAGACTCCCTATTACTGGTATAATAATAACAACAGCAGTACATTGTTAGCGGGATGCTGGTAAAAATGCATTATGTCCTTTTGTGTAGCACCATCTGTGCATCTGTACCAGCAACACAAGGCTCTGTAGCAAAAGAAAACAGAAATGAAGCCTGCAGGCAAAACATTTGTGCCACTGTTATTAATCACTTCCTTACATATTTATTCCTACTAGAAAGAAATGTCAAGTCACTTGAGGATTTTCATGAAAAAATAACTGTAAATATCATCCTATAAAATTAACCCCACACCCAACCCTAACTCTATTGATCCTTCTTAATGTTAAATCAATGTGTTCATATGTTGACAGCATGTCTCTTGTCAAGAGGAAATAAAATGTCGTTGTATGAAGGCTATTCCAAGTAGATTTCCATTGAACTGTCATTGGTATTATAGCTTGGACTGTAGATCACATGGAAGAGACTTGTTGGAATATTTAAAGTATATGTATAGAAAATGGAAATTATATAATGTGTGTGTGTCATGTATAATGAGGATGGAACTGCTCGGTGTATTCCTTATTCATTGTGTCTATTGTGGCCCAAGGAAATGTGTAAAAAGTTCACATATTGGAGCTCACTTTCCACAGGAAGGTTGTCCTTTTGAAAGGTATTTAATTCTAGTGAAAATGTCTCTCGGAATAGGAAGGTTACCTGTCTGTAGTGATGGGCGAATTTATTCGGCAGGCGTGAATTTGCGGCGAATAAATAAATAAATAATAAATTTGCGAAACTGCCACGAAAATTCGCCAGTGGACGCCGGCGTAAAAAAATGGACACCGGCGTCAAAAACGAGGTGCCGTTTCACGAATTTTTTGACGTTCCGCGAATTTCGTGCGCAATTTGCTATTTTTTCGGCAAAACGCCCCAAACTCGCACATCACTACCTGTCTGTGTTAGGAACTCCCAGAGGGGCTGGGGTGCTGTCTGCCATTGCAAAGAGTAGAGGGACATGTTACACATGTCCAGGGAACCTTAATAAAGTCATTATAATGCCCTACATATGAGCCCAGTGTATAGTTAATATTCCATATGTTAGAAAATGTATGGAGAAAACCAGTTACCAAAAAAAAAATTTTAAGGACTTTTGCAGCCTTTCACTTTGATATAAGGAAAAGTCGCCAGCGTTTTTTTGAACTTTGATGCATTTTCCACTCACAGAATATGATGTAAGTGACAGAGGATTGAGGAAGATGTATGTACTCCATTGCACTACGCTTGTCTGAGCTGGGGAAGGCAAGTCTGGCGAAAGAGGTAACGTTCAGTAAAATCCGCATTTTGGTGGATTTGCAGAGTAACGTCCATTCGCCAGAGCGAAATGTTGCCTGGTGATAGAGTGTGAATGACCGCTGGCGCCTGTCTCTTTCCTGCGCACGTTAAATTGGTGATGTCCCTGCTGGAAGTAATACTAGGGAATTGATAAGCCACTTTGCCATTTGGTCAATCTGCCCCCTAGAGTGGGGAAAAGTTTAAATGCATGATGCTGAAAAGCTAATGAACTGTATGACAGTGACTTTATGATGGGAAAAATCTTGTGAATGAGTATGTGTTTTTGCCTTAATACCAAGCAGACAGAAATAGTCTTATTTGGGAGAATCTCTTAACATGCAAAGTCTTTATGTTGTCTCTCTGGTGCAACAGTGTATATAATCTAGTTCACAAACTGATTTTTATCCTACACTTTCCAAAATTTATTAAACTCTTATTGCACCTAAAAACACAATTTTATGGAATCTAATGTTGGAGATTTATAACTCAACATCTCCATCTGCTTTTGGAGTTTGTCTCGAAAGCTGAATTCAGCACTTCCTTGGGTTTTATTGAACATGGAAGATGGATCCAAAAATACACTTTACCTATAAACAAGATTTCCTGATTCATTTCCGTCAATCGTTCAGTGTTTTTATAGAAAAGCATCATCTCAGGAGAAACAGAAGTGGCCACTCTATAAACTTTAATACAAAAACTTTAAAGTATGATCCTTTGTTAGATATTGGCTCTAATTCATTAAGGAGGTTATTTACTAAACTCCGAATGCAAAAATCCCGAAAAAAATCTTGATTTTTTTTTTTATAAAATCAGAATTTTTCAGAATTTATTAAACCCCGAGAATGGAATCTGAAAATCCGGCATCTCAGACCTGTCAAGGTTCCCTATAAGTCAATGGGGGAAGTCCTAATGATTTTTTGATGTACGTTGGGTTTTGTGCAGTACCCCGAAGTGTTCAGCATTTTCTGTCAAAAATCGGAGTTTTCAGGTGAAAAATCAGAAAAAATCATGATCCTGCAAAGCGAATTTTTGAGAAAATGTAATAGTATATAAGTGTAAAAAACCTGAGCGGATTTGATCGAAGTTTGTAGCAGAAAATATTGAGATAAATTCGGACTTTGATAAATAACCCCCTAAGTGTTACCTGTTGACTGGTTGCTATGGGTTACTAGAACTGGAGCTGCTACTCCCCACTTCTTTATCCACCCATTCCTCAAGAACACAGCATTTCTAAATATGGTTAGCAATGTGTTTTAGCCAAATAAACTCATGGAGTAATTTTAATAAGATATGCCATTTCTTTCTGCGTTTTTTTTCACCAATGCAAAAAAATTTATTTTTACCCCCCAAAAAAACAATGGTGTTCTTTTTTTTTTTTTTTTACTTTTTTTGCAAAACAAAGTGCTTAGTGAAATTCTTGTGCAAATTCACAAAAATGTTTTGTAAAATGCAAATTTTACCCTAAAGCTGTGCCAGGAGAAAAAATTGCCTAAATTCATATGCCTGTGTGTGCTCTCAACTAGTGATGAGCGAATCTGTACCATTTCGCCTAGCCGAAGTATTCATGACAGTGCAAAAAAATGATTGGAACAGAGAAAAATTTGTGAAACACATCGAAGTCAATAGGCATCAAAAAATGTTACAAGTCAATTTGTATTTTTCTAGTGCCAACTTTTTTGTCTCTGCGACTTTTTTGTCGAAATGCATTAAAGTCAATGGCTTGTGTTTCTTTTCTTTTGTTGTCTTGTTGTCTCTCTTCTTTTTTTGTCTCTGCGACAATTTTGTCTTGGCGATGGTTTTTTTGCTGTAGCTTTGCGAAAAAAAAAGTGCAGATGTCGATGTGCGGAATTTTGATGCGAATTCATGCCTGGACACTATTCCCAAGTTTTTTACTTTTTAGTAAAAAATAAAATAATGTGGCGCCATAATCAAAATAATGTGTGGGCTAATATAGCCAGTATTCTGATTGGGGGAACAGTTTTTTTTTGTTTGTTTTAAAGGACCCCTGCAGAGTTAAGAGACTCACACCAGGATGAAACTCCCAGTGCAGACAACAACATTGCGTGACATAATGGGCACAGGGAAAAACACTTTTTGATGATAGTTGCACTTTAACTTGTTTAATTACTTATCCAGATCACATTTCACTGCCTCTTTGTGATAAACTTGGTCTACTACTGTGAGTTTGTGCCAAGAAAACGACAGTATTTATTCTTTTAGTTTATCCCATTCTTCTTCTTTCCTTCTCTTGCCAAGCAGATGAAGTGAAGATTTGATTTAATATAACACTATATGAGATTTTAACTCTGCAGTTGGGCAAAAGCAGAATTAGTGCCATTGCACAGACTGACGAGTTACACAAGCTGTAATCGGCCAGAACCTTACTAACAAGGAATAATGATGTTCATCTCCTCTGGGGCTTTTTTTCATTTTTCCATAGGCTCAAATACCTATTTAATAACAGGACAAGCAGAAAACATGCCAAAAGTCGTTGCTTTCACTCACACAGGGGGCAGGGAGAGAATGCAATGTGAAAGTTGTTTCCTGGGAAACAGCAAGTTTTAGAAACTGAACCATATTGAGAACTTATAAAATAAAATAACATTGGGGCAAGTTTCATATTATAGAATGTCATATCAATGCCATGTTATTGCACATCAACACTCTTATTTAGTAAAGATGATATATGGCTGTGACAAGGTGTGATCTTTAGTTAAGCTATATAAGAAAAAAGGATTGGTTTAGAGCAGTTGTGTGTCAAAACAAATATTTTTTTTCTTTCTTCCCCTCCTCCCTTTTTGATTGGTGGTTCAGCCTTTAAATACTGATCCATATCTGTGTACACTCAAACCTATGATTAAGTGTCCTAGTGACATGAAACGCGTCAGGCGAGAGATGACTATATAATAAAGTTTCAATTTGCAAATTTACTATTTTTCTGGTCTGATCAACATGTGAGTTTGCCAGTGGCACCAACACTTATGCGTTTTGTATACGTATTGTCCGCTCCCCTGAGCTGAGGGGCTGGGGCTGGAGCACCTGGGCCACGTCTCTACTTGGGTAAGTGATTTTACTACATTTGCCTTATGCTTGAAAATTCACTAATTCAAAACAAATAAAGCACATACATAACAAAGTCCTGGGGGGGGGAGAGAGAGAAAGGGGGGGGGTCCAGGTATTTCAAAGATTTATTACAAATGGTTCGATACTACAAATGGTCTGCTACCTCCAACAAGTGTTTCACTTGGGGTGCTGCCTCCTTAATCTGCTAGTCCTAAGCAGACACAGTCTACAAATAAATATAAAAGAAGGGGCGCACTCCCATTGTGTAAAATCTTGTATCAGCTATGTTTCACTTACATACAGAGGATATATATACTGTAGGATATATATCATTTTATGCAAATTGTCTGTATTGTAATTTATGTAAACTGCCCAGCATTATATAAAATTTCTTGAAACTGAAAATAAAATGATCCTGCCTAGATAGTATCTCTCACTGAGGCTACAGTAACATGGGCTGCTGTTGTCCTTGTCTCATGGAGAAGATACGATACCTCCACTATCCAATCTGTAGAGTAATTTCCCTTAATGTTCCTCTGGGTTGTTTCACCCTTCCCCTCTAAAGAGCAACCTCTCATTCTACATTTATTTTCCTTGGAAATTGTTCCCACATCCGCGTGGCTGATTGAGTTCATGCATTTTATATTTTCTGTCATTGTGCCACCTTTTCTTTCACTTCTTTCTCTTCAAAATAAGACTGAAAGTGACCCTTGAAAATGGAAACTATATACTACATGTTATAAGAACATTAACGATAATAACATAAAATGAGATCCCTCAGTAGCAAACTTTCCATTTATTCCTGCTGCATGGAGTTCATTTCTGCAAAGTGGGCAAGTAGACACCCCTGTCTTTCTCAAAGAAGGAAAAAAAACACAGTCATTTAAAGTGATGGGCAAATTTGGGGAAAATTCGCTAACTGGCGAAAAAAACGGCGCTGGAGTACCGTTTTTGATGCCGGCGTCCATTTTTGATGCCAGCATCCGTTTTTTTAAAGTTTTTTTGCCAAAAATGCATTTTTTTGATGCTGGTGAATTTTCTTGGCGAATTTTTTGTCTGCGGTGAATTGCGGGAATTTGCCCCGAATTAGCACCTGGCGAATAGATTCACCCATCACTAGTCATTTACGAATGTGTATAATAAATGTTATACAAACACGTAAATTAATTTACATTCTAATACAAATTCCTCTAATATTCAGGTAATCTGCTTAATAATGTAATGCATTTAAAATTATGGAGAACCTTGGCAAGAATGAGCAATTATGCATTAAGCCATATTTACTTACCCAACACTGGGGTGTACAAAGTTAGAGACAGCACCAGCATGGAAAGAAGATAAAAGTAACACAGATTCCAGAATTTTAAATTGCAATTCCCCATTTATTGGTACTGTAACGCCACTCGTCCAAGTGGTGCCGTCTCTGGGGGTTTAGGTAGATTGCAGGGGTCGGATTGGTCTCAGAAAAACACAGTTCACACTCAGCATTGAGTTTTGAAGCTGACCGCAATCAGCTTTATTCATATATAACCGGCACACAGGAGCATATTGGAAAACAAAACATAAAAAGAAATCCTAGCCTGTCCGGCTCTAACTAACATACAGTCGCTCCCTCTCTATACAATAGAGAGGATCTAGCATCCAACTCTACAAAAAAACAGTAGTTTGTTTGGTTACTCACTGTGTCCGGCTCTCTCCTTACTGCATGCAGGCAGTTCCCCAGGAAGAGAGAGAGAGTAACTCTGGAGATACACTGTTTAAAGGGATTTCCCCTGAAGTCTAACGAGGCCACTAATTAGCCAGGCTTCATCAAAACCTGGATAGCCTGGTGAATGGAAGTCCCACCCGCTCACTTCCATTCACTCCAGGGCCCTTTTTACTGGCTTTTCCAAAAGCCAAATGCAGTGAAAGAACACTCTTTCACTGCTGACATACTTTCCCTGGAGCTTAGTATATATAAGAGAGAAATCTGGGAGAAATATAAACCCCTTCCACCTCTAATCCAGCATTTCTCTCACACACCCTCCCCCTCTGTTTCGACGTAGGGGTCGGAACACAATTAGCCTCAAGACAGTGTACCCGGGATAAGGCATCTGCATTTCCCCGCTGGGACCCCGGTCTATGCTCCACTGTGAATTTGTAGTTCTGAAGGGCCAGGAACCATCTTGTCACCCTTCTATTCTTTTCACGATTTTCACACATCCATTTAAGGGGGGCGTGGTCAGTAACTAATGTAAACTGGCGGCCTAACAGATAGTATCTAAGCTCCTCCAGAGCCCACTTCACTGCTAAGCATTCCTTCTCTACTGTAGCATAGTTTCTCTCATGGATGTTCAGCTTTTTACTCAGGAAAACTATAGGATGCTCTGCACCTTCTCTGATTTGGGACAGTACTGCTCCGACTCCCACATCGGACGCATCAGTCTGTACAATAAATGTCTGTGTGAAGTCTGGGGTTATCAGTACTGGTTGGCTACATAAGGCTTTTTTAAGGGTCTGAAAGGCCTGTTCTGCCTCAGGGTTCCACTTGATCATTATGGACTTGGTCCCTTTTGTAAGGTCAGTCAGAGGGACAGCTATAGTAGCAAAGTTAGCTATGAACCGTCTATAGTAACCAGTGATCCCCAAAAAAGCTCGAACCTGTTTTTTTGTGACTGGTCTAGGCCAGTCTTGAATTGCCTGCACCTTGTTAAGCTGAGGCTTAACTAGCCCTCTACCAATGTTATACCCCAAATACTTGGCTTCTTCCAGGCCTATGCTACATTTTTTTGGGTTAGCGGTCAGACCGGCCATTCGTATGGAATCAAGCACGGCCTGTACCCTAGGTAGATGGGATTGCCAATCCGAGCTATGGATAACGACGTCATCAAGGTACGCTGCTGCGTAGTGCCTATGGGGCCTTAAGATTTGGTCCATGGTACGCTGGAAGGTTGCTGGGGCTCCATGTAACCCAAACGGCAACACTACATACTGGAACAGACCTTCAGGAGTACTAAAAGCAGTTTTCTCTTTGGCTTGATCCGTCAGGGGAATCTGCCAATAGCCCTTGGTCAAATCTAAGGTTGTCAGGTATCTAGCCGTCCCTAGTCTCTCAATTAACTCGTCCACACGAGGCATAGGGTAGGCATCAAATTTGGAGACCGTATTTAATTTTCGAAAGTCGTTACAGAAACGCCAGCTCCCATCCGGTTTAGGTATTAAGACAATGGGACTGGACCACTCGCTATGCGACTCCTCAATGACTCCCAACTCTAACATCTTTTTAACTTCCTGAGATATGGCTTCTCGTCTAGCTTCAGGCACCCTATAAGGTTTTACGTTAACCTTTACCCCAGGTTCAGTTATGATGTCATGCTTTACCAAAGAGGTTCGTCCAGGTTTCTCAGAAAAAACCTCCCTATTCTGGATTACAAAGTTCTGTACTTCTTTCCTCTGAGTGTCTGACAAGGAGTCTGCTACGTTAACCTCTGGCACTAAGGGTTCTGCCCTTAGAGATGAAGTAGGTTTGGTGAACAATGCCATTCTTTCTTTCCAGGGTTTTATAAGATTGACATGGTAAATTTGCTCGGGTTTTCTTTTACCCGGTTGGCGAACCTTATAATTTACTTCACCAATCTTTTCAAGGATCTCAAAGGGTCCTTGCCACTTTGCCAAAAATTTGCTTTCTACCGTGGATATTAACACAAGTACACGATCACCAGGGGAAAAATTGCGTACTCTGGCACCCCTATTATACACCCTCTGTTGAGCTTCTTGTGCCTGCTCCATGTGCTCTCTTACTATGGGCATCACCGCGGTTATCCTGTCCTGCATTTGGCATACATGCTCAATGACACTTTTAAAGGGGGTGAGTTGTCCCTCCCAAGTCTTGGGTTGTCCCTCCCAAGTCTCCTTTGCTATGTCCAACAAGCCCCTAGGGTGCCTACCATATAGCAACTCAAACGGTGAGTATCCCGTAGATGATTGAGGGACCTCCCTTATGGCAAACATCAAATAGGGTAACAGGTAATCCCAATTTTTCCCATCCTTGTCTACCACCTTCTTAAGCATATTTTTGAGCGTTTTATTGAACCTTTCGACTAACCCATCAGTCTGGGGGTGGTATACCGAAGTGCGAAGTTGGACTACTTTAAACAGCTTGCACAAATCCTTCATGACCCGGGACATAAACGGGGTGCCTTGGTCAGTGAGTATTTCCTTTGGGATTCCTACCCTGCTAAAGACATGTACCAACTCTCTAGCAATGGATTTAGAGGAGGTATTACGTAGAGGAATGGCCTCGGGGTATCGGGTAGCATAATCCATTATTACTAATATATGTTGGTGTCCCCGTGCAGACTTTACTATTGGGCCCACCAAATCCATGGCTATCCTCTCAAATGGCGTCTCTATCACAGGGAGAGGGACCAAAGGGCTCCGAAAATGCGGCCTAGGAGCCGAATACTGACAGTCTGGACAGGAACTACAGTATTGCTCGACTTCACCATGTATTCCTGGCCAGAAAAATCGTTGCAAAATTCGCTCTTTGGTCTTCTCTACACCTAAATGTCCGCCCATCACATGTTTATGTGCGAGGTCAAGTACCATACGCCGGTATGGTTTTGGGACAACCAGCTGCTCTACCCGGTCATTTCCCTTTTCTACTACCTGATATAGTAGGTCATTTTGGAGGGCTAAGTAGGGACAAGAGGGGCTAGAGTCAGAATCTATAGATTTCCCATCTATCATTTTTACATTGGCCCTTGCTCTAGACAGTGTGGGATCCTTTAACTGCTCTGAAGCAAAATTATCCCTCCTAATCTCCAAGTCAGGCATGTCATTGTCTTCCTCAAACGGGTCTACATGAACTTCCCCATCTGGTATAGTCTGGTCAACCTGTGGTTCCCTGTCTACCTCATCAGATTCCCCTGCTAATACAGAAAAGGGAAAATCTGCAGTAACCTCACCCTCCGGTACACCCTCAGACACTTTATTACCGGAATCAGGGCGGCTTCCCTTTGAGTAGGATTGGTCCATAACCTTGTCAGTTTCCCACAATTTCCAGAAATGTGGGAATTTTCTCCCCAAAATTATGTCATGTGGTAAAGTGGGAACCAACCCTACGGGGTACCTTAATGTCCCGTAGGCAGTTTTGATTTCCACTTCAGCCATAGCATACTCGCGAGTATCCCCATGAATACATGTGACCCCTACCGTCTCAGGCCCATATTGAGGCATTTCAATCAACAAAGATTTCATCAGGGTAACCTGGCTACCAGAATCTAATAATGCATTTACTAGCTTTCCTTCCACAATAACATCACACAGGTACTTATCCTTCCCTGTCTTTGGAAGGGCAGTACATACAACCTGAGCATACATTGACGTACGTCTCTTTGTTAAGGCAGTATCACACTGCATAGGCTCATCAGTTAGGCTGCAGTCGGCAGCAAAGTGTCCCAGCATATGGCACCGGTAACACCGCACCAAGTCTTTATTGGGTCCTCTGCGAGGAGGGGTCCCTCCTGACACATTTTGGTAGTCTCTGGGTCTAGTGCCTGTAGATTCTCCACGTTGGAGCATGCTCTTATCAGTCGTAGGTCCCTTTTTCCATGCAGGGGGTTTGCTGGATATTCCAGGAAGTTTCCCCTTTGGAGCTAGGGTGTGCTCCACTTGTTGAAAACTGAGTAGCTCTTCGGCAGAAAGGTACCTCTCTACCATTTCCACAAGCTGGTCTGCAGTTGTTGGGTCTGCATGGCTTACCCATTTGCGCAAAGGTGAAGGCAAAGACCTAAGGTACCGGTCCATCACTATCCGCTCCACGATCTGTGGCCCTGTTAGGGTCTCCGGCTGCAACCACTTTTTAGTTAGATGGATTAGGTCATGCATCTGGGAGCGTGGAGGCTTTTCTGCCATAAACATCCACTGATGAACACGCTGGGCACGGACCGAGAGGGTGACCCCCAGCCGGGCCAAAATCTCAGCTTTTAGTTTGTCATAATCTTTAGCGGCAACATGATCCAGATCAAAATAGGCTTTTTGTGGTTCCCCAGAGAGAAAGGGTGCCACCAGGCCTGCCCACTGCTCTTTAGGCCAGTCCTCTCGCTCTGCTGTCCTCTCAAATGTGGAAAGGTAAGCTTCAACATCATCACTTGTTGTCAGCTTTTGCAGATAGTAGCTAGCCCGTATAGCAGTTGGTTTAGCAGTTTCTGTAGGGGGTGCTGCCGCACTCCTTGCAGCTAGCTGCTGCACTACCTCTTTGAGGAGCTCCCGGTCTTGTCGCTGCTCCTCTCGGTTTGCGATCAGCTGTTGCTGCTGGACTCTGGTGGCCTCTTGCTGAGCAGCCGTAGCCTGTATCAGGGCCTTGAGAACGTCGTCCATATTGCCCTGCAGCAAAACACTTTATAATGCACCGCTGAAACTGGGTTTCTGGCCCTTTAAATCTTCCAAAAAAAAAAAACCAAACCAAAAAAAAAAAAATTTTTTTTTTTTATATTGCCCGCATCCTCCACCATATGTAACGCCACTCGTCCAAGTGGTGCCGTCTCTGGGGGTTTAGGTAGATTGCAGGGGTCGGATTGGTCTCAGAAAAACACAGTTCACACTCAGCATTGAGTTTTGAAGCTGACCGCAATCAGCTTTATTCATATATAACCGGCACACAGGAGCATATTGGAAAACAAAACATAAAAAGAAATCCTAGCCTGTCCGGCTCTAACTAACATACAGTCGCTCCCTCTCTATACAATAGAGAGGATCTAGCATCCAACTCTACAAAAAAACAGTAGTTTGTTTGGTTACTCACTGTGTCCGGCTCTCTCCTTACTGCATGCAGGCAGTTCCCCAGGAAGAGAGAGAGAGTAACTCTGGAGATACACTGTTTAAAGGGATTTCCCCTGAAGTCTAACGAGGCCACTAATTAGCCAGGCTTCATCAAAACCTGGATAGCCTGGTGAATGGAAGTCCCACCCGCTCACTTCCATTCACTCCAGGGCCCTTTTTACCGGCTTTTCCAAAAGCCAAATGCAGTGAAAGAACACTCTTTCACTGCTGACATACTTTCCCTGGAGCTTAGTATATATAAGAGAGAAATCTGGGAGAAATATAAACCCCTTCCACCTCTAATCCAGCATTTCTCTCACAGTACCAACAACTGTCATTTACAAAAATAGCTGCAGGTGCAGTTGCGCTTGTCCTTGACTGGTTTCTGAACTCCCTACCTGGTCCTGAGACCTACCAATCTCCTGTCTTTCTGTTTGTTTCGACCTCTGGCCTGTTTCCTGGACTTTGCTTCCCTGCTCCCTATTCTGACCTTGGCCTGTAAATCAAATGCTACATGCCTGCTGCCTGTCCTGACCTTAGTCTGTTTATAAGGTTCTGCTTGCCTCCTCTTTTTATCAGAGTTTGCTTGATTGCTGCCTGCCCTGACCTTTGTCTGTTTATCAGACTCTGTATGCAAATAGCCAAAATCCTCGCTTCTCATTAGCACACCACCTCACAGCTTGACTGTTGAATTAGCAAAAAGTCAATTAACAGAGTACCAGAGTTCAAGCTCAATAGTTAAAAATATTCACTTTTCTTATAACAGATTAAAAACAAATCAGCGCATAGATCCACACAAGGACTAGCGCTAATGATGAGCAAAATGATTCGCCAAGTTATGCTGCAAAAATAACGCTCCTAGACTCCAATAAGTGATTTTAATCCATCGATCGAATGATTTTTCTTTAACCTAAAAAACATTAGAAAGCCTATGGGGACCTTCTCCATAGGCTAACATTGCACTTCGGTAGGTTTTCGGTGGCGAAGTAGGGGTTTGAAGTTTGTCTTAAAGAGACAGTACTTTGACTATCGAATGGTCGAATAGTCGAACGATTTTTAGTTCGGATCGTTCGATTCAAAGTCGTAGTCCAAGGTCGAAGTAGCCAATTCGATGGTCGAAGTAGCCAAAAAAACATTTGAAATTCTAAGTTTTTTTTTATTCTATTCCTTCACTCGAGTTAAGTAAATGGGCCCCTTGGTTTATCGCTATGCGTTTTGTGGCATCTTGCCACTTCTCAGACTCTACTTGTCTGCTGCATCCAATGACCTTGGTCTGTTGATCACACTTTGCTTGCCTGCTGCCTGCCCTGCTTCCTTGATCTTTGGCCTGTTTATCAAACTCTGCTTGCCTGCTGTCTGCCCTGACTGATTGTCTATGGTAGTCTATGGCAAGTGGTCTCCAGTTTGCCTACATACAGGTGGTCAGGTATGTCAAGTTTTAGTGTCATTTTGGTTCAAGTGTAGTCAAATTTATTATGGGGCAGATTTATCAAGGGTTGAATTTCGAATTTTAAAAACTACGAAATTCAAATTCAAAAAGACCAACTGAAATTAAATCAAAGGGGGTTTTTTTGGGCGAATAGGTCCATTTTTGATCAAATTCAAATCAAAGTTTTTCCTACAAAAAACTTTAATATGTCATAGTCCACCAATTGACTCCAAATAGATTCTAGGAGGTCCCCCATAGGCTAAAACAGCAATTCGGCAGGTTTTAGATGACGAATGGTCGAAGTTGAAATTTTTTTAAAATTCTAATCGAATTTGGATTTTTCCCTAGTCGAAGTACACAAAAATTAGCTCAAAATTCTAATTTTTTAAATTAAAATTTTCACTTCGTCCTTTGATAAATCTGCCTCTATCTTTGTGCGAATAAAGGAAAACCAGGGAACAAAGAATTGTGAAAGTAGATTAAAAGATATAATTTTGTAGCTGTCTAAATCAGCCTTTATTTTATTATTATTATTATTATTATTATTAACATGTATTTATATAGCGCCAACATATTGCGTAGCACTGTAGAGTAAATGTGATTATACAACTCACATGAATTACATACATAGAATATATGGAGTAACAAACATCACAATCAATACAGGTACAAAAAGGTGAGGAAGGCCCTATGCATAGGCATACAGTCTAAAGGGAAGGGAGTAATACACAAGGTGTGGGAGTGGGCAAGATCGAATTAAGTGGGTGAGAAATGTGGTATTGTATGTGGTGTTGCGTTTGGTAGTTAAGCAGAGTGAGGGTAGGCTTCTCGAAAGAAGTGCGTTTTCAGAGATTTCTTGAAAGCAGAAAGGTTGGGAGAAAGTCGGACAGACCGTGGGAGAACGTTCCAGAGGAGGGGTGCAGCCCTTGAAAAGTCTTGAATGCAAGCATGTGAGGAGGTAATGAGAGAAGAGTTGGGTAGTAGGTCAGTAGAAGAGCGTAGTAAGCGAGTGGGTGAGTATATAGAGATATGTTCAGAGATGTAGGGTGGGGCAGAGTTATGAAGTGCTTTGAAAGTTAGTGTCATTAATTTGAATTTGATTCTGAAAGGTAATGGAAGCCAGTGCAGGGATTGACAGAATGGCGAGGCAGAGGAGGAGCGGTTGCTGAGGTGTATGAGCCTCGCAGCAGTGTTCATTATGGACTGGAGAGGTGACAGTCTCTGGAGGGGGAGGCCAATTAAAAGAGAATTACAGTAGTCTAGACGGGATATGATGAGAGAGTGAATAAGAATTTTGGCAGCGTCTTGGGTGATAAATGATCGTATTTTGGATATGTTCCTTAGGTGGAAGTGACATGATTTAACAAGCCTTCAATCATTTTGTCGTAGTTGTTTGTTGAGATCCAAAAAACTTAATGCAAGAGACACTACCAGGAGGAGAGCTCATTCATCTTCCAACCTTGTTGATACTGACACTACTAGTTAGTTCACCAGTCTGTGCTTCACACCAGAAAGATTACTTTTCCCTAAGTAGTGTTACAGTGGAAAACTAACTACTGGATATAATAGCACGTCTAAAGAGAGCGACACAACTGTGTCATTTAGAGCCCTTGGGCTCAGCTGGTTCCTTGGGTGACAATAAATTACAGTCCATAAGTTGATTGCGTTTTCACTTTACCATCAAATTAACAGAACACAAGCATTTGATGACTCCAACTACAACTACATGTATATTTATCTGTCTCAGCTTAAAAAGGAGATGTCACTTTAATTATATGCTCTGACCCCTCGAAAAAAAATTTTTTAAAAACATCTATCAATGGAGTTTGCTGGAATTTATTTATGCTGGAATATTTCTAAAATAAACTGTGGTCAAAAAATAAGATAACAGACCGTATTCTCCATAAACAGCAGTTTTTTTCAGCGAAATAGATACAGAACCTGCATCTTTTTGTAACTGGTTAAGTACCCTATCCTTGTCAGCTCTAATATTGTTCTCCATTTCAGCCAAGCACAGCATTTTCCCAGATATCTTTGCATTTTATTACTTGCTTGGGGAAGAAATAATATCATCAAAGATACTGTATAACTTAATGTACAGAACAGCAACTTGACATACTCGGGAATAAATTGAAATGCCGTTGTTATTTATTTTAAAACTCCAGAGCTGCAACTATTCTGGTCACTGAAGGATAATAGAAGTCAGTGAAGTTATTTAAATGTACTGTTTTAAGGATGCAGTCGGGGTTATACAGGGTACTCAATTATCACACTTGTATTATAACGGACAATGTACCCCCTACTGTAAATGATAAGGATATTACAAGTCACTGAGGGGTTGTTCTGTGACCATATAAAGGCACAAGGCTGCAGGCTGAGTTATACAGGGAATTCTGAGTATCACTCATGTATTATAAGGGATAATGTACCCCCTACTGTAAATGATAAGGATATTAGAAGTCACTGAGGGGTTGTTCTGTGACCATATAAAGGCACAAAGCTGCAGGCTGAGTTATACAGGGAACTCTGAGTATCACTTATGTATTATAAGGGATAATGTACCCCCTACTGTAAATGATAAGGATATTACAAGTCACTGAGGGGTTGTTCTGTGACCATATAAAGGCACAAGGCTGCAGGCTGAGTTATACAGGGAATTCTGAGTATCACTCATGTATTATAAGGGATAATGTACCCCCTACTGTAAATGATAAGGATATTAGAAGTCACTGAGGGGTTGTTCTGTGACCATATAAAGGCACAAGGCTGCAGGCTGAGTTATACAGGGAACTCTGAGTATCACTCATGTATTATAAGGGATAATGTACCCCCTACTGTAAATGATAAGGATATTAGAAGTCACTGAGGGGTTGTTCTGTGACCATATAAAGACACAAGGCTGCAGGCTGAGTTATACAGGGAACTCTGAGTATGACGTTTCTGTACACTAATACCCCCCCCCCCCGCTGTGATATCATTGCACGTGCAGTCACTTATCACGGGGAGCAGGAGAGGGGGTTGGCTGAGTTGCCAAGTTGCCCAGCCAGCTTGGCCCAGTTCTGTAATGAACAATAGTTTGGCAAATGTTTGATTCTGAAATTGGTTATTACAATATTCTGCAAAAAGATAAAAATATAAAATCAATTAAGGCCACACTGTATAAAGTAGGGCTTATATAATACTCTCTATTCAAACCATTCAGGGTCGTGGTATCAAAGAACCTTACCCAACTCGCTTCTTTCTATAGCCATTCTTATGATCTGTCACCCTACCCCCCTCTTTGTCTCCTCTTTGCTGAATTAAAATGTAATGGGATATAGTATTAATCAATTTTGAAGGGGATGTTCACCTTAAACCATATTCTACATCTGAATATTTTAAATATACTTTTTTTAAAGCTACAGACCTGATAAGCCACAAAACAACCAAAGCCTGAGGACCTGTTTAGGCCAAGCAGTTCAGTCCTGAGCTGGGAAAATTTCCTTTCTTTTGCCCCACAATACAATCACCTACTGACTGGTACGTCCAGCCCTGAACCCTAAAATAGTGCACTGACTGGCTCCCAGCACCACTCTCATAGCTGGCCTTGTTCTTATCAAATAATATATTAGGGAATGGAGCCACTTGATGAACCCAGAGGTAGAAGAAGATTGAGGGACAAGAGAAGAAGCAGCATAATGTACCTCGGTGAGTGAGTGCACCTTTTTCTTGCTCTCTAATTTACATGTATTTGTTAAAAAATGTAAATGTTCCATTCAACCAATTACCTGCTGGCTAATTAACTGGTTCTGGAAGAATCAAACTCTAAGGGGCAGATGTATCAAGGGTCGAATTTCGAGGGGTTAAATCCCTCGAAATTCGACTGGGGAATAGAATAGAATAGGCAATTCGGGCGAATTTACGCGCTGGCGAATAGTCAAATTGGCGAATATTCGCCAGGCGAATAGGCGCTCGATCGAATATTCGCTCGAAGGATTTTCATTCGATCGAATGCCTTTTTATTCGATCAAAAACTTGGAAAACAAGCCTATGGGACTTTCCCATAGGCTTTTAAAGCAATTCGGTAGGTTTTAGGTGGCGAAGTAGGCAGTCGAAGTATTTTTAAAAGAGACAGTACTTCGACAATTGAATGGGCGAATAGTCGCAGCGTTTTTGCGCTCAATCTATTCGAATCATTCTACTCAGGCGAATTTACGCCAATTCGATAGTCGAGGAGCACAAAAAACTACTCGAAATTCGAAGTTTTTTTACTTCGAATCCTTCACTCGAAGTTAGTGAATCGGCCCCCTAGTAGAGTCAAACCCTAGTCTACTTGTACTTCTTGTAGGGACCATACTTGAATTCATTTCTTTTTCCAACAATACATCGTTATTTGCAGTTGGCTAGTCATATGCACTACACGAACTATTACAATTTAAAGCAATGTTTTCTTCCAACCTGAAAATCATATTATAGTAGGAAGAAATCATACCATCCGTTAGCAGGGATTTATCATTAAAACATTGAGAGGAGCGATTGACTATAGCCAGAAATAATTGGCTACGCACGCTAACAAGTCTTATTGATCTCCTGGCGGATTGTTGCTACGGTTATATCGACAGGTTACCACAGTCCTTGCCCATTTTTCATTTATAATGGGACTGCCCTGTAGAATGGATGTCCCCACCAATTGTGAAGATCCAATTAAAATGTGTATGAGAAAGAAAAACATAATCAAGAGCCAAATATTTGTTCAGCAGCTGAGATTGCGTTGAGCTTTACAAATGAGACCATTAGTGGAAAAGGTGCCCAAAGGGTGTAGACTGCATTGTCTATCAGTAATACTGATGTATTTTCTTGTAGTATGTTATATACCATTAATATCCCATCATAATTCACTGCTGGCCTGTTCACTGTTCTTATATGGAATACACAGCAGTAGCTCGTTTCTGGGTGGCCTCAGATGAGTTTGTAGCTCAATCTATATACCTCAAATATGGTTTTAGCCATTTACTGTAGAGTTTGCCTTAGTCGTTAACATCATTAGCCACATGTGATTTTTAGTAATTGGATTGGATACTAATGCTTTTATAAACACAGAGGGGCCGAATAAAAAAAAATTTGAATTTCGAAGTATTTTTTGGGTACTTCGACCATCGAATTGGTCAAATTCGATCGAATTCGAACAATTCGAACGATTAGAAGTAAAAATCGTTCGACTATTCGACCATTCGATAGTCGAAGTACTGTCCCTTTAAGAAAAACTTCGACCCCCTACTTCGGCAGCTAAAAGCTACCGAAGTCAATGTTAGCCTATGGGGAAGGTCCCCATAGGCTTGCCTGTGATTTTTTGATCGAAGGATTTTCCTTTGATCGTTGAATTAAAATCCTTCGAATCGTTCGATCTAATGAAAAATCCTTCGATCGATCGATCGAATTTTTAGCGCTAAATCCTTCGAATTTGATATTCGAATTCGAAGGATTTAAATTCCCAGTCGAATATCGAGGGTTAATTAACCCTCGATATTCGACCCTTCGTGAATCGGCCCCAGAGTGCCAAAGCTGACTCCATTCCAACACAAATACGCGAGAAATAGAATTTGAATTGAACAGCAGCTTTTTTTTTTTTGCATCCGTAAAGGAACATTATGCACAGCTTGTGGCACTCACACTTACACTGGCACTCTCGAAAAAAATACTGTATTGTGGGTAAAAAAAAAATGGTGCTTTGCAAATGAGGCCCACTGAGAATTATTTCACTGCAGTCCTCCACAAAATATCAGCCTTTTCTTCCTTGTTTTTCTTTCGTCAACTTTTATAAGTATATAAATATGATTAATAAATAAGGTTGACGTGACAAATTCAGACAGTTTAGGGAAAAAGCCAGCATGCTACAGTGTAAGTGATGGAGGGAAGAACAAACAAGCAAGGGAAAGCCTTGAAGAGTAGAAAAGCCAGGTTAAAGGAACAGTTCAGTGTGAAAATAAATACTGGGTAAATAGATAGGCTGTGCAAAATAAAACATGTATACAATATATTTAGTTAGGCAAAAATGTAATGTATAAAGGCTGGAGTGACTGGATGTATAACATAATAGCCAGAACACTACTTCCTGCTTTTCAGCTCTCTAACTCTGAGTTAGTCAGTGACTGTAAGGGGGGCCACATGGGACATAACTGTTCAGTGAGTTTGTAATTGATCCTCAGCATTCAGCTCAGATTCAAAAGCAACATATAACCCATGTCGCCCCCCTCAAGCCTCTGATTGGTTACTGCCTGGTTACTAGGGTTACCAGTCAGTGTAAACCAAGAGAGCTGAAAAGCAGGAAGTAGTGTTCTGGCTATTATGTTACACATCCAGTCACTCCAGCCTTTATACATTACATTTTTGCCTAACTAACTATATTAGAAACATTTTTTATTTTGCACAGCCTATCTATTTACCCAGTTTTTATTTTTCACTGAACAATTCCTTTAAGATCAAGTAACTTCAAGGGGCAGCAGTTTCACTTGTTCAAGATGATTGCAATGAATGGAGCTTATGCTGAACATACTTTCTGCCTGTTTAACCATGAAAAATCTATGGTCGTTGCTATTTCTTGAGCTAACGGCAAAGACCCACACTTAGATTAGGGGAGATTTAGTCGCCTGGCGATAAATCGGCTCTTCGGGGCAATTTATCTCCCTGAACTGCCTCCCGTCGGCTAAAATCGCCACCAGGAGCTCTTTGTTTTCCAAGTTTCTTTGTGAGGCAACTTCGAGTGACTTCAGAAAACAAAGCACACTGATTGCCATCCCGCCGTCGATTTCGATTCTAGCCGACAGGAGGCAGTTCCAGCAGATTAGTAGCCCCAAATAAGAGAAGACTTATTGTTGGGGAACAAAACTCCCCGAATCTGATTGTGTGTCTCTGCCCTATACAGGGAAACTTGGGAGGGAGATAATTAGATTATGCAAAGGTAATCCCCTGCATTATGTTGACAAAACAAAGGGAGAAGGGAGGGGGTTAAATACTGGTAATCTAACTATCGATCTTGCAAAGATCAAACATGGAGTTCCTTTAGTGTCTTTGTTTTCCCTGTGCCAGCAAGAACCAAGAGGTCCTATGCATCTGAAATGGGAGTGGGGTACAGAGGACCTTGATCCCCTCAAATTTTTATCCCAGATTTTTCAATGAGGGAGGGTAGACAGAAACAAGTGAACCATGAAGGCATGAAATGCTCTTTCCCAACAGAGAAAAGAGCTTGTTTACTTGTTTACCTCCAGTTATAGTATAAAAAGGCTTGTACCTCTCTGCATAGTAGTCTTACTTGGGATAGTATTACTTATGACCACTGTACAGGGTTTACCTTGACGTGGTATGGTGGCTTATCAACTTTATGATCATAACTTTGTAACTAAAAACCCTGCACTTGTATATATACTAAATTACTTATGAGACAGGGGACCAGGGAATGTGTATTGATTAATTGGCCAAATTAGTAGCACTTCCATTGTATTTAAACGCACGTTAACTTAAAGGGTACCAATCATGACCAAAATCATTTACTAAGTAAATACACTATGTGAAAGTTCAAGAAATCCGATTTTTAAAACAGTTAGAATTGTTTGTATAATGTAAATGATCAGCTCACTATTCCTTCTGCAAGATCTCCCCTATCTCCACTGCAGTTCTAGCTGAGGCAGCCATCTTGGATTTCACTGGCTCCTCCTACCTATATCTTCCCAGCCAACTGCAGCTCTGAAATCTCGCACATGCTCAGTTGAAATTCCTTGTTTGCTTATCAACCCTTCTAAGCTATTTTCAAATCAGCCAAACCTGTGTGTTAGCTGCTGTACAGTAGTGCTGCCCCCTGCTGGAAGTTAGCAGGTAGCAGCACTTCTAGTGGCTACTTCTAGTGGAGGAGTTTACTAAAACAAGGCATTCTGGGTAGAATACTCAAAGCAGTGTTACAATCTGAGCATGCTCCTGAAATTTGCATATTAGAGTCTCTGTTATAGTCACAGTATGGCCTCCCTCAGTGAAAGAACCCATTTGACAAAGTAAGGGATTTTTTTAAAACCTGCAGTTTTTTCAAAAAACTATATATGTAGTTTGATTAAACGTGTTTAGCTTGTACTGGTCAGATTGTTAATATGTGTTTGATTTTGGCTGTGATAGGTGCCCTTTAAGATGGCCATAGACGCAAAGATCTCATCGGAACGTTGTGTGGAGAGTCCCGACATTTTTCGTCCGGTGGAAAACGGTCGTTTGGTCGATCGGACAGGTTAGAAAATTTATGTCGGCTGCCGATAATCTCTCTGCGTGTATTGCCGATCGTACGATTTTCAGTCAGAGACTATCACCAGCTTTGTCTATAGTACGATTGCTGTCAGGGGCAGAACATCGACTGATTTGTTCTTTAACTACTTTATTTGGTCAGAATGGTAAGACTTTGGGGTAAATTTATCAGTGAAGTTCCGCCACTAGAGTGAAATTCCGCAGCTCTCCATTCATTTCTATGGGATTTTGAAAGGCGTATTTATCAATGGGTGAAAGTGAGATTTCACCCTTTGATAAATACACCTTTAAAAACCCCATAGAAATGAATGGGAAGTGGCGGAATTTCACTCTAGTGGCGGAACTTTACTATTAACTTCACTCTTTGATAAATATACCCCTATGATCTGAATGGTTAGTGGAAGGTCAGGAGATGGAAAAGTCCGATCATACATTGATTTGTACGATCGGATCTTTGCGTCTGTGGCCAGCTGTAGCCTTGGAGTGCTCCCACAATCCCCCTCAATAGTATAATCCAGGTCCCACAGCCTGCCAGAAAGCAGTTCCATCCTAAAGTGCTGGCTCTTTCTGAAAGCACATGACCAGGCAAAATGACCTGAGATGGGGACTACACACTAATATCAAAGAGAATTTGAGGGGCACAAACCTGGTTCAATTTTCTTATTTGTTTGGGTGCACCTCCCACAGTGTCCTTCCCCACTGGAACACAGGTATAACGAATCAAAATGAGCAGCACTCCAGAATAAAGTTAAAAATGCCTTTATTCACAATCAACAGGGCAGCATTTGCAACGTTTCGAGCCTAGCACGGCTCTTTTTCAAGCTTACACACCAATTTTCAAGCTTACAATAATACAACAACAATACACTTTAAATTAAATTTAAATTTGCAGTGTAAACAGTGTCATTTAGAAATAAAAACGACACCATAGAAATCATGACAGAATCCCTTTAAGCTTCACAGAATAATACAGTGATAATTAAGGATAACACTTTTTCAATGCTAACAAATAATCATTGGTAATAACGTATTACATTGGACCTTGGATCAAGCTGGCCATGGGTTTGCATTAAATGGCTTTAAGAGTCAGGCATTTAATGCTTTAGGTGATGAGTCTCATAAAATGTTTTATAGGGAAGAAAATTATTTAGGCTGTATACTGAATAAAATTTTATCTTCTACTCGTGAAGATCACATAGGAATGAAGTGGGAATTTAAATACTGCATGAAGGTCACTGTGTCCTGTGTAATCATCTGTTGAATTATGGGGCCTTCTCTTTTCTATGCTGACATGCAGTTTAGTTGTAGTTTAAATAAAACAATATGGGTGAAATGTGATAAAAGTCGGTAACAGAAAAACTATTCGCAATGCAAAAAGTTATGCCTCTGTGCGAATGAATTTTGCTTTGCACAGATACAGGGGGCGATTCATGAAGCTCGAGTGAAGGATTCGAATTAAAAAAACTTCGAATTTCGAAGTGTTTTTTGGGCTACTTCGACCATCAAATGGGCTACTTCGACCTTCGACTACTACTTCGACTTCGAATTGAACGATTCGAACTAAAAATCCTTTGACCATTCGATAGTCGAAGTACTGTCTCTTTAAGAAAAACTTCGACCCCTTACTTCGGCAGCTAAAAGCTACCGAAGTCAATGTTAGCCTATGGGGAAGGTCCCCATAGGCTTGTCTGAGATTTTTTGATCGAAGCATATTCCTTCGATCGTTGGATTAAAATCCTTCGAATCGTTCGATTCGAAGAATTTAATCGTTCGATCGAATGAATAATCGTTCGATCGATCGATCGCAGGATTTGCGCTAAATCGTTCGACTTCGATATTCGAAGTCGAACGATTTTCGTTCCTAGTCAACCCATAGTGAATCGGTCCCTAAATATAGCTTTTGCAAACCCGGAAATTGTTTAGCGACCATTTCCATCAGTGGAAGAACATTTGCGAATTTTATAGTTTGCTCCAATGCCCAGTGAATGTAAGTTCTCAAGACATGCAACAGTTTCAGGAACAATATTACATTGCGATATTTTTATTGTTATTAGTGCAAATTGTTTTTCTCTTTGCGACATTAATTACATTCCCCCCATTGTTTTTAGAACAGGTATGCAAACCTGTTATCCAAAAATACTGGATTAATCCTATTACAGGACTTTCCAAAGTAAAGACGGCAAAACCTTTATAGTTATACATTTTATGACAGTGACACTTTGTGCAGGTTTCTTTAGGGTTTTCTAGATTCCAATAGTGTTAGGGGCCGATTCACGAAATTCGAGTGAAGGGTTCGAATGAAAAAAAATTTGAATTTCGAAGTTTTTTTGGGCTACTTCGACCATTGAATGGGCTACTTCGACCTTCGACTACAAAAATCGAACGATTCGAACTAAAAATCGTTCGACTATTCGACCATTCGATAGTCAAAGTACTGTCCCTTTAAGAAAAACTTCGACCCCCTAGTTCGGCAGCTAAAAGCTACCGAAGTCAATGTTAGCCTATGGGGAAGGTCCCCATAGGCTTGCCTGTGATTTTTTGATCGAAGGATTTTCCTTCGATCGTTGGATTAAAATCCTTCGAATCGTTCGATTCGAAGGATTTAATCGTTCGATCGAATGAAAAATCCTTTGATCAATCGATCACAGGATTTACGCAAAATCGTTCGACTTCGATATTCAAAGTCGAACGATTTTAGTTCCTAGTCGAATATCGAGGGTTAATTAACCCTCGATATTCGACCCTTCGTGAATCGGCCCCTAAGTGTGAACTTAAGAAGTGTATATGGCTACTAAATATTCAAGGGCCTTGTCAGTGTTTGGGGGAGTGTTTTTGGTCCCAAAAATTCCCACCAAGCTTCCACTATGTCACTCTCAAAAAGGATGTTTCAAGGGGCAGAATTAAATTAAAGCACTTGCAAACAGGTATAGTATGGGGTTTTTAAAGTATTGATAGTGATGAGTGAATTTTCCCGGCAGAATTCTGCAAATCACCATTTGAAAATTATTTTTCAAAACTACAACAAAAATCTACATCTAAAAATTTCGGTGGAACAAAAAAGTAGTCAAGACAAATTGTCGCTGAGAGAAAAAAGTCACCATAAAAAAAACGCCCATTGATTTTATGGACTTCGCAAATTTTTCACAGATTCGCTCATTAGATTTTCTATTTGGTTTGGGAATATCTAACAAATTAGAGAGCTGCAGAAACAAATATATATTAACTTTAAAAAAACGTTTAAAAAGTTGATGTGGCCGATAGTTATGGGCGAATTTATTCGCCAGGCGTGAATTCGCAGCGAATTTGCGCGATTCGCCACCAGCGAATAAATTCGCGAAACTCCCGCGAAAATTTGTGTCAAAAATTCGCCGGCGTCAAAAAAAAAATTTCCGAAAAAATGGACGTCAAAAACGAGACGCCGGCGCCGTTTCGCGAATTTTTCGCTGTTTCGCGAATTTCGCGCGAAATTCTCGAATTTTTCGGCGAAACGACGCAAATTCGCCCAACACTGGTGGCCGATTAATTAAACCGCACCTTTTTGGGGTCGGGCTTTTCAACTCCAAAAATATGAATAAGTAGCGGGGGAAATAGCATCATTTTTTCAGGTTTATACTCCAGCTAAGACTTGTTAAAAACATGTCGAAATCAATGGCAGATGCCCCTTTTACAACTGATAGATTTTTTATTTGTGGTTTTAGAGTTTTTCAGGTGTTTTTGACGCACTCCTGCTCTACATCATACTATTAGTTAACTTAAAGGTGAACAACCTCTTAAAGGAGTGGGTCACTGGGTCAATTGTTTTTGTTTCTTGTCCCTGAAGAAGGTCTACGTCTAGATTTATGTGACTGAAACATTGGATTCTTAAAAAGTCAAATTCACTATTTGACTTTTTATCTAAAAAGTACCATTTAATCGAATTGGGATTCAGACTTTTTTACAGCCTCAGTGTAAAATAATCTTGAAAAATTTGAGATTTTTTCTTCCACTGAAAATTCTAATTTTCTAGAAAAAAAAACTTGAATTTTACAAGTTTACAAGTTACAAGAGTCCTACATTGCCTATTGGCAAGACTGGAGATCATTCAAAATGAAGTCCCCCAGATTGTTCAAGTCATCAGTCACTGCCCTTGTGCACAATTTCCACAACTCTTCAGATCAAGACTCCACCAGGAGAAATGCAGAAATGGGTTTCTATTGGTGATAAGCGAATCTGTCCTGTTTCGTGAAACTGAGTTAAAATTTGCGAAACGGCAAAACATTTGTGAAATGAATTGAAGTCAATAGGGGTCAACATTTTTTATAGTTTTTTATGTGCACGCCAATTTTTTCCTTACCCCAAATGCATTAAAGTCAATGGGCATTCTTTTTCTTTTGTCTCTGTGATTTTTTTTGTCTTGGCAACTTTTTTTTTTCTCATGGCAACTTTTTTGTCTCTAAGACAATTTTGTCTTGGCGTCTTTTTTGTCGCAATGGATTTGTTTGCCACAGTTTCGAAAAAAATCGCAATTGCCAAAGTATAGAATTTTGCCACAAATCTGTGGGCAACAGTTGCCGTATAATTAGTCATCGTTTAGGTGCATCATCTGTATTTATTTAATGCTAATGTTGACGTGTAGACTTGTAGATATATATCTAGTTTTAACATTAGACATTTTATCAACATGCCCCTCATTGCAATCCCGTAGGGCTGAACAATGCTCAGATATAGAACAATAAGACTTTTTTCATTTCATTAATATTTGTTACACTTGAACTCCTCCTGAGTGACCAAGTTATTAACACGTGAAAATAACTGGCAACTCTACTTCGACCATCGAATTGGCTACTTTGACCTTCGACTACGACTTCGTTCGTTCAACTATTCGACCATTCGATAGTAGAAGTACTGTCTCTTTAAAAAAAACTTCGACCACCTACTTCGCCACCTAAAACCTACCGAGCACCAATGTTAGCCTATGGGGAAGGTCCCCATAGGCTTTCCTAGCAATTTCTGATCAAAGGAAAATCATTCGATCAATGGATTAAAATCCTTCGAATCGCACGATTTTTCCTTCGGTCGTTTGATCGAACGAATTGCAGTAATTCCTTCGACTTCAAATATCGAAGTCGAAGGATTTAACTTCGATGGTCGAATATGGAGGGTTAATTAACACTGGATATTCGACCCGTAGTAAATGTGCCCCTTATTATAAGAAGGTCTCATGCATAATTTCCTTGTCTAATAACATTTAGAAAGAAACAGTGATTTATTTTTCTGATGGAAGATCTATCTATTCCATTTAAAGTCTGTAATGGAAAGCATTAAAAATAATATTAGAAGTCATTTAACTGACTTTTTATTCGACTCTATGCTAAGGAAGAGAATAATGGCATTTGCTGGTTTCCCAAATATTGATGCTGAGCTCTAAATTGCTAACCATAAAATATTACTTTTAGGAGCAATCATTGTTCAGTTTCTCTCCATTTGTTTACTCAATTTATCATCCATTTAGGACTCATCGAGATGGGGGGAAGGTGTAACGTGTATCAAGGGATTTAGTGAAGTGTCAAGTATAGAGAAGAAAATTTAAGTTTAAGAAAATTAGGATGAGGAAACTGTACAAAATAAGAATATTCGAATATTGGGAGGAAATGCCCCTATGATGAGAGCAGCATATTTTTTTAAAAGTATATTCCCGTTTCTGCCAATAACACCATACAGTTTGCGTTTAGTGTTTTCCATTTTCTCCAGTCTGTTGGGCAGGACTTCTAGGGGCAGATTCACTAAGGGTCGAATTTGAAGTTAAAAATACTTCGAAATTCGACCCTCGAATTGAAATCCTTCGACTTCGGATATCGAAGTCGAAGGATTTAGTGCTAATCGTTTGATCGAACGATCGAAGGATTTTTCGTTCGATCGAACGATTAAATCCTTCGAATCGAACGATTCGAAGGATTTTAATCAAACGATCGAAGGAAAATCCTTCGATCAAAAAAAGCTTAGCAAGCCTATGGGGACCTTCCCCATAGGCTAACATTGACTTCGGTAGGTTTTATCTGCCGAAGTAGGGGGTCGAAGTTTTTTTTAAAGGGACAGTACTTCGACTATTGAATGGTCGAATAGTCGAACGATTTTTAGTTCGAATCGTTCGATTCGAAGTCGAAGGTCGAAGTCGAAGGTCGAAGTAGCCCATTCGATGGTCGAAGTAGCCCAAAAAAACTTCGAAATTCGAAGTTTTTTTTATTCTAACCTTTCACCCGAATTTAGTGAATCGGCCCCCTAATGTTGTAGCCATTGTGATCTTTTTTGACCGGTACATCCTCATATGAGTCAAACAGAGATTTCAAACTTTTTAAACCAAATTTCATATTTTCAGGCAGTGATCCCCAACCTGTGGCTCATGAGCAACATGTTGCACACCAAACCCTCGGAACTTGCTCCTAATGATCTCAAAGCAGGTGCTTCTTTTTAAATTATTGGCTTGGAGGCAAGATTTGGTTGCATAAAAACAGGTGTACTGCCAAACTGAGCCTCCAGTAGGCTGCCAATCCACATAGGGGCTACCAAATAGTCAATCACAGCCCTTATTTGGCAACCCAGGGACCATTTTCATGTTTGTGCTGTTCTTTTTACATTTGAATGTGGCTCACAGGTAAAGTAAAAGTTTTTGGGTATACCATGATCTAAAATTAATAGTTTAAGGTAATGTTTGTTAAGGGTAAATTCCCCAATAGTAGGGTGGTGAGTTCTTCAGTAAGAGACACCTGGGAACCTCAAGGGGTAATAGAAAGGCACTAAACAAAATGGAGCTGGTAAAGATCTAAAGATCTGGAGGCTGGAATAGAATGGAGTGGGCGAGGGTCAGCAACAGAACTGGGTAGTAAATAATGGAGCAGGTGCAGACAGGAACAGGACTAGTTATGGGCAAAACTGTCTCGCAAATCCACAGAAAAATTTGTGAAATGGTGAAGTTTTGCAGAAATTTCCCAACTGCATTGGAGTCTATGGGTGTTTTTCTTGACCAAATACATTGGAGTCAGTGGAGTCAATAGTATCTACTATTACACTTAAGGGCAGATTTATCAAAGTTCGAATTTCTATGAATTTTGTTTACTTTAATAAGTTTGAATGTACTCAAAACTCGAATGTCATCTTATTTAAGAAATACCTCGAACATCTAAAATTCTAACAAATGTTGCTGACCCGACAACTCGAATTTGAATAAAGTTCAAATGAAACTCAAATTTACGTTCGAGTTGGTGCTTTGAAATTTGAATTTGTGAGTTTTGACACAAAAAAAAACATTCAAACCTTAATAAATCTGCATCTTAGTAACACTGTTGCGTAACCAAAAAGAACCATCTATCGTTTATATACTGAATTGTTAGCTTACAAACACAGGCGCACGTAATAAATCCAGCCACCAAAAGATCATATTTTGGTGCTAAAATCCCAATTGCTTAATGCAGAAGGAGAGGGGAGGATGCATAACTTTTTCGTCTACCGTCTGACTTTTTTGTCATGTGCGAACCTGACCGAGTGGCAATTTTGGCACCGCTTTCCGGAATTTTCCGTTGGTGACAAAACTCAGAAATTCACGGCACGACCATATATATTTCGCTATGGTTCACATTTCAATTAATTTTTGGCATGTTATAGAATGGCTAATTCTAAGAAAGTTTTCAATTGCTCTTTATTATTTATTTATTTTTTATAGTTTTTTAATTATTTGCCTTCTTTTTCTGACTCTTTCCAGCTTGCAAATGGGGACCACTGACCCCCATCTAAAAAAAAAAAAAAAGCTCTGTAAGGCTAGACATTTATTGTTATTGCTGCTTTTTATTACTCATCTTTCTCTCCTCTATTCATATTTTAGTCTCTAATTCCAATCAGTGAAGGGTCGGTAGGATAATTTGGACCCTAGCAACCAGATGGCTGAAATTGCAAACTGAAGATCTACTGAATGAAAAACTGAATAACTCAAAAAACACAAATAATAAAAAACGAAAATCAATTGCAGATTGTCTCAAACTATCTCTCTTTACAGCATACTCAAAGTTAACTCAAGGGTGAATTACCCCTTTAAAATCCATTGACCGAGAGACCCTTGTTGCGCTCCCTGCGGGGATGGCCACAGTTGTCCGTGTCTTCTTCTTCTCAAGTCAAACGTGCATGCGTCCTTTTATATGTGCCGTGTCATGTGATTTTGCACTGGTGCCAAACTCAAATATTTAAAGGTGCCTAAACCTAATTCCCATCGCCCAACATAGGTCTATTTCCTGATAGTTCCTGGTTGTGCTTCAAGTCTGATTATCTGTTTGACCCTTGCCTGTCCCTGACTTTGGCTAGTTCATTGCCTGTACCAACCTTTGCCTGTTACTGACCATTGTCTCCAATCCTGTCAGTACTGCGTTACTGTTTTGCCCCCGGTCTGTGTCCTCGACTACGTCCCTGGCTCCTGATTCCATACTGTTGTCTGCCATCTGATTGGTATTGACCTCGGCCTGTCTCTTGACTATGCTTCCTGTTCCCTGTCCCTCTGTCACGCATTAAGATTTCTTTGTCTGTCCAGAACTCTCAACTTGGTTCTCTAACCACGAACGAATTTGTGGGGAGGCCACAAATTCCCAGGTCTAGGGCGGCAAGTTTTAGGGGCGGCATGCCACCCAGCCGCATCCTAAGGAGCACCTGGGACGAGTACTTATGTGCGTGCTCGCGCATGCAGTCTGTGCACTTGTGTGGGCGCTAGGACCCAGAGGGCCTAGGGGTGCGCAAGTCCAAAAGCCAGGCCTGTCTCTCACTTTAAGACCTGGCAGCATCGAAGGAGAGGAGGACTCCTCTGAAGCAGCTGTTATAGGTTGAAGCGTGAGCCGCAACATGAACCTTGGCATTTGTTCTCGTTTTTGAGATACCATACATGATACAAAGCACACATGAGCCAAAACTGAGTAGAAAGGGCAATTTTTTGAAGCTAAATTTTTATAAATAGTCAGAAGTGAAAAAAGATTTATTCAGATTATTTTCAAACTTTTTCAGTGAATTTTCTCATTTCAAAAGTTCATAAATACGTTTATAAAAGTATCCCATATGTGAAAAAAATGTCTCTCTCTCTCTCTCTCTCTCCCTCTCTCTCTCTATATATATATATTTATATATGTATTTGTCTCACTGTTTTTTTAACTATTTTTATTTTGTTTATTTTGAGTGTGTTAATATAAGTTATGCCATTGGTGTTGTTACAAAGTTATTTTAGTCATAAATCACAAAATCATGAAATATAATAACTTTTAGAGGAAATATTCCTGATATTGCAGTAGAATGTAAAGTCACAGAAATGTGTTATGTTGGACCAAAAAAATGGTGTAAAATTAGGGAAAACCTAAAAACAGGGCACGTACAGTATACTGTAATAATCAGGTAGAATCCTACAACACATTTTTTTTCTGAAAAAACAAAACTTGCTAAATAATGTTTCCAGAAAACACACCCTAAAGACAGAATAAAGTGTATTAAAAATCTAAAAGTTACAATTTTAATGAAATTTTCTTTGCGGCTGTAGAAAAAAATCAATGTCAGTATCTAATGATATGAGCTGATCATTGTGTTCTCAAAGAGTTTCATGGAATAATGAAAAAAAAAAAGGAGTAAAGGGATTTGATTTTTCCATTACGGGAGAAATTAATAAAATGGAAAACAAATAGCAGAGGAAATAAAAACAATCACATTCCTGACAAATAAAACTATGGCAATAATGCAGCTTATCTGAATGCACATTCATTTCAAACTCCGGAAAGACTTTCATATGCCCTACAATCTATTCTAAAAATTCATTAAAATATGTACCTATGAGAAATATTGGCTGTAATTTGTCTGCAAGTATAACTCAAAAATATTCTGGTTTAGTTGACTTTGCATATGCAGAGAGCTATAGGCAGGAGGTCCTATGCGAAATGATAAGGTGAGCCAAAAATATTAGCATGAGTCATTTTTGGCTCGAGATAATAACTATTTTAAAATGTCATTTTCATCACTCCACATTATAGGAATACAATTATAGACTAACTTTCATGATGAGGGTAGGATGGGCAAGAATTGCACCCAGTGAAACACCACACTTGTGCCTTCTTATACTCAAATTGCAGGTTGAACCTACTTTCGTCCACGAGACAATAGGTGCTCTAACACAAGGAAACCCTGTTACTAACACTAGAGATCTGCCAATACATACAAGTGTAAGGATTGACCAACAGGAGCCAATGTGCTGTGTAACTTTTAATTTTAATGAGTAAAAAAAGCCCAAACCTCTGCAGAGGGATATAACAAGGCAGCAAAAACAAGTCCGAGTTAAGACCAAAGGTCAAGGACAGGCGGCAGAGAAATGTATCAGGGACAGCCCAAAGGTTGGGACAGGCAGAGTACATACAGAGTCGATAAAGAAGCAGAGGTCAATACCAGGAGATCAAGAATCAGAGGGAACAGGGACCAGATAGTAACAGAACAGGAACAATACAGCAACAGGACATGATTGCCAAATGGGTCGGGATCAGGAACAGGAGCAAAAACAGGAGCAGGATCAGGAAATGATTACCAGATCAGGAACAAGGTCAGGAGCAACATGACTAGAGGCTTGGAGTCAGCGGTAAGGCCAATAATTCTGCACAGAGGAGTCAGGCATGCAGTCTTAAATAACCCTTAAACAAGCAAATACCCTCATCTGGATAGAGGGCATGGATTCAACTTCGACTATTCAACATCTAAAACCTGCTGAATTGCTGTTTTAGCCTATGGGGTCCTACAGGAGTCATTTGGTGGACTTTGAAAAATCAATGTTTTTTTTGGAAAATACTTTGATTCGAATTCGATCAAATATGATCCAAATTCGAACCAAACGATTGAATACAGCCTATTCACCCGAAGTTAAAAAATGAGATCTTTTTTTTTTAAATAAATTTCGGTTGGTCTTTTTTTTATTTGAATTTCAAAATGATGGGAGTTTAAAACAACTCCCATCACCTTGAAATTCGACTCTTGATAAATCTGATCCCCTTAAGTCAAGGAACTTTCCACTAGTAGCAAACTGAGAAGCATGTGTTTTGATCTAGTGCCAGTTTATACAACTGAAGCCCTTAGAGGGGAAATTCAAGTTCCACAAGATTCCAAAGCACTTGGGATAGAGATAAGTACAATTTATTTTGTTTTATCCAAACATTAAAATAGTTAAAATATCCTTTATTGGTCTTACCCTTGAAGTTTCCTCAGGCAACAAAAGATGCTGGCAGTCTTCCTATTTAGGTGTACCCTGGGAAATCTTCCCTTTTGCCCATTTAATAAACTGACAGTGTAATGGGCAGTAACTATGCAATCCATTCCTAGACCAGATCCTAAATTTGTTCCAAGGTTCAATTTCAGCCAAGGCACTATCTGCAAGGAGTTCCTAATATCTTAGCGGGTTTTCTTTTACACTCAACACATATTGGCAGGTTTATTGGCTTCTGTTAAAAACTGTAAGCTCAACTGTTGCAGGCACTAGGGTTGCCACCAAGAAAGCATTTTAATGGCATAGCCGTAAAAATTTGTAATACCCTTAAACTGAGCCCCTGGCCTGCCCATTTTATCTCCCAATCCACTCCAATTGTACTCCTTCACTCTATAATCCACCCTCTACCTATCCATTGGGATATTGCCCAGGCCCATTTTGTCATTACTCTGCCCCTTTGTGTCACCTTCCTGCTCCCCCATTATATACTCTGCCCCATTATATTGCACCTCGCTCATCATCGCCCCTTTCCAGCCATTAAAAAAGTTTGGAAAATGTGGCCTCTGTGAAAGGATTTCTAAATTTGACCAACACTTGTACAGAGAGATACCATATAACAATGGATTTACAGATATGGGACCAGTTATCCTGAATGCTTGGGACCTGGGGTTTTCTGGATAATGGATCTTTCTGTAATTTGGATCTTGATACCTTGTCTACTAGAAAATCATGTCAACATGAAATAAACCCAATAGGCTGGTTCTGCTTCCAATGAGGATTAATTATATCTTAGTTTGGAATAAGTACAAGGGATTGTTTTATTATTACAGAGAAAAAGGCAATACATTTTTAAAAATTTGGCTAATTTGGATAAAATTGGGTCTGTTGGAGACAGTCTCTCCTTAATTCAGAGTTTTCTGGATAACGAGTTTCCAGATAATGGATCCCAGACCTGTATTTGTATTCTCCTATACTAAGTACAATTCTGAAAAATATGTGGTTATTGTAGCACTTTAATACGTTTTTGTCGTGCTTCTGTTTCATCATGCATTGTTTCAATACATCCATAAGCTAAAGTAGGCTGTATTGATTATCACTTATTTCTAAATCCCACAATATTATACTACTCATCATATACATCTCATTACATAAAGCTCATCATATTCCACCAGGCAACAAAGATGACAAAACCAATCAAAACCTTTATCACTAAATAAAATAATCAGCATAGAGATGGGATGAAAATAACATGAATATAAGATATGCACGGCAGAAAATACAGCACCATCTGTCAGGTGAACATCCCGGGAATCAGTTCTATCAGAAGTGGATTTATATTTATTAAGACAAAGCAGGAGAGTTTGGGCTCATTAAAAACTGATACCAGTAAAAATGTTAGTTGGAAATGAAGAAACAGCTGTTTCTGTGGTTGCAAATAATACAATATACTTACAATGGATGGAAGAAAAATGTTAGATGTTCCTTGACTCGTATGAATGTTATTTATAAAGTAACGTGTGTTCTATTGGCCGATCCATCAATTGCTAGCTACTAGACAATATGCAGTAATCTGTATCAGACAGTAGCTATAAAATGCATCAAGTACTTTCATATACAAGACATGCTACAAAATTAATAACTGAAATGGAAGTGTCATGGGGAAAGTCAAAGTTCAATTCACTAAGAGACCTTGAGAGTCTTAACAAATAGGCTAGAGATCAACAGGGTCAAAATATGTTGAATCAATGACACTACAACATACGATTTATGGCCTCCCTCACTCAATAATATCAATCCTAGGAAGGATTGATACAGGAACCTTTAAATAATATCATATAAATGTGCACTCAACACTCAGCACAGAACTCCAACAACAAGGCGGATGTCACAAGGCTGCAGAGTTGGTTGGTTGGTTGGTTGGTTGGTTGGTTATGAGTGCATTGTGTATGACCTTTTTTTTAGAGATTCACAAGAATTAAACACTATGGGGCACATTTACTAAGCTTGAGTAAAGGATTCAAAATAAAAAAAACTGTGAATTTCGACGTTTTTTTGGGGGCACTTCGACCATCGAATAGGCTACTTCGACCTACGACTTCGACTTTGAATTGAACGATTCAAACTAAAAATCATTCGACTGTTCGACCATTTAATAGTCAAAGTACTTTCTCTTTAAAAAAAAACTTTGACTACCTACTTCGCCACTTTAAACCTACCGAGCACCAATGTTAGCCTATGGGGACCTTCCCCATAAGGTTTCTAAGCAATTTCTGATCGAAGGAAAATCGCTCGATCAATGGATTAAAATCCTTCGATTCGTTCGATTTAAAGGAGAAGGAAAGGCAAAACAATAAAATCCCATTTTTACATTCTTTAATGAAAAATAAACCTTTTTCTGATATACTTTAATTAAAAAATGTGTACAGTTTTTATAAGAAACCTGACTGTATGCAGTGAAATTCTCCCTTCATTTACTGCTGTGGATAGGAATTGTCAGACGGTCCCTGACTGCTCTGCAGGGAAACAATCATACTTATGAACAGCAGGGGGAGCTCCCGCCTTACTTACCAGCCATGCAGAATTCAAGCAGCTTTGTTTATGACAATCCCTAAGCAGCACAGACCACACTGAGCATGTGCAGGGTCAGGCCAAGATGTTTAACAAAGTTACAAGATGACAGCCCCCGGTGGCCAACTTTGAAAGCATAAATCATTTGTTTGATTAGGCTTGTGGTGCAGTAAGTTCATGTTTATATTTAGTATACAAAATACAGTATTTCTAGCCTTATTCTATTTTAGACTTTCCTTGTCCTTTAAGGATTTAATCGTTCGATCGAACGAGTTTTCCTATTTGCGGTAAATCCTTCGACTTCGATATTCGAACCCTTAGTAAATGGGCCTCCCCTTCTCCAAACCATGAATTGCATGGAAGTTATTAAAAGATCGAAATAAAAAAAGAATGGGTGAAAATAGCTGCCAAAAAAATCTGAGAACCACAAATTTTTCCTGAATGAATGTAAACATTGTACGACAATGAATATTTTGATATCTGAAAACTTATAAAACCATGAACGAAAGGCTGATCTTTGCAAAAAAAAAGTAAATTCCATTGACTTCTACATGACATTGACAGCTTTTTCTTGCCGTACTTTTGTATCAATAGATTTTATTGTTTTTGCACTTGATAAATCATTTTAAAAATTATGGATTTAGTAACTAAATGAAAAATGTGTTCTTTAGCGCTACGATTTAAAGAAATAAACATTCTACAAACTTTCATAAGTCAGCCCCATATGGTGTGGTGGATTCCTTTTCAGATGTGAGTTTTCTTAAAGTCAGATTGCAAAATAAGAAGTGATTAAACTCTTAGGGGCCGATTCACTATGGGTCGAATATCGAGGGTTAATTAACCCTCGATATTCAACTAGGAACTAAAATCGTTCGACTTCGAATATCGAAGTCGAACGATTTAGCGCAAATCCTGCGATCGAACGATCGAAGGATTATTCCTTCGATCGAACGATAAAATCCTTCGAATCAAACGATTCGAAGGATTTTAATCCAATGATCGAAGGAATATCCTTCGATCAAAAAATCTCAGGCAAGCCTATGGGGACCTTCCCCATAGGCTAACATTGAGTTCGGTAGCTTTTAGCTGCCGAAGTAGAGGGTCGAAGTTTTTCTTAAAGAGACAGTACTTCGACTATCGAATGGTCGAATAGTCGAACGATTTTTAGTTCGAATCGTTCGATTCGAAGTCGAAGTAGTAGTCGAAGGTTGAAGTAGCCCATTCGATGGTCGAAGTAGCCCAAAAAAACTTCAAAATTCGAAGTTTTTTTAATTAGAATCCTTCACTCGAGCTTCATGAATCGGCCCCTTTGTCTTGATCACTAAAATCTGTCTGTCTGCCGAGTTTACTTATAAGTCAATGGGAGATGTCCCAAAGATTTTTTGAACTGTGCTGGGTTTCGTTCAATAATCCAAACTTTTCAGGGGGTTTTAGGCAAAAATCCAAAAAAAACAGGTGGAAATTCTTATTTTTCACCATTTTTTTGGATTTTTTTTTGTATAAAAAATAAGCCGAAAAAACCCGTGTGGATTTGGTCAGAGTTTTTTTCAGAAAATATTGAGATAAATTCAGACTTTGATAAATAACCCCCTAAACATTGTCAAAATAACTTGGATGCAACTTGATTGCAAGTTTGAGATCTTTTTTTTTTCGACTTATTCATCTTGGAAATTTGAGTTGAAAAAAACTTTCTAAAACGCATTTGTTTGATGAAATATTAATTTTGCAGAAATAACATAAATCTTACATTTTAATAAGTACTGTCACTGAGTGTATGCATAACAGATCCAGAATATCTTAAGGGTAAATCTGCTATCTCCATGCTCAAGTAGTTGTCCTGTGTTGTCCCATTGTTTTTGAACAATGCCGTATGCTTTTTTCCAGAATTACAGCATCATTGTGGATGTTTAGGCTTGTGTTCATTTCGGCAAATCGGACACAGTTGTGACAGGCACAGTGCAATTGTTTCTGATTCACCAGAATTAATGCAATTGCATGCACATTTTGTCATAAATCGGACACATTTGCATGGAAGTCCAACTGGTGTCATTTCTGGTGGTAGGGATCTCTGCAGTCAACTCGTATAAAGTCTAATGATGCCGCATGTGAAGGGTAGTGATGGGCGAATTTATTCGCCAGGCGCAAATTCGCGGCGAATTTGCGCGATTCGCCGCCAGCGAATAAATTCGCAAAACGACCGCGATAATTCGCGGGAAAAATTCGCCGGCGTCAAAAAAAAAAATTTCCGAAAAATGGACGCGGGCGCCGGCGTCAAAAACGAGACGCCAGCGCCGTTTCGCGAATTTTTCGCCATTTCGCGAATTTTGCACGAAATTCGCAAATTTTTCGGCGAAGCAAAACGGCGCAAATTCGCCCATCACTAGTGAAGGGAGCTACCACCTGGCCAGGAGTGTGTGTTTGCTCCAGGTGTCCCCTTTGTCAATAGACACAGCAGTGCTCGATTCAGAACAAAAGGAAGGAAAGCGCAACTATACAGAGGTTCAAGAAGCACATTGAACAAATACCTTTAATTAATGTTTTTTTATGAGCAAATGAGTGTGGGGAAATTTTCCACTCATGTTGCCTATTTTTAGGCTGTTGATCTGGACTACAACAAAAATAACTTGCATTTAAGGTTATCACCAGTAGGTTATAACCAGTTAGAATGTAAGACTTACAAGATGTTGATTGGTTTATACATGGCATTGCAGAGAACCCTTTACCAATCACCTACCCTTGTAACTGCTTCCCTAATGTATGGATGGGATTTTAACTCAAAAATCTGTTGCCAATCTAATTATCAGCATTGCAAGGACCAACATAGAGTAGCTTCAATTTACCTGTTTGCTGGGTTTAACTAAAAAAAAATAACAAAAGCATAAGTAAAACAATAGGCAGAAAGTATGTTTTAGAGTAAGCCCTGTTAAAGGAGAAGGAAAGCTACTGAAGCAGTTTATTGCTAATAGATTATCCACAATAGTGCAAGCTATAACACTATATTTATTCTGCAGAATTCTTTACCATACCTTAGTAAACAGCTCTAGAAGCTCTCTGTTTGTTTAAGATAGCAGCTGCCATATTAGCTTGGTGTGACATCACTTCCTGCCTGAGTCTCTCCCTGTCTTACTCATAGCTCTGGGCTCAGATTACAGCAGGGAGGGGAGGGAGAGAGGAACAAACTGAGCATGCTCAAGCCCTAGCCCTGGAGGTTTAAGCTGAAAACAGGAAGTCTGATACAGAAGCCCATGAGTACACAATAGAAGGAAAGAAATGTGGTGTTTCTTTTGCCAGAGCACTCAGCATTACTTTGAGGGTTTACTGGTCTATTTATATAGACCTTTCTGATAAAGCTTTATCAGAATTTTTAATTTTCCTTCTCCTTTAATTGGACTCATGTTGAAGAAGGGGTTTAGTGTCCCTTTAACTTAAGTGTTCTTCTGTAGAGGCTGAAAATCAATAAGTGTTTTCTAGTGATGGGCGAATTTGCGCCGTTTCGCTTCGCCGTAAAATTTGCGAATTTCGCGCGAAATTCGCGAAACGGCGAAAAATTTGTGAAACTACACCGGTTTTTGACGCTGGCGTTTGTTTTTTAGAAAAAAAATTTTGACGCCGGCGAATTTTTTCCTCAAATTTTCGCGGGAGTTTCGCGAATCGCACAAATTCGCCGCAAATTCACGCCTGGCCAATAAATTCGCACGTCACTAGTGTTTTCCTAGGTAAGGCCAACCCCTCATATTATGTAAAATTATGTTTTTACTTCCTTTATTTTGCTGCATGATTTTTTTTTTTAGAATGATAACCCATGGGACAATATAAATCCCTTACTTGTTTTCTTAAATCACCTTTTTAAATTAGCAAGCAGCTCATACTTGCAAGACTATATTTCACTGCTGCAGAAAATCCAGAGGAAAAGATGGAGTGGGATGAAAACTTTATACTCTAAGAAGCAAACTGATTATTTATACTGGGGATTTCAAGATTTAATTCTGCGAGGATTATCATCATTTTAAATCTGTGCTGTATGAAAAACATAAAGGATATTATATCTCAAGGTGGGGTCATGCTTAGATCTGCACATGGTACAGCATTCTGGCACTATCCAAACTATAAATAACTAAAATACAATGTGAGGATAGAGTTTTAGCAACTACTAGGGGACCCTGGAATGTAGAGGACCCAATGAAGCCGAAATCATCTAGAATTTCACTGTTAGCAAAAATTTTACTTTCTGTAAGTTTGGGGGCCCTACATTTATTTTAATGTGGACCCTAGTATTGTTTTGTATTGCCACTTCACTTATGTGCTTACTGCTGGTGCAACCACTTCACTGATACCTAAGTGACCTGGCCAAGGAAAGAAATATGGCCAAGAGTAACTTGGTTCAGGTGGGTTCACTTAAAGGAATTGTTCAGTATAAAAATAAAAACTGGGTAAATAGATAGGCTGTGAAAATAAAAAATGTTTCTAATATAGTTAGTTAGACAAAAATGTAATGTATAAAGGCTGGAGTGAGTGGATGTGTAACATAATAGCCAGAACATTACTTCCTGCTTTTCAGCTCTCTAACTCTGAGTTAGTCAGTGACTAGAAGGGGGGCCACATGGGACATAACTGTTCAGTGAGTTTGTAATTGATCCTCAGCATTCAGCTCAGATTCAAAAGCAACAATTATGACCCATGTGCCCCCCCCTCAAGTCACTGATTGGTTACTGCCTGGTAACCAATCAGTGGAAAGCAAGAGAGCTGAAAAGCAGGAAGTAGTGTTCTGGCTATTATGTTACACATCCAGTCACTCCAGCCTTTATACATTACATTTTTGGCTAACTAACTATATTAGATACATTTTTTATATAAACACCTCTGCACTGAAAATGAAAGTAAAGATCGTTATTGTTATATACTTGTAATGCATCTGACAAAAAAAAAGTTTACAAAAACTTTTAAGAATAGTTGATCTTTCAGTCCTCAAGTAGAGAGGTCTCCTGGTCTCTATAGCAATGTAATATTGAATTTCCTTTATTATTAATATTATTATTATTATTAGAGGTTCAGACTTGTTCTAAATGAAATGCAGATCATACTTTTAACCATGACATTTTGTCTCTCGTTTTGTTATTTATCTGTAGATTCCTTTAATCCACAGCATTCCACTTATCTTTCATTGGGGTGTTCTTATTCAAAATTGGATGAATGCCTTTTCAAAGTGTATATTATTTAACAGATAGTTTCATGAAGATGTTTATGTTTAGACCATACAATGCTGTGGGCACTGAGATCACAATTTGTGTGCTCACTGCTTATTGAGAACATTGCCATAGAGTCCATTCATGCTTGGATAATGGACTTTTCAAGGTTAGCTGTACCTTGTAACTTTCCACCAAAAGGCTTTGAGAAAATGCATCATCTAGATAAACATAAACATACTTTTCCTATACATTAGGTATTAAATAATGTTTAAAGACACTTGAAAAAGGCAAGATTATATCAAACTGATCGTGATCTTCCTTTCATCGACAACTCCATGTCATACTTTCCGGGATAGCCCCCGCCCCAGTGCTCCCATCAGAAGGACCCTCCCCAAAGCTTTAAAAGCCCAACCCCACCCCTCAATCCGGTGTCTCGTAATCAGGGCCGCCATCAGGGGGTCACAGGGGGGACAGTTCTCCCGGGCCCGGAGGATTTTAAGCTGTGAGGGGGGCCCGGCCGAGCCGCACTTCACTGATTTGCCGGGCCCCTTCACGTAGAGAAACCGGGCCCGGCGAAACTTTCATTGGTGTCAGCGGCTATTCCTATTGGCTGCGTCCCTTGCGTACAGATGACGTCAGTACGCACGGGCGCAACGCTATTTAAACCGCCGGCACCCTGCCGCCTGCAGACAGAAGAGTGAAGACGCGGTTGGCGAAGGACAGTCTTCCGGGTGACGGCGATGATGCGGAAGACCCCGCATGCAGGAGGAGACAGCGCAGCAGAAGATGACAGCGCAGATGAAGAAGACCGCACAGAAGAAGAAGTCACCATGTGAGGCTGTGTAAGAGAGACCCCCCAGTTACAGGTAAGTGCCACTGACCACCAATGCCTGCCCGTGTCCACCAATGCGACCCCCTGAACCCCCACGCAGGCCCCTGAACCACCAATGCAGGCCCCTGAACCCCACGCAGGGCCACAGGCCCCTGAACCACCAATGCAGGGCCCCTGAACCCCATCCAGGGCTGTGGGCCCCTGAACCACCAATGTAGGGCCCCTGAACCCCATGCAGGGCCCTGAGCCACCAATGCAGGGCCCCTGAGCCACCAATGCAGGGCCCCTGAACCCCATGCAGGGCTTTGGGCCCCTGAACCACCAATGCAGAGCCCCTGAGCCCCACGCAGGGCCACGGGCCCCTGAACCACCAATGCAGGGCCCCTGAACCCCATCCAGGGCTGTGGGCCCCTGAACCACCAATGTAGGGCCCCTGAACCCCATGCAGGGCCCTGAGCCACCAATGCAGGGCCCCTGAGCCACCAATGAAGGGCCCCTGAACCCCATGCAGGGCTTTGGGCCCCTGAACCACCAATGCAGAGCCCCATAGCCACTAATGCAGGGCCCCTGAACCCCTTGCATGGCTTTGGACCCTTGAACCACCAATGCAGGGCCCCTGAACCCCCAATGCGGGCACCTAACCCATTCTGGGGGATACCAAAGAGCTACATTGGTGGCCAGGGGTCACAAAAAAACACTGGTGGCAGGGCCCCTCTGCAAGTCACTGACCACCAATGATTGCCCCTGACCCTCCATGCGGCCCCCTGGCTTGCAGAAGGGTCTGGCCACCAGTGTTTTTTTTTTGTGACCCCCGGCCACCAATGTAGCTTTTCGACATCCCCCTGAATGGCGTGTTTTTATATATAATTTTAGTAGGCCGCCAGTTTTTTTTTTCTTGGGCCCTGCCTGGTTTTCTTAACTAGCCACAAAAGTCCATGGGACCTTTGTACTGGTGGGGGCGTGGTTAGGGGAGGCGTGGCGAGGGGGCCCCAGAAAATGTTGTTGTGTGGGGCCCCGTGATTTCTGATGGCGGCCCTGCTCGTAATAAGCACTCTATAGAGGCAGAACCTACACCAAAGTAATGATACGGAGTGTGAAGCCAGCATGACAATGCCACCTAAAAGGAGAGAACTAACCACTTATAGAGAAGCGGATACTAACCCAGAGTAACACTTCTCCAGAGTCTTACTCCCACTTCTTACCAGCACAGCTGTTCCAACCACGTACCAACCACAAGGGTACTCTTGGGAATAGCTCAAAAGCATGGTACCTGCAAAAGATGCTTTAGTATGGGGAAAGAAAAATCCCATCACTACTATACTACATGCCCCTCATAGAACATACAGATGCACAGTTCCCCCAATGGTCAATCTGGCTCATCCAATCTTAAGAGTTAAAAGACTCCAGCAACAGAATGGCATTCCCAGCTTTAAGCTTATCTTTTAACTGCCAGCAGATTAAAGGCCCCAGGTTGTTGTTTTTTGTTTTTTTTTAGATATCTCAACCTTGGGAAAGACTTGTGAGGGAGGCAGATGGCTCTGAAGCCTAAATTTCTCCAGAAGAAAAAAATAATACCCCAGTATAGGGGGGGAAAGGAAGTAGGCCATAAGGCTCAGGCCGCTAACTAAATATTGTTCACCGCACATATGTCTGTTAACCCCACTCCCCATGGCAAACCTGGGATTCCACCAGATTAACCTTAAATAACTGCCACTTCCCTCTCCCATCCGTAAAAATAATAAGGGGTGTAGGGACCATATACCCCAATGCCGCTGGACGCTTTTTAGACATGCCCAGGTAGGTACACGGATGGGGGGACACAGCACTTGGCACCACACAGGTTATAATCAGGCCCGGAGGGCACATGGATCAAGGACAAACCAATGATATTAGCCACAGTAACACTGTGCCTACCTACTCCAGATGATTAAACACTGAAGACTCCAACCATGAGGTAATGGGCTTAGCCCAGGTGGGCTCGAAACGTTGCTCTGTCGTTGTTGCCCTGCATGTGAAAAATAAAGGCTTTTCTTTTAATCGGAGTGCTGCCCATTTGAATTCCTAACCTAACAAGTATTGTACACGTGTGGAAGGACACGTGGGAAAAGTGCACCGTGAACCAAGTTGCAGACAAGTGAGTGCCACCTGAATTGACTATGAAAAAGATCACAAGAACCAAAACCCCAGTCCCTAGGACGCTAACAGCAACTCTAATGCTTCCACAAGGTTAAAAAAGTTTGGGGAGGGTCCTTCTGAGCACTGGGGCGGGGCTATCCCGGTAAGTATGACATGGAGTTGTCCAGTGAAATATCCAGCTCAACTGTGTTGTGATTTGGTTCAAATGGGAGGTAAAAGTTTTTGCTGCTACCTTTGTAAAGTGTGATCTCACTATAATAACCCAGTTCCCTGTTATAGTTGAATTATAAAATTTTGTATTTTAATTTGTCTCAATATTATAGTTGACTGCCTGATCACAGGCCACAGTATCCTTAATATACTTTTCATAAACACAGAACAAAATGTTTTTTTATCAATGACCAGTCTAGGTTAGGCGAATTTGACCCATTTCGGTTCGCCAAAAATTTGCCGCCGGCTAAGTCTATGGCAATTTTTTTTTTGATGTACGACACCATACAAGTCTATGGGCGTCATTTCCGTGGCAAAACAAGGCGAAAAAATTTGCCCATCTCTAATGACCACCCCTCTGATGGCTTAGCATTGTAGTATTCTAGTTGGCACGAGTCCTAGTCACTGAACTCATGTTGAACAAGGAGATATACTTTAATCTAAATGCATGTTGATTATAATTATAATAATAATAATAATAATACATTTGATTTGATTTCTAAATTCTATAGTTTTCTCATCTTCATCAAATCATGATATCTGCATGGATGACACAGTAAAGGTTTACTATAAGCAGTTCTGCTTAGCTTTAGGGTTTTATTATTTCTATTTGTTTTACTTTTAGTTGTAAAATAGAAAACTGTTTTCATTTATAATTATTTGTTTTTGTATTTATGTAAAACTATGCCTCTGTTTACTAAATATACTGCATATAAAAGCAATGGAAGAGGCTCTTAAAGAGGGATCCTGGTTCATTGATATCAAAACGTACATAAGAGCCAAGGAGTAGATTTACTAAAGGGCAAAATAAATGAACGCTAGCGCATATTCATTTTGAATTGCTACATTGCCGAAGTAACGCTAGTGAAAAGTTGCCAGCGCTCAGTGCACACTATGAAACTCCGCATTTTAGTGAATTAGCGTTGTCTGAGCGAATTTTCACCTGGCAAAGTGTTCGGATGGGTGTGAATCGGTTGTTGGCGACTTTTCACTGGTTAGTAAATCGGACCACAAGACTCCTCTTCAAGTTGATTTAATTTATTCAGAGATTTATTTGATTTTAATGAATGCATGATATTGCCTAGTTCATTATACACTCAGCTAATTTGCCAACATTGACAATCAAAAGAAACGTATGCCTCCAGGTTTCCAAACTTTAAACAGCTACTGCCTCGTATGGGCAATTCAGCTGTGGGATACTACAAATATTTCTTATAAAGTACAACAAAATGTACTCACTTGTGTCTACCACTTGATTTGTTTTGAGACGTCGCATCCCTTAGTGCTTTCATTTCACATTCAACAACAAGAATGCCCCATTGTGTCATAATGGATTAAATATTAAACTAAATTGGGAAATTTAAACCCAATGAGCGTGAAATGTTTGGGTGGTAAAGATGCCTGACTTACTTAGATACTTCAGAATCGGCAGAAAAAAAAAACCCCAATCATATTAAATTAATATACAGCTCTCATTGTGTAAAAACAAATCATTAGAACGGCACATCTAGCAGTGATAAATATTGTTATAGGGTGATTATTGTACGACTATGAGGAATGCCAAGGATAAGACAAATGTACATCTTTAAATCCAATGACTTTCCAACTCTTTACCAATATAAATTTATTTGATTTAATCAGTCATTCTGTTATCACTCGTAGGCTAACTTTGTTTTCCAAACTAAGGGCAGAATCATTTAAAACTACAAGTTGCCAAGCTCCGACCATTATTTACTAGAACTGATTTCAGTGCAGCTCTGCGGCTCTACTGACTGAAGCTGAAATTCTAAATCACATTCCCAAGTTTACCAGGATATAGCTGTACAGTGCTACAGGAATAGCATACAACCCAAATTGACTTTAAAATGTTGATTTGAAATGGTTAAACTAGGTCATAGGTAGTGATGGGCGAATTTATTCCAGGCCAGCGAATAAATTCGCGAAACGCCCGCGAAAATTCGCAGGAAAAATTCGCCGGTGTCAAAAAAAAAATTTCCCGAAAAATGGACGCAGGCGTCAAAAACGGGCGCCGGCGTCAAAAACGGGCGCCGGCGTCAAAAACGGGCGCCGTTTCACAAATTTTTCGCCGTTTCGCGAAATTCGCAAATTCGCCCATCACTAGTCATAGGCCGTGGAAACTGTTAGGAGAGAGACTCATGTTAAAGAGTTTCAGTTTACTAGATCTATTAGTCTTTGGGGCAAATTCACTAAGATTCGTAGTTGCGCCAGGCGTAACTTCGCCGCACTTCGTCACACTTCGCCAGGCGTAGTTTCGCCAGCGCTTCGCAAATTCACTAAAATCCGAAGTTGCGCTAGCGTAAGGTTGCGAAGTTGCACTAGCGTTGATTCACTAAGCGAAGCGAAGTTACGCTATCGATGGTTAATTTGCATACGGCACCAAATTCAAATTTCAATGGAGGAATACGTATCAGCACTACAAATGGCTAGAAAACCTTTAAAACATCAAATAAAAAATGTATTTTGCACTACACATGTGCCCACTGTCTAGGTAAGTTGCCATGAGTCAGGAAATGTAGGGGGAAGGAGGGGAGCCCCAAAAAATTTTTCGCTCTTTTTCAGTCTATCACCCATAATGTAGAAAACACGCCAGCGTTTTTTGGGATTTAGAAAAAATTTTGACTTTTTTTGAAGCAATCCCTATCTACTCTATTGCGCTTCGCCTGGTCTGAGGTGGCGAAGGAAGTCTAGCGTAAAAGGTAGCGTTCAGTACACTGCGCGTGTTAGTGAATTTGCGTAGTTACGTCCATAGCGATAATTCGCCAGGCGTAAGGGTGCGAAGTAACACTAGCGAATCGACGCAAGCAAAAAAAAGCCTCACTCGTTTCATGCCTTCAATCATATGCCTATAGACTTAGGGTCCTAAAATGTGCACTGAATGATCAGGTAAAGAAATACCAGGCTGGTGATTACATCATTTATGCACACAATTGAGAACCCCAAGTCTATAGGCATATGATTAAAAGCTATGTAGGCATAAAATGCGTTAGGCTTTTTTGTGGACATGTTATTTGAAGAAAATCTTTTTTACTCTTGGGGGCAAATTTACTAAAGGGCAAAGTGGCCTTCGTTAGCGAAAATTCGCCAAAAAGACAATCCGCAGGGACATTGCTAATTTACTAAGAGGCGTAGAGGACAATTCACTAGTGAAAGAGGTCAGCACCAACAAAGTTTTGTGGCAAATTTTCACTCAGGCGAACGATCATTACTCCACAAATTCATCAAAGTTCAAATATTCTACTACCTTACCCTTTTCGCCAGAGTCTGCTTCTTCAGGTTATACCTGGTGAACTGATAAGATGAAGCTACATCCTCAACAATCTTATGTGACATCATATCCTGTATGCCGTAAAGTCATAAAAAAAGGCAAAAAGATGGCGGGTTTTTTTCATATTTTAAAGTGGGATTATGTTTAAAAATTGTAACTTTCAAATTTTTTTTTTAACCATTTGAAGGTCATGCCACATTTGTTTTAGGATGGACTCATGTCTAGGACAATGGAGGATCTCTTTCGTCTTTATTTTGCTTCCTTGGACATTTTTTAATAATAAGTGGCCATTTCAGGCAATTTCACCAACATTTCTAATAAAAACATATATATACCTATATGTAACCGCCTATTTAAAGTGACCTCAGTGTAGTTCCGCTAGGAAAAAAGCAGCGCTAGCGAGAGTTCGCTTAGAAATGCTTGTGCTGATGAATTTTCCCTGGTGAAACTTTGCCAGCACTCGTCTGCCAAGACGTACCTTCGCATTTTGATGAATAAGTGTATGCTCTGCAAATTAAAGTTGCGCAAAGTGTGGCGGAGCCTTCCAAGGCGAAAATTCACCCTTTAGTAAATTTCCCACTTGGTCTGTACGTTGGAGTTTTTGAGAGTGCAAACCCTGCTTTGTTTTCACATTGCATAAGGTACTGTATACTTGATTCCCACAACTTGGGCTATGGGGCTTTTAAATGCATTAGTAGCCATTGGCAAGTTGAGGACTAAGTGCAGTATATTAACAAGAGTATCTACTGAAAAGAAAGATTGTCATAAAACAACCTCTGTTACCAAATAAAGTTTTTGGTAACAGAATATCTTCATTTGAACATTTGGATTTAATCATTTTAAAGAAATCTGAGGCAGCATGAGCCAATTGATAGGTGTATGGTGCATGTGCCTATGGGCCTTAATGTCAGCCAGTATTGTATTATTGGACTGGATCTGGATTCAAAAATAAAAGGAAGATACTGCAAAAGATAACGGGTAACTCACCTGTAAGCTACCTTGGCCAAAAGTCATAGAAAGTTATTTTGAATTCATTTGTGACCTGCTATTTTGTGCCAAACACTGGCATTCGATGTCCTTGTACTAATTTCTTTTGCTTGCTCAATCTACACTGTTGTAAATGAGTTGACTTGGCAGTCTCTGCGGTATTGACTGACTCAGCTCTAAGGAGCCATAACCATAAGTCAAGAAGGAGGGAACACATTCATATGGATTAAAAGGATCACTTGTAAAACAACCAGCAATATATATAGTGTGGGGACTGCCTGAATAATTTAAAAGGCTTAGGAAACTCTCTCATTATAATCAAATAGTTTTATGTTGTGTGGAAATAATAAATGATGTTCAGTTAATATTGTAACTTGTGTTTTACAAAATGTTCACCAAAAAAAGTTCTAGCCATATTTTTTCTTCTGTAAGACTCTTGCCCTCTTGACAGCACAGGAGAAGTCTAAAGGGCTCTGTGGTAGTCACCAATAAACATTCACATTTGATATTCTGCAGGTAATTAATACAAATGTCTGATGGTTGCTATCAGGTATGACCCTAGTCAAAATTGACATGTGTGCAATAAAAGAGTCATAAAGAGATAGACTGTTACGAACGGTGTCCCAAACCCAGAGCAAACCCCAAAGTCCTGGTCACGGCTCACTCTTCCACCTTTAGCGACCACCTTTGGCTTAGGGAGGAGCCCTCCACTACTCGGGTCCTGTCAGGTCTTAATATGATAGGACCAGGGAGAGAGCTCTAGGCAGGCATGGGAACCGAACATGGTACTGGAGAACTAGAAGCATGGTCAAGGTACAGGCTGGGTCCAGGCCCGGACTGGCAATCTCTCAGTTCGGGCAAATTCCCGAGGGGCTGCCGTATACTTTCTAAAAGTGGGCCGCTCCTGATCTAATCGCCGTATTAGAGAGTTCCTTCCAAAGAATCCAGCGGGCTCTAGGACCGCTCCTCCATCCTCTCTGCCACTGTGGCTCTGCCCCCCACTCCTCTGTTATCGTGCTGCCATGCTGTGTGTAGGCCATCAGGGGGGCAAAGGGGGGTCAGTCGTCCCAGGCCCAGCAGGATTTAGGCTGAAAGGGGGGCCCAGCTGTGCTGCTATTTTAGGATTAGCCGGCCCCCCTTAAGATCGTGGACATCACTGAAGCTGAAGACCGGATCTCTCTCTGCTCTGTGAGTCTTTGTCACTCTCTCTAATCTCTATGCACTCTCTGTCACTCTGTCTCTCTCTTTTACTCTGTCCCTCTCTCTTCCCCTCTCTCTGTCACTCTGTCTCTCTGTCACTCTGTCCCTCTCTCTTCCCCTCTCTCTGTCACTCTGTCCCTCTATCTTCCCCTCTCCCTGTCACTCTGTCTCTCTGTCCCTCTCTCTTCCCCTCTCCCTGTCACTCTGTCTCTCTCTGTCACTCTGTCCCTCTCTCTTCCCCTCTCTCTGTCACTCTGTCTCTCTCTGTCACTCTCTCTTCCCCTCTCCCTGTCACTCTGTCTCTCTCTGTCACTCTGTCCCTCTCTCTGTCACTCTGTCCCTCTCTCTGCACTCTCTGTCCCTCTCTCTGTTTCTCTCTGCACTCTCAGTCACTCTGTCCCTAGGAACCAAATGGCTTTAATTACAAACTGGAGAGCTGCTGAATAAAAAGCTAAATAAGTCAAAAACCACAATTAAAAAAAAAAGAAAACCAATTGCAAATGGTCTCAGAATGTCCCTCTCTACATCATACTAAAAATTAAATTGAAGGTGAACAACCCCTAAGGCAGCTCTTTATGCGCATACATTTTTTCAGTTTTACCCCAATATATATGAGTGGGTGTGTACAAGTCAGACCATTGCGTCTTTACATGGGGCTGCTTTGATTTTTTTTGCCCGGGCTGCTTTTTATCCCCAGTCCGTCCCAGGCTGGGTCATTACTAATCGGGCAGTGCAGTTAAAAATCAATAGGCAAAGTGGAATCGTGGTCACATGATGAGTCAAACACCAAAACACAGTACAAAATCAGAAGAATAGTCAAAGGGACAAGCAAAATCGGGGCAGGCAGAGTCAAAACAGAACATGAATCACTAGAAAAACACACACAGGAACTAAGTAAATAGACCTTTACGTTGGGCAATGAGTTCAACACAAAGAGCCCTTTAAATATTTGAATTTCGTGCCACATTTGGCACTTTCCGGACATAGGTGGAAATAGCTGAACACGCAACCTGGAAGATGTGCATTATATCAACTGTGCCGAAGGAGACAGATGTGGCAGGTATCCCCGCCGAGGGTGCGATGGGCGTCCTAGTGAACCCCCACTAGACACGCTTAGTGAACTACAGAACACTCAACCTCCGACTTGGATCCTAGGGTATGGATTGTCTTTTCCATGCAAACATATTAAAAACTGGAAATTGCTTAAAAAATACCTGACAGAGTCATGTGAAGAAAAAGCCTGCATGCCAGGCAGGTGCTCTTGCCCAGAAGAACCATTTAAGAGCTACAAAAGTGTAGAATTGAGATACCATAGTCATGTGCATATCGGGTGCAGAACCAAAAAGCAGACAGGTAGAAATGTAGTGAGGTTTGTACATGACTGTCTTATGCAATAAATATTTTGAAGAAAATGGGTGAGGCATCTGAGATTGAGTCTGGAAACACAAGATGCCCCTGAATTTTGGTCTTTAGAAAAGAAAGAGCCCAATGGACTGATGACCTTAATCTGGCAGAAGATACAGTCGAGAAGGTACAGAGGGCACAAGGGAAGAGGCATGTTATGAGATAGGGAGGCCTATTTCTAGTCATTTGAATTTGTACATTTTCCAGTTGTTTTAATTTGAAAAAACTCACCAAATTCAAAAGTGCTCTTATTTATTTAAAAACATGCATTTTGAAAACTAAATCTCTTAAAAATGTGAGAAACACTTGATTGCAGATAAATTACTTTCAACTTATTGTTAATAAGCCAACCTTTAAAAAAACTTTTGTATTTGAGTATTTTACATTTGTGTGCTTATAAATCTTGAACTTTCAAGTTTTGGAAATCTTAATTCAAATTAATGAGTTTTATTTGAATGTTAATAAATTGGTCCCCTTGCTGTAAGTAGCACTTCACCTCTTTTTTTTTTTTTTTTGCTAGAAGGATCAATACCTGATAACTGAGAAAGTAGTATTGATTTCGTCAAGTTCTTTCAGTTCCTTTTTGAGCCCCATTATGGAGAAACAATAAGCTATAACTGATAGTGCCAGGCTCAGGTGTAATGGGGATATGAAAATGTTGCTTTGCACCTAGTTCCCTCCTGGTAAATAAGCCTGGAGAATTCCAGTCATTTGAGGGTCTCCTAATTAGGGCAAAGATCTTGACATACGGTATTTATAGAGTGACGACTTTTTTTCGTGGTAGGTCATCTAGACATCATAAAGTTTATATATAAAAGATTGTGATGAGAGATTAATATTTTGTGCGGCAGTGAGAGATCAAAAGTGGTACCTGAGTATGACAGTGTCCACTTAGACAGGACACACTTTTATGGAAGATCATGCAAACTCAAAATATGATACTAATAATAGGGCATATTGCTGCTTCTCTCAAGTAATAATTACATGTAGTGATGGGTGAATTTGACCTGTTTCACCGAAAACTAGCAAATCTGCCAAAATGCATTGAAGCCGGTGGGCGACCAATTTTTGACGAGCGTCAATTTTTTTCACCCATTAGAATCTATGGACGTCATTTTCACAGTGAAACTTGGTGAACAAATTTGGGCTCTGTACTACTTACATGTCTTTGCCAGATTCAAGAGAAACACTGTCCCCCAAGAGTAAATGTTTAATTATAGGACACTTACTTGTAGTATTTTTTTGGCTGTACTCTTTACAGTATATATATGGGGGAATGTAATAAAAGTTGCAAAGAGCAAAACAATTAGCACAAATAAGAATAAAAAAGTCTAATTTTCCAATGTAATACTCTTCCTCAAACGGTTATTACAATGCGAATTTTAATTGCGCACTTTTAAGAAGTGCTTGAAGGTGTCGTAACAACTTTTTTATTAAGAAGTTTTATTACATTAATTGCACTGGCTTTAACTATAGAATTCAAGGACCTTCTTCCCCTGTCGGAAGTGGTCACTAAACAGTTTACGGGTTCTGCAAAAGCTACTGTATATTAAATTCGCGCAAAGCAAAATTAGTTCGCACAGAGGCATAACTTTTCGCATTGCGAATATTTTTTCTGTTACCGACTTTTATTACATTCCCCCAACGATGATTTGTTTTAGATTTATGCTTGTAAGTAAATAGCATGTTGCTGATCTCTGCAGCTCTTACTACTGAATTAAACTAAACAGAATTATGTGGAACTCTGTGCTTCATGCAGCTAGAAATTGTCAGAGCCACTAGGGCTCATTCACTAACATAGTGTAATGGAAGCTGAAGTTTCTCACCTCCATGATTGCCTTGGCGTCCAAGATGGCGACGGCGTCCAAGATGGCGACGGCGTCCAAGATGGCGACTCCTTCCTTCCCCATGTGGTTCCTGCTGGTCCCAGTGTGATGACATCGGCTGCCTCTCGCTCTCCGATTGGTCGCCGGCGACGGAATGGTCGCCAGCGTCAGAACGTGCGTCGGCGTCACAACGTTAGCGTCTTGACACCGGCGTCAGCGTCATGACGTCATCGCGTCCAAAATCTTGGCGCCAAAACCTGCCTTTTTAAACTCCCTGGACATTGCAAACCTTGCCCAAGTATAGGTTTATCTTCGTGATTCCTGGGTGTTGTTATAATGTCTGATTTCTTGTGTACCAACCTTGCCTGTTATTCGGATTGACCCTTTGCTGCTTGGACTGAACCTTTTGCCTGAACCTCGACTATTCTTCTGCCTGATCCCTTGTACCACGAACTTTGTGACCACCTGCCTCCTCCTTGGTCCGCACTCCTACTGCGCCTTCGGGCCCTTACACATAGGTGCTAAATTGCACCTGTGCAGTTACCTACAGAAAACTCACATTCAATTTGATACATCTATTACAAGCCAACACTTTTTAGAAAATCCAGCTAGAAAGGCTGTACAGTAATCTTTAAACATAAGTCTGTGCATGGCTATGATTGAAAAGTGTTGCCCAGAATCAAGGTTTGTACTGAACCTCAGGGCAGAGACAGAATTGAAAATTGAAAAAAGCCAAGCAAATGTTACTAGAGAGTGTGTTGTAGACATATAGCAAGAAGAGCAAATGGTTTGAGTCGGGAATTGTGTAGTGTAGGAAGCAATTAGAGGAAAACCAAGGGAGGAGATTAATAAAACTTCAGAGGAGAAGCAAAGGTACTGTATTAACTTGGAAGGTAAGGAGTAACATTTTAAAATCAATTTGGAACGGAAAGGGGAGCCAAGAATGTGATTTTAGGAAAAGAAAAAGAGAGGTTTTAGGGAACTGTGGTAAGTATAAATTACAAGATGAAAACAAGAAGACCAGTAAAGCAAAACTTGGCATAGGTGAGATATGGGTCGTATCTTGTGAATGGGTAGAGTAAAGCTGGCCATAGATGTTGAGATTTTTAAAAGATCTGATCCTCATCTTGAGACCACGATTTTCTCGGAACGATCGTACGAATTGACCATCAACTAAAAAGACCAATTTGCCAGGAAAACAAAGGGGAGCTGCCTGCTTGGCCCTGCAAACATAGATACATTGCACTGGGGCCGACAAAGATTTTTTGACGTGGCCGATCAATTTCCTGACAGATGTCGGCCGAAAAATCGTAAGATGTACGATTGTTCGAATCCCGCTAACCTCATAATAATTTTGAAGGATTGGACGGACTTCACTAAAATCGGTCATTCGGCAAGAAGAATAGTCGCGTCTATGGGGAGCTTAAATGTAAGGTGTAAGTCTGGTTCAACCAACTTTATGGGCTGTTGGCTTCATGCTGTAATCAGAGCTGACTTTGACTTTGTTGGCCAGTTTAAATATATGAATAGATATATATAGAAGACGTTCAGTGTCAAGTGCAGTAACAATGGTAGTTCAGGTTAACTTACCAAGAAAAAAAAGGGGGTCCAGGTGCTCAAGACCCCAGACCTTCAGCTCAGGGAGACAATGTAGCAAATAGATAATAATAAACAACAACAGGCTTGTTAACTATATTTGATACAATGGCAAAATGAATGCCAAAAAAAAAACAAACAAATTGAGAGCCATCTTGTTGTTGTTGCTGAAGAACAAAATGAGCCACAAGTGATGGTCATTTTGCTCCTCTTGCATATAGGCTTGTCTTGCTCATTAATACACAGTGTTACACATGCAAATATTCATGGATAGTGATGGGCGAATTTGCGAAAAATCCGCGAAACGGCGCCGGCGTCTCGTTTTTTATGGTGCCGACCGTTTTTTACGCCAGCATCCGTTTTTGACGCCGACGTCCGTTTTTTGGACGCCGACACATATTCGGCAAAAAAATGGACGCTGACGTCAAAAACGGACGCCGGCGTCAAAAACTGATGCCGGCGTCAAAAACGAGACGCCGGCGTCCATTTTTTTTGGAGCCCGAGAATTTTTGCCAGCGAATTTTAGGTGCCGTTTCACAAATTTATTTGCCGGCGGCAAATCGCGCAAATTCGCAGCGAATTCGCGCCTGGCAAATAAATTCACCCATTTCTATTCATGGAATAAACTTTTGCGATGTGGGCAGTTTCCCAAATGCATAAATAACCTCAAATGTATGTTATACAATTAAAGATTTTCCTCCAGAACATAAAAATATCTATATATACACACACATATATATATATACATAAAAAGGTTATTTAGGGGGCGTCTGAAATTCGCCACTTGTCTCTACGTGATAGAAGCCAAATAGCTTCCCCCTTCCTCAATAAAATCACAGCTAATACATTGCTTAAATCCTGTTTTGGTGTGGGAGCGTTTCAGTAAAGGTTACCACATGCTATTTTCAAGAGATGCACTTATGTTCTCCAATTACTATGCTGGAGTTGTTTAAAAAGGAGAACTTTATTATTTTATAAATTGCAGCGTTTTATTTTGGTCTGGGAAACCTGAGTCAGTTCCATGTGCTAAAAAGTACAATTCCCAACTATTAACTCTTTTCATGTAAAGAGCCAATTGCAATTATTTGCTTTCCCTGGTCCGTACACTGGAGGTAAGTGGGGGGGTGCTGCCCATAGAGGTCCTTGACAGTTTCAAAACCTTCAGTTGAAGCCTATCCACTTCAACCCCCAAATGAACCCAGTGCAATATATGCACATACTTATGCAGACCTATCTAAAAACTATATTGATTCTAACTGTAGACCTTAAAATCACTTTTTGAGTTTTTCAGACTTTAATGTGCAATTTTTTATGAAAAAAACTTGAATCCCAAAAACTATTTTTTTTTGTTCTAAAAATGTGAAAAAACTCAAATCCAATGTAATAACACTCTAGTCATCATTTTCAATAAGTGAAAGCAACTTTAAAACATTGTTAAAAACTTGAATTGTAAAAAGTTGAATTTCGAAACATGAACTTGCCAGTTTTCAGCTGCCATGTTTTTTAAAAATAGGTTTTTCAATTTTGTAGTGGATTTGAGTCTGAGTTTTAGCAAAATAAATTAGAATTTTATAAAATTAGCATCTGTTAATTTTGATATTCATCAGCAGTGTTTGGTACATTGTAATTCTGTCCTGTGAGCAATTCATTTTACTTCATTCCAGGAGTCCTGTCTCATCATAGCAAATCAGTGTAGACCTTACTCTATAATCGGGGGTTTCATCCTGCACAAAGTAGGAAGTAGAGGATTATCAAGAATATCATTGTATTATGTAACAGGACCTGTTTTAGCCATAATAGGTGTTGTAAATAGCGATGGGCGAATTTATTCGCAAGGAGCAAATTTGTGGTGAATTCCAGCGATTCACTGGTGGCGAATAAATTCGCGAAAATCAAAAAAAATGGACGCCATTGTTTGGTGAATTGTTCTCAGTTCAATTTCGTGGGAAATTCGTGAATTTCTCAGCAAAGTGAAACGCCCCAAATTCGCCCATCACTAGTTGTAAATAACCAATTAGAATAATTAGAATGAGTGTCAACATACCTTTGACAATATAGTAAACATAATAACTTACAGATAGCAGCTAATGTTTCATTTTTGATGTTTCATTTTGGATGAGTTCTCCAAGGACATTTTTTAGAGATTCTCCATGAAGATGTAAGTTGAAATTCCACCACCACCCTTTCAACCATGTTATATATATTGAATGTCGAACCAAGCGAAATAAGGGTTCTCTGTACAACATCGGTGTCCTGCATAACACTTGTTAGTTACTTTCTCTTCAGCTGCCTATTAAAGACTGAATCAAGAAGACTTTATCAAACTTTTTGCTTTTGCTGTTTTTGTTGTTGTTTTTAAGTCTTTATTGCTTGAACTTTTTATAAACATTGCCTTGCCTACCTTCTGCTCAAATGTTATTATGTGGAGCAGGTAATCAGTCTCAGTTGCTTTGTTTGTTCTGCTACATTTGCTTGAGTTTGTCAAGATGCACTTCCAAAGAAGATCTAGGGAGACAGAAGAGGGATGTTAATTACAGAATATATCTTTCCCTTGTCACATTTGGAAATAAAGTAATTTCGTCTGACAGCCTCAGAGGACATCTTCCTTCAAGGCACATCAGGAGCTTGAATCTTCCAATAAACTGCATACACGTAAGTGCCCTTGATAATCTGCTATCTAAATATTTGAAGGTTGTGAATCAAATTAATTTAGATGAATATTTGATAACTTTAAAGAGAAATGTGAATGTACAACAAATAACACCTGCTCAGAAGATATATTTGCCCCAAGAACTGCTGACATTGTTTTAAGAACCAAGCCTGAAAACAAGATGTACCAAACAGAAACTTAAAAGAGATGGGATTGATCTTCTTGAATTTTTGCGCAAATGCACTTCATCTGTCTTCTGTAGAATCTACCTTTATCATCATCATCATCATCATCACTTATTTATATAGCGCTGTCAAGATACGCAGTGCTTTACTGCAGTTATAGCAAACAGGGAATAAATGGTGGATAACAGACAAGGATTACAGAGTACAATAGGGTTAGAAGGACCTAGAGATTAGAGTTTACAAACTAAAGGTTAGGGTACAATTGAGACATTCGGATTATATAAACACTTTGTCATTTTTGATACATCAATGATTAATTAAGGTACATCGAATAAGCCTCTTTAAACAGATGGGTCTTTAAGGAGCGCTTGAAAGTTTGGAAAGAAGGAGAAAGTCTGACAGCTTGTGGCAGAGAGTTCCAGAGAAAATCAGAAGCCTGAGAGAAGTCATGTAGACGAGAATGGGCAGAAGTGATCAGAGGAGAAGTGAGGCGAAGATCAGAAGCAGAGCGAAGGTTTCGTAAAGGAAAGTATTTGGAGATTAGAGATGAAATATAGGGAGGGGTTTCATTATTAAGGGCCTTGAATGCGAGTGTAAGTAATTTGAATTTAATTCTAGAGGAGATTGGGAGCCAGTGAAGGGACATACATATGGGAGCAGCTGATGTTGAGTGGCGAGCTAGATGTATGAGTCTAGCGGCCGCGTTTAGAACAGATTGGAGTTGTGAAAGGTGACTTGTTGGAATACCTGTGAGGAGTAAGTTGCAGTAATCAAGGCGGGAGATGATGAGAGACTGAATCAGTGTTTTAGTTGATTCTGAACTGAGATAGGGTCGTATTCAAAGACAGATGCGAGTCTAAGATAACTCCTAGGCAGCGTGCCTGTGTGGTGGAATGAAAGGTGGTGTTGTTTACGGTGAGTGATATCTGAGGGACAGGGGAAGATCTTGGAGGGAATATAATGAGTTCTGTTTTTGAAAGGTTCAGTTTCAGGTGGCGCTGTGACATCCAGGAGGAGAAAGCAGAGAGACAGTCTGTGACTTGGGAAAGGACAGAATTAGAAAGATCAGGAGTAGACAAGTAAAGTTGGGTGTCATCAGCATAAAGGTGATACTGAAGTCCAAACGACTGAATAAGTTTTCCTAGTGAAGTTGTATAGGGTGAGAACAGCAGGGGGCCAAGAACAGAGCCTTGAGGAACTCCAACAGAGAGTGGGAAAGTAGTAGAAGTAGAGTTAGAGAAGGAAACTTTAAAGGAACGGTCAGACCGGTAAGATGTAAACCATGAAAGAACAGTGTCCTGAATGCCAGTGTAGAATGTCAAGGAGGAGTGTGTGGTCAACTGTGTCAAAGCCTGCAGAGAGATCTAGAAGGATTCGAATGGAATAGTGACCTTTAAACTTTTTTTACTTTGGTGAGTGCAGTTTCAGTCGAGTGTGATGGGCGGAAGCCAGATTGCAGGGGGTCGAGGAGGGAGTTGTGAGTGAGATGCTGGATCAGGTGTTTGTAAACAAGACTTTCTAGTAATTTGTATGCAAATGGAAGAAGGGAGAACGGTCGATAGTTAGTGGGAGAGCTGGGATCAAGGGAAGGTTTTTTGAGGATAGGAGTAATTAGTGCTTGTTTGTATAATGATGGAAAGGTACCAGTAGAGAGTGAAAGATTAAATAGGTGGGTAAGTGCAGGAGAGAGTGTATCAGACATTGGGTGAGAGGGTATGGGGTTGAGGGAACAGGTCGTTGGTTGTGAGCAGGCTAGAAGTACAGTACAGTACAGGGGTGGGGGTATTGATAAAAAGTGATAGAAGTAATTCGTTTTATGGTTATCGTACCGGGTAGGTTATTAATGGTTAATTTGCAGATAGCAAGAAAAAAGTTACACTTGTTTAATACATATATATATGCACCAACAGATGTGAAAAGTAGGACAGAAATCTTTAACAAGCTAAAAGTTTTTTTGCCAGGAAAAGAGCCAACAATAATTGCAGGGGACTTTAACAGAAAAGAAGGACAGGGAAGGAGGAGGGGGGATTGTTGGATGCATCTAGTAAAGTGCTAATAGAGATGATAAGGGTTTTAACTATGTTGATCTCTTTGAGTGCGTAGGGGATAAGAAGGACAGATAAACATGGGAGGCAGAGTCTGGTAAAATAGAACAAGATTCTTAAAAGGGGAAGAATACAGATTGTTTGATTCAGTGTTTTCAGACCATAAATTAGTGAGAGGTAAAATACAGGTAGTAGAAGAGAGAGAATATGGGAGGGGGTGTGGAAGTTAAATGTTACACTGTCAGAGGATAGTAGTATAAGATAAGAATATGTAGCAGGCTATAAAGAATGGAGGAAGAGAAAGGAAAGGTTTGCGAGAAGTGCCACTGTTCCCTCATTGTTCATTTTATATTTTGTGTTTGTCAATTTCTAGCAACTAAGAAGATATAATACATTTTTGAGTGGGCATTTTTGTTGTTTGCTCTGGTAGAACTTGGGCTATAATGGACTCTGTTAAAGGTCCTGACAGAGCAGAGTAGTATGGCTATCTAGTGATCTAGTGCCTGGAACTCAAGTCTATGGAGTCAATATGTTTCAAGGATATGTCAGTGATCTGCAGAGGATGATAACGCTGAGAGTTTGCTGAAACTTTTGGTAAATCTGTATATAGGGTCCAGTTTTTTGGACTTAGGGTAAAGTAAGCCGAACCTCTGATGTTTACTTTCATAATGTCATTTCCTCTCGTTCCCACTTGACTGATGTTACAAATATCCAATGGGACGAGAGGAAACCGAACACCAGATCATAAAAAATTGTGTCTTTATTCGTCTGCATTAAAAAAAGACACATGGCATTATGGACCTGATATGTTTTGGGTGCTTCCGCCCTTCATCATAGCAGATCCGAGAGCCTACTCTATACAGCACTCCATCACTCTTGAGAAAGTCAGGACACAACGAAACTCGTTTAAGATTTAACAGACTTTATTGATGAACAATCATTTTCTGCTAAATTTTAAGTATATACATCTTTTATCAGAGAAACAAGTCACGGCATCTAAGGATCACCCATAGAGTCTGACATATTGGGCACAATTTTCTAAAAGTGAAAACTAAACACTGAACAACTTGAACATTGTATTATCACATTTACTGCTCCGGGCAAGAAGATACCGAGACAATGCTTGTTGTCACTTTCATACTATAATGTTTGATCTCTATATCACAAAAATGTAAAAAATTGCCATAATTCCTGTGCAAACTTTTCAAGCAACAATGGATATGTCCTGAAGCCAGTGTCTGCCAAGCACAATATTTCACTCTGTGTAGCATTTCTATTCTCTTCTTTATGGTAACCTGACAGTTCTTTTTTTCCGGTTAGTAAAATAATGTTCTTATACATTTTTAATTCATGATCCCATTCTTTCAATTCAAACATAAGCCTGCAATTAGATGCCCCATGTGCTTCAGGTCATATTCCTGGTGGGCGTATTCCTGCCTTTTTAGCTTGTATTATGCACCATTGGTCAAAATCCTGATGATCATGTGCCCATAATTGCTGCTTTAACCGTTTCATTGGGTGAAGGGTTGGCTTCAAATGTATTTGTGTTCCCAAGAAGCCTGTACGTTTTCTCCTGTTGTTGCTTGATTGTGTCTTAAAGATGAATATGTGTGCTGTTATATGTGTTCCTACAAGTCATCAACAAACCCTTTGTTCTTCGTCTGTTAATCTTCTGGTATACATTCAAGCTGCTTATTCAAGGGGCTCCCTCTAGTGATGTGCCAGTCAGGAAAACTCAACCCACACCCGAACCCTAACTTACATAGTCTTAACCCTGCACCTAACACTAACCAAAACGTTGTTAATTCTAGGACCTGTGTCCAACCTGTACCAGCATCTTCTCGTTTTCTATAATACTTATGTGCATGCCTCTGGTTAAAAGAAATGGGGCTCATTGGCAGGGCAGATTGGTTTGCACCGTGAATATATTTGCCCTGTGCATGGTTATATTTATAAAGCTGAATAAGAGCAAGTGCAAACAAAATTTCCAATCATTTTTTTCGCACTGTGAATGCCCATAAGAGCTTTTTAAATGGCAAAAATCCAAAATAGTGAATACTGTATGTATGCGAACATTCTGCATTTGAGTTATGCCACGACTTTGGTGGCAGCGAAAAATTTTGCAAACCAGTTTTCCCAAGTTGCGACTTTAATTATTGTCAGCGCTATGTTAGTGCACAATGACCATGCACAGTGGCTGTACTCATGCAAACACCCATCTCATGTGAGACATTTGCAAATATTTTTTTGCAATGCGTAGCAGTGCAATATTTTAGCGCTCATGAACAAACATTACAATACAACTATTTGTGAAAAAATATGCATACAGCAAACTTTAGAAATGACCCCCAGGGACTCTTTAGGAACAGAGGAGTGTACTTCCCCAGTTTAACCAGCACCCAACCCTAAACCATAATGGTTGGCAAAACATCAACCCAAATCCACTACACCAGCGCAAAATCTGCAGGTTGCAACAGATATTGGATCAACCTACACATCACTAGCTTCTGCCTTTACCCCTGGGGAGTCCATTCCAGTAGTTCTGATTAATTTCAGTTCCAATGCCTGGCTTGCTCAAGATTTTCTAAAATGCATCATGTCATACTGCCTTACCCTCATCTTTCCTGTTCAGTGCGCTTTAGCATCTACCCTACCCAGATTGGCTTGAGACTCGGTCATTATTGGCCTGCCTTAAAGAATAGAATAGTAATGCTGCAGGACTATGCAAGATATTATGCTAAGCAGACACTGACTTAAGGACATGTCCATTCCTTAGGGTTGTTTTCTATACACTGCCCTAGCTGGCATTTATGCCATAGTCCTGCAGCTTGCAGCAAAAATGGCTAAAATTGTAAACATAATGTATTGTAGAGTCTGGCCATCAAACGTCAGCGATACAGAGAGCAGCCAAAAGGAGAGAAAAGCTTAGCATCCAATACAAATGTCCTACCATTAACTAGAAGTGTCACAGAAATCATCTACCTACTGAATAATGAACTCTCAAACTGCCAGCAAAAGGAAAGAGTAAGCTTGCATTAACATTTTGAAAAGCCACTTTCCACCAATTGTCACCTTATCCCTTTTAGCAACCCCTTTTATTTGTTCTTTACTGTAAACATCTCAAACATCAAGACTCCAGAATATATTTCTACTATTGTGTGCTGGAGAATCTGTTGTTTAAATATATTAAATCCCTCTAATCTAAAAACATAACATTTTATCTCTGAAATGATGTGCTTGACGGGTCTCGTTGCACCAGCTCTAAATAAATTCTATTTTTGCTATGTGTTAATATTTGACGTGCTCAGAAACTGGCAGTTGGCTTTCACAACAATTGTGTTCTGCTTCTAATGTCATAGCAATAATTCAGTAATTGCCACCTTATCTGATTTATATTAATGTCCAAAAAATTTCGGCCTCCTGTAGTTATGTACATTCGTTAAACTGTATCATGCATTCATTCATTGTTCAGAGAATGCGTATGGCTTTTTGTACCAATCTGTTATAACAGGAATTTCCGGAAATAAATGAATAAGGTACAGATGGCACTTTCATTTTTAATTTATAAGAACTTCTAATTTCATTAATTATCATATACACTGGCATTGTAGCTTGTGGCAATATTATACAGTATTTGTTTCATATTCAAAATGGTGATTGGCTACAACGTTTCTACATGATCTGCATGAAAACTTTACATATTCATGGTTCATCCAGTTTGGTTTGAGCATATTTTAGGGATATTACACATTCAGCCCAGTGGTTGGGATAAAAGGGGAGAGGCCCTTCCTCAGGCCCGGACTGGCAATCTGTGGGTTCTGGCAAATGCCAGAGGGGCTGCTATAAGGTGCCATAGAAAGTCCCTATTTAGTGGGCTGGTGGGGGCTATTTGGGCCTCTATGTGGGCTGATTGGGCCTCTGTGTACCTGAAATGCCAGGGCCTATTTTAATTCTCAGTCCGGACCTGCCCTTCCTTATATAATTTTGTCTTTTGGTTTAGCATACCTTAGTAGTTGTAGGACCTTTCACATATAACAGTTACTTTTGTCTTCAGACTGAGAACTGTAGATCTTGAATACAGGTTTTAATACAATGTGTTGGGCTAAACCCTCAGGGCTAGCAAATAGTGTGGTTGTGGCCTCCTACAGGTTATCTTATGGTGATGTAAGGTATGGTAAAGTATGGTATGGAGAAAAAAAAAGATCTGTGGTTGCAAAAAGAAAGGAGATAGAAAAAGTTCATATAAAAATATATTGTCAACGAGCAGCTACTGTAGGGTTTGAAAATGAAAAAAAAACTAAAAAAAAAGAGAGACTCACGTTCATATGGAATGGTACCCATGGATAGGTGGAAAGATGATATAATACCTATATTGAAAAGGGATTATGATCTCTGCCTGGCAGCAAGTGTTACATCAGTGAAGGCTTGTTAAGGGATCACATTCAAAATGTTGTCCTAATGAATGGCATTATGAGCAGCAATCAGCATGGCTTTATGAAGGATAGATCATGTCAGACGAATTTGATTGCATTTTATGATGTGGTAAGTAAGATTCTGGACAGTGGGGGGGCAGTAGATGTGATCTATTTGGATTTTGCCAAATCGTTTGATACTGTGCCCCACAAACGACTGCTTTTTAAACTAAGGTCTGTTGGGCTTAATGAAGTCGTTTGCACATGGATAGGAAACTGGCTACAGGATCGGGTACAGAGGGTGGTTGTTAATGGGACATTCTCTACTTGGAATAAGGTTCTTAGTGGGGTCCCTCAGGGCTCGGTATTGGGTCCACTTTTATTTAACTTGTTCATTAATGACTTAGGGGAGAGTGTTGTAAGTAATGTATCAGTGTTTGCAGATGACACAAAACTATCAGCCCAATTAATTCCATCCAGGATGTGACACTTGCAACAGGATCTTGACAAACTGGCAATCTGGGCAGCTAAGTGGCAAATGAGATTCAATGTTGATAAATGTAAAGTGCACCTGGGATGTAACAATATCCACTTATACCCTTAATGGGACTGCACTAGGCAAATCCATTCTGGAAAAGGACCTTGGAGTCTGTAGCAAGCAATGCCAGTCAGCAGCATCAAGGGCAAATAAGGTCTTGATCTGTATTAAAAGAGGCAGAGATTTATGGGAGGAGGGGGTCATTTTTCCACCTGAACATAAGAGCTTTCAGAAACAAGAGATGGCAAACCAAAACAACTTTGACAATCTTTACAAGACCAAAGTGGTTAGAACTGATACAGGTCTATCATTTTGCTTAGGTTTTTGATAGAAGGAGGTTACAGTTTGAGGATCATCCTATTAATAAAATGTTCTTTTTAAAGGAGAAGGAAAGCTACGGAGGCATGTTATTGCCAATAGATTAGCTGCAATAGTGCAAGCTAGAATGCTATATTTATTCTGTAGAATGTTTTACCATACCTGAGTAAAAAGCTCTAGAAACTTTCTGTTTGTTTAGAATAGGAGCTGCAGTATTAATGTGGTGTGACATCACTTCCTGCCTGAGTCTCTCCCTGCTCTGGGCTCAGATTACAGTAGAGAAGGTAGGGGTGGGGGGAGAGGAGCAAACTGAGCATGCTCTTGCCCAGGGCAATGAGGTTTAAGATAAAAACAGGAAGTCTGATACAGAAGCCCATGAGTACACAATAGAAGGAAAGAAATGCTGTGTTTCTTTTGACAGGGGACTCAGAGCAGCATTACTTTGGGGGTTTACTGGTATATTTAGGTGGACCTTTCTGATAAGGCTTACTTAGTTTTATCCTTTCCTTCTCCTTTAAGCAAACCATCTTTCTGTAGTTGCAGCAATGTTCTGCACCCAAAGCATCTTATGCCCTTGGACATCAATCCAAATCAAATCAAAACAGAAACCATTTCCCCTTTTATTTATCATCCCAATCAAAATATAGTACACAAAATATTTTATCTTTGAAATACAAAAAGCTTTTAAATACAAAAATTGGCAGTTTGCATGCAAATGTCTAAAAATGATTTATTACTGCAAGCAAAACAATTATTCATGTGTAAATCCAATAATCATCCAACAACCATATCCGTTGTGCCAAGACAAGTTCGTGAACATATTTTTTTTTTTTTTTTTTATGAGAGAAAAAAAATCTATTTGTATGAAAAAATTAGTTTATGTAATTATGGAGGAATTTGCCTTGTTTTTACATATGTATGGTAGATATGGTAGATTGATGATCATGAAACATTCAGAACAAAGCAGCACTTGCCTCGCTTGAAGATGAAAAATTAACTGGAACTGTGTCATAACACAGCGTAGACTTGATAAATTAGGATTGTGGAATAAGCTACCTAAGCTTTTCCTTGGCAAAATGAGCTCCTAAAGGGTAGCCCTGTGTGCACTCCAGCCCTCTTACCCGCTAATGAGGCTAATGAAGATGGCAAGTCATTCTTCATGAAATATAATCATGTACTGAACAACACAAAACACCTAACATCGATATTTGTACTGGAATCTTCTATTATTTACTGCATGTTTTGCTTCGGTTTGGTGCCAAAATCCACAGTCACATCCTCAGAAATTCAGTCACCTAATGGAAAATGCTGGGAGTTAAAAGGCAGAAGATGTGCAGAAATACAAAGACTAGCAAGCCGTTCAATCACATATACTGTACCTTGCAAGTGTGACTAATTAATGAGGGAAATTTATACATTTTAAGAGGGGGGTTCTTATAAAAAGTGTAACATATAGGGGTTTATTTATCAAAGTCTGATTTTATCTCAACATTTTCTGTGCAAACTCTGATCGAGTCTGCTCGGACTTGTTATGCTTATTTATTATTACATTTTTTCCAAAAATATTCTTTGTGGGAAAAAATCCGATTTTTCTGATTTTTGACCCGAAAACTCAGTTTTTTCGGATTTCTCACCTGAAAACTCTGATTTCTTATGCTTTTTGCACAAAAACTCAGAAAACGTTGGGGTATTGCACGAAGCCCAGCACACATCAAAAAATCATTGGGACTTGTCCCATTGATTTATATACAACCTTGACAGGTTTGAGATGCTGGATTTTCTGATTCGGACTTTTACATCCTCCGGGATTAATAAATTCCGCAAAATTCACAATTTTTTTAAAAGTCCAATGTTATAAAAAAAAATCCCAAATTTTCGGGATTTTTGCATTCGTAGCTTGGTAAATAACCCCCATAAATTTAAGACATGTGTCTCACTTAAAACATTTATGGTGCAGGTCATCCATAACAATATAAATTAGGGATGCACCGAATCCACTTTTTTGGATTCGGCGAACCCCCGAATCCTTCGTGAAAGATTCGGCCGAATACCGAACCGAATCCGAACCCTAATTTGCATATGCAAATTAGGGGTGGGAAGGGGAAAACATTTTTTACTTCCTTGTTTTCTGACAAAAAGTCATGCAATTTCCCTCCCGCCCCTTATTTGCATATGCAAATTAGGATTCGGATTCGGTTCGGCTGGGCAGAAGGATTCGGCCGAATCCGAATCCTGCTGAAAAAGGCCGAATCCTGGCCGAATCCCGAACCGAATCCTGGATTCGGTGCATCCCTAATATAAATCACCTTAATATATATTAAGCTCCCATACCCTCAGTCCAGCTGAACACAAACTGCTTACTAAAGGCCTCTCTTTTGTACCAACCACGATCGTCAGTTCCCTTGATCTAATGATTGACATACACCGGTTCCAGCGCACTATGAAACTTAAAGAACACTTCAGAACCAAGACCACTAATGTCACATCTCCTTTTCGGCCTTCCAGCACTTTTGAACCCACCAATACGCCTAAGTCCATTGCTGCTTTCACAGGCTCATGATGGATGAATCACTCAAACCCAGAGACCAGACTAACAGGTCAAACATTACCAAGGCCGAGAGAGAAGCCATCACCACGCTTGCCAAAAACGCTAACATCGTTATTAGACCAGCTGATAAGGGTGGGGGTGTTGTCGTCATGGACTACACATCATACCGCTCTGAAATATTGAAACAACTGAGTGATACCTCCACCTATCAAGTATTGCAGTCTGACCCTACAGGCCACTACAAGAGAAAGGTTGACTCCATTCTAAATGCAGCTCTCCTTCAAGGCCTCATATCTGAATCCACACTAGGCTTTTTGACACAGGAGCATCCAGTATGCCCAATTTTATACACTCTTCCAAAGATACACAAACGCTTGAAGGACCCACCTGGCCGCCCTATTGTTAGCGCCAGAGATTCTGTACTCCAACCATTAGCAATTTTTGTTGATCACTATCTGCAACTGCTTGTCCAGAAGGGCATCACCTATCTCAAGGACACGGGTGACTTACTGCAAAAACTACAATCCTGCCTACCGGTTCCATCGAATACTCTTCTGGCTACAATGGATGTCACCTCTTTATACACAGTCATCCCTACAGAGCTGGGTATACAGACTGTATCTGACACCCTTTCCCAGCACAAAGATCCACAACGGCCCAATACAGGCTTCCTTCTCGATCTTCTCGGCCTTTGTTTGAGACTCAATTACTTCAAATTCGAATTGAGCTATTACCTACAACTTAGCGGCACCAGTATGGGCTCTAACGTGGCACCATCCTTCGCCAATCTGTTCATGGCAAGCTTCGAGGACCAACACATTTTCCCTCAGTATGGACAATTCATATACAGACTTTGGCGCTATATAGACGATCTTTTGATCCTATGGGTTGGCACCGAAGACCAGTTCACAACAATGGTCAGGGAGCTTAATGACCTCCCCACCCCAATTAAATTCACTGCTCAGATCAACTGCAAAGAAATACCCTTTTTGGACATCCTATTATCTAAACAAGAAACCACATTGAGCACTACAATCTACCGTAAGCTGACTGACCGCAACACCCTGTTGCATTACTCTTCCTGCCATCCACCACATTTACTCAAAAGTATCCCATACTCACAGATGGTACGAGTAATATGCAACAACAGCAACCCAATACATCTTGCATCACAGCTGGACGAGCTAATACTACGCTTTCTACAACGTGGTTACTCTGCAGATGAACTGACAGAAAGTCGTAACAGAGCAGCCCAATTGACTCACGCTGACCTCATTTCCACACCAACCCACGCCAAGAAAGCCAATGATGACCGTCTTACTTTTCTTACCACCTACTCGCCCAGTACCAAAACTTTCATGCAAACAATCAAGGATCACTGGACGATTATACAGAGGGACAAAACTCTTCCACCAATTTTTAAACAGTTTCCTAGGTTATCATACAAACGTGGTTCTTCTTTGAGAGATCTGCTGGTCAAGACTGACCCCACACCCTGCTATGACACCTCCAAGACTTCGACCTGGCTGTCAACCCCCAGAGCCGGGTGCTACCGCTGCTCTGACTGCACCACCTGCAGACAACTGATCACAGGCCCCTCGTTCACCCATCCACACTCTGGCAAACACGTTGTGATCCAACATTGGGTCACTTGCACCACCAAGTTTGTCATCTACATCATCAAATGTCCATGCGGACTTTTATATGTGGGCAAGACTATCACCACCTTTCGAGACCGCATGGCCAATCACCGCTCCTCCATACGGACAGCATTACAAAAGGGCTCAGGAGACACCCCGGTCTCTCAACATTTTGTCTCCAATAGACATACCTTAGCGTCACTTAGGAGCATGATTATTGACCATGTCCCGCCCCTGGCACGAGGGGGCGACCGAGAATGGCGGTTACTACAACTTGAGCTCAAATGGATACACCGTCTGGATACCTTGAACCCCAAAGGACTTAATGAGATGATCTCATATGCTCCATTTTTCTGAACAGTCATAATAATCTTAACCATTCATTTTTGTTGGCAGTTTCATCATGTTTACCTGATACACACAACTATATGCCACATCGATTGCTGCCAGACATGATTAACTGCGACCCCATTTGTTTTCCCTTTACCATGCGTTAGTCTCCCTCTACCCTGTGTTAGTTTCCCCTGTGAGTTACCCACCCCTTGTCTTTCCAATACCCCCCATGTTCTGGCTTCTGGCACACATGAGGCATTCCTTGTGTCTCTTAGACTCTATTTGCGGCTAGGTGGATGTACCCCCATTGATACACTTCCAGTCGTGCACATTACTCGGGAGGGTCACGTGTCTGAATGCCCCTGCGATCTCAAGGTGGATGACCGGACCCCTTGCCCAGTGCACTTCAGGTTGCAGATGCTGGTTCTCTTTGAACATGTCCCTCAGGACTTACCATATTTAAACCTGGCTCTTTCACCACAACCTTTATTAAAAATAATGGTCTAGCCAAATTTAGGTTGAGCCATCTACTTTAACAGCATCACTTGACATTACCGTTGGCTTGCTTTCTAGCCACTCGGACAGACTCCGCCTCAGCTCAGGAGCACGTACCATCGCCTCGCCACTTTCTGCCACTGCCGATACGTACCCATACCCACCCTTCCTTATGTTCCTTCCTTACGTGTACCTCCCCTCGCAAATTACCATGAGCCTGCAGCACGATACACATTCATCTCCCTTTTATTCACAGCAGACTATTCCCCATTCTGTTCCGTACCTAATATCTGTAGATCGCTAGTTGTGATCCTGTTATCTATTACTTTGGGATTATTTTTCTCCTGTTAGAAATAAGTGAACTTTGAACTTTGATCCTTGAACTTAATCTCGTTGCTACCCTTCCAGGCCCTAGCGACGCTCGCCTTCACATTGAGTTTACAGCCAGCCTGAACTACACCAGATCTATTGCTGATACCACACCCCTTACTTCATCTCCATGATGACCATTCCCGCGGACTCCACGCCTTGAATACAAGCGAAACCTCTCTGCTGTTTCCTCGACTGATATCCACGGTAGCTCTCGTACAGCCGCAGCACCACTGGATGCTCCACACCGCTGCGCTCTCTAAGGCGCATCGCGCTACCGATCTCCTGCCTCTGATCTGATGGATCCAGGGGTGCTTCGCCAATGAGGCAGGTTGAGGCTATCTCCTCAGGCGGCAGCGCCCCACTAGGTACCAGGGGCAGCAAAAATTCTGCTCCTGGTACTTTAAGAGCGAATTTCTGGGGGAGGGGGGGCAGCAGCAACTGCTTCTGCCTCAGGCAGCAGAGGGGCCAGGATCGCCCCTGGATGGATCCCACGGCCCACAACAAGGTACACTACGTTCCAGCACTTTTACGGCCGGACCAGTCGACAAACACAGGTAACCGCTGTGGTACCGCCATTACATCTGTCACTACTTGACATTTCCCTCCATGATGACCTACCTGGCGATCAATGTGTTTACTAACAGACACCACACAATGTTTCTTTCCCTCAAGCGTAGATACAACTTTGTATCGCTTTATACATCCACTTTGTCAATAGGGATGTAGCGAACGTCGGAAAAAAAGTTCGCGAACATATTCGCGAACTTGCGCAAAAATGCGAGCGGTTCGCGAACGGTTCGCGAACCCCATAGACTTCAATGGGAAGGCGAACTTTAACATCTAAAAAAGACATTTCTGGCCAGAAAAATGATTTTAAAGTTGTTTAAAGGGTGCAACGACCTGGACAGTGGCATGCCAGAGGGGGATCAAGGGCAAAAATGTATCTGAAAAATCTGCCTGTGTGTGCTTGGAAGAGATAGTGTAGGGGGAGAGCTGTTAGTGATTTCAGGGACAGATGATAGTAAGTTTGCTGGCTAGTAATCTGCTTGATACTGCTCTGTATTGGAACAAAAAAATAAATAAAAGCAGTCCTTACAAGGACTACTGTTATTGCAGCAGTCAGCAGATGAGATCAGAAGCAGGACAGCTGCCCACTGCAGCTACATACAGAGCACTGCAGTAGAAGGTAGATTACTAGCCAGCAAAGCTACCTAAGCTTAAATGTCCCTCAAACCCCTGCAGACTTCTGTCCCTCCAATAACAGAGCAGTATCAAAACGATTACTAGCCAGCAAACTTTCAACTGTCCCTGAAATCACTAACAGGCAGCAGCTCTCTCCCTACACTATCTCTTCAGCACACACAGGCAGAGTGAAAAAACGCTGCAGGGCTTCGGTTTTTATAGGGAAGGGGAGTGGTCCAGGGGAGAGCTTCCTGATTGGCTGCCATGTACCTGCTGGTCTGGGGTGAGAGGGCAAAAAAAAGCGCCAACAATGGCGAACCCAAAATGGCGAACGTCGCGCGATGTTCGCGAACTTCCGGCGAGCGCAAACACCCGATGTTCGCGCGAACAAGTTCGCCGGCGAACAGTTCGCGCCATCCCTATTTGTCAAGGGACTTGTATCTCTATTATGAACTCATATATTTTTATGCTGCATTGACTTTGAGTAACGAACTACCGATATTGTCTAAATCTCACTATTTGTGTCAAATCAGCGTTAGTGCTTTTATTAATCTCTGTATATATTAATGTTAACATGAACTTTTTCCGCAATTACTGCTTGCCTTGATATGTATATATTATTAACCTCCCTTTTTCTTTGATGGTTTCACTTCACTTTACTCCCACGCCCCTTTTGTTGCATACTGTTTATCCACTTAACATTCCTGACCTATGACATCACTTTCCCTCCCTTCCCGCCACTGGGGGTTTAAAAGATTGGTTTTTAGCGTGCATTTGTACTTTGAGAAAGGCTAGAGTGCTAGCCGAAACGTTAGTTTTTTGTTTAATAAACACCTTTTGTTTTTCAACTAAGACCTGTGTGTGCTCGCCTGTTTCCAGATATATATATATATATATATATATATATATATATATATATATATATATATGTCAGCCACTCCCTCCTGATGCGTTTCGCGCTATTGGGTGTTCATCACAGGAGTTGTGGCTAATGTTGGTCATGTGACCTGTGGCTGACATGAAGTAGGCAGACTTAAATGTATATGTTACACGTGGTAGGGCACAGCTCTAACCATAAGATAGCATACACCCCAAAGATAAATTGTTTCTATTCTTATAAAGAGGGGAATGATTTAGGCCAGACTGGGGACATGGCTAAATGTCACTGGGTGTGACCAAGAGAATTCTATGCATGGCTTAAATGTCTTCTAAGGAAAGTTTGCTTCAACTGCACTGCATGGGATTATGATTTAGGTATATTTGAGTAGATATTGGACAGAAAATGAACAAAAAATGGGCCATTACCGCCATGCAGAACAAGGAACATGTTTTTGTACTTTGCACCCAGGAATTGGAAAAATTGCTGCAGATCTTTGCACTCCAAAATGGTTTGCACAATCCTGTATTGGCCCCATAAACACACCGCTGCCTGTGTTTGAGAGCATCACTGTGCGGAACACAAGTGGAAGCAAATATCCCCCACAAATTGCACGTCATACAGACAGTGTAGGGAATGCAACAGGTGGAGGCCCTGTACTTGCAGAACTTGAGTCCACCTTTACTCTGAGTGCAGCGCATCACTACATGTCAGTACAGATGAAGCCAGAATGGATTGTACATCTAACGCGCTGTAGCTCATCAAGATAAACGCGCTGGTCGCGTTAAGTGCAGGGAAACACGCTGTGCCGACGTTTAGAAATCATTAGAGTGAAAATGAAAAGAGGCGCAATTCCAGTAATGAACACCAGGTGGCGCCTGAACAACTTTTCCATTCTAAGCGCAAGGTATTTCTTTAGCTGCCGACCAGCTTCAGTGAGTCCCAGTGCAGAACGATCGTGACATGCTCTCAGTGAGCTACAGAAAGGGGGCTCTTCAGGTGCTCACAAACAGAATAAAAATCATTTGAATAGAAGTGTGATTATGTGCACATTAGTAGGAAAGAAGATCTGCAGAGTATAAGTGCTGAGGAAGTAAAAAAAAATTTTTTTAATAAATTAAAAAATAATTAAAAAATATATAAATAAATAATCAAAAGTAAGTCCCAATGCCTCTTCCATCCACCCCTGAGCTTAATTTTCCCCATTACTATGCCCTGATTATTATTTTTTTTTTTTTATGTGTGAATTACATCACAGATAAAGTAAAGTCTTGAACTGGTTCTTATCAGTAGCATTGTGGTGGCGCATTTGGTTAGGAGTTTGCTTTTGCTGCCAAAGGTACTGGGTTCAATACCCATCTATACCCGAAGTCCAACAATTTTCTGTAATTGATATTTAAAATTATACTGTACATTTTACAACATATTAGGCTCAATCATGTATATTAAAGAAAATAAGGAATGAAAATTCTAATTAGAGAAATGAATAAAATTAAAGGCAGAAAAGGGAATTGAACTCATATGACTTCATGACCTCTTACTTTTAATGCAAACACCTAAACCATTTGGCCACCAGTAATTTAGCTAATTAACCGCAGTCAAAACTATCCCTTATCTGTGATGTACTGAAAAGCAGAAGCTGCAGCATTAACTAAATATCAATATACATATGAAGGGCAAAATTGCCACAATACCTGGAAAAACTTAATCCACACGTAAATGAAGAGAAGCTTAATGTGCTGCTAATACCTGGCCAACTACAGTGTGTATGTGGAAATGCTGCTGCTGACATTTTAAAAATTACTGCTGCTACTCTTGGTGTTTTATTCCTCTATAGGGACAGGTGACTCTGCCTTTTTTTACCGAAAATTCGCAAAACAGTGGGTAAAGCATTGCATTCTTGCAAGTGACTTTTTCCAAACTGCATGACTTTATTTACTGTATATTACAGTTTATGAACATTGTATCATGGCAAAATATTTCACCCATCGTTTTTCTCAACTACTGTTTCATAAAAAGTTTAATACACTCCACTGCGTCTGTCAGTAAACAGCAGAGCGTAGGTAGACCAAGTAACATAACTAGAGGGGGGTGAGTCCTAGTCGGGCCGGGGTTGCCACCTTGCCAGTATTTTACTGGCCTGGCCGGTAAAAATGATGGTTGATCCCAATGGTATTAATAGGGAAAAAAGATAAATATATAGGAAGGCCGGTATTTTTTTCTGGAAAAGATGGCAACCCTATCCCCACCCCCCCACCCCCCCTCCGTACGATATTTTCTGCCAGGAAATTAGCGGTGCACGAGCCGCTGGGGGGCCCTGAGGGGGTGATGGCCCTGGCCAGGCCTGGACTGGCAAACTGTGGGTTCTGGCAAATGCCAGAGGGGCTGCTATAAGATCCCATAGAAAGTCAGTATTTAGTGGGCTGGTGAGGCTGTTTGGGCCTCTATGTGGGCTGATTGGGCCTCTGTGTACATGAAATGCCAGGGCCTATTGCACCCCCTGCTCCCCCGGTAGTTGCACCACTAGGTTGACCAAAAAACATGAAAGCAGTTATTTTCAGGCTGACATCCACTCTGCTGTATGTTTCTCTACACAAGCTGTGCAGATGAAAAGAGCTGGGGCAGGGAGCTCCATTGCTTCTCTTAGTCTGCAAACTGCAAAAAATATGCAGCCAGGAAGCAGCAGAGCTAACGCTCCATGTGCGATCCATAACTGATGAGTGCCCTAGAGGACCACACTGAGAGATTAGTGACAGCAGTGCATACTGATCATGAAACCCTTAAATCTTTTATGTCTTTTCAAAGACTTATAAAATAGGTCTAGAAGAGTCAAAATTCACCTCCAAGGAGTCCCGGAGACTGAGACAGACTTAGAACAAATTTCCACTCAATCTTTACGAAACTCGCAAAAGTACCACTGGAGCCTTCCATCTTACCTGTAAACATATTATTCCCATATTTGCCCCCGCTACACTGAAAAAAGTAGTAGGCTAATGACAGATGTCACCCAGCAGGCCTAGAATGGCAATCTATGAGTTCTGCCAAATGCCAGAGGGGCTGCTGTAATTCCCCATAGACAGTTATTATTTAGTGGGCTGCTTGGGCCTCTGTGTACTTTAAATGACAGGACCATTGCTGAGACTCCTCACATACTTGTCTGAAACTGTCACGAGATCACTTAGCTCTAAACCATCCCCCACTCCTCTCACAGGTAATCCCAACAATCAGAAAGCCAGCAGCTACTATATGTTTCCCCTTTAACAAATGTTAATTACACTTTACACTTCCCAGCAGGACACTGAGACACAGTGGAGAGGGGGTTGGGCAGGTAGTATCAACAGCCCCATTCCTGCTGCTCTGCTTTGTGCCAATGGGAACACACTAAGAGCAAGGGAACACAGACCCCTGATTTGTGGAGAGGCCTTGTAGATTTTCATTTGAATGGTCTCACACTTTCATTACCTGCCGCTGAGTTTAGCACATTGAGTTTAACTGGAGCGTTAGCTCTGCTGCTTCCTGGCTGCATATTTTTTGCAGTTTGCAGACTAAGAGAAGCAATGGAGCTCCCTGCCCCAGCTCTTTTCATCTGCACAGCTTGTGTAGAGAAACATACAGCAGAGTGGATGTCAGCCTGAAAATAACTGCTTTCATGTTTTTTGGTCAACCTAGTGGTGCAACTACCGGGGGAGCAGGGGGTGCAATAGGCCCTGGCATTTCATGTACACAGAGGCCCAATCAGCCCACATAGAGGCCCAAACAGCCTCACCAGCCCACTAAATACTGACTTTCTATGGGATCTTATAGCAGCCCCTCTGGCATTTGCCAGAACCCACAGTTTGCCAGTCCAGGCCTGGCCAGGGCCATCACCCCCTCAGGGCCCCCCAGCGGCTCGTGCACCGCTAATTTCCTGGCAGAAAATATCGTACGGAGGGGGGGTGGGGGGGTGGGGATAGGGTTGCCATCTTTTCCAGAAAAAAATACCGGCCTTCCTATATATTTATCTTTTTTCCCTATTAATACCATTGGGATCAACCATCATTTTTACCGGCCAGGCCAGTAAAATACTGGCAAGGTGGCAACCCCGGCCCGACTAGGACTCACCCCCCTCTAGTTATGTTACTTGGTCTACCTACGCTCTGCTGTTTACTGACAGACGCAGTGGAGTGTATTAAACTTTTTATGAAACAGTAGTTGAGAAAAACGATGGGTGAAATATTTTGCCATGATACAATGTTCATAAACTGTAATATACAGTAAATAAAGTCATGCAGTTTGGAAAAAGTCACTTGCAAGAATGCAATGCTTTACCCACTGTTTTGCGAATTTTCGGTAAAAAAAGGCAGAGTCACCTGTCCCTATAGAGGAATAAAACACCAAGAGTAGCAGCAGTAATTTTTAAAATGTCAGCAGCAGCATTTCCACATACACACTGTAGTTGGCCAGGTATTAGCAGCACATTAAGCTTCTCTTCATTTACGTGTGGATTAAGTTTTTCCAGGTATTGTGGCAATTTTGCCCTTCATATGTATATTGATATTTAGTTAATGCTGCAGCTTCTGCTTTTCAGTACATCACAGATAAGGGATAGTTTTGACTGCTGTTAATTAGCTAAATTACTGGTGGCCAAATGGTTTAGGTGTTTGCATTAAAAGTAAGAGGTCATGAAGTCATATGAGTTCAATTCCCTTTTCTGCCTTTAATTTTATTCATTTCTCTAATTAGAATTTTCATTCCTTATTTTCTTTAATATACATGATTGAGCCTAATATGTTGTAAAATGTACAGTATAATTTTAAATATCAATTACAGAAAATTGTTGGACTTCGGGTATAGATGGGTATTGAACCCAGTACCTTTGGCAGCAAAAGCAAACTCCTAACCAAATGCGCCACCACAATGCTACTGATAAGAACCAGTTCAAGACTTTACTTTATCTGTGATGTAATTCACACATAAAAAAAAAAAAATAATAATCAGGGCATAGTAATGGGGAAAATTAAGCTCAGGGGTGGATGGAAGAGGCATTGGGACTTACTTTTGATTATTTATTTATATATTTTTTAATTATTTTTTTAATTTATTAAAAAAAATTTTTTTTACTTCCTCAGCACTTATACTCTGCAGATCTTCTTTCCTACTAATGTGCACATAATCACACTTCTATTCAAATGATTTTTATTCTGTTTGTGAGCACCTGAAGAGCCCCCTTTCTGTAGCTCACTGAGAGCATGTCACGATCGTTCTGCACTGGGACTCACTGAAGCCGGTCGGCAGCTAAAGAAATACCTTGCGCTTGGCGCCCTCTAGTGGCCATAGCTGGAACTGCATGCAGGTAACTGCGATAAATGCGACGGGACAATTTAAGATATCGCACTTGCTGGCAATTAACTAACGTTACAGCGCGCCAGATGTACAATCCGTTCTGGCTTCATCTGTACGTATCTATTACTAACACCATCAGCAGCAGTACAGACCAAGTGGCAGATCATTTCACTACTTCCTGCTTTTCAGCTCTCTTGGTTTCCACTGATTGGTTACCAGGCAGTAACCAATCAGTGACATGAGGGAGGGCCACATGGGTCATATCTGTTGATTTTGAATCTGAGCTGAATGCTGAGGATCAATTGCAAACTTACTGAACAGTTATGTCCCATGTGGCCCCCATTCAAGTCACTGACTACCTCAGATTTAGGGGTAAATTCACTAAGATGCGAAGTTGCGCCAGGCGCACTTCGCCTGGCGTAGTTTCGCCAGCGCTCCGCAAATTCACTAAAATCCGAAGTTGCGCTCAGGGGTAGCGTAAGGTTGCGAAGTTGCGCTAGCGTTGATTCGCTATGTAAAGCGAAGTTACGCTAGCGAAGGCTAATTTGCATACGGCGCGAAATTCAAATTTCAATGGAGGAATACGTATCAGCACTACAAATGCCTAGAAAACCTTCAAATCAGCAAATAAAAATGTTATTTTGCCCTACACATGTGCCCACTGTCTAGGTAAGTTGCCATGAGTCAGGAAATGTAGGGGGGGAAGGAGGGGAGCCCCAAAACATTTTCGATCTTTTTCAGCCTATCACCCATCATGTAGAAAACACGCCAGCGTTTTTTGGGACTTAGAAAAAATTTTGACTTTTTTGGAAACAATCCCTATCTTCTCTATTGCGCTTCGCCAGGTCTGAGGTGGCGAAGGAAGTCTTGCGTAAAAGGTAGCGTTCAGTACACTGCGCAAGTTAGTGAATTTGCGTAGTTTCGTCGCTAGCGAAAATTCGTCTGGCGTAAGGGTGCGAAGTAACACTAGAGAAACTACGCCAGCGTTCGTTAGTGAATTTGCGCAGTAGCGAAAATGCCAAACGCTAGCGAATTAACGCTAGCGTTCGGTGCTTCGCGGCTTAGTAAATTTGCGCCTTAGAGAGCTGAAAAGCAGGAAGTAGTGTTCTACACATCCAGTCACCCCAGCCTTTATACATACATTTTGGCTAACTAACTATATTAGAAACATTGCATCTATTTACCTCGTTTTTATTTTCACACTTCCCCTATTCATATTCCATTCAATTATTCAAATCAATCGGACCCCAGTAACCAGATAGCAAAAACCTGAAACTGGAGAGCTACTGAATAAAAAGCTAAATAACTCGAAAACCACAAATAATAAAATTAAAACCAATTGCAAATTGTCCCAGAATATCATTCTCTACATCATACTAAAAAGGTGAAAAATCCTTTAGGGTGGGCTCTAAGCCCTACAGATAGTGGGGTCCCAGACAGCAGCAGTTTTAAGCAAGAAGAATTGGGTATAGCAGACAAATATGGCGTAAGTGGGGCAAGGAACCTAAATTCTTTATTTCAGTTTTGCCCAAATTACAGTTCTTTGATGTTTAAGTAAACCATATAGACTATTATAGAATAATATATAGAATATTTTTTACCCAAGACCCTTCCACCACTAAAAATGGTCCTGTTCTTAGTTTGTTGGTGGATTTCTCTGCAGTGGCATAACTAGTGTGCATTGGGCCTGTCTGCAAAAAAAATCTTTGGAGGAGGCCTGGTGCAAGGCAATCAAACCCAAATCCCTGACCCACACCAGAGTCTCCCGGCCACCTGCATCACCCTTTCCGACCTGCGTTTATAGGGGCAACTTGGCAGGGGATATTATTTTCAGCTATAGAAGCAGAGCCCATGGTCCAGGCCCCTTAGAGACTACAGGTTCTGCTTCTTCTATAGCAGTGATCCCCAACCAGTAGCTTGTGACTAACATGTTGCTCTCCAACCACTTGGATGTTGCTCCCAGTGGTGCTTATTTTTGAATTCCAGGCTTGGAGACAAGTTTTTGTTGCATAAAAACCAGGTGTACTGACAAAAAGAGTCTCAATGTAGGTTGACAATCCTTATAGTGGCTACAAATGGCCAATCACAGCCCTTATTTGGCAGCCCAAGAAGATTTTTCATGCTTGTGTTGCTCCCCAACTCATTTTACTTCTGAATGTTGCTCATAAGTTCAAAAGGTTGGGGATCCCCCTATAAATGCTGTGGCCCAAGGCAGGAACCTAGGGAACCATGTTAATAATTCGCTTACAGATGTCAGTGCACCATAGGACAAATATTTATAACTGGGAAGGGGCACATGACATTTGCATCATTAGCATGTTGGTGTTAAAACTCCGCTCTGCCAGGCCCAGTTGGTATTATCCACCGATATTTCTACTAATTTCAGTCACTTACTGTATCTTAACATTTTCCCTAGCTTTCTCTTTTACTGTTTTAATTTTAAACCATTTGTATCATTTAGGGATGCACGGAATCCACTTTTTTGGATTCGGCCGAACCCCCGAATCCTTCGTGAAAGGTGCGGCCGAATACCGAACCGAAACCTATTTTGCATATGCAAATTAGGGACGGAAGGGGAAAACATTTTTTACTTCCTTGTTTTCTGACAAAAAGTCACGCAATTTCCCTCCCCACCCCTAATTTGCATATGCAAATTAGGATTCGGATTCGGTTCGGCCGGGTAGAAGGATTCGGCCGAATCCGAATCCTGCTGAAAAAGGACGAATCCTGGCTGAATCCCGAACCGAATCCTGGATTCGGTGCATCCCTAGTATCATTTGACTTATTATTCAGATTTCCCCGGAAAGGAATATAGCGATTGATGTAAAACGAGTTTAGAAAAAGGCAAAAAAAAAAACCTACTGTATCAACCATGTATATTGCTCTGCAGTTAGACCCGTCAGGTTTTTGAGCGATGCATTTATTCATACATAAAATTGCTTCCTAAATGTTATTTTACATTATCCTTATTTAAATAAAGTGTTCCATTTGCGTGTGTGTGTTTTTCTGCTAGATCTTTCTAAAAAAAAAGGAAATGTAAAAATGATGGACTGGTAAAAAAGGAAATGGAAATTCTCTGTTTCAGGAGCAAGGAAAAGTTCCTGGATTAATTCATCATTAGGTTCATTATGTCACTAACTAAAGCAGAATATGGTTTTAAACTTAAAGGGATACTGTCACGGGAAAAAAAAAATTTTCAAAATGAATCAGTTAATAGTGCTGCTCCAGCAGAATTCTGTACTGAAATCCATTTCTCAAAAGTGCAAACAGGTTATTTTTTATATTTAATTTTGAAATCTGACATGGGGCTAGACATTTTGTCAATTTCCCAGCTGCCCCAAGTCATGTGATTTGTGCTCTGATAAACTTTACTCACTCTTTACTGCTGTACTGCAAGTTGGAGTGATATCACCCCCTCCCTTTCCCCCCTCCAGCAGCCAAACAAAAGAACAATGGGAAGGTAACCAGATAACAGCTCCCTAACACAAGATAACAGCTGCCTGGTAGATCTAAGAACAGCACTCAATAGTAAAAACCCATGTCTCACTGAGACACATTCAGTTACATTGAGAAGGAAAAACAGCAGCCTGCCAGAAAGCATTTCTCTCCTAAAGTGCAGGCACAAGTCACATGACCAGGGGCAGCTGGGAAATTGACAATATGTCTAGCCCCATGTCAGATTTCAAAATTGAATATAAAAAAATCTGTTTGCTCTTTTGAGAAATGGATTTCAGTGCAGAATTCTGCTGGAGCAGCACTATTAACTGATTCATTTTGAAAAAACATTCTTTTCCCATGACAGTATCCCTTTAAAGGGGTGTATAGTTTTCTACACATTTTACTTTGCTGAAAATTTTGTAAAATTGTTGAAAAATGCAATTGAGTCAATGGGAAGACTTATTTCAGCACATTTTTTTTTCCTCTGGCAAACAAAACTAACGCCATCATCCCAATTCATTTCTGTGATACCCTTTAACGGGCCTGGCCATCTCCAGTGGGACCTTCAGAAAAATAACCTTATTCCTTTTACACTATGATCCCTCTGCCACCAAACAGTGTCAACTGGGAAAGATACCTCCAATCTATCCTCCTACATTGAAGGTGCTCTTTGTAGTTCAACCTGTCTGCCTTACACTTTCATTAGGAGCTTAACTCCTATAGAGCCTTCCCTTACTAGGCCTTTGATCCCAGGCTCTCCAGCAGCATCCACACCCTACTGAAGTGGAAGTCCAAAGAAGAGTTGCAACCTTCTTCCGCTTACAGTATCAAACTTCAAGGGAATTAATTACCACCTACCTGGTGTCAGGGAGCCGAGAGCCCCCTCTGGGGAGTAGTCCGGATCTAGGAGGAAGCCCCTCAGGAGGGATCAGGGTCGTGGTATCCAGGGGTTAGGCAAGGGAATAATCAAAGTCCAAGCACAGGTCAAAAGACAGGCGGAATACAAACAAAGTCCAGGGCCAGGCAGGGGGTCAAAGGCAGGCAGCGTATCAGCGAAGTCCAGGTCCAGGCAAGGGGTCACAACAGGGAATCAAGCAGATATAAGCAGGGAAACAGCAAGGAAAACCCAGGAACAATTAGGGAACGGAATCCTATTTTCGGGCGCCATCTTGGCGCCTCAGGCGTCCTTTTAACTTTGAATTTGGCGCCCTTGCGCCAGCGTCAGCGCGACTGCGACCGTCGCGCCGTGCTGGCGTCACAATGCCGACGTCGGAACCCACGTGGGTTCCCTGGGCGCCGCCATTTTGGATTCTTCGCCGCCGGGAGCGGACGCGACTCCTCGCGCTCCCGGCGGTCTTGACAGTACCCCCCCCCTCACGGGGGGCCTCAGGACCACCGGGACTTGGTTTCTGGGGAAACTTGGAGTGGAAGTCTTTTACCAAACGAGGAGCATGCACATCACGGTGTCCCTCCCAAGAGCATTCTTCGGGGCCAAAGCCCTTCCAATGGATGAGGTATTGAAGGGACCCTCTGGAGATTCTGGAATCAAGGATTCTCTCCACCTCGAATTCTTGTTGACCCTCCACAGAGATGGCAGGAGGAGGAGACTGGACATCAGAGAAACGGTTGGAGACGGTGGGCTTCACCAGGGAGACGTGGAACACGTTGGGGATTCTCATCTCTGGTGGGAGTTGAAGTCTGATGGCTACAGGGTTGATAATCTCCAAGATGGGGAACGGACCCAGGAACTTCGGACCCAACTTGGGAGATGGCACCTTCAAGCGAATATTCCTGGAAGAGAGCCAGACACTATCACCCACCTTGTAGGGAGGAGAGGGCCTTCTACGGCGATCCGCGAAAGTCTTGTGGACTAGAGCACTCTTCTCCAGATTAGACTTGGTTGCAGCCCAAATAGCAAGCATATGGGCTGCCAGATCATCTGCAGCCGGGACGTCCGACAACACGAAATCCTGAGGAAAGGCTTGAGGGTGCTGTCCATACACCACCATAAACGGAGACCTTCCTGTGGAGGAATGACATGCATTATTATGAGCAAACTCCGCCCACGGGAGGAGGTCAGACCAATCGTCCTGGCAAAGAGACACGTGGTTCCTCAGGAACTGTTCTAAGGCTTGGTTCACACGTTCAGCTGCCCCATTCGTCTGCGGGTGGTAGGCAGACGAAAATTGAAGTGTTATTCCCAAGTCTTTACATAGGGAACGCCAGAACTTGGCGGTAAACTGGGTGCCTCTGTCGGAGACGATCTCCACCGGGAAACCATGCAGGCGGAAGATGTACTTAATAAAGAGTTGGGATAATTCCACCGCAGAGGGTAACTTCTTCAAAGGGATGAAATGGGCCATTTTGCTGAAGCGGTCAATGACAACCCAGATCACAGTATTCCCACCGGAGGGAGGAAGTTCGACGATAAAGTCCATAGAGAGGTGCGTCCACGGACGAGAGGGAACCGGTAAAGGCTGTAACAACCCGCTGGGGCGGGAATGGCTAGGCTTAGAAGTGGCACAGACATTACAAGCCGCCACAAAGTCCTTTACATCCTTGCGGATTTCAGGCCACCAGACTAGGCGCCTCAAGAGTTCAAGGGTCTTGGCTGGACCAGGATGTCCTGCTTGCCTGGAGCAGTGGGTTTGTTGCAGGATGGCCAGGCGAAGTTCCGGAGGGACGAAGGCCATGCCAATCGGAGTATTTTGAGGAGCCAAGGACTGCCCAGCCAGGATCTGGTCGGCAAATTGGGGATACAAAGAGGCAATGATCTTGACTGGTGGGATGATTGGTTCCTGTCTCTCAAGGTCACGGTCCACCGGAGTGAAGCTACGAGACAAGGCGTCCGCCTTCCGATTCCTGGAACCTGGGCGATAAGTCAAAACAAAATTAAATCGGGAAAAGAAAAGGGCCCACCTGGCTTGTCTGGGATTTAGCCTCTTGAGGGACTGTATAAACTCCAGATTCTTGTGATCAGTGTAAATCTGGACAGGAATTTCAGAGCCCTCCAGGAGATGACGCCATTCTTCAAGGGCAAGCTTGACTGCCAAGAGTTCTCGATTCCCGACATCATAATTCTGCTCTGCGGATGAGAACTTCTTGGAGAAATAAGCACAGGGGTGCAACTTCCCATCAGCGGGGTGTCTCTGAGACAGGATGGCTCCGGCTCCGACGTCAGAAGCATCAACTTCGATGCAGAAGGGTAGTTCAGGATTGGGGTGTCGGAGGACAGAAGCTGACGTGAAGGCCTCTTTCAAGGACTGAAAAGCTTCAATGGCAGATGGAGGCCACAAGCTGGGTTTACCCCCTTTCCGGATGAGGGCCAGGATAGGTGCAATGCGGGAAGAGAACCCCCGGATGAACTGCCGATAGTAGTTAGCAAATCCGATAAATCTCTGGATTGCCTTGGTACTCAGCGGAAGAGGCCACTCTTGGATGGCCGACACTTTCACGGGATCCATCTCAAATCCCTCAGGAGAGATAATGTATCCTAGGAAGGGGATCTTGGACACCTCGAAGACGCACTTCTCCAACTTGGCGAAGAGAGAGTTCTTCCTCAGACGAGAGAGTACCTCCTTCACCTGGGAGCGATGGCTTTCTAGGTCTTTAGAAAAGATCAGGATGTCGTCCAGGTACACGACTACGAACCTTCCTAGGAGATCCCGGAACACATCGTTAACAAACTCCTGGAAGACGGCAGGGGCATTGCAAAGGCCGAAGGGCATGACGAGATATTCATAGTGCCCGTCACGAGTGTTGAAAGCCGTCTTCCATTCGTCACCCTCACGGATGCGAATGAGGTTGTACGCCCCCCGGAGATCCAACTTAGAGAAAATCTTCGCCCCCTTCAGCTGGTCGAAGAGCTCTGCAATCAAGGGCAGTGGGTACCTGTTTTTTACAGTGATTTTATTCAGGCCCCGATAGTCTATACATGGCCGAAGGCCTCCGTCCTTCTTCTCCACGAAGAAGAACCCAGCCCCTGCTGGAGAGGTAGAAGGGCGGATGAACCCCCGCTGGAGATTTCCTTGGATATATTCCTTCATTGCGGTAGTCTCTGCAGGAGAGAGAGGGTAAGTGCGGCCTCTGGGGGGCATGGCTCCTGGCAGGAGTTCGACAGGACAGTCGTAGGAGCGATGTGGAGGAAGGAATTCCGCAGACTTCTTACAGAACACATCGGAGAATCCCTTGTAAGTGGAGGGCAAAGTCTTTAGTTCCGCAGTGGAGACATTCACCTTCTCGAGGGGTTTTGGCGGAAGGCAATGTTGCTGACAAAATAAACTCCAACGAGAGATCTGCCCAGAGGACCAGTCTATGGTGGGGTTATGTAGACGTAACCACGGAAGACCCAGTATTACTGGAGTAGAAGGACAGGGGATGATGAAAAATGAAAGTTTTTCTTGATGTAGCACCCCAACTTGTACAGATAGTTCCGCCGTGAACTTAGTGACGAATTCAAACTCCAGGGGTTTGTCATCTATGGCGGTAATTCGCAGGGGAGAAGACAAGGGGAGCAGGGGAATCTTCATGCGTTCGGCAAAGAAGGCGTCCATGAAGTTGCCATCCGCCCCGGAGTCGAGGAAGGCCCTTTCGCAGATAGTCTTATTTACCAGGAGAATCTGCAAAGGAAGGAGAAGTCTGCGTGAATTTTCTTGATACTTCTCCTTAGGCCCTCGAGTAATGCCCCCTACATGAGAAACCAGTGACATACCTCGGGGTACAAAACTCCTGGCTTTGGCAGGACAGGCATTGGCAAAATGGGAGTGACCACCACAGTACAAACAGAGACCTGCCATTCGTCTTCGGAGTCTTTCCTGCTCGGAAAGGTGAACCTTTCCTACTTGCATAGGTTCCTCCAGGGGTGAGGTGGACACATGAGTCACTGGAACAGCGGGAGCATGCAAAATCGGCCTTTGAAAGCGAGGAGCCAACATGGGAGAAAATCGTCTGCTGCGCTCTCTCTCCACCTGGTGTTCTCTGTGGCGGGTGTCTACCTTAATAGATAGGGTGATCAGTCCCTCCAGGGTGTCAGGAGTCTCTCTGGAGACGAGATCATCTTTGATGCGGATGGATAGGCCTTGATAGTATACGGCCTTGTAAGCGTCATCACACCAGGAAGTCTCCGCCATCAGTGTTCGGAAGTCTATAGCGTACTCATTGACACTGCGGCTTCCCTGCCGGAGCTGCAAGAGACGGGCAGGGGCGTTCGTGACTCGACCAGGTGCATCAAAGACTGTGCGAAAAGCTTGGAGAAAGTCTTTAACAACATAAGTCACCGGGGAATTCTTCTCCCAAAGAGACGTAGCCCACTCCAGTGGCTTGCCTTCCAATCGAGACATCACATACCCCACCTTGGAACGCTCACTTGGGAACTGCGTGGGTTGGAACTCAAATTGAATTTGGCACTGTGTGGCAAATCCCCTGCAGGCTTGTGGGTCCCCACTGAAGCGAGGAGGAGGTGGAATGCGAGGCTCACCTGTCGGATAACTTGCGTTCGAAGAGGCTGCCACCATGGGTGAAACTCCAGAAGGTGGAACAGCGGAGGGCGCAGATGGCTCTCGAGCAAGCAGGATATCGAGTGCTTGCCCAATGCGAACCTGCTGGTTTTCGTAGTCCTCCATGCGGGATGCCAGTCCGCGGAGCGCTCGTCCGACATCAGGTGTGGCTTCCTCAGAAGGATCCATGGCCCGAAAATAATGTCAGGGAGCCGAGAGCCCCCTCTGGGGAGTAGTCCGGATCTAGGAGGAAGCCCCTCAGGAGGGATCAGGGTCGTGGTATCCAGGGGTTAGGCAAGGGAATAATCAAAGTCCAAGCACAGGTCAAAAGACAGGCGGAATACAAACAAAGTCCAGGGCCAGGCAGGGGGTCAAAGGCAGGCAGCGTATCAGCGAAGTCCAGGTCCAGGCAAGGGGTCACAACAGGGAATCAAGCAGATATAAGCAGGGAAACAGCAAGGAAAACCCAGGAACAATTAGGGAACGGAATCCTATTTTCGGGCGCCATCTTGGCGCCTCAGGCGTCCTTTTAACTTTGAATTTGGCGCCCTTGCGCCAGCGTCAGCGCGACTGCGACCGTCGCGCCGTGCTGGCGTCACAATGCCGACGTCGGAACCCACGTGGGTTCCCTGGGCGCCGCCATTTTGGATTCTTCGCCGCCGGGAGCGGACGCGACTCCTCGGGCTCCCGGCGGTCTTGACACCTGGGCTGATTAGGAACATGTCCCACCCAAGTCCCACCCAAGTATACAGGATATAAGTACCAGGGTTTCCTAATAGTAAGTAGAGGGAGAATCTGATAGATTTCCCAATCTATTCGGGGTGTTAATCCTATAGGTCCCTACAGACCTCTCTGGTTGGCCAAGTAGAATGTACAGAGTCGCTGCAGCTAGTTCTACCCCTAGAAGATGTCAGATGGCAAAAATACATAAATGAAAGGGCAACCCTAAAAGAGAAAAGCATATGTCCAGACAAGAACAACCCTGTTCCCATTGGCAGAATTGCCCAGAGGAGCCTATAGGTGCATCAAAGGCAGGATTGGATTGGTGGGTGCAGGGTCAAACTGGTGGCTGCAGGGCCCACCAGGGCTGCCACCCCAGGAACCTCCACACCCCCCAAAGGGCCCCCCTACAGGGGCCACCATCCTACCCCCTCCCCTGACTGTGCATAAATTAGGGAGATCAGTGGCCTAGGGGAGTGCCGGCGGGGATCAGGTCAGGGCCAGCGGGGCAAGGATTTTGCCAATGGAATGACTATAGTGGGGCAGGTAGAGGGGTTTCATAAAGCATTTCATTGTACCACTCTTGACACTTTCCCACTGGAAAAGTATTTAGAGTTTAATCAGTTAATCAGCGAAACATGTTCTTGTCTCTCCTCATGGCACGATTGTGCACGTAAATGTATCAAGGCTTCCTTCATTTCTTTATTCAATATGTAAATGAATCCCAGGATTAATTGCTTAATGAGGAGCCAAGAAACAGTAAAAATGGAGCGGTTTTCTTCTGTCGTGTAAAGAAAGCAAGATTGATAATTAGTGTATGGTGCCTGAATGATAAATGAAGGCTTCATGGTTGAAATTACAATCCAACCGTGCAATTGTGCCATTATTTACCTCGTGAAAAGTCCCGGCGAAATGATAATTAGAATAGAACGAGCATTTTGTTTATAATTTCAGAATCTATGAAATGGAATCTCTTTTTCCTATATAAACTTCAATCAACCGTAGCGGCTGTGTAATAAGGCTGTGTCTTTCTTATTTCTTTGCTATTTTTTTAGATATTTCTTGATTTTTTTTTCTGCTGCAGGGATTTAGAATGGCTGGTTGCCAAACAGCATGACTGAGTTGTTTGCAGCAGGAAAGAATTGTTTGGCAAAAAAAAGGCACTAGTAACCCATATGTATTAATGCTATAAAGAATGTCCTTATCTATACTAGCAGCGTGCTCTAGTTTGCCAGTTGCACCAACTTAAAGCATGAGGTTCAAGGTACTGCTTGTTCTCCCTGAATCAGTGGGACAGGCTGATACATTAGATAGGTATAAGAAGGGGTTGGATGGTGTTTAGCAAGTGAGGGAATACAGGGATATGGGAGATAGCTCATAGTACAAGTTGATCCAGGGACTGGTCCCATTGCATTTTGGAGTCAGGAAGGAATTTTTTGCCCTTTGAGGCAAATTGGAGAGACTTCAGATGGGTTTTTTTGCCTTCTTCTGGATCAACTGGCAGTTAGACTGGTAAAAATAGAGTTAAAAGGTTGAATTTGATGGGCGTGCACACAGTAAATGGAGGGAGAGGGGACAATGAATGGCAGCGGGCCTAGGGGAGCCTGCTGTGTAAATCCAGCCCTGTGCATATCATGAAAAACGTTCCTCACTCCAAAAACAGTAAAAAAAAAAAAAATATCTTTATTATAACTAGGGATGCACCGAATCCAGAATCCTTGTGTCTGCCTGAACCGATTCGGAATCCTAATTTGCATATGCAAATTAGGGGCGGGGAGGGAAATCATGTGATTTTTCATCACAAAACAAGGAAGTGGAAAAAATGTTCACACTTTATACTTTCCAGCCCTTAATTTGCATTTGCGAATCAGGATTCGGATTCGGTTTGGTATTTGCCCAAATCTTTCACGAAAGATTTGAGGATTTGCTGAATCCCAAATAGTGGATTCGGCCAGCGCCGTATCTGTGTATATTGCCACCTGAGGCGGCTCCAGTAATGCCGCCAGGGCCAGATCTAGGAGTAGGCAGAGTAGGCACGTGTCTAGGGCGCAAAGCTTGAGGGGCGCCAGGAAAGTACCTTTCACTGCTTCCTACCCCTAGTCTGGCTGAGTGAGTGCTGCTCTTCTCCAGTCTATGCACCTGTTTGTGCGCATTCATGTATATGAGGGGAGAGAGTACCTGGAGAGGTTGACGCAGCCGGTTAGTGCGCATGTGCGTGCGGTCAGTGAGCATGCGCGCGGACGTCCTATGTGTACCGTCAGTGCGCATGTGTGGAGGAGGAGGCGTCATGGCTGGCTGGGTTGCCTGGGGCGCTCGGCCAGCATGGCCCGGCCCTGAATGCCGCCCCCCCAGCCCGAATCCATTTCTGGGGGAGGCAGCAATGCTAGTGCGGAGAGTGCAATTGCGCTCTCTCTCCCCCTAGTAAAGCCGAATTTCCAGTTTAAAGAACGGAAATTCGGCTCTTAAAGGCACCAGGCGTGGCATTTTGCCGCCCCTGGAAACCTAGCTGGCGATGCCGCCTGAGGCGAGCGCCTCAGCTTGCCTCATTGGCGGATCGCCCCAGAATTCGCTACTTGTCACATAATAAAATTATACTTAATCCACAGCCCTGCGTGTTTCATGCCCAAATGGCATTTAATCATATTGCCCGGAATAAGGCTGTAGACTGTGAGGTTAGCAGCATCTGACTTGGGGGGCCCACTGGGGCTACTGCCTCAGGGCACCCCACCCCGGCCACAAAGCCCGCCCCCCTTCCATAGCCGCAACCCACTCTGGCACCCCCGCACCTACCTTCTCTTTCTTGCAGGAGGGTCAGGGTGTGAGGTTGGAAGCTGCGCCAGCGGCTGCGGATCTGGGCAGGTACAGTTATGGGATCCGTTATCTGGAAGCCCATTATCCAGAAAGCTCAGATTTACGGAAAGGCTGTTCCCTATAAATTCCATTATAATAAAAATAATCCACATCGACATAAATAAGAAATATTCAGTGCAATGATTTAATGATGATTAACGATTGATTTAAGAAGAAGTCCAGGTGCAATTGTGCTAATATTAACAGATTGACAACAATTGCATTAGATGCATAGATAAATGTAGCTGTTTTCGATCGGATTAAAATCGTTAGATCGATCGTTGAAATTGTTCGAATCGAACGAATGTGATCAATCGATCGAGCGATATTCAAAAAAAAAACTTAGACTTCTAAAAACTTAGCCAACTGTTGGCTATAGGTTCTAGGAGGTCCCCATAGTCTAACATAGCGATTCGGCAGGTTTAAGGTGGCGAAGGGTCGAAGTCGCAGTTTTTTAAAGAGACAGTACTTCGATTTTCGAATGGTCGAATATTCTAAGTATTTTCAATTCGAGTCAAAGTCGAATTTGGCCTATTAGATGGTCGAAGTAACCAAAAATTACTTCAAAATTTAAAGTTTTTAAATTCGAAAATTCACTTCGAATTCACTTGACCTTTATAAATGTGCCCTTATGTTTTGTGCTTCTGTACCAGCCCAAGGCAACCACAACCCTTTATCAGTAAAATCTGTGTCTCCAAAGATGCCCCAGTAGCTCCCCATCTTCTTTTCTGCTGATTCACTGCACATGCTCTGTGCTGCTGTCACTAACTGAGCTTAGGGACCCACTCACAATATACAGTACACATAGAATAGAAATGTCACAATATAAGGCTGATTAGTAATTAATACACATAATTACTACATGGCAGCACAGAAACCAGTGCAATTAGCATCAGAATTTAATAATCAGCAAACCTGTAGCATCAGCTTATATTACAGGGGAAGCTCATTTTCTGCTGGATAATTAGTGACGAGCCCTAAGCTTAGCTTCTCAACAGCCAATCAGAGCCCACTGAGCATGTGAGTGTCACAGACACTTTCCAAGATGGTGACCCCCTGTGACAAGTTTGAAGTCCTGGATCATTGCTGCTATTGACAAGCTGAAACTTTAGCCTCGTGCAATAAGTTCACTATATAAAATATACCACTTTTAGCCACATTCATTTTAAGGGTTTAGTTCTCCTTTAAAGTCCGATGGTATGAAAACTCTGAATCCAAAACCCGGCATCTCAAAGCTTTTGGGGTCCTGTATTAGTCAATGGGGAAGGTCCCAGTGTCTGCTCTGCTGTCAGTACCGATATACAGAATTTCTACGATTGTTCTGTGAACAAAAAAAAAATGGATGCCCTTTGGGCTCCTTAAATGTTTTGATAATAACTTCTGCTTGACAAATAACTGACCTCTCCAACTTTATAGTTGTATCTGTTCTTTTATTTCAGATGTACTTGTTTTTTTTCCTGATGTTTATTTTCTACCCATCCTCCGGGGTTCAGCCATAAAACAAGGTTTATGTCACAGCATGAGAATTCCCGCATTTTCTATTTTCATATTATCCAGCTCCAATCTAATCAACTGATAAAAAGTAAGTAGCTGTGATCCACAGCAGGCTGTGCAATATTTAGTGCTACTCCCATGGCAGAGGTGATGTATAAGGCAATATTCTTATGCAGGTGGAAGAACAGTAATGTTGCAACTTCAAGAAGCATCTCTTATTTCATGAGCTATCGCGCAGAGCTAGAAAATAGAAAAAAAAAATTAGAAATGAAAATTAAAAGTACAGCAAAGCGTTCATGTTTTATTTATTGGAATCCGTGACCGCAAACGAGTCGAATCACATTAACGGAGATCAAGCAATTTCTTCCAAAATGTAATTAATATTGTAAGTCTGTTTTTGCAGTTTCGAGGGCTTCGGCGGAAGGCATGTAAATTACGGGCAGGGAATTGCAAGAAAGGACGAATAGATTATCAACCAAAATAGGTTTCTTTTAAAGGTGTCAGCAGGTGTGCTAAAATAATTGACTTTGCAGTGTTCTGGGGCGGCCACACCGAGGTAGATTTGGGTTTACACCATTAGTACATGTGTGGGCACGGCATAAGGTCCCATGTGCTGAGAGCTGCACTGGTTTTGGGTCAATCTGCAGTGACTCCCACATAAACTGACAAAAAATTTATTGAAAAGTTTGAGGTAATTAGAACCTTTAAGTGTGGGGCACTAAGCCTCAAACCACCATGCAAACCAGTTTGGGTGTTATAGTAAAGAAACTACAAAATAATAGACACTTAAAACGTAGCCTTTAATAAATATCATTAAAACCACAAAGCCAAAAAATATATAGGGCCATGCCCTCAGTGACACAACACCACTACAAAGCGTATAGACCCACTACCTCAAAGTAGTATAGGCAGTGCAGGACATTAGCCTTAAAAAACAACAATTAAAAGCTGCATTAGGTGGTATACGGTGCCCCTGAAGAAGCCGTTTTCACGGCGAAACGCGTCGGGCAGCATAGGTGGACGGTGGGGGAGAAGCTCCCATCTGTTCCCAACGTAGGTAGGCAGAATTGGCTTCTGGGGAATGGAAAAATTGAGGGGAGGGTGAAATGGTTGCTACTAGGCCGCCTCAAACATCTATCGATCGCCTTATTGACTGGCGTTTTGTCACTCCACCGTATACCACCTAATGCAGCTTTTAATTGTTGTTTTTTAAGGCTAATGTCCTGCACTGCCTATACTACTTTGAGGTAGTGGGTCTATTATTTTGTAGTTACTTAACTATAACACCCAAACTGGTTTGCATGGTGGTGCACTTAAAGGTTCTAATTACCTCAAATTTTTCAATATATTTTTTGTCAGTTTGTAATTATTTTTCAAATCTGCGGGTGTATATAGTATCCTCTGACTGACCTGGCTCACTCTTTTTTGACTCCCACATAAAGCCTGAATATTGCTTTTGGGTCAGATCAGCCCAATATTTTGTACCCCTTCTACTTTTCTATAACTGCACTGACTTGTGAATGAGATCTCAAGTTTGGTAAGGCTTAAATGAACACAAATGTGTTTAATAAGGTACATGCACCCAAATGCATTCATGGACAGACTGGAGGGTCCGGGGCAAAACCTCAGGGGTTCATACACACCCCTGGGTCCCCTGCCCCATTCACAAAACTCCTTTGCCTATCCTGCTCATATTGCATACCTTCCAACTGTTCCGTTTTCAGCGGGACAGTCGCGATTTTGACAGCTCAACCCGCAATCAAGGGGTTTGTACTGGAAAGTCCTGATGTTCTCTGCACTGAACAGTTAAAAATAAGTAATTGTAACAAGTTAGTTGGGAAAAATTAGACTCACAGCTTAAAGGGCAATTCACCTTCATTAGCAAAACTATAACTGAAAAAAAACACAGAAATATGTTCAAACTTCCATAACCTGCCAAAGTTAGTAAAATGAACATGGTAATTAAGGGAGTGTGGCTGAAAAATGGGCACAGTCAAAAATAATTTCGCTGCGCTAAATTGTTTGTCCCTCTTTTTATTTCCAAAATGTTGGGAGGTTGGATATGGTATTTTTTTTTGCAACCACAATAAGTACCATGGGTAGAACTGAGGGTTTCAGGCAGGGAGAGGGTCTGGGTCGGCAGGGCCTACCGGGTTTTTTTCCCAGAGTCCTGGTTGCCCAGTCCAACCTTAAATGCACCACTTGTTACTTGAACCACTTCATCCGGCCTACCTCTTCTGCTGAATTGTGCACAGGTTCAGCTATTGATGCTAGGGAAGCCTGAAGGTACCACAATATATTGAATAGTGGAGTTAGGACCCCGTGGTGTGTGGGCCTCAAGTGCAGGAATATCAGTGGGTCAATTGAGGACCATGTAAGGTGCCAAGATACAAGACCCAAGCTGAGGATCCCTATGCACAGTGTTCTGCCCTCAGGGTGGTAATTAATACCTTTTGCTGCTTCCTCTCTGGGAGGGATTTGTCAGTCTTTGTACACTTTGCCTTAAAAGAGGGACTGGCCATTAGTGATGGGCGAATTTATTTGGCAGGCGCGAATTCGCGGAAAATTTGCGCAATTTGCCGCCAGCAAATAAATTCGCGAAACGCCGGCGAAAATTCGCGGCAAAAAATCACCGGCGTCAAAAAAAATTTTCCCAAAAAATGGACGCCGGCGTAAAAAACGGGCGCCGGCATCGAAAAAACGGGCGCCGGCGTCGAAAAAATGGGCGCCGGCGTCGAAAAAACTGGCGCCGGCATCAAAAACAAGACGCTGGCGTCAAAAACGAATTTTTCGCCGTTTCGCGAAATTCGCAAATTTTTCAGCAAAACGGCGCAAATTCACCCATCACTACTGGCCATTTCATTTATTGGATTGTTATACTATTAATAAACAAGTTATTGTTGCAAAGAAATACTTATGACTGTATTCCATTTTGCCAAGAGGAACATCCACGCTACCGGGAGTTGCAGGGAGTTGCTGAGGTACACATGGGTCAGTGGCACAATACAAGCAGACATGGTCCTGGTCACACACTATAATACCAGTAGTGATGGGTGAATTTATCCGGCGAAAGATTCGTGAAAAATTAGTGAAACACGATAGTTGATGCCTGCGCCAATTTTGGACGCACGTCCAAAAAGTCGCTTGCATTCATTTTGACGCCAGTGTAAAAGTCAATGGGCATCCGAATAGTATTGACGCGGACGATTTTGATGCGAGTGACTTTTCGGACGCATGTCCAAAATTTTTTGATTTTTTTTTTTAATTTTCGCAGGAGTCTTTTATTCACAGTGGCTCAGGAACAACATGTTGCTCACCAACCCCTTGGATGTTGCTCCCAGTGGCCTCAAAGCAGGTGCTTATTTTTGAATTCCAGGTTTGGAGGCAAGTTTGGTTGTATAAAAACCAGGTGTACTGACAAACAGAGTCTCCTGTATGTTGCCAGTCCACATAGGGGCTACCAATAGCCAATCACAGCCTTTATTTGGCACCCCAAGAACTTATAGCATTCTTGTGTTGCTCCCCAACTCTTTTTATGTTTGAATGTGACTCATGGTTAAAAAAAAGGCTGGGGACCCCTGGTATAATACAAAGTGCACTCAAGGGTGTGGTACATATACTGTATATATGGCTTGTCTCCTGCTATGTATAGTAAGCATAAGAAATTCTTCATAAATATGAGGCATGAGCAACATTGCTTATCAAGTCCATTGCTTCTGAGACATGATCTGGGGATGCCCAGTATAGTCTGGGTTAAAAAAAAGAACATTTGGACAAGTATTAAAATAGGGAAAGTACAGAATTGTAATGATTGTACAGGTCAAACAAAGGCAAAGGGTTGACTGCTTGAAGTGGAGCTTGAAATTGTCAACATGATACAGTAGATCTCTGCTTCCCATTGTCTGTCTCTGTTAACGCTATTCTCCTGGGATGTGATATCTGGCCTAGTTATTTAGGTCTGTCTATAAATTTGTATTCTTTATAGGAGATTCTTCACTCTTATGAGTGGCTTCGGAGTACCTCTCAAAGGAGACTGAATTAAGTCTGACAAGTTGAAATATGTACTTTGTGTACAAGGCTGGATTGCTTTACATCAAGGATTCTTCAGTTTACATGTCAATTTCCTTGTCTTCAATAACGAGTCCTTTTTGTTCTTCTCTTTCAAAGTGCCGTTATATGTTGAAAAGTTTTTTTTTTTCTGTTTGATTACATTGAAAGCGCGTGCATTACTGGGAAACAAAAAGTTCCCAAAAGACACAGGGAACATTTATCATCAGCAAAAGTAAGTTTTCTGCTCTTCGAACTTATTGAGGGTTGAACCAAATAAGAGGGTTTCACTGCATCTTGATGTTGACAATCATCCCATTCTATTAGTTGACTGGCTTCCCTTTATTAATAAGCAAACAATTTTGGTAAATAGTATTAAAATGTAAAGCCTATTTGAAGATGCAATCCCTTAAGATTCTACAGTATTGTAAATTAGCTCCATTCTCTGTGCTGGAGGTGGAGAGGTTGTAGGCTTTGAAAAGTATCTGGAGCAGCAAAGCAGCATTTCGATGGAGTACCTGGAGATGGATCGGGGGTGCATGCAGAGCCACACTGGGATATCTAGGGCCCCCTGCGTACCCAAGTCAAGCCACCACCTCCTCTCTGTCCGTCCCCACTCCAGCTCCACTACTTGCTTCACTGTAAATCAGGCCAAAGACGAATGCCAGGGAAGAAATTGAAATATGATCATGCAACCCACTGTGGAATGCACGGCCATCTTTGATTCTACTTGAATCTATCCAACGTTGGCTTGTGGGGCCAGACCTTGGAGTCAATGAGCTGCCTAGAGCCAGATATAAGTGATTATAATGGCTCTAGGTGCAGTTAGTATGAATGCAGATTATATTATTATATATTATTATAGATTTAGGAGATGCCATTGGCAAAGTTAAAGAGATGCCACTACCAACTCAATGTTCATAAATATAAACAAGTTCTCATGGCCATACGTCTATCACTGAAGAACTTCACAGTGAAAGCAGCTGTATTGAAAGTGTAATTGTAGAAGGCACAGTTTTGTAACACAACTTCAGTCTTCAAAGATCATTAAGTTAAACTACAAGGAAAGATGCCACCTTCATGATCCTTTGATGTCCATCATGAGTGTTTGAAGGAATCAATTTCTGTCACCATTACCTTTTAAAATGTTTCTAAGTGATATTTAAATTACATTTCTTTACATAAAATTTTTGCACCCCCACCCCTTACAGTAACAATTAGCGTATTATAGGCTATTGTCTCTGTACATGACCAGCTCACTTTACCATACTCATTGTTCAACAGCCACAGTCTCTTCCCAGAGATTATTATCCATTGTTACTATAGGCACCATCTCTCCCTACTATACCTGCTATCCCACAGTCACACTCCCTTCCCAGAGACTATTATCCACTGTTACTATAGGCACCATCTCTCCCTACTATACCTGCTATCCCACAGTCACACTCCCTTCCCAGAGACTATTATCCACTGTTACTATAGGCACCATCTCTCCCTACTATCCCTGCTATCCCACAGTCACACTCCCTTCCCAGAGACTATTATCCCACTGTTACTATAGGCACCATCTCTCCCTACTATACCTGCTATCCCACAGTCACACTCCCTTCCCAGAGACTATTATCCACTGTTACTATAGGCACCATCTCTCCCTACTATACCTGCTATCCCACAGTCACACTCCCTTCCCAGAGACTATTATCCCACTGTTACTATAAACACCATCTCTCCCTACTATACCTGCTATCCCACAGTCACACTCCATTTCCAAAGGTTCCTATTTCCACTGTCCTCCAATATATCCAGAAAGTTCCAAAGTATGCTCCATTAATCTATATTTTAATCAAGCAAAATCTCAGGTCCCAGACATTCCAGACAGTTGATCCCATAGCTGTGTCACATCTAAACATCATTTCAGATAATTAAATCCAAATCAAAGAAACAGCTAAGAGCTGTTCACCATCAAAAAACATATGTGCCGTCATCTGTAACTAAACTAAAATTAACATAAGGTAAGTAAGATAAGAGACATCAGTTTTTATCTGTAGCATTTCTTTCTCCATCCCGATCGAATAACAATTCCATTTAGTGCCAGAAAACATCTGTTGTACACAGTAATATTTGCTTTGTTTATATGCAGATTTTGGTACCAAGTTGTCTTAGACAAAGCAATTTAGCTTTCATTTGCATTTTAGTTATGACGAATGTGTTTGTTTGCAGTAACACAGAATATCTGTACTCATAATACTAATGTTTGGGCACCTCATGTGATACAGAATTACACCTGTCTAACACCTGACAATCTCTTATTCTACTGTGGAAAGTATTTATATAAACAATAAAAGTTGGTACCTAAAACCTCCTTTGCGGAACATGCAAAACCCCCTGTAATAAACCTGCTGCTCCTATTAGAGAAAGAGACTTTCAGCCAGTGATCAGTTACACCGTGTAAACTGCTTGTATAGCTTAAAAAAACTGCTGATCACAAAAATAAACAATTGGAAGTGGCTGCAGGTGCCGGTATGAGGATTTCTCATAATTAGATGTGTTTTTTGACCTTCTTCAGCTTGCAGCTTTTATTCTTGTGTGATATTGCCGAAGAAAACAACACTTCTCTATTCACTGCTTCTTTGGGGATGAAAGGAACTGGAAAAGCAGTGTATAGAAAAAAACTAAAGCTTAATAAAAGAAATGCTGTATATTTAGCAGTAAAGATCTGTGTCTCCAAAGATGCCCCAGTAGCTCCCCATCTTCTTTTCTGCTGATTCACTGCACATGCTCTGTGCTGCTGTCACTTACTGAGCTTAGGGAGCCACTCACAATATACAGTACACATAGAATAGAAATGTCACAATATAAGGCTGATTAGTAATTAATACAGATAATTACTACATGGCAGCACAGAAACCAGTGCAATTAGCATCAGAATTGAATAATCAGCAAACCTGTAGCATCAGCTTATATTACAGCCAGGGAAGCTCATTTTCTGCTGGATAATTAGTGACGAGCCCTAAGCTTAGCTTCTCAACAGCCAATCAGAGCCCACTGAGCATGTGAGTGTCACAGACACTTTCCAAGATGGTGACCCCCTGTGACAAGTTTGAAGTCCTGGATCATTGCTGCTATTGACAAGCTCAAACTTTAGCCTCGTGCAATAAGTTCACTATATAAAATTTTGCGCCAGGCATGGATTTGTGACTAAATTCTGCACTTTACCATCTGCAAATTTCTGCACGAAAGTGTGGCCAAATTCCGCCACAAAAAATTTCACAAAGAGTGACCAAGACAAAACTGTCGCTGAGTAGTAATGGGCGAATCTTACCCCTTTCGCCAAAAATTCGCAAAATGGTTTAAAAAATTGGCAAGCGTATTGAAGTCTTTGACCATCAAATTTTTTTTGATGCTTAGCAAATTTTTATTGACCCTCTGCAATTTTCTTCACCCATTGGAATCTATTGGCGTCTTTTTTTCATGGCCAAACTTGGCGAAAAAACACCCAATGACTTCAATTCATTTGGATAAAAAAGTCACTGAGACGAATAAAACTCACCTTAAAATTGCTGCAAAATTATTTTTTTGACGCTTAACAACTTCAGTGGATTTTGCAAATTTTTCGCAGTTTTACACATTTTTTGCAGTTTCTCTCAATTTTCTACGAAGCTAAATGGGACAGATTCACTACAAATAGGGCATATCTAGCCATACTCTTTTTTAAGGTTGTAGTTCTCCTTTAAAGGAGAACTACAAACATATATAAAGATGGCGCAAGCTCAATATGGAATGTTCATCTAAACACAATTTGTTTGAAATATGGAACAAGGTGGAAAGTTCATTGAAAATATAATATATCCAGTAGATGGAGGAGGCTGGAATGGGGATGTCCATCTTAATCCAAAGTAAAAACTTGGAGCAAGTTTAATAAGCAACGTTCAGATAAATCCACTGTATTTAAAAATGGATCAAGCTTGAAGAGGAATATATTAAAGTCTACTGTAAATCCAATTTGTATAAAAAAAGGAGCAAGCTTAAATTGGAAGGTCCATCTACATTTCTTCTATATAAAAGATGGAGAAAGCCCTCTTAAAGAAAAAAATTACTGAAATATAATTTATATAAAATATATTAGAGGGGGAATTAAAGGGGTTGTTCACCTGTGAGTTAACTTGTGAAGGCCGATTCACGAAATTCGAGTGAAGGGTTTGAATAAAAAAAAATTCGAATTTCGAAGTTTTTTTGGGCTACTTCGACCATCGAATGGGCTACTTCGACCTTCGACTTCGACCTTCGACTTCGAATCGAACGATTCGAACTAAAAATCGTTCGACTATTCGACCATTCGATAGTCGAAGTACTGTCCCTTTAAGAAAAACTTCGACCCCCTACTTCGGCAGCTAAAAGCTACCGAAGTCAATGTTAGCCTATGGGGAAGGTCCCCATAGGCTTGCCTGAGATTTTTTGATGGAAGGATTTTCCTTCGATCGTTGGATTAAAATCCTTCGAATCGTTCGATTCGAAGGATTTAATCGTTCGATCGAACGAAAAATCCTTCGATCGATCGATCGCAGGATTTGCGCAAAATCGTTCGACTTCGAATATCGAAGTCGAACGATTTTAGTTCCCAGTCGAATATCGAGGGTTAATTAACCCTCGATATTCGACCCTTCGTGAATCGGCCCCTAAGAGAGACAAAGTAGCAATAAGAATAAATCATCTGTAGATGGAGTCAGTCTCCATTAGAAAGCTGGAAAGAGTCAACAGAACAAGGGAAATCATTTTAAAAAAATGAAGACCAACTGAAAATATTCAAATAATAGAATACTAAGGGGCAGATTTATCAATGGTCGAATTTCGAATTTGAAGAAATTCAAAAAGACCAACTGAAATTAAATCAAAGGTTTTTTTTTGTTGGCCAAATAGGTCAATTTTCGACCGAACTCGAATTGTACGAATCAAAGTAATAGCGCATTCAAATTGTACGATTCGAAATCCCCCCCCCCAAAAACCGTTGGTTTTTCAAAGTCGAGTAATTGACTCCAAATAGGTTCTAGGAGGTCCCACATAGGCAAAAACAGATGGCGAACGGTCAAAGTCGAATTTTTAAAATGACAGTACATGATAAATTTCGACATTCTAATTTTTTTGCGAAGTCAGATCGAAGTCGATCGATCGCAGGATTTGCGCTAAATCGTTTGACGTCGATATTCGAAGTCGAACGATTTTAGTTCCCAGTCGAATATCGAGGGTTAATTAACCCTCGATATTTGACCCTTCGTGAATCGGCCCCTTAGTATGATGTAGAGAGGGATATTCTGAGACAATTTGTAATTGGTTTTCATTTTTTATTATTTGTGGTTTTTGAGTTATTTAGCTTTTGATTTAACAGGTCTCCAGTTTGCTGAAATCTAATTTAAATAAAAGATGGTGGAATTCCACTTTAGAGTCCTATTTTATGATACCAGTACCCGACCCATACCCACTACCTGTGACCCGCTACCCAGACCTGCAAACCCCAATTTTACCCCAGTGATCTGCTGCCTGACCCTCAATAGGCCAACTGATCTTCCGACACGAGGGAAACGCAAAACTGGAATTGACGTCACATTGGACTAAAAGTGATGTCACTCCGGGGCTAAATCTTCACAAAAAAAGAAACAAACTGGCAGAACCACAATGGAGGATGGGAGGGATCAAGACCGCACCTTTGTCAGGTGTCCAGCTGGGTTACCCACTGACTGCCCACACTTTTCAACCAAAACCCAACCACTTTGCGGGTATTCCTCTGGTACCTGCAGGTACCTGACCCGATGCAGGACTCTGACCTACTTTATTCCATTTTAAAGGGCACCTATCACAGCCAAAATCAAACACATATTAACAATCTGACCAGTACAAGCTAAACACGTTTAATCAAACTACATATATAGTTTTTTGAAAAAACTGCAGGTTTTAAAAAAATCCCTTACTTTGTCAAATGGGTTCTTTCACTGAGGGAGGCCATATTGAGACTCTAACAGAGACTCTAATGTGCAAATTTCAGGAGCATGCTCAGATTGTAACACTGCTTTGAGTATTCTACCCAGAATGCCTTGTTTTAGTAAACTCCTCCACTAGAAGTATCCACTAGAAGTGCTGCTACCTGCTAACTTCCAGCAGGGGGCAGCACTACTGTACAGCAGCTAACACACAGGTTTGGCTGATTTGAAAATAGCTTAGAAGGGTTGATAAGCAAACAAGGAATTTGAACTGAGCATGTGCGAGATTTCAGAGCTACAGTTGGCTGGGAAGATATAGGTAGGAGGAGCCAGTGAAATCCAAGATGGCTGCCTCAGCTAGAACTGCAGGGGAGATAGGGGAGATCTTGCAGAAGGAATAGTGAGCTGATCATTTACATTATACAAACAATTCTAACTGTTTTAAAAATCGGATTTCTTGAACTTTCACATAGTGTATTTACTTAGTAAATGATTTTGGTCATGATTGGTGCCCTTTAATGCACTTCCCCTTTTGTAAAATACTAGGGGCACAGTTACTAAGCTCGAGTGAAGGATTTAAATGAAAAAAACTTAGAATTTCAAAGGTTTTTTTTGGCTACTTCGACCATGGAATTGGCTACTTCGGCTACGACTTCGACTTCAAAATCGAACTAAAAATCGCTCGACTATTCGACTATTCGATAGTCGAAGTACTGTCTCTTTAAAAAAAACTTTGACTACCTACTTCGCCAACTAAAACCTACCGAGCATCAATGTTAGCCTATGGGGACCTTCCCCATAAGCTTTCTAACCTATTTCTGATCGAAGGAAAATCGTTTGATCAATGGATTAAAATCCTTCAAATCGTTCGATTCGAAGGATTTAATCGTACGATCGTACGATTTTTCGTTCGAATGAAGTAAATGCGGTAAATCCTTCGATTTTACTTCGATAGTCGAATAGCGAGGGTTAATTAACCCTCGATATTCGACCAATAGTAAATGTGCCCCTAGATGTCACAAAGAACCATGGCAGCAGACTGAGTGCTTCCCCACAGGTCATGGGTGCAAATTCACTAAGCGCCGAAGTGCCGAATGCTAGCGTTGATTCGCTAGCGTTTGGCATTTTTCGTTACTGCGCAAATTCACTAACGAACGCTGGCGTAGTTTCGCTAGTGTTACTTCGCACCCTTACGCCAGGCGAATTTTCGCTAGCGACGTAACTACGCAAATTCACTAACTTGCGCAGTGTACTGAACGCTACCTTTTACGCTAGACTTCCTTCGCCACCTCAGACCTGGCGAAGCGCAATAGAGTAGATAAGGATTGTTTCAAAAAAAGTCAAATTTTTTTCGAAGTCCCAAAAAACGCTGGCGTGTTTTCTACATGATGGGTGATAGGCTGAAAAAGATCAAAAATATTTTTGGGGCTCCCCTCCTTCCCCCCTACATTTCCTGACTCATGGCAACTTACCTAGACAGTGGGCACATGTGTAGGGCAAAATAAAAATTTTATTTGCTGATTTGAAGGTTTTCTAGGCATTTGTAGTGCTGATACGTGTTCCTCCATTGAAATTTGAATTTCGCGCCGTATGCAAATGAACCATCGCTAGCGAAACTTCGCTTCGCTTGGCGAATTAACGCTAGCGCAAGTTCGAAAACTTACGCTACCCCTGTGCGCAACTTCGGATTTTAGTGAATTTGCGGAGCGCTGGCGAAAATACGCCTGGCGAAGTGTGGCGAAGTGCGGCGAAGTTGCGCCTGGCACAACTTCGAATCTTAGTGAATTTGCCCCATGGAGTTTAACTATGGTACATCCAAGGATTAGTGATGAGTGAGTCTGTCCCATTTCGCCTCACCGAAAAATTTGTGAAACTGCTGAAAAATGTTTGAAATGCATTAAAGTCAATAGCCAGTCAAAAAAGTTACACTTTTTTCTATGTGCGCAACTTTTTTATCTCTCTCTCTAAATGCATTAGGGTAAGTCCACACTGAGCGTTTTGGGGAGATTTGGCCGTCTGGCGACTAATCGCCTCATCTTTGCAGTGACCAATCCCCCCAAACGCCTTCCCTGACTCTGTTCCGGCTTAAAATGAAAAAAAACGGCGCTAATCACACGCGTCGGTTCATTTTTTCAAAGTTGTCCGAAAGTTGCCTCACAAGGAAGCTTCGGGGCAACTTTGGAAAACAAATCGCCGCGTGTGATTAGCACCAGCGTTTTTTCATTTTAGCCGGCGCAGAGTCAGGGAAGGCGTTTGGGGAGATTGTTCGCCGCAAAAACGAGGCGATTAGTCGCCAGGTGACCAAATCTCCCCAAAACGCCCAGTGTGGCCTGACCCTTAAAGTCAATGGGCATTTTTTCTTGCAGCAACTTTTTTTGCCTTGGTGACTTTTTTATCTAGGCGAATTTTGGTCCAAATGCATTAGTTTTTTCTCAAGTTTTTTCTCATTCCAAATGCAGTAAAGTCAATGGACGTTTTTTCATGCTGCGCCTTTTTTGTCTCTGCAACTTTTTTGTCTTCGGAAAAAATGTTTTATTCTGCTGTGAATATTTGCCTCAGTTTCACAGCTAAATAAAACATTCACAGATGGGAAATGCGGAATTTAGCTGCGAATCCATGCCTAGTTGTGTTCCTTTCTGTTATTTTTTTTTCATGGTTAAAAAATGATGAAAATAAATTTTTAACATAAAAACATTGTGAAAAACTGAAAAAAATGAGATAGCGCCGACCTTTTTACACTGTCATAGCTCGTAGTCTTTGCTTTCATTTTATTTGTATGAGACAAACGATTTGTAAAAGGTGATTTTGATTATTATGTCCCGGAATGCCACTCAAATCCATTAAGAATATTGGCTTACAAATCCAGATAATTAGAGTCAAATTGCTGCAGAGGTTGTGCTGGCATTTCATAAAGCAATTAAACTTTGATAAAAAATATGGCAACAATATGGCTGAAACATTTGATGGTTGACAGAATCTTTTTTTTTTCTGAAAGGTCATTTTTAAAAATCATTATTTGCCTTATAATAATAAAATAGACTTCTCGCTGACTCTTCATACTTAAGAGCTTAAAATATGAGTTTGTTTCTGGGGACCATTGGTTACAAAAATCCTGGGTGCTGAATGAGGTCCGGACATGAGTCTTAGGTGTATAATGTATTGAAAAGCATCATAAAATCCTGTTTTAATCAATAAAGTTATTACAAAGATGCATCAGAAATAGAGGAGAACAAAACCGAAACATTCCTATGTATAGCTTCACAAGAAATTCAAGGACATAAACCACTGACATGTCATTTAATTCTTCAAAGAACATGTATAAGTGTATAAGCAATTTAAAAGGAAAATCAAATATAATAAGTGTGCCATGTTTTATTTTTATTTTTTAATTTCAAATGTGTAATAATAAATATTACCCTTCTTAAATCAAAACATGCACATTTAAAGGGCATGTAAAGGCAAAAAAATAAAACCCAATTTTTACTTTCTTTAATGAAAAAGAAACCTATCTCCAATATACTTTAATTAAAAAATGTGTACCGTTTTTATAAGAAACCTGACTGTATGCAGTGAAATTCTCCCTTCATTTACTGCTGTGGATAGGAATTGTCAGACGGTCCCTAACTGCTCTGCAGGGAAACAATCATACTTATGAACAGCAGGGGGAACCCCCGCCTTACTTACCAGCCATGCAGAACTCAAGCAGCTTTGTTTATGACGATCCCTAAGCAGCCCAGACCACACTGAGCATGTGCACAGTCTTAGTCTTGCAAAGATGTTTAACAAAGTTACAAGATGGTGACCCCCTGTGGCCAACTTTGAAAGCATAAATCATTAGTTTGATTAGGCTTGTGGTGCATTAAGTTCATGTTTATATTTAGTATACAAAATACAGCATTTCTAGCTTTATTCTATTTTACACTTTACATGCCCTTTAATGGGCGAAAGAACATTTGTATGGGCCCTGAACACCCTTAATAATCTTTTTCTTGCAAGGGCAATGTTTAATGGGGAACACAGTAACAGCCAGTGGGATTCTGTATTGGAAAGAGCAGGAGAGAGAGTGAAGGGTATTTGTACGGTTCCAATTATTATGGGTAGATATGTAAATAATATTCTGTGAAAGCCACAGCAATATAAATCTTAATTACTTTGCGTAAGCATATGATACAATTTGTCCCATGGACGAGACCCTCAAAGAAGAGGGAAGAGTGTCCCAGCCATTGTGCCTACATGGGAGAGCAGGAGTTGGTTTTGATCAATTCTAGTCAATATGTAAGACAAGAATCTCTGCAGAGGCACCAGTTATAATGTGGTAGCAAATTGCCAACACAGTAGGAGATTTTAACTTAAACAGCTGTGTTTCTAATGCAGAGGAAAAGTAGGAGGCATCGGCATGGGTGGTTAATCCACTTGAGACAATGGTTGTAATTGCCTCTGCCAGTCTCTGTTGAACTTTCAAAGGAATTGTCATTATCCCTTCAATTAGAAGCCAACTACTGCTTGATCATTTAAGCTTCCAAGCTTTGTTCCTGTAATTACTCGCTCCAATGATTCCGGTGCCTGATTCCTGCCTGGTTCGATGTTCCTGCCCGGATTCCTGTTCCTGCCCATGTCCCACCTGATTCTGTGCCCCTGTGCCCTGCTCCAATTCTTGATTGGATCTCCTGTTATATGACCTCGACCTGCCTCTCTGAACATTCTCAGCCTGCCCATGACCTTGGCATGTTTACTGGACTCCCCTAGTTTGCCGCCAGTCTTGATCTTCTGCCAGTTTACCAGATCTCTCTTGTTTGCAGCCTGCCTCTGACCATTAGCCTTGTAAAAGCATTTCTATTATATATATATTACATTTTACATTCTATATTGCCTTCATCTATGTTAATAAACCAGTCTTCTTCATGACAATATGTTTCCAATTTATTAGCACCTTAAAGGAAAACTATACCCCCCCAAACAATGTAGGTCTCTATAAAAAGATATTGCATAAAACAGCTCATATGTAAAATCCTGCTTCATGTAAATAAACCATTTTCATAATAATATACTTTTCTAGTAGTATGTGCCATTGGGTAATCATAAATAGAAAATTGGCATTTTAAAAAATAAGGGCCGCCCCCTGGGATCGTAGGATTCACTGTACTCACAAACATACCAACAAACCATACTTGTTAGGTCACATGAGCCAATTAACAGACAGAGTTGTGTCTTTTGCTTCCTCACTTCTTCCTGTTACAGTTAGAGCTGCAGTATTTCTGGTCAGGTGATCTCTGAGGCAGCACACAGACCATCACGAAATGGTGGCTCAAGGCAAGAGATGTAAAAGGGCAATATTTACTTAAATATATATTCCAGTTTGGTAAGATTCTTTAATATGCCACTTAATATGATATGAACTATCTGTTGCTTAAGGGGCCGATTCACTAAGGGTCGAATATCGAGGGTTAATTAACCCTCGATATTCGACCAGGAATTAAAATCCTTCGACTTCGAATATCGAAGTCAAAGGATTTAGCACAGATAGTTCGATCAAACGATCAAAGGATAATTCCTTCGATCGAAGATTAAATCCTTCGAATCGAACGATTCGAAGGATTTTAATCCAACGATCGAAGTAATATCATTCGATCAAAAAAAGTTAGCTAACATTGACTTCGGTAGCTTTTAGATGGCGAACTAGGGGGTCAAAGTTTTTTTTAAAGAGACAATACTTCGACTATTGAATGGTCGAATAGTCGAACGATTTTTACTGCGAATCCTTCGATTCGTAGTCGTAGTCATAGTCGAAAGGTCGAAGTAGCCCATTCGATGGTCGAAGTAGCCCAAAAAAACCTTCGAAATTTGACGTTTTTTACCTTCGAATCCTTCACTCGAAGTTAGTGAATCGGCCCCTAAGTGTTCATTTTGGGGGGTATAGTTTTCCTTTAAATACCCGCTGTATCTGTGTTATACAGCACCAAGGCTCCTACCTGCCAGCCATTCACCTATGGCTCATCCTGACAGAATTGAGATTGTCCAGCGCATCAACAGAGTGGTGACAGTTTTCAGACATATTGGGATTGAGCAACTGTATTGTCATATACGTCATCATTACATCATTGCAATGGTCATATATATTTAGTGAATCAGCGAATGGATTTATGACTTTTACATAAAAATCATTCTCTCTCAACAGAAACTTCTATGATTTACCAGACCTGCTAATTAATTTAAAAAACTTGCCTTAGTTGCGCTGCTCTGTCTTTTGGGGAATCCATTTTTAGAGCTCTGCTAGACTTTGCCCATAAGTCATATATTGTCTTGCTACAAGGATCCCTGCCGACATTCGTTATGTTTGTAATTGGATGTAATTTTATCAGCTCCTTCTAATCTAATATGTTAACATTCTATATTATTTATGATCTTGTAGTAATGATCCTATAATTCACTCTCATTCATGAAGCTAATTATCAACTTTATTTAAACAGAGTAATGAAGTTGGCGTTTCCAGATGCTGCAATATTTGCATCACATCGTGTTGGTCTCTCTGCATGTACGTAGGCAGAAATCTTTCATTTAAAGCCAGGAAATTTCCCACACTCCTCTATTCCTTTCCTTTTAAATGACTTTTTCTCATTCAAGAACTATATTTGCAGGTTAGGTGTGGGCTCAAAGAAAGAAATAAAGGAAAAAATATTTGGCTGTTCCTCAAAGGTCAGACCTGTGTGGGAGGTGAAACATATTTACTGCTTCAGCGAAGTTTAGGAAAGTTGACAGAGCCATTGATGCCTGAAAAAAGGGGATGAGCAAACTTTCTTATTAAAAATATCTTGTGTAATCCACCCTATAAACTAGGGATGCACCGAATCCACTATTTTGGATTCGGCCGAACCCCCGAATCCTTCGCAAAGGATTCGGCCGAATACCGAACCGAATCCGAACCCTAATTTGCATATGCAAATGATATGAAATTTTTTTTACTTCCTTGTTTTGTGACAAAAAGTCACGCGATTTCCCTCTCCACCCCTAATTTGCATATGCAAATTAGGATTCAGTTCGGCCAGGCACAAGGATTCGGCCGAATCCGAATCCTGCTGAAAAATGCCGAATCCTGGCCGAATCCCGAACCGAATCCTGGATTCGGTGCATCCCTACTATAAACAAACACAGGCACACATTGACACTAAGGGGGTTATTTATTAAAGTCAAAAACTATAGTTTGACTCAGTGCTGGGCCACGCTGGGCAGTCGCGGTGCCTGTGCGCATGCGCAAATATGCGCTCGAGTGCGCATGCGCAAATTCCTGCTCGCGCGCGCATGCACAGAAGCGCGAAGAGAAAAGAAGGAAACCGGACTTGGGGTAGGAGACAGGGGCCTGGTGCCCTCCCAGCTTTGCGCCCTAGGCACGTGCCTACTCTGCCTACCCCTAGTTCCGGCCCTGGTTTGACTATAAAATAAGAATTTTTAGTAAAAAAAAAAAAAAACTCGGGATTTATTATACCCCAAGGATGGAAAAAGTCAGAATCAGAAATCTCAGACCTGCCAAGATTGTTTTTAAGTGTATGGGAGAATTCACGAATATATCCTGGTCTGCACTGGGTTTCATGCAATACTCTGAAGATATTTTGGTTTTCAGTCAAAAATCCGAAAAATTGGTATGATTCGAATTTTTTCACGATTTTTTTCACACGTTTTTTTCGCCACAGGAAATTTGAGAAAAAATGTATTGATAAATAAAGGGAAGTAACCTGAGCGGATTTGGTCAGTGAAGATGTCAGAAAATAGTGAAATATCTTCGGATTTTGATAAATAAGGCCTTACGACGTTGAGAACAACATTTTCAGTTTTAATAGGAGCTCATTCAAACTATTGGACTGGTTTAAAAAAAATAAATGGTTGTGCCGAGAAACTGGAAAGCTCCAACACTGCTGTTTCTTGCAAACACCTAAGAACCAGTGAAATGAAGTCTTATCTTTTGCCGTGTGATATGGCGGAAAACAAGAGGTTATAGAAAATCCTTGAGGCACCGACTAACTGTGCAGGGTTCAAAATAAAAAAAAATTATTACAGACTTACATATCAAAAAAGGTCCTTACTTCACAATATAAAACATTGTAGTGTTAACATGTACAGTCTTGGACCTGCTGGTTCACCGTTCCTTTTCTTTGGATACTAACTGGCTTCAACATGTTCTACTGTACCACGGCTTCCCTCTGCTCCTGGCCAGGAATTGAACTTGTTGTTTATATCTTCCTCTTGCAATTGTGTAGAGTAGCTTGTTCTATTAAAGCATTTGACTTGTGGTAATCCATATAATCCTCCCCACACAATGGCTGGAGAAGAAAATAGGTCTTGATATAATTTTTGTTCATTTAATGTTCATCTTCTTTGTAAGTACAGAGGATGAATGAAGTATTTATTGTATTGGTGTCTGGTAAATACCTTTATGTCTTTCCTTACCTGTTCCTTTTCTAAGTATACTTTGACTCCCATGCTTGCCTTTGTTGGAGTCTCTGGTTTCTTGTGTGGTAAAACCTATACTATACTGAACCAGCACATGAAGTATAGTTTCAAGAAGTATTTAGAGGTTCTAGTAGCTCTGGGATTCATATTACAATGGGGTGAATTCATACTTTTCTTTTACTTGTCTTGCTACTAATGTTGATGATGAAGATGAATTGACTTAATTTCTGGCCCTCCACTTATTCAATAGTTAATTTTCCATTATGTCCAATGGCAAACACCCCACACACTCCGGCTACCACTCAACAAACCATCATGAATGTATTAGAAAAAGAAACTGATGTTAATGTTGAGATAATGCTGTAAATTATATTATGACTGAATAACTGCCAGATGCCATTGGTTTCCTTCAAGGTCATCCCATTCATAGGAACTGAACTTCTAAAGTGACATCAAAAGAAAATGTTCCTTCTATACTACAGTACATACATTGAGCCTTGTGGATCAGAGAACACTGACATCAAGAATCCACTGGATCATTGTTCATCCACAGCACATAAGCAGCCACCATCTCATCTTCTATCTAGGGATGTAGCGAACGTCGGAAAAAAAGTTCGCGAACATATTCGCGAACTTGCGCAAAATTGCGAGCGGTTCGCGAACGGTTCGCGAACCCCATAGACTTCAATGGGAAGGCGAACTTTAACATCTACAAAAGACATTTCTGGCCAGAAAAATGATTTTAAAGTTGTTTAAAGGGTGCAACGACCTGGACAGTGGCATGCCAGAGGGGGATCAAGGGCAAAAATGTATCTGAAAAATCTGCCTGTGTGTGCTTGGAAGAGATAGTGTAGGGGGAGAGCTGTTAGTGATTTCAGGGACAGATGATAGTAAGTTTGCTGGCTAGTAATCTGCTTGATACTGCTCTGTATTGGAACAAAAAAATAAATAAAAGCAGTCCTTACAAGGACTACTGTTATTGCAGCAGTCAGCAGATGAGATCAGAAGCAGGACAGCTGCCCACTGCAGCTACATACAGAGCACTGCAGTAGAAGGTAGATTACTAGCCAGCAAAGCTACCTAAGCTTAAATGTCCCTCAAACCCCTGCAGACTTCTGTCCCTCCAATAACAGAGCAGTATCAAAACGATTACTAGCCAGCAAACTTTCAACTGTCCCTGAAATCACTAACAGGCAGCAGCTCTCTCCCTACACTATCTCTTCAGCACACACAGGCAGAGTGAAAAAAAGCTGCAGGGCTTCGGTTTTTATAGGGAAGGGGAGTGGTCCAAGGGAGAGCTTCCTGATTGGCTGCCATGTACCTGCTGGTCTGGGGTGAGAGGGCAAAAAAAAGCGCCAACAATGGCGAACCCAAAATGGCGAACGTCGCGCGACGTTCGCGAACTTCCGGCGAGCGCGAACACCCGATGTTCGCGCGAACAAGTTCGCCGGCGAACAGTTCGCGACATCTCTATTGAGAAGCTAAGCTTAGGGCTCGTCACTAATTATCCAGCAGAAAATGAGCTTCCCTGGCTGTAATATAAACTGATGCTACAGGTTTGCTGATTATTCAATTCTGATGCTAATTGCACTGGTTTCTGTGCTGCCATGTAGTAATTATCTGTATTAATTACTAATCAGCCTTATATTGTGACATTTCTATTCTACGTTAACATTTAGTATGTTTTGGGTTTTTTTTGTATTGTAATTTTGTAAATTCATGTGAAAAAAAATCAATAAAAAAGCTATAATAAAAAAAAACATTTAGGGGCCGATTCACTATGGGTCGAATATCGAGGGTTAATTAACCCTCGATATTCGACTAAGAACTAAAATCGTTCGACTTCGAATATCGAAGTCGAACGATTTAGCGCAAATACTGCGATCGTACGATCGAAGGATTATTCCTTCGATCGAACGATAAAATCCTTCGAATCGAACGATTCGAAGGATTTTAAACCAACGATCGAAGGAATATCCTTCGATCAAAAAATCTCAGGCAAGCCTATGGGGACCTTCCCCATAGGCTAACATTGACTTCGGTAGCTTTTAGCTGCCGAAGTAGGGGGTCGAAGTTTTTCTTAAAGAGACAGTACTTCGACTATCGAATGGTCGAATAGTCGAACGATTTTTAGTTCGAATCGTTCGATTCGAAGTCGAAGTAGTAGTCGAAGGTCGAAGTAGCCCATTCGATGGTCGAAGTAGCCCAAAAAACACGAAAACGAAATTCAAAGTTTTTTTAATTCGAATCCTTCACTCGAGCTTCATGAATCGGCCCCTTATTATTTAGTTCTAAGCAACCTTTCATTTAGTTTTTGGTCACTAACCACACAAACACATGCTCTGTAAATTGTTCAAATAAATGGAACCATGTGATTTTCAAAGAGAATTCATTTTTTGCTAATTAACGTAATTAAGTTTTTCTGATCTAAAATTTTCATAAATAAACTGGGTTTGAGTTTGAAAAACACAATTGCCAAAAAAACTTGATCTAGTTTTATTTTTGTGTGAAACTCAGGGGCCAATTTTTTTTTTTTTCATGTATCTTTCATCTAAAAATTTGTGTTTTTTATTCCTCTAAAATTCTAACAATCTGAAACTTATTAAGCGTAAAAAACCCATGAAAATCTCTAATACAAACCTGCACCAAGTAAAAGCTGTCGAGGTCCCATAGAAGTCAATGGTAGGTGCACAAATCCTATTGGACCATTTTTAATCAGTTGGGACCGTTAGAGGTTTTCAGATTTTTTTCACTAGTCATTATCTTAAGTAAGTTTTCATATTTCTAAGCACAACGTTCAGCATTGTCCATCCATGCTTTCTATATTTATATCTTTTAATAACGTTCATGGTATTCATCATTTTAGAGGAATAGCGTTTAATTGTAGTTTCAAAAACCACTAAAATTGAACCTTTAATATAAATATAAATATATATAAATATTCCCCAGATCTAGAAATTGTTTTAAAAAAGGGGTATTAAAGGTCATTCAGCAACAGAAGCAGAAAGTGGAAGCATAGCAATGTTTGGAAAACGCTACATTTGTACAATTTTTTTTTGCTTCACTGAAAAATTCGCTACTTTCCGGCGGAATTCACGAAAAGTTCGTGAAACGCATTGAAGTCAATGGGTGTCAGAATTATTTTGTCTGGCATCAATTTCGACGCCTGCAACAAATTTAATATGCACGCCTATTTTGTCCAAATGCCTTAAAGTCAAATTCACTAAGCGCCGAACGCTAGCGTTTGGCATTTTCGGTACTTCGCAAATTCACTAACAAACGCTGGCGTAAATTCGCTAGTGTTACTTCGCACACTTACGCCAGGCGAATTTTCGCTAGCGACGTAACTACGCAAATTCACTAACTTGCGCAGTGTACTGAACGCTACCTTTTACGCTAGACTTCCTTCGCCACCTCAGACCTGGCGAAGTGCAATAGAGTAGATAGGGATTGTTTCCAAAAAAGTCAAATTTTTTTCTAAGTCCCAAAAAACGCTGGCGTGTTTTCTACATGATGGGTGATAGGCTGAAAAAGATCGAAAAATTTTTAGGGGCTCCCCTCCTTCCCCCCTACATTTCCTGACTCATGGCAACTTACCTAGACAGTGGGCACATGTGTAGGGCAAAATAACATTTTTATTTGCTAATTTGAAGGTTTTCTAGGCATTTGAAGTAGAGATACGTGTTCCTCCATTGAAATTTGAATTTCGCGCCATATGCAAATGAACCATCGCTAGCGAAACTTCGCTTCGCTTGGCGAATTAACGCTAGCGCAACTTCGAAAACTTACGCTACCCCTGTGCGCAACTTCGGATTTTAGTGAATTTGCGGAGCGCTGGCGAAAATACGCCTGGCGAAGTGCGGTGAAGTTGCCCCAATGGGTTTCCAAATAATTTTTATACGCGCTACTATTCTGACATGCGGCAACATTTTTTCGACATGGCAGATTTTTTGCGGGCAAATTTTCGCAAATTTATTCGGCGGTGGAAATTTGCCGCGAATTCCCGCCTGGCGAATTTATTCGCCCATAAAGAGTGAATGTGAAACATCAAATGATATTGCAGTTTGCCCAATCTTGTAGAATGGCAGGGTAATGCATTTGTTACAGTTTTGCTACCACAAGTATTAGGCACTACATGGTTGATCCCAATCACCCAACAGAGGGTCAGAATATTCTGGCAAGAGCGCCTAAAGTATCAGCCCTGATATGGCAGATCTTCTATAGAGTAGGAGAGCTTTGGCCATTAAAGAAGGAAGCCAACATGAAGGTCAACATGAAACAGATAACTAAAAATCTAAAAATCTAATATCTAAAAAAGTTCTAAAAATCAGAAATAAATAAGTTCTATATTAGATATGTGCAGCAAATAGAACACTCATCCCCACCATTTGCTCTACCTTTTGCCCCATCTGCTTTATCTGATCTAAATGATGGGAAGATATGTAGCGGATATCTCAAAAATATAGTCACATCTAGTGGGATTCATAACTTGTATAGCTCCGGGTGTCTATAACAATATTAAAAATTGTGCTGATATAGAGTTTGTGAAAGTGATCACTTGCTGAAAACATCATACGCAGACTGCAGGCAAAGTAACTGCACCAACACATTAAACAAAGCAGGTTTATTTATAAAGTAGAGCCACGCTACTGAAGCTTTGTTCGGGAACAAAAGAACAAGCCGACAGGCAGTTGGCAAAATGTGAGTATTAGAAACATTTTTCAGAGCAAGTTTAAGTACACATTCATTTTCTAAACCATGTTTTCTTCATATAAAACAATTTACTCGCTCAAACCTTTTGCTGAGGGCCAGTTAGGTTTGCCAACTCATCTTTAGGAGCAAACACTTGTGAAATATATTAAGTTTAGATGCGTGAGGCATAGCAATTACAGGCAGTTAAAGGGATACTGTCATGGGAAAAAAAACATTTTTCAAAATGAACCAGTTAATAGTCCTGCTCCAGCAGAATTCTGCACTGAAATCCATTTCTCAAAAGAGCAAACAGATTTTGAAATCTGACATGGGGCTAGACATATTGTCAATTTCCCAGCTGCCCCAAGTCATGTGACAAGATAACAGCTGCCTGGTAGATCTAAGAACAACACTCAATAGTAAAAACCCATGTCCCACTGAGACACATTCAGTTACATTGAGAAGGGAAAAACAGCAGCCTGCCAGAAAGCATTTCTCTCCTGAAGTGCAGGCACAAGTCACATGACCAGGGGCAGCTGGGAAATTGACAAAATGTTTAGCCCCATGTCAGATTTCAAAATTGAATATAAAAAAAACTGTTTGCTCTTTTGAGAAATGGATTTCAGTGCAGAATTCTGCTGGAGCAGCACTATTAACTGATTAATTTTGGAAAAAATGTTTTTTCCCATGACAATATCCCATTTGTTCAGTATGTGTTCAGCTTTAAGAGCATGAGGTGCCAACCATATGTGAGGTTTGAAAGACCTTAAACGTTTCTTCTGCCTAGTGCAAACCTTTCTACAGACTGTGAGCAATAGATCATAATCTCCTAATTTATTGAAGCTCAGCGGTATATCAGGAGAAAAGGATCTAAGTGTGGTCCCGTCCCTAGCTAACACTGATGCCAATTGATGTCAAACAGCAGGTGATGATTAAAGGTCCTCAGCAGGTCCTGGTCCATTCCTTAGACGCACATAAATAAATAGCCAAAGAGCAGATTATTATTTCCCAGCTTTTTATGGTTACGAGGTCTAACTTATTCAGGAAGGCTCCACATTAGACTGTTTTATATTAACCATGGCATGTTCTGGTGACCAACAATCTCATACAGATGAAGATATGATAAATAACCAATAATAAAAGGTTTAGGACTCGAGATATTGAAAAGGCACCAAAAGAATTGTTCTGTTGACTGAGGTCAGAGAATACAAATCTACAATAGTAGGGGACTAGTAATTCTTAAAAATAATTCGATATACATTACAACATGCAACAGTAGGGGGCTGATTCACTAACTTCGAGTGAAGGATTTGAAGTTAAAAAACTTCAAATTTCTAAGTTTTTTTTGGGCTAGTCGACCATCGAATGGGCTACTTCGACCTTCGACTACGACTATCGAAGGATTCGAACTAAAAATCGTTCGACTATTCGACCATTCGATAGTCGAAGTACTGTCTCTTTAAAAAAAACTTCGACCCCCTAGTTCGGCAGATAAAAGCTACCGAAGTCAATGTTAGCCTATGGGGAAGGTCCCCATAGGCTTGGCTAACTTTTTTGATCGAAGGATATTCCTTCGATCGTTGGATTAAAATCCTTCGAATCGTTCGATTCGAAGGATTTAATCGTTCGATCGAATTTTCTGCGCTAAATCCTTCGACTTCGATATTCGAAGTCGAAGGATTTCAATTCCTAGTCGAATATCGAGGGTTAATTAACCCTCGATATTCGACCCTTGGTGAATCCGCCCCTATCAGTGTAACAAATTGGAATAATTTTTGTTCCTATACGAGGAAAACATTATAGATGTTGTCTCCAATGCTCAGAAACAACCTAAATTTGATCCTACACTGGATGAATTAAGCCTGATTTTGACATGGTCCACATAGGCTTTTTTTTTTGGATCTTCAACCTTTTGGCTTTGGAATTGGGGAAAAAATTATGTTAGGATTTTCTAGCTTTTAAACTCAATAGGGTTATTGTCTCCCATTGGGTCACGGCACTCTCATTCATTGGATCTCTGACACGGGCCTGTTCTTGAGCTTGAATCTTTGTCTTTGAACTTCCAGTGGCTTGGGAATTCTAGGGATTCTTCTGAAATCAAATTATCCAAAACTGAATCTACAACTGAAAGCACTGGCTTTGTTGAACCCTAGGAGTAAGAGTACGGTTACCCCAGCTTCCAATGTGAGAGTTATTAAATATAACTAAAGGAGACAGAGTCAGGGGCAGATTCATTTAGACATAAGGAAAGAGAACACCAGTGTGTTTTGCAGCATCTCAAGTGTTTTGTAAACCACTTGTCCATATCCAAAATTTCCATCCCATTACTAGGATATGACTCCTCCAGTAAATGGACCCCTCAAATAAATAAAATAATAAATGTGTTCTCCATTAGTGCATGAGACACTACAGAGCATATTTATCAAGGGACGAATTTTGAATTGAAAAAACTTCAAAATTCGAATTCAAAAAGACCAACCCAAATGAAGTCAAAGTTTTTTTTTGGTTGAATAGGTCCGTGTTTGGCCGAATTCGAATAGTTCAAATCAAAGTAATAGCACATTTGATCGAATTCTATTCAAAGTTTTTCCCAAAAAGTCCACCAATTGACTCCAAATGGGTTCTAGGAGGTCCCCCATAGGCTAAAACAGCAATTCGGCAGGTTTAAGATGGCAAATGGTCAAAGTTCATGATAAATTTCAATATTCTAATTTTCAAATTGTTTTCAAATTCAAATTGAATTTGGACTATTCCCTAGTCGAAGTACACAAAAAATAGCTTGAATCCAAATTTTTTTCATTCAAAAATTCCCCTCGACCTTTGATAAATCTGCCCCTAAGGGGGTTATTTATCAAAATCTGAAAAGTTCTCACTATTTTCTTAAAACTATTCCCTACTCCCTATTTATCAATACATTTTCCTGAACATTTCTTGTGGGGGGGGGAAAGAATCGATAAAATCGTGAAAACGTTTTTCCAGGTTTTGTCGCTGAAAACTGCCACTTTTTTGGATTTGATGCTCGAAACCACGAAATCTTTGGATAATTCAACGAAACCCAGCACAAATCAGGATATCAGTGGGACATCCGGTCTCTAATGTTGATTTTTTTTTAATTTAAAATGTCTTTGAAGAGCAAGACCCAGTTCAAATCAATGATTAAGTTAATGGGAGATGCCCTTTCAATCTAACTTTTAAAATTCTTTATAGAATATTCTGCTCCAACTTTCATGTATAAATGCAACTATCTTGATGTCATTTCAGCGCACTCTTAGGGGCCGATTCACGAAATTCGAGTGAAGGGTTCGAATAAAAAAAAATTAGAATTTCGACGTTTTTTTTGGCTACTTCGACCATCGAATGGGCTACTTCGACCTTCGACTATGACCTTCGACTTCGAATCGAACGATTCAAACTAAAAATCGTTCGACTATTCGACCATTCGATAGTCGAAGTACTGTCTCTTTAAGAAAAACTTCGACCCCCTACTTCGGCAGCTAAAAGCTACCGAAGTCAATGTTAGCCTATGGGGAAGGTCCCCATAGGCTTGCCTGAGATTTTTTGATCGAAGGATTTTCCTTCGATCTTTGGATTAAAATCCTTCGAATCGTTCGATTCGAAGGATTTAATCGTTCGATCGAATGAAAAATCCAGGATTTGCGCAAAATCGTTTGACTTCGATATTCGAAGTCGAACGATTTTAGTTCCCAGTCGAATATCGAGGGTTAATTAACCCTCGATATTCGACCCTTCGTGAATCGGCCCCTTATCGTAGCCTTTTCTTTCTATTTACACAAATGAAACCTTGCGTGTCCAGAGTGTATATTTTATTTCAATATGGCGAAAAACGAAAGTCGTATTTTACCCTCGCTGCTCTTTTGTAACTTTGCGAGCCATTCTAGCTCAATACAAATAAAATCAAGAGCTTTATTTAACTTATAATTTTACACTGGAATCCTACCTGCTGTTACAAACACAGTAAAAGAAATAATACCTGCATGACCGGCCAGCTGTTCTGTACACAATTTTATTACAGCACGAAACGCGACTACACACGAAATCGCTGCTTATAGAAAAAGTTTGAAAACTCGAAGCAGGTTCTGAAACATCAAGTCATTGTCTGTGCTAATGCGAGGGTATCCACTGTGAACGTTATTAAATTGACACTGCTCTGGGACTTCGGAATTGAGAGCATAACAGCAATGATACGCTTAGCGAGTTTAAATTAAACCTACAAAGTCTAATTATGTGGTAGTTGGCTTAGTCTAGTAGCAAACATAAAACTGAAATGTGAAAAGTAGTGGATGTGGTTTTTTTTTTCCTATTATTCCTCTTCTTCTCTTTTACGTGATGCACAAAAAACACTGTTGGATAAAACTAGACATCCTCTCGGGTGTTTTTATCTCTGTTAATATATCAATTGCTTCGGCTGTGTTCATCTTTTTGACAATACATCATTTCTAAGCACAGCAAAGACAAGCAAATATTTCAGTACATTTCTGCAACAAGACCTTTGTTGGTGGACTGTAAACCCAGGGTTTTTCACATAAAGCAACTTCGAAAGCTTACCATACCAGTCGAGAAATAAAATAAAGAGTGAAAGGATAATCGTTGTAGTATATCATCTGAAGAGGTGAGTATTTTTTTCAAAGCTATAGAACTATCACATCTGTTTGACATCCTTCTTTCCTTTATCCCAGACGTTTCCAAAAATTGGGGCTGGCCTAAGGAGGTGACGGCTGAAAGACAATTAGGGTGACATATGGGATGAGTTTGGTGAGAGCTGTGGTGAACAAGGTCCAAAGAACAAATCAAAGTTACTCGCAGCAATTTATGTTCCGTGCAATAAAATGGAATATTGTATCAACTTTGCTAGAATAGGTACAAAGTGTAAAGTGCAAGGCAGACAGATGCAAGGAAGCATTACAATTACCGTATATACTCAAGTATAAGCCGACCCGAGTATAAGCCGAGGTACCTAATTTTACCTATGAAAACTGGGAAAACTTATTGACTCTATTATAAGCCTAGACACAACTACAGCCCTGTCTCCCAGCAGCGCACATTCTGCCAAAGCGACCCCCCCCAGCGATCAACCGGACTTGATGGTGGTGATCAACCGGACTTGATGGTGACTTGGTGATGGTGACAGAGAATTGCCAAACGGATTACTGTGTGCATTGTCCCACTGTCCCACTACCATGTGCAGAGGGTGCAGTTTGATATTGCCTTCACTGTTAATCTTTCTTATAACCAACAGAGGGCGCTGTGTGATATTGCAGTCACTGTTATTCTTTCATATAACCAACAGAGGGTGCTGTGTGATATTGCAGTCACTGTTATTCTTTCATATAACCAACAGAGGGCGCACTGTTATTCTTTCATATAACCAACAGAGGGCGCTGTGTGATATTGTAGTCACTGTTATTCTTTCATATAACCAACAGAGGGCGCACTGTTATTCTTTCATATAACCAACAGAGGGCGCTGTGTGATATTGTAGTCACTGTTATTCTTTCATATAACCAACAGAGGGCGCATTGTTATTCTTTCATATAACCAACAGAGGGCGCACTGTTATTCTTTCATATAACCAACAGAGGGCATTGTGGGATATTGCAGTCTCTCCCCAAGTGTACTGTTGGTATAGGAATGATTAAAAGTGACTGCAATCTCAGCTACTCGGGTCGGGTACCGCTGACCCGAGTATAAGCCGAGGTAGACTTTTTCAGCACATTTTGGATGCTGAAAAACTCGGCTTATACTCAGGTATATACGGTAAACAGATTCTGTCATGTATTTTTTTTATTTCTAAATTACACTGGTTTCACTACAAATAAGTCACTCTACCATGTAAAATCTCATTCCTAACCCAACCAGCAGCCAGTGCTGCACTATGGAACTGCTTTGTGACATGCTATTGTTTCTCCTTCTCAATGTAACTGACGGAGTCACAGTGGGACATGGATTTTACTATTGAGTGCTGTTCTTATATCTACCAGGGAGCTGTTATCTGGTTAACTTCCCATTGTTCTGCTGATGGGCTTCTGGGGGAAGAGGGAGGGGTATGGTATCACCAGGGCCTGAATTCCCTGCTCAGCGCCCCAAGGCATCAGGGTCTTAGCACCATTCGGCCGCGCGCACACCCATCCTCCCGCCTCCCACCGTGAGTGCATACATGCACCATAGCGCAAGGGAACTTGGAGTTCCCAATGTAGGTTTAGGATGTGGCGGCGTGCCATGTCGCCCCTAAAATTTTGTCGCCACACAAATCCAGGCCTGGATATCACTCCAACTTGTAATGAAGCAGAGTGACAAGTCACATGGCTGAGTGCTTCTGGGAAACTGACAATATGTCTAGCCCCATGTCAGATTTCAAAATTAAATATAAAACATTTTTGAAAAATGGATTTCATTGCAGAAGTCTGCTGGAGCAGCATTATTAACAGATGCATTTTGTAAAAAAAAAATTGTTTTCCCATGACAGTATCCCTTTAACAACTGCCTGGAAGATTACTGTTACCCTTTTTTGTGTTGCACCTACACACGACTGCCTTGCACCCAATGAATGGCACACTAGACACACTGGAGTCAGTTACAGCTTATGCTTCGCAAGTAATGATGGGCGAATTTGGGCCATTTTGCTTCGCCGAAAAATTCGCAAATTTCCCACGAAGAATTCGTAAAACGCAAAAGATCCATTGTATTAACTGGATGCATTAAACTTTATTGAAAACAAGAATGTTTATAACTTCTTGATTTGGGATCATAGGAGCCCATTACCCATTACAGGGTTAGATCCAGGGCAAGGTTGGGCAAAATGGGCAGTGAAGGAAAAAAAAGACATTGTTTGGACTAAGGACAGTGTGACATCTAATGATAGCAAAAAGCAGACAGCGAATAATTCAATGTACTGAAAGTACCCCAGCCAAGGAAGACAGCAAAAAAGTAATGTGAAATTCGGGTTAGCAGGGATCACGGCACACAAACATGAATCGGAGTCCACCTTAAACTGTTTTATGCAACTCGGCTGGCTTTTAATTATAAACAAAATGAGCACGTTCAGCACTAGAAGAAAAATTTGCAGAACTCCGAAAAAATTTGCCAAACTGCGAAAAATTTGTGAAAAGTCGATGGCCATTAAAAAAATATTTACGCGCAACAATTTTTTCTCACTTAGTCAATGGGCATCAAAAATATTTTCTAAGCGACAATTTTGTCTTGCTGACGTTTTTGTCTCACAGACTGTTTTGTCAAAATGCATGAATGTCAATGAACGGCAAAAACATTTTTTACAAGCGAATGCCGCGGGGAATTTTTCAGCTTTGAGTTTTTGTAGAAGTTTTTATGAAGAAATTCACAGGTGGAGACGTACGGAAGTTTGCTGCGAATCCATGGCTGGCGAATAAATTCGCTCATCACTATTCAGCACACTTGCTTCAACATAGGAATAGCCGACCCACTTTGACACCTACAATGTTGTACACAAACAAAATATATCCAGCACCTACAGCAGTAGAAGTATAAAGTCCCAGAAGTCTCTGTTAGACCTTCAGCACACAGTCTGTTAGGAAGGATTTTTTCCTGTTCCCCTTACCAGTCACTTGCTATGATTTCATCAAACTGCAGCTCAGCTTGGAAAATACACACAGTCTCCTTCCCAGTTGTCACATTCCGCATCACACACTGGGAAAAGCTGTTTTAGTTAGCCCACTTGCAAGAAAACCTGGGCCAGCTACCTGGCCCAGAAGTAGAGTCCTGCAGCGGGTCGGGTGCCAGCGGGTTGCCCGCATAAAAAGCAAGCACCTTGCAGGATGAGGGTAGGATTTTCTGGTGCGTGTATAGATTCCAGTCTGAGGGTTGAGGATCTGCTGGTTGCAGGTCGGGTTGCGGGTCTCATCTATATTTTTATGTTATATTGTCCATATGTTACTTCTTTTAAAATATTATAAAACGTATTCTGTCTCCGCCCACTTCTGATGATGTCACATCTGGTTAGCAGCAACAGCACTTCCTGTTTAATGGCAGGTTGTGGATCCGGTTGAAGATAAGGACATTGCGGAACGGGTCAGGTAGGAGATCCAATCGGGGTAAATATGTAGGCTGAGGGTTCAGGTCAGGTCCGGGTCTCAAAAATTGGTTCCACACAGGATTCTACCCCGAACCATACTGACAGAAACTTGGGACGAACATAAACTGCATCCAGGTGTTCACCCATCCTGTTACAATAACCATCTCTAGTGCTCCCTGTAGGATTGTATCAGGTTAAATAATACAAGTAGGTCATGTGAAGGTCATTTTTGACCAGGTAGGGGCCAGTTAGAAATAGCTGTGCACTGGGAAAATAACACGGTGTCAAGAATGCGTTAGGGGGAGCTGTGGAGGCAGAGGTGGAAAGGTGAGTCCTTCAGGCAGGGACTGGCTGTGCACTCAAGGAACTGAAAGGCAGGACAGGAACAAGGCGAAGAGGGTGATGAGTCAGACTGGAATGGTCCGTGCGTATGAAGAAACTGGGACTGGGACAGGACGGAGCGGGCGTTGATCAAGACAGGCAAGATAGGACTGGGGGGCCGGGGCCCACCGGGGCTGCTGCCTCAGGCCCCCCTCTGGCCTGCAGGCCCGCCTCACGCTGACGCGCCGCCCCGCGTGTATGCAATATCGATTCTGAAGGAGTGTTATGCCGCCCTACTTGCCAGCTTACCTGTCGGGAGGGGAAGGCAGGATAACTAGTGCGGAGAGCACAATTGCGCTCTCTCGCACTAGTAAAGCCAAATTTCCAGTTTAAAAAAACAGAAATTCAGCTCTTTAAGGTACCAGGCGCTGCCACCTGAGGCGAGATGAAACTCCAGCGTGTATTGCTTATATACTTAATCGCGCCCAGGCAGGAAAAGCTATAGACATGCGGGGTGCAGATCTTTGCTGATGGGGCCCACAAGAGCTAGGGGCCCACCAGGTTTTTCTTCGTTGACCCGCCGGTCCAGTCTGAACCTGAAGACAGGACAGAGCGGGCGTTGATCAAGACAGGACAAAATGGAATGGGCGTAGCTCAAGACAGGACAGGACAGGACTGGAGCAGGAGGACTGGATAGCAGGAACAAGGTCAGACAAGGAGGGCATGGTCAAGGCAAGGTTAAACCAGGACAAGGCAAGGTTAAACCAAGGCAAGGTTAAAGCAAGGCAATGTCAAGGCAGAACAAGGCTGGGTTCAAGGAAAAGGGGCTAGAGCAGGAAACCTACATAGGGCTAATGCCACAGTGCTAAGGTAGGCAAATGCTCAGGCAAGGAGGCCAGGTAATAGATAGTGAGCATCCCTGCAGCCTTTTCACCTGGCCCAATGGTTAAGGCACAGAGCCAGAAATCCAAAGGTCCCTGGGTCAAATCCCAGCCCACGTTTCTATATAACCATAGGGAGCTTATTATTTTGTGGCAATTTTTGTAGAAGGCTAAATTCTTTCCAGTTGGGTGGAAGGCTCAAGGATCTTGGTTCCTTAATGTCTCCCTCACATGAACAGGTTACTCCAATAACCACTGTTAGAAACTATTAGCAACTGCAGTAAGTTTTTGGAGTTATCTTTAGGAAAACAGAAAGCTAGAATCAACAAAATGTTGGCAGAAATGAATAGTTTAGATAAATTCTTTGAAAAGTTTCATAAACAGTTTGAAGTGCGGATTTACTGAAAAACAGCTGATTAATTACAGAACTACGAGAAAAAAAACCTTCTCAATAAACATGTTTCTTAAACAAATAGTAGAGAAATTTAGATTAATTATGCAATCCCCCAATCAAGAAATGCGCTCTACTTATCATTCATTTAAACCTCTCTTGATTGTATCAATGTCTATGAACAGATTAGCAGTGTTTACTTTACAACACCCCAGCAAACATCCAAAAATCAGCTCAAATCAACCTGACCTTCACCTTTCATGTCTCGAATATTAATGGTTTGGAAAAGTTTTGCCACAATTACTGTTGTGTTTCATAAACATAAATCAGTGAAGTCTCTTACCTTTAGGAAAATGAATAATCTCGGTGAAGTTAAATGAGGCCAACCCAGAGAACAGTTCATTAACTGTATTTAAACTTGAAATATTTTGAGCACCCCAAGAGAATTCATATAAAGCCAGAATAATTATTATCTTCAAAATGTAAGGAAAAAAACATTGGAATTAACATCGACGTATTATCCTTGACACCAAGAGACGGCTGAGGATGTATTTGTTTTTTCAAGGATATTGTACAACGGTGACATCCTGTGGATGGGAACATTTCTGAAAAATAATAGGAAAAGGGAAAAACTCTGTATTGTAATTATGTTTTAAAATGAAAGGCCTTCGTGCAGAAATATATACTGATATCTGTACATGGCAGAAGGTTTAATATGAATCTAAACAGCTTTCTAGATAACATGAATCAGTTAATAGTGCTACTCCAGCAGAATTCTGCACTGAAATCCATTTCTCAAAAGAGCAAACAGATTTTTTTATATTCACTTTTGAAATCTGACATGGGGCTAGAGATTTTGTCAATTTCCCAGCTGCCCCTGGTCATGTGACTTGTGCCTGCACTTTAGGAGAGAAATGCTTTCTGGCAGGCTGCTGTTTTTCCTTCTCAATGTAACTGAATGTGTCTCAGTGGGACATGGGTTTTTACTATTGAGTGTTGTTCTTAGATCTACCAGGCAGCTGTTATCTTGTGTTAGGGAGCTGTTATATGGTTACCTTCCCACTGTTTTTTTGTTTGGCTGCTGGGGGGAAAGGGAGGGGGTGATATCACTCCAACTTGCAGTACAGCAGTAAAGAGTGATTGAAGTTTATCAGAGCACAAGTCAAATGACTTGGGGCAGCTGGGAAATTGACAAAATGTCCAGCCCCATGTCAGATTTCAAAATTAAATATAAAAAAATCTGTTTGTTCTTTTGAGAAATGGATTTCAGTGCAGAATTCTGCTGGAGCAGCACTATTAACTGATTCATTTTGAAAAAAATGTTTTTTCCCATGACAGTATCCCTTTAATTTGTTGAATTTGTGCATATTTTCCCGGAGAGGGAGGGTGAATTTCTTTTCTAGTCTTCATTTTCTTATCTTCAAATTGTAACAGAGAAGAAAATGTAAAAATAGCGATGAGTGAAACTGCCCCCATTTTGCTTCCCTGTAAATGTTACTTTGCCAGAAAATTTGGCAAAATAACATTTTGGCAAAATTTAATTAAATGCTTTGGAGCTGGTGTTTCGAACCATTTTTTCCAACTCCTAATACAGGTATGGGATCTGTTATCTGGAAATCCATTATCCAAAAATATAGAGACTCCATTTTATCCAAATAATCAAAAAAAATTTTAAATGATTTCCTTTTTCTCTAGTAATAAAACAGTTCCTTGTACTTGATCCCAACAAAGATATAATTGATCCTTTTTGGAAGCAGAAACAGCCTGTTGGGTTGATTCAATGTTTATATGATTTTCTAGTAGATTTAAGGTATGAAGATCTAAATTACAGAAACATCCATTATGTGGAAACCCCCAGGTCCCGAGCATTCTTGCCCATTCTTGGTCATTTTTGCATTAGCATCAACTGATATTTTGTCTTCAATTAGTGTTTTCTCTTTTGTTTTTTTGTTTTTCTTGCCCCAAATCCATCGGAAAAATGTGTTTTTTCCCATTGGGAAAAAAATCATATCAAAATTCTAGGGCAGATTCATAATTGCAGGATTCCCACAGTGTAGGGTTTCTACCTATCCGGTTTTCACCGGGATATCCCTGTCTTTGGAAGGATTGTGCGGGTGAAAACTGCCAATCGGGATTTCCAAAGTAGGAAGTCGGACAGGAAATTAAAGCTAATAGCATGCTCTCGCTATAACTCTGCCCCCTGACATCACCTGCCCACCCACTGCCCAAAGTTCCCCTATGGAAAAGGAAACCCTGACACAGCGATCTCAGTCAATAAGGCAAAACAAACTTGTGCCAAAAAAACATACACTATTGACAGACACATACCAGTCCATGGAATCCATAGGAAAATGGGGGACCATAGCAATACCATGAAGGGCCTCCAGTTGGATAGTGACCATATTAGAAGAACAAATAATTGCACAACTTGGCTAGCATTAAGGGTACATTATTCGATAGATAGATAGATAGATAGATAGATAGATAGATAGATAGATAGATAGATAGATAGATAGATAGATAGATAGATGATAGATAGATAGATAGATAGATAGATAGATAGATAGATAGATAGATAGATGATAGATATATAGATAGATAGATAGATAGATAGATAGATAGATAGATAATAGATAGATAAATAGATAGATAATTGATAGATAGATAGATAGATAGATAGATAGATAGATAGATAATAGATAGATAAATAGATAGATAATTGATAGATAGATAGATAGATAGATAGATAGATAGATGATAGATAGATAGATCGATAGATAGATAGATAGATAGATAGATAGATAGATAGATAGATAGATAGATAGATGATAGATAGATAGATAGATAGATGATAGATAGATAGATCGATCGATAGATAGATAGATAGATAGATAGATAGATAGATAGATGATAGATATATAGATAGATAGATAGATAGATAGATAGATAGATAATAGATAGATAAATAGATAGATAATTGATAGATAGATAGATAGATAGATAGATGATAGATAGATAGATCGATAGATAGATAGATAGATAGATAGATAGATAGATAGATAGATAGATAGATAGATGATAGATAGATAGATAGATGATAGATAGATAGATCGATCGATAGATAGATAGATAGATAGATAGATAGATAGATGATAGATAGATAGATAGATAGATGATAGATAGATAGATAGATAGATAGATAGATGATAGATAGATAGATAGATAGATAGATAGATAGATAGATGATAGATAGATAGATAGATAGATAGATAGATAGATAGATAGATAATAGATAGATAAATAGATAGATAATTGATAGATAGATAGATAGATAGATAGATAGATAGATAGATAGATAGATAGATAGATAGATGATAGATAGATAGATAGATAGATAGATAGATAGATAATAGATAGATAAATAGATAGATAATTGATAGATAGATAGATAGATAGATAGATAGATAGATAGATAGATGATAGATAGATAGTTGATAGATAGATAGATAGATAGATGATAGATAGATAGATAGATAGATAGATAGATAGATAGATAGATAGATAGATAGATGATAGATAGATAGATAGATGATAGATAGATAGATAGATAGATAGATAGATAGATAGATAGATAGATGATAGATAGATAGATAGATAGATGATAGATAGATAGATAGATAGATAGATAGATAGATAGATAGATAGATAGATGATAGATAGATAGATAGATAGATAGATAATAGATAGATAGATAGATAGATAGATAGATAGATAGATAGATAGATAGATAGATGATAGATAGTATATGGAAAAGTATTTCTGTAGCAAAGTATAACACATTTAAGCACTGAATACATTTTACATAAACACACACACGAACATTAACACCAGCTCAGATATTCTATAATGCTGTCACCTTTGCCTGTTTATTTTCCTATTTATTGGAAGAACTGCAAAACTCTGCTCTGCAAAGCGTCTCTCAACGCCTGACCTTTCCAATCCCAGCTTAAACCTTTGTTCCAGGATTATTATTTTTTTCAGATATGAAACGAGCAGAGCATCATTCATTTAAGGAACAAACAGTCCTCCCTTGTTATTGCTTTTCTGGAATTCATATCTTCAGCCCAGCAGAAATTTTATGATAATAAAGCCGATCACAATCACTTAGCGGAGGGCCAAAAAAAATCAAAAAAAAATCCCTTAGAACTTGCCTTTAAAAGGTCTGGTTCATTGTCAAGTTAGTCATTGCAAAACACAATTATTGAAGCAGTTTATTATTTGGTGCAGCCCGGGGGCATCGAAAACATTAACATCTCCTGCCATAAAAGCAAAGCACGATGTTCCTAAAATGATCCAGGAACTATATATACAGTATATATATACTGTATATTATCTTATCATTCTTAGGAACATTATTTCCTTTACAAAAAGTGCAGAAGCCAGCCACTGATTCATTGTGAGAAGCAAAACACATTTTTCTTACAAGGTATTAACCTTTTCCATCAAATTGCAGCAGACCTGAACAAGTGCAAATTTCCCTGCAGTCCTGGCAGCTTCCAAGGTAAAATATGAGGTTCTCCAAAAGCTCTCCAGCAGCCACACTGTTCCCCCTGGTTCTAATTAACTGGAAATTCCATTTCCAAAGTGGCAAGCAGTCAAAGCTAGGCACCTTCAGAATAATTCTGGCAATGTAAAGTCTTTTGATTCTGAAGGCAACATGCAGGAATTACCTACAAAGAGCTGAAGCCTTGTCTCTAATCATGGGCATCGTCTTTCTACTAATATACAGAACCTAATCTCTCGGTGAATGTTATTATTGGCTGTTGCAACCCTTGAATCAATTATACTGATGTATTGTAGGATAATTTGCTTTTATTATTTCCGTACACGGCGAATGCAGGTTCAGATTCGCCAGAAAGACATTTGTTACCCAAAACTCAAAGCTATAAAGTCCTCAGAAATTGCGATGTTTGGGCTGGCCCGAAAACCAGGGGTTGGGCATTTTTGGGGCTGACTTCCATTCCAGTCTCCATTGGGCTTAGGTTGAGTTCTTCCTTCCATTCTCTCCCCACCATGACCTTACACTGGTGGCTTATGAATCCAACAGTCTCTATTTACATACGTGCGCCGGCCCACCTTCATAATGTCAGAGATGGGTTGGTCAGGCTTGGGGCCATAAATAGAGCTGCCGTGTCGGGTCAGGTAGGGTTCCGGTTTGGAGGGCTCAGGTTAGGGTCTGATGCAGGTTTTTTTTTTGTTGACCTGAACATCGCTAATCAGAAACAAAGGGCTTATTTATTTGTGAAAACAATAGGGGTCATTTACTACTTGCAAGGCAAGGTGCAAAGTGCAAAAAAATTGTGCAATCAGTGGCGTAACTATAAAGGAAGCAGACACTACAGTCGCAGGGGGGCCCAGAGAATAGGGGGGTCCAGACTGTGCGGTCTGCTTCCTCTATAGCTCATAAGAAAACCCCTCCTCCCCACTCTCTCTTACCAGAGAGGAAGGGGAAAGCAAGTCGGTGGGACGGGAAGTGGGCGGGAGGATGGGCATTGGAGTTCGGCGGGTTCCTCTGAAGATTTTTGTGCAGGGGGAACGGCACATTCTAGTTACACCTTTGTGCACAATCCACCATGGTTTCTTGCATTTTGCCTGCAGGCCTCTCTGCTCCAAAAAGTAGAGTGAAGAGACCTGAGCACCATGAATACAGAGCTGCATGCATTGAGCAATTTTGTATTCATGAGGGCAGACAGGGCAAGGCTGATATCCCCACCTCCACTCCCTACCCATTCCCTAACTTGCACATTTAATTCACTGCAAGATCCTAGTCGCAAGTGTTTTTGAAATAAGTACTAGTAGTCGTGCACTTGCTTGGGTGATGTCTGGGATGACCCCTAATGTGTAGTACATCCAGGGAGAACAAGCTTGTAGATTAGTGAGTCTCCACCAACTTGCTGTGGGTCCCACTAGAAATTGACCTATCACCCAATATATATTGATATAGCTCATTAATTTGGGTCTTCCTGGACCCTCTACACTCCTGGGTCCCCTTGCAACAGACGAAGGTGCTGCCTCTGTAGTTACGCCCCTGCCTATCACCTTCTATGTTCTACTATTATCCCAGTAGGCCGATGTATTAATTATTCCATGCTTGCACCAGATCTAGTAACCCATATCAACCGAATATTTGCTTTCAAAGTGCTAATTGGTTAATATTGATGACTAGAACTGAGGATATTTTTCACAGCTTTCTACATGTTTTTTCACAATTCCAGGAAATTAGCATTTTAGACTTAGACTTAGACAATATGACCATCATCTGCCCTGACATTGGGGTATTGTCAGGGCCCGAAGGCACAATTTGGAGTGCGGACCAAGGAGGAAGCAATTAGGCAAACACAGTTCGCGGTACAATGGATTAGGCAGAAGAATCGTCAGTTAAGGCAAAGATCGGTCCAGGCAGCAAGATATCGTGGTCGAGGTTTCAGGCAAAGGTCGGTCCAGGCAGCGACGTATCAAGGTCAAGGTTTCAGGCAAGGTCGAGAATCAAGAATCAATATTTCGAAGACACCCAGGAACTCTAGATAGAAGAACCTATACTCGGGCGCTGAGAGAACCTTCTGGCGTCCTTAAATAGGTGGGTTTTCGCGCCAAAATGTGCTAGATGACGTCACAGGACGTGCACCAGAATGTGCGTCAGCGTCAGCACGTTTTGGACACCAGCGTTAATGCGCCATGCTGGCGTCTGACGGCCTCTTCTGGGCGCCGCCATCTTGGACGTGCGGAGGACAGCCAGGACGCCTTACAGGTATAATGGTCATGGCAGACTTTTGGTGGGCTCCACAAGTGGATTCCTGCTCTAGAATACTGTCCAATGGTGTCCAACCCTACAGCAGCCCCATAAGAAGTAAAGGGTGTTATGACCCGTTGAGATCCTGCACAGTCCTCCATGTCGGATATTAGATACAGATTATTTCAGCAGAAGAGCGGGAGAACACCTCTAACCATTAGGAATATGTAGCGCATTCATTTATCTTGTCACAGCCGCTGATTTAATGGAGAGATCATTGTGGTCTACAAAGCTCATTAATGCAGTTTTTGATGGTGCACCAATAAGAAAATTATGGAAACCTCCATCATATGGTGGATTTAATCATACCAGTGATATAATCTCTTACTATAGCTGTATTTTAACCCCTTGACTGATAACATTTGCCATGTTTTTGCAAACTTTTTAATTAAAAATGTATTTTTTTTTTAACAAATTGTTAAATGTGAAAAAAATGTAATTAAAATCCTTCGACTTCGAATATTGAAGTCGAAGGATTTTGCGCAATTCGTTCGATCGAACGATCGAAGGAATAATCGTTCAATCAAACGATTAAATCCTTCGAACGATTCGAAGGATTTTACTCCATCGATCGAAGGATTATCCTTCGATCAGAAAAAACTTGGAAAGCCTATGGGGACCTTCCCCATAGGCTAACATGGACTTCGGTAGCTTTTAGGTGGCGAACTAGGAGGTCGAATTTTTTTCTTAAAGAGACAGTACTTCGACTATCGAATGGTCGAATAGTCGAACGATTTTTAGTTTGAATCGTTCGTTTTGAAGTCGAAATCGTAGTCGAAGTAGCCCATTCGATGGTCGAAGTAGCCAAAAAAACACTTAGAAATTAGAAGTTTTTTTTCTTCTATTCCTTCACTTGAACTTAGTGAATGGCCCCCCATGTCTCTCTACGTGCAGGATTTGTGCAAAAGGCAGTAATTTTATAAGATTTTGTTTATACTGGAATCAGTTATTTGAGTGAGCTCTAATTCTTCTGCTAGGAAAGGAACACATTTTTACAGGAGAAAAACTCACCATATTTCTCTCTTGTTCACTTGTTCTCCTGACGAATTGAGATGACGACTTGGGTGAAGTTATTTTGAACATTATTATGCAGAATCCTGTGGACCTGGGGCTTTCTGAATAAGGGATCTTCCTGTAATTTGGCCTTTCCATAATCCAGAACTTTCTGGATAACAGGTTTCTAGAAAGCTGATCCAGAAATATGCTAGTTACTAAGGAAAAAAAGAAATCTTTTTTTTTTTTTTTTTTTTTGAGATCAAGTTTCGAAAGGAAGTTTCTTGGAAAATGAACAAACTGCCCTCCCCGTGTTTTTCTCTTATGGGTTTTAAGGAAAATGTCACTGACTACCTGTCTCTTTAAAAGGCTGGTTCCCTAATTATTAGCCATGATATTATAACTCATCAAATATTTTTAATTTACAATTTGGTGGATGTCATTATTATCATTAACCTTTGCTGCACTCTTTTATAAGTAGGGGAGGGGAGTTTTTATCTTTAATTCTCAATTAAGTCCTCAGGAATAAAATCGTTTTTTTTTTCTTATTTTAATTACGGAATCCTTTTTTTCGAGTCATATAACATAAATACTGTTATAACATATCCAGTGACTAGAAATATTATATTAGCCCCTTTATCGCAAATCTCTTACTTAATCAGAGCTTTTACTCGCTGTAATGTCAGCAGATTCGTTTTGTTTCATTCCATTTCATTTAACGTATTAGTTCTTTGTCAGTGACTCTTTTCTTCCCCTTCGCTTGTGCAATAATCATTTTCGAGTAACACAAAGGACAAAAAGTACAACCGTTTAAAATCCAGCACTTTTACTGCAATGATCAAATGGAACGGCGTATTATAATTCACACCAAATTAATTATTTGCTAAATTGAGCCTTAGTGGAGACGAACACTCTCGGATTTATTTCAAACTCGCTGAGAGTTTATTAAAGGAGTTGGCTGTTATGTCATAAAGGATTAGAAATTTTGCTTGTGATTAGGGATGCACCGAATCCAGGATTGGGTTCAGGATTCGGCCAGGATTCGGCCTTTTTCAGCAGGATTCGGATTCGGCCGAATCCTTCTGCCTGGCCGAACCGAATCCGAATCCTAATTTGCATATGCAAATTAGGGGCGGGGAGGGAAATTGCGTGACGTTTTGTCACAAAACAAGGAAGTAAAAAATGTTTTCCCCTTCCCACTCCGAATTTACATATGCAAATTAGGGTTCGGTTCAGTATTCGGCCGAATCTTTTGTGAAGGATTCGGGGGTTCGGCCGAATCCAAAATAGTGGATTTGGTGCATCCCTACTTGTGATCTATAAATGTATCTCACTCCTTTTAGGTTATTGACCCACGCAAAGATTTGGGGAGATTTAGTCCCCCGGCGACACTTCACGCGATTAATCTTCCCGAAAAGCCTTCCCGCCGGTTACAATCTAAATCATCGGCAGGATGGAAAACGTAGCGCTCCTAATGCCATCCTGTCGTCTATTTAAATTCTAGCCAGCGGGAAGGCTTTTCAGGGATATTAGTCGCCAGAGGCAATTTGTCGCCGGGCAACTAAATCTTCCTAAATCTTCCTGTCACTAGCCTAATAGAGAATTTTTTACTGCCACTAGATATTCGACCGTCGAAGTAAAATCCTTCGACTTCGAATATCGAAAGTCGAAGGATTTACCGCAATACGTTCGATCGAACGATTACATCCTTCGAATCGAACAATTTGAAGGATTTTAATTAATCGATCGAGTGATTTTCCTTCGATAAAGAAATAGTTATGGGATGGTCCCCATAGGCTAACATAGGTTTTATGTGGCGAAGTAGGTGGTCGAAGTTTTTTTAAAGAGACAGTACTTTGACTATCGAATGGTCGAATAGGCGAACAATTTTTAATTTAAATCGTTCGATTCGTAGTCGAAGTCGTAGTCGATGGTCGAAGTAGCCAATTCAATGGTCAAAGTAGCCAAAAAAATACTTCGAAATTTCCCTTCACTTGTGCAAGTATAGTAGAACTTATCTGTTATCTACTGTGTATCCTGTGCTTGAATGGCTGCCCCCATGGCTACACAGCAGCTTGTTTATATAAACTATAGTAGTACTTATCTGTTATTTACTGTGTATCCTGTGCTTGAATGGCTGCCCCCATGGCTACACAGCAGCTTGTTTATATAAACTATAGTAGTACTTATCTGTTATCTACTGTGTATCCTGTGCTTGAATGGCTGCCCCCATGGCTACACAGCAGCTTGTTTATATAAACTATAGTAGTACTTATCTGTTATCTACTGTGTATCCTGTGCTTGAATGGCTGCCCCCATGGCTACACAGCAGCTTGTTTATATAAACTATAGTAGTACTTATCTGTTATCTACTGTGTATCCTGTGCTTGAATGGCTGCCCCCATGGCTACACAGCAGCTTGTTTATATAAACTATAGTAGTACTTATCTGTTATCTACTGTGTATCCTGTGCTTGAATGGCTGCCCCCATGGCTACACAGCAGCTTGTTTATATAAACTATAGTAGTACTTATCTGTTATCTACTGTGTATCCTGTGCTTGAATGGCTGTCCCCATGGCTACACCGAAGCTTGTTTATATAAACTATAGTAGTACTTATCTGTTATCTACTGTGTATCCTGTGCTTGAATGGCTGCCCCCATGGCTACACAGCAGCTTGTTTATATAAACTATAGTAGTACTTATCTATTTACTTTGTATTATGTGCTTGAATGGCTGCCCCCATGGCTACACAGCAGCATGTTTATATAAACTATAGTAGTACTTATCTGTTATCTACTGTGAATCCTGTGCTTGAATTTTGAAGGTTTTCACAAAAAAATAGTGAAATTTGAAGGTTTTCACAAAAAAAATCGTGAAAATCGAAAATTGCCGCAATAGGCTTGGCTACGTTTTTTGGTCGAAGGATAATCCTTCGATCGTTGGATTAAAATCCTTTGAATAGTTCGTTTCGAAGGATTTAATCGTTCGATCGAACGATTATTCCTTCGATCGTTCGATCAAACTATTTGCGCTAAAATCCTTTAACTTCGGATTTTAATTCCCAGTCGAATATCGAGGGTTAATTAACCCTCGATATTCGACCCTAGGTAAATCTGCCCCTTAAAGACTATGAGTGAAACCAAAATAGTTCTGTTTATACAATAGTTGCTGAGGCCCTCCATTATTACAATTACTACTACTATGGGATCCGTTATCCGGAAACCCGTTATCCAGAAATTTACGAATTACAGAAAGGCTGTCTCCCATAGACTCCATTGTAATCAAATAATCCAAAATTTTAAAAATGATTTCCTTTTGCTCTGTAGTAAGAAAACAGTTGGTTGTACTTGATCCCAACTAAGATATAATTAATCCTTATTGGAAGCAAAACCAGCCTATTGGGTTTATTTAATGTTTACATGATTTTCTAGTAGTCTTAAGGTGTGAAGATCCAAATTACGGAAAGATCCGTTATCCGGAAAGCCCCAGGTCCCGATGATTCCGAATAATAGGTCCAATACCTGTACTACTAAATCTCCTAGCTTTTCATTCTGCTAGTGGACCATCGTCTGTCTTGTTTCAGACAAACAAACTTTAATTTGTTTGCAAAAAAAATTGTGGTTAAAACAAACCCTGTTGTGAATAAAACACAGGCACAGACCTGTTTAAATTGACTTTGTGTGCTGCAAGCTGTGTATATATGGAAATAAAATCAAAGCAATGTATTGTAATGTACCGAGTAGCTCTTTCCTATTTACCATTAAAATGCAGAGGCATCAGCAAGGATTTGCAGCCAAAATGCTGCTTTCTGTGCTAGAGGTTTTTGTCTGCCCTCACATAACATTCCCTGGAATGTCTGTTGAAATGGATCAACTTTTCTAAGACACAAGTTCGGGAATCTCCAGTCCAGCAAAGTATTACAACAATTATCAAAGAAGGCAAAGTTGCAATCAGAGTGACAGGTATCTATACTCCTGGAGATAAGGGAGAGAGAATTCAAGCACAATACATCTAGTACAGATGGGTATGATATTATAGAATTATTATGTGGATTAAAGGGCATGGAAAGGCAAAAAAATAAAATCCCATTTTTACATTCTTTAATGAAAAAGAAACCTATCTCCAATATACTTTAATTAAAAAATGTGTACCGTTTTTATAAGAAACCTGACTGTATGCAGTGAAATTCTCCCTTCATTTACTGCTGTGGATAGGAATTGTCAGACGGTCCCTAACTGCTCTGCAGGGAAAGAATCATACTTATGAACAGCAGGGGGAGCCCCCGCCCTTACTTCCCAGCCATGCAGAACTCAAGCAGCTTTGTTTATGACGATCCCTAAGCAGCCCAGACCACACTGAGCATGTGCACAGTCTTAGTCTTGCAAAGATGTGTAACAAAGTTACAAGATGGTGACCCCCTGTAGCCAACTGTAAAGCATAAATTATTTGTTTGAGTAGGCTTGTGGTGCAGTAAGTTCATGTTTATATTTAGTATACAAAATACAGCATTTCTAGTCTAATTCTATTTTAGACTTTACATGCCCTTTAATGATTTTAACAAGCAGCAACCTCTCACCTTTTGTTGAATAATGACACTGCATTACCATTACTGACTGTCAGTTGGGAATGACAAACAAATGCACATGTACAGTAGGGTTGCCACATGCCAATAAAATCTTGACAACTTAACTTTTAACTGTTGTTGTGTAAAACATGGAGCGTTTCCAGTTCCAAACAAGGGCACCTATTGATTCAGGAGAACCCTGGAGAAAATTGATGTCCAAGTGGCTCCTCAGTAAACAATCACCAGCCCGGTACGGCAATACATTTTGACTTACACAGAAAGGCCTATACATTAAAGGGATACTGTCATGGGAAAAAAATTTTTTTCAAAACGCATCAGTTATTAGTGCTGCTCCAGCAGAATTCTGCAATGAAATCCATTTTTCAAAAGAGCGAACAGATTTTGTTATATTCCATTTTGATATCTGACATGGGGCTAGACATATTGTGAGTTTTCCAGCTGCCTCCAGTCATGTGACTTGTGCTCTGATAAACTTCAGTCACTCTTTACTGCTGTACTGTAAGTTGGAATGATATCAACCCCTCCGTTCCCCCCCCCAGCAGCCAAACAACAGAACAATGGGAAGGTAACGAGATAGCAGCTCCCTAACACAAGATAACAGCTGCCTGGAAGATCTAAGAACAGCAATCAGTAGTAAAAGCCAAGTCCCACTGAGACTCATTCAGTTACATTAAGTAGGAGAAACAACAGCTTGCCAGAAAGTAGTTCCATCCTAAAGTGCAGGCACAAGTCACATGACTGGGGCAGCTGGGAAACTGAAAAAATGTCTAGCCCCATGTCAGATTTCAAAATTGAATATAAAAAAATCTGTTTTCTCTTTTGAGAAATGGATTTCAATGCAGAATTCTGCTGGAGCAGCACTATTAACTGATGTGTTTTGAAAAAAACATGTTTTCCCATGACAGTATCCCTTTAAGACTATGGTCACGTCAGGCTTTACAAAACCACAGGCCAAGTAACAGCTTGATGTGACTGTAGCCTAAAACCTAATCTACGGGGGATAGTAAGTTCTATGATGACAACTGATGGGGTTGCAGGGCCGGAACTAGGGGTAGGCAGAAGAGGCAAGTGACTAGGGTGCAACAATGAAGGGGCGCTTGACATGAACCTCTTCTTTCTCCTACCCCTGGCATTATTTCTTCTCGCTGCCACTGTTCACAGACGCTCACCTGTGCGCACTCCCACTCCTGTGCTTCCCTCTGAGCATGCTTCCCCCTGTGCACCCTTGTAGCTTGTGCACCCTTCCCCTGAGCCTCTTCACAGCATATGCGCACACCCCCCTGTGCCTCTTCACAGCTTGTGCGTGCTCCATCACGCATGGGGGAAGGGGCAAGATGGCCGACCTAGGGGTGCCTAGGGCACCCAACCAGCTTGGCCAGGCTCTGGACTGTAGAAATTCTAAACATAAAAGAAGGACCAAATAAAGCTTTATTGCACTTGCAATGTAGCAGACAATAATTGCTCATCAGAAAAGTCCATTCAAAATGTTCCCAACGTGTTTCGTTGATGTCTCAACTCTCTCTTCTTTGATCTGTACTATGTGTTTACTAGCAAGACCGAGCAGCAAGATCCAAGGAAAGGGTTAAGCCTTTGATTTGTTTATGGATCCCACCTTATGTCTCTGTGGTCCATATAGGCCATGATGCCATTATGTAACATGCACATGAATGAAAGGGTGACTGAAGCCCCAAATTTTCCTTCTTATGGTATAGTTTTATGGTGTCTTGTCTTGTTAGGTTGATCCGGGAGGCTGTACTGCTAGGCCATACTCCATGGACTCTTGTGAAGGGATTATTACAAAATGACCTATGGGAGGTGGCAAGAAAGTTCTGGCAACAGCCAGATAGTCAATGGTTGTAGTAAAGACTCAGTTCAGACAGTTTTATATTCAAAGAAATTAAGGAAATGAGGAAATTAATATTCAACTATAACTATTCCCATTGGACTAATCTATATTAAAGGATAAGTAACCCTTTAAAATAAGTGAATGTTAAATTGATGAGGGTGCTATTCAAATAACTTTTGTAATTTACATTCATTATTTATTTTCTTTTACTTCCAAGACATTAAGGGATACATGTGCTGTTAGTATGAATGAATTTTGTTACAACAGCGCCACCTGCTGGTCAGTTTCCCACCAGTCTGACCACTAAGTAGTCAAGGAAGTTGTCAGGAGAAAGAGGCTGCTCTGATGTTCTTCTGCTTAGGAATAAAAATAGAAACCTTCTCAAATCTTTCCTAAACAGAAGAACATCAGAGCAGCCTCTTTCTTTCTCCTGACAACTTCCTTGACTACTTGGCGGTCAGACTGGTGGGAAACTGACCAGCAGGTGGCGCTGTTGTAACAAAACTCATTCATATTAACAGTATGCGTATCCCGTAATATCTTGGAATTAAAAGAAAATACATAATGAATTTAAATTGCAAAAAAATCTTAGAATAGCACCCTCATTAGTTTTACATTCACTTATTTTAAAGGTTTACTTATCCTTTAAAAATTTAAGAATGGAGGCATAGTGGCCCCCTAAGTTGACTCGCAAAGACTTAAGTCTATACACATAGAACCCAAGCAAATAATTTGCTGTGGGGCCCCAAAGTGATGAGATATATGTCTACAATATGTCAAACTAGTGTATCTACAGTTGCATTGTCATTGCTCATTCACTACTCATAAATACCCCCTCCTCCACAAAGTCATTTCCATCTACCAATTAGATTTTATTTTCAAAATTAAATTAGATTGAATAATTAGTGAACTATAGGGTTCAGACCTGCCAGATTCCAGGGAACTTTAACTAGAGACAATTAAGCAAAGATTAGCGGGTCAATTAGAGACAAATCCGTTGTAAGCAGGTGATATAGGTTCTGGTATATGTCGCATGAAATTTATTGCAGCGAGCAGGCCAGGTATGCAGTTGCATTCAGTAAATTCATTGCTCAAGGGGTTCTGATTCAAATATCTTTGCTGAAACCCAGCAGAAATCATTTTGGGGGTTTTTTTTTGTCAATTTGACTAAGTGCTCTCCTTCAATCTGGTGGCACATTTTAAAAGCTTCATAAGTGACCCAGACACAATTTGTACATAGTTGCAGAGGAAAAACAAGCTCATTTTCTATGCTTAATTGAAAAAGAAGGAAAGGTCCATCAATCACCCATTTTGTTTAGCCGCAATGAATTATTCAACTTTTTTTCCTTTCTAGACATGGTTTTCTGAGGGCCCTCAAAGAAAGACAAGCATCCAAACCTTTACAATGGTGTCTCTGTGTCTTTGATACTTTATCGTCCTAAATATATGTTTAGGTTTCAAGGTCACCAAGTACAAAGAATTTCTACTTTCCTACCCCCCAACCCCATGTTATCTTTTCCTTCTGACACTGGGCTGGGCAGTGGTTATCATTTCCTATAGGTTGAAGTACAATATACAATATATACAGTATTCCAGCCTACTGGAGTATCCCACCACCCCCAGACTGCTGTAACTGGGTTGGGGAGTGGGTTAGGTTGACTTCACATGGACTGGTTCCTCTACCATTGGAGAAACTTTGACCTATTATCATTGAAAAAAACTTGTTAAAAGGAAAAAAAATTAAATTTTTACATATGACATATGATTTATTAAATCCCTGATGGTGTTAAAAGTCTGATTAAAAAAGTACTGCAACTCAGACCTGCCGAGTTCATGTAGACATCAATGGCAGATGTTCCATTGACATTTTGAAGATATCCTGATCTGCCCTGGATTTCTTTCAGTCATCAGAAGATTTTGTGGTTTGGGGCATCAGATCCGAAAAAAGTTGCATTTTTCGACAACAAATCCGAAAAATTTTACAATTTTGATTCTGATTTTTTTTCTAAATTTTCTCGAGTTTTTTCCCGCACAAGAAATTTTTACAAAATTTATTGATAAACAGGGGGAAAATGTCTGTGTGGATTTGGTTGGAGTTTTTTTGAAAAAATTTGGAGAAAATTTCAGATTTTGATAAAGAGCTCCCTAAGGGGCAGATTTATCAAGTTGAAAAATCTAATTTTTTTAATTCAAATTTTGAGCTAATTTTAGTGTACTTTGACTAAGGAATAGTCCAATTTTGATTCAAATTTGAAAAAAAAAAAAATAGAAAATTCGAATATCGAAATTTATCATGTACTGTCTATTTAAAAATTCGACTTCAACTATTCACCATCTAAAACCTGCCTAATTGCTGTTTTAGCCTATAGTAGATTTCCTAGAACCTACCTACTTGGTGGACTTTGAAAAATTGAAGTTTTTTTTTGTTTTTTTTAAATACTTCGAATCAAAGTCGATCGAATACGATCCATATTCGATTTGCACGATCGAATACAGCTTAATCACTCAAAGTTAAAAAATTTATTTTTTTAATAAATTTCGGTTGGTCTTTTTTTATTCTAATTTCGAGTTGATAGGAGTTTAAAAATCTCCCTTCACCTTGAAATTCGACCCTTGATAAATCTGCCCCTAAGTGTAGTGTAGGTGTAATGATTTTTTTCCCCTTTCAAATCAGAGGTAGGTAGGTAGCTGAGGTTCAGGTAATAGATCATAGTTGGGTGAACCAGTGGTCATTCATTTATATTTGTTATATATGTCAATACACAGGGCGATTGATGTCAAGGTTAAACCCATCATACAGGGTTGAGCAAATACCAAACCTCGCCAAGTAAAAGTTGTTGAGGTGCTATAGAAGTTAATGGGCGCTGCGCTGACCCTATTGGACCATTTTTAATCTGATCAGAGTTTTAAAGGTCTTCGATTTTTTTTTTTTTACTATGAATTATCTGGAAAAAAATACATTTTAGTATTCATATTGTTAAGAGCTTTGTTCGTCACTTTTTTTTTTCATTTGTTCTCTTTATATTCGGATCTTTTAATAAATTCAATGGTTTTAGAGTTTGTGAGTTTAGTCATGGTTTCAAAAACCTCTAAAACCACTAAAATGAGAAAATTGATCAACAGATTGTAAGATGCGCCGGGAGATCCCCTGGCATTCTTACCTCCCGGCGTGGCTGAAGGGGTGCAGGCACACACTAGCGCTGATGTCACGCGCATCGGCTATGCCATAATGACGCTGGAGCCTGTCCGCTGGCGTTTGACGCTGAGCATTGGGACGTTCACGTTTTTACGCTGAGCGTCATGACATCATCATCCAGCGCAGAATTTGAATTTTGCTGTCAAATTCCCTTTAAAAAGGCATTTCTCTATTTTGACGGTGCCCACGCTGGCTTCTGTTTACCGATCCTACCGAAGTGTTACTACTGTTTAGAATATCCTTTTTTTTTTTTACTTCTGCCTGTTTTTTTACTCTGATTCTTGCCGCCTGCCTCGACCATTTTTCCCCTTTTTTTGACTACGCCTTGCCTAATCCTTGCCGGTGCTTCTTTTACGAACTTGTTCCTATTGACGCACTAACTCCTTGTCGGCTCCGCAGCAGAAAGCCTGGGGCCCCAAAAGGGACTTCGGTGAACACCGGAATCCACAGGGGTTCTACTTTCAAGGTTCCTGGTAGACGATTACGTTACACAGACCTTCACAACTTTTAAGGCTTCAACTTGCCATACCCAGGTGGTTCCACTTGGTAAAAATAATAACTCTCAATCAATGTCTAATAAAACAAATTTCTTACTATTAGAAACATACCACACACACACAAGTTCTCTATGTTTTGCCTGGGATGTCTCATGGTGTCATTCCAGGCTCTTTTTGATGGGATTCCCTGGTACCCCTACATTACAAGAACATCCCTGTTGGGGCTTTCTGTCTGTGGAGTCTTTTGGAGACATGGTGATCTCCAGGTGGTACCTACCTCTGTTCACCAGTTGGGACTAGTGTGGGAAATTCAAACTAAAACCTACCCATAGAATTTCCCCTGCCGTAGAGTTGCAATGTGCCATTGTGATTGGATTAGTGGAAGAGTTTATATGCCGAGAACTTCCCACACCAGTCAGTTGAACTGAAGAAGCTGCTCGGATGAGTAGTGAAACGTCTTCATTGATTACTCAGCAAGTCCAGTTGTTTTTAGATTGACCTATACTAGTCATATCCCCTGCCTAATCTTTGCATTTGGATTTCTCTAACAAAAGCTGCTGGCCACATTTCAAGACTCTCCAGAGTCAGAGCCGCTGATTTGCAGCTTATAAAAAGAGGCTGCGTCGCCTGAAATAGAGATGATGCTGGAAGAGATGCGCTGGAAGAAATGCGAGCATAAAGCAATATAATGGATTCTGTCTATCTAAATCGTACGGACCAATTCCTAATTAAAGTGTATTCAATCTATCTGTCCTGCCAGGCTGCACAAGAGACCTTGTTTAATTTATCTGTGCTGCCAACCTTCCCATCCCGAGACAACATTTCTGCTTTTTGCATAAATTCTTCTCGCAAGCGCATGTTCTGTATTCTCTCTGACAGACTGCAAGCTCAGGGGGTGCGCCATCTCTGCTGTGTGAGCCAAACGAATATCATTCTATTTCTACTGTCTTTTCATTGTGGGTTTGTTGGATGGTGTCATAGATTTTGTCACTGAGTTTCCAAACGCTTCATGAAATCATTGGATTTAGTTGTAGTTTGGCAATGTCTAAACTAAAGAATTAAAGGACGCTGTCCCTTATGAAATACTTAAGATATACCTGGAGGCCAAGCTTGAGGATCAGTTGGGGGAGATTTGGGGTGACAATGGATATTCTTGGAACTATTAATGAATGACGGACAACACTGATATTTTCCATGAAATCCTTGATTCATTTCAGCTGGCTAGAAGAAAATTAGGGGCAAATTCACTAAGATGCGAAGTTGTGCCAGGCGCAACTTCGCCGCACTTCGCCACACTTCGCCAGGCGTAGCTTCGCCAGCGCTCCACAAATTCACTAAAATCCGAAGTTGCGCACAGGGGTAGCGTAAGTTTGCGAAGTTGCGCTAGCGTTGATTCGCTATATAAAGCGAAGTTACGCTAGCGAAGGCTAATTTGCATACGGCGCGAAATTCAAATTTCAATGGAGGAATACGTATTTGCACTATAAATGCCTAGAAAACCTTCAAATCAGCAAATAAAAATGTTATTTTGCCCTACACATGTGCCCACTGTCTAGGTAAGTTGCCATGAGTCAGGAAATGTAGGGGGGAGGAAGGGGAGCCCCAAAATATTTTTCAATCTTTTTCAGCCTATCACCCATCATGTAGAAAACACGCCAGCGTTTTTTGGGACTTAGAAAAAATTTTGACTTTTTTGGAAACAATCCCTATTTACTCTATTGCGCTTCGCCAGGTCTGAGGTGGCGAAGGAAGTCTAGCGTAAAAGGTAGCGTTCAGTACACTGCGCAAGTTAGTGAATTTGCGTAGTTTCGTCGCTAGCGAAAATTCGCCTGGAGTAAGGTTGCGAGGTAACACTAGCGAAACTAAGCCAGCGTTCGTTAGTGAATTTGCGCAGTAGCGAAAATGCCAAACGCTAGCGAATTAACGCTAGCGTTCGGCGCTTCGCATCTTAGTGAATTTGCCCCTTAGTGAGAAGAGGTCCTACAATACATTGTGCAGTGAAAAAATGTCACTCAGATACCACAAAAAAAACACCCATGTATTTCCATGTATTCTGCAATTTTTTTTGGCAAAGTGAAACGGGACAAAGTCATAGAGCTGACCAAAGAAATGTGACATTACTCTTCTCTGCACACTAACTTACTTTTCTGAGCAGAAAAACATCAAAAGACCTTCATCTTCTCACTATCTTCATTTTCTGCCGATTATGTCCGGTCAGCTGCAACAAACAGCAGGAGGCACCGTTGTTTAATATTCCTTGAATATGCCCCATTTGTACTGTTTGAACAGATTTGCTCACAGGTGTAATATGTACAAGTATGGGAGCTGTTATCCAGAATGCTCAGGACCTGGGGTTTCCAGATAATGGATCTTTGCATAATTTTGATCTTCATACCTTAACTCTACTAGAAAATCATGTAGACATTAAATAAACCCAATAGGCTGGTTCTGTTTCCAAAAAGGATTAATTATATCTTAGTTGGGATCAAGTACAAGCTGCTGTTTTATTATTACACAGAAAAAGGAAATCATTTTTAAATTTAGTTTATTTGGATAAAAAGGAGTCTATGGGAGACGGCCTTTTCATAATTCAGAGCTTTCTGGATTATGGGTTTCCGGATAACGGATCCCATCCCTGTATTGATATCAAAGAATGGTTAACCTCCAGTGAGGATAATTATTTACCCCATCCTTTAATGTTTTAATTATGAACCTTCTACATCACAAAGGTCATTAAAAAAAACCCTCTTGTAAGAGCCTCTGACAATCTTTTAATCCCAGAACGCATCGCTTTCGATTTATCCTTTTTAGGTAAATAATGGCATTAGTCAGTGTGACTTGTTCTAAAGAGTCTCGGCCTTTACACCAAATAAAATGGCATTTGTGAACCAAACGGGCGACTTGTAATTCATTTCTCAAGGTTTTTCTTGAGCAGCAAAGTCCTCAAATTCATTGCCAGGCGTTTATTAAAAAGAAAATAAAAAACGGAGAGGGAAACATATCGACATCTAGATCTTCGTTTTAATTAAGTTGAACTCGTTCCCACTGTCGTTTTATAAAGGAGAACGTTTTCGTTTTTTGAAGAGGGCTGCCGATGAACTGGATAACGCAGGGGTTCATGAACCATCTTTAGCCTGCGAGAGGGAAGCCAAATTGAAATTGATTTCCTAATTCTGTTCTCCATCTTCTCATCTTGATAAATATCTGTCACAGGTCACTTCTTCCTTCCATAAGAAGATTCATTTGGGCAATACCCCAAACCCCTTTTATGTAGTCAAAATAGTCAATCAATAAGAATAATTGAGGAGAATTGTTCATTATTTTTAAGATACTGTAAATATCTGAATCTCTGTGATACATTTGCAGTTGTCCTACTGTCATGAATAAGGTAATAGATGTCACTGAGGAGTTTAATGACCGTAATAAGGAAAGGTCCAAGGTCACAGGCCGGAGACGTTATAAGACGAAAATGTTCCTTCACTGTAAATGATAATAAGGATATTAGAAATCATTGAGATTTGGGGGCCGATTCACGAAGGGTCGAATATCGAGGGTTAATTAACCCTCGATATTCGACTGGGAATTTAAATCCTTCGAACTCGAATATCGAATTCGAAGGATTTAGCGCTAAAAATTCGATCGATCGATCGAAGGATTTTTCATTCGATCGAACGATTAAATCCTTCGAATGGAACGATTCGAAGGATTTTAATAAAACGATCGAATGAACATCCTTCGATGAAAAAAACTTTAGCAAGCCTATGGGGACCTTCCCCATAGGCTAACATTGAGTTCGGTAGCTTTTAGCTGCCGAACTAGGGGATCGAATTTTTTTTTAAAGAGACAGTACTTCGACTATCGAATGGTCGAATAGTCGAACGATTTTTAATTCTAATCGTTCGAATCGTTCGAATTCGATCAAATTCGATCGAATTTAACCAATACGATGGTCGAAGTACCAAAAAAATACTTCGACATTCGAATTTTTTTTTATTCGAACCCTTCACTCGAATTTCGTGAATCGGCCCCTTTGTGTCTGAAATATAACAGCTGGAGTATCTATAGAGTCATGGTCACCATTCCAGATGAAAAGCAGATCATCTATGAATCTAAGATAAGTGACTATATGTCCCCTAAAGCGGTTGTTGGGCCCCCAAATGTATTGATCTTCCCAAGTGGCCATATACAGGTTGGCATATGATGGGGCAAACTTGCTAGCCATCCCCATGCCCCATTTCTGTAAAAAGAGGTGCCTCCCTCCACTCAATATCTTCAACCTTATTTAATAGATCCACGTTGTCCCGTAAATATGATTTTTAGCTATAAACCAGGCTTATCAAACCTACTATTCTCCACCGACTGGGGATTTTATATTCACATATTTTAAAGGGTTTTATATTCACATATTTTAAAGGGTTACTTATCCTTTAAAGGATAAGTAACCCTTTAAAATATGTGAATATAAAACTGATGAGGGGGCTATTCTAAGCACTTTTGTCATTTACATCCATTAATTATTTTCCTTTGATTCCAAGATATTAAGGGATACATGTACTGTTAATATGAATGAATTTGATTACAACAGCGCCACCTGCTGGTCAGTTTCCCACCAGTCTGACCACCAAGTAGTCAAGGAAGTTGTCAGGAGAAAGAAAGAGGCTTCTCTGATGTTCTTCTACTTAGGAAAGATGTGAGAAACAGTTCTAATATTTTTCCTAAGCAGAAGAACATCAGAGCAGCCTCTTTCTTTCTCCTGACAACTTCCTTGACTACTTGGTGGTCAGACTGGTCAGAAACTGACCAGCAGGTGGCGCTGTTGTAACAAAATTCATTCATATTAACAGTACATGTATCCCTTAATATCTTGGAATTAAAAGAAAAAAATTAATGAATATAAATTACAAAAGTTCTTAGAATAGCCCCCTCATCAGTTTTACATTCACTTATTTTAAAGGTTTCTTATCCTTTTATACTAGTGATATGCGGGTCAGGTAAAACCTAACCTGCCCTCCCTCCAACCGCCCAAGCTCGACTTGCGGCTTCCATTTTTCGACCCACGCTGACCCGGCCCGCCGATGATGTCACAAAAGGGGCGGGACAAGCAGCCGCACGTCTTTAAAAAATGAAGCCAGAAGTCGGAATCCAGCAGTTTAAGGTGGCCTGCAAATGGGAGTGCGGGGTCGGCCCAAACCCACCCGACCCGCGGGTTCTGCAGGTATCGGGCCGGCCCACACTTACTACTGTTATCCTCTAGCTCCCCCTAGTGGCAATACTAAAAACATGTATTAATCATTAACTAAGCATTTATATTAAACCATTAATATTTTACCCTATTACATCACACCCTCCTGAAAATCAGACACATCCTCGTTTTTTTTATTTTTTTGCCATTTCCCTATATTTATTTTCACCTTTGTAATGCATTAGATGAACTCGAAAATCCTGATTTTCATGTTCGACGCAACAAAAAAAGGTCAAAGACATGCTGAATTTGAATTTTCCTTTCATCAATTTATAATGAAAACATTTTGCTACATGGTTTTAAAGGCCAGCTTTAGCCATCGTGGCATTATGAGACTACTGGAAAAAAAACTCTAGCATTTTAAAAAGCTACTGTGCCTTCTTTTTTTTTTTTTGCATTTGTCCCACTAAATTATTACAAGTAGCCCCCTGTTTTAAGCACAGGGGATATTTAAAATATAATATATAATATAATATATATAATAAAATATAATCAGCCTTTAGTTTAAAGGGACACAATGAACAAAGCAGCCGACAGCAGAACAAGGCGTATTGCTGAAAGCTAGAAGAGAACATACGTTTTTATAAATCACTTTTATAGAGTACGTGGCTCTTATATTCGGTATATTTGTTGCTCAGGTATAGTGCTTGGTTAAATGCTTTCTTCATCCCCGTGTTTCTTTCTTTCTTATCAATCTGCTGCAGAACATCACAGGCCAACAGGTTAGCACTAATCTCACAGCATCGAGCCCTTTACTTTATAAATCCTGCTTGGCACAGAAAAGTACAAATAAAATTCTAATTTCAGGATTTTCCTTTTGTTTTAAATCATCTTATTTCATTGACGCAACTATAAAAAGTGCCATAAAGTTAAAGTTGCCACCTTTTCTGGGGCCAGAAAACGGGCAGGGGGCGGATGATGTCAGAGGCGGGACTGATGATGTCAGAGGCAGGGCGGATGACATTAGAAACGGGACCGGTGATGTCAGGGGTGGAACTGATGATATGGCGATCAGCTATTGGCTGAACGCCATGTCATTATTTTTAATATCCTGACCGGATTTCCTAATTTGGAAGTCCGGACAGGAAGATTTCCGATCCATCTGGGTGAAATCTGAACAGGTGGCGACCCTACCTGTATTTGCTAGCTTCTTATCTTATCTTGCTTTTCGGAGCATCAAGAAGATAATCTCACCCCTTTGCAAATGAATTGTTGTTTTGATTCAACAACTTCACAATTCCATGATTTGCCCTAAACAACTGCTTTCAGGGAAAATGGGGTTATATGACATTATGAAACAAGATCGCCCCAGTCTGGTGAACATTAACAAACCAAACATTGCTTAGCTTTTTGAAGTTATAAATAGTGATGGGCGAATCTGTGCTTTTTCGATTTGCCCAAAAAAATCGAAAAAAATTACAGCGAAACGTCTGAAACTTTGCATTGAACTCAATGGATGTCAAAATAATGACAAAATAGTAACGAATTTATACGAGCGACTATTCGGTCCAAATGCATTAAAGTCAATGGGCGTCCGAATAATTTTGACGCGTGGATTTTTCGCCAGGGAATTGTTTCCGCAGTTTTGTGAATTATTTTGCTTGAGGCAAATTTTTATTATTGAACCAATAAAGGTATTGCTGTGCCATATCAGCTTGCAGTGCCTGACCCTGTGCTTTCAGATAAGCCAGTACTTCACAGTGGAACTGGTTTCAGATAAGCTATTGTATTTGTTTCTCTTACTCAATGTAACTGGAGGAGTCATGGTGGGGCTTGGGTGTTTTTTTATAGAGTGTTATTCTCATATCTACCACTAGGTAGGGCATGGGAGCATTTTAGAAACACTGGTGTCAGGGAGTTGTTATCTGGTTTTCTTCCCATTGTTCAATCTATACCATGACCTGGATGAATAAAAATCTTCATTCCCATTGTTCTGTTGATAGGTTGCTAGGGGGGTGAAAAAGGGAGAGGGATGATATCACTCCAAGTTGCAGTGCAGCAGTAAAGAGTGACTGAACTTTATCAGAGCACAAGTCACATGACTGGGGTGCCTGGGAAACTAAGCACATGTCTATCTATCAAACTATAAAATTAAAATCTTTTGAAAAATGAAATTTCAGATAATTTTGACCATGCCCATTTTGTGGCCACACACCCTAAATATCATGCCCATTTTACAGGTTTTAGAACGTTTGAACACATTCCTTGGTGTTTTTGGTTCATGTTTTATGTACTATTACAGTTTTGCTAATGAAGGTGAAATTCCCCTTTACAGTGTAAATCGCCGTTCCCCCAAGAGACCGACTTATCTTATCAGTTACAATTGTATCTAAGTGCAGGTGCTGCCCCTGGTACCTTGTGGGGCGACAGCCTCAACTCGCCTCATTGGTGAAGCACCCCTGCGATCATACACCTACTTTAATTATTATTCCCAAAATTTTAAAAATAAACAACGTGTTAATTTTTTTTTTCTTACTCTCTCCAAACCAGGCAGAGCTTTTAAAATGTTGTGAAAACATCCCTAAGCATCAGTTAAAATGAATTTTTATTATGCTCTTGAAATATTTCTGAAATTGGCCTTGATGCAAAGCGCTGGCTGTTGCATAACAGGAATTTCTTTTCCCTAACTATAAAATGTGTTTTAACCGCCAAAAGCACTTTGCCGAAACCGTATCTTAGAAGCGCCATCCCATTGCTCAAGAGTCAAGTTTACAACTGTTTCAATCATATGAAAGGATCGTGAGAAAGAAATTATTCAGCAAAAATTGTCTGAATCATTGCATTTTCAAATACATCCTCTTGTGGACTTAAAGTGCAACACCATAAATAATTCACAAAAGAACCAGCTATAAATTGAATATTTATGGCCATTTTCCACCGGGAAATAATCAGCCACTTTTTCCTATAATGTCAACATATTTTTCAAACAGAATTGATGTCCCTTTTATGTTGGCCTGACAATGAACAATGAAATGTTTATTTGGGAGTATCTCAGCTCGCATGTGAAGACAGCTGAGATGATCTTCATTTTGCTTCTGGTAAAATGGAAACCGCGACTGCCCAGTTCTGCAATTGCCACTTAATCAATATTGTGTCGCAATTGGAATGTGAGATGTTTAATGTGGTGGCTTCGATCCAGAAGACAAAGGATAAATAAATGCTTAATTCACCCACCTCTGATTCTGTTCCTGGTGTCATCTTCAATGACATCTTGTCGTAGCCTTGGGAAGTCACCTAATAGTCCTACTTCTGAGCCGCGCTTCCAGGGACCTGTATCTTCAAAATACCCGACTTATATAGAGTGCAAGGCACGAGGTGCCATAATTCAACTTAATTTGCAAAGGTCCTTTGAAAAAGTCCTTGATAGACAAGTCTCCAACGTGCATCTACTGAATGTCAATGAGAATAAAAGTAAACTAAGAGCAAGAATAACCTTCACCAAATGTCTTTTTCTCGTTGTATTGATGATTGAATGTTTTTGAACAAAGAAATTCTGGGTAAAGTCCATTTCCTTTGGATACTATAATCGAAAAGTCGGCCAGATCTCGATGGGGCAGGTTAAAAAATCCAGTCGGAATGCGGCCGCACCTGTGCGTTTGTACCCGTTTCGGATTCATTATGATCCGATCGTTGGGCCCTAGGACCCACGATTGGATCAGCCTGATTGCGCCAATTTTAATGTGGACATATTGGGGAGAGATCGCCAAACGAGTGGATCTCTACGTCTATGGCCACCTTAAGTCTACTTATCATTTAAACATTAAATAAACCCAACAGGCTTTTTTTGTTTCCAAACAAAAGCTTTTTTTTTATAATTATGAATTATAATTTTTTAAAATATGAATTACTTGGATAAAATGGAGTCTACGGGAGATGGACTTCCTGTCATTTGGAACTTTCTGGATAATACGTTTCTGGATAACGGATCCCATGCCTGTACTGTATATGAAAACAAGGTTTTGAAGGTCACTTTCCTATATTTTCAAGGATATCCAGCATAGTTACATAGTTACATAGTTACATAGTTACATAGTTAAATTGGGTTGAAAAAAGACAAAGTCCATCAAGTTCAACCCCTCCAAATGAAAACCCATCATCCATACACACACCCCTCCCTACTTTTAATTAAAATTCTTTATACCCATACCTATACTAACTATAGAGTTTAGTATCACAATAGCCTTGGATATTATGTCTGTCCAAAAAATCATCCAAGTCCCTCTTATAGTCATTAACTGAATCAGCATCACAACATCACCCGGCAGTGCATTCCCCAACCTCACTGTCCTGACTGTGAAGAACCCCCTACGTTGCTTCAAATGAAAGTTCTTTTCTTCTAGTCTAAAGGGGAGGCCTCTGGTACGGTGATCCACTTTATGGGTGTAGGGATGTGAAAATCTTAGACACCTTTACACTTTATTGACAGGCACATCCCTAGCTATTTGGAGACCTAAATGGGTCCTAAAACACAGTTGGGAGGGGTACTGTGCTCCTGTGCTTATGTAACCCCTGCAATTCACACAGTGACCAGAGTGGTGCTGTGCCAGAGTATAAAAGGGGTTAGGAGCCATGCGGTCGAGAGTCCATTGCTGCTGAATCCCTCCTCTGTCTGCAGCAGAGGTTGGGAGTGGTGGAACTCATCTTAGTATTTAGTAAGTGTTAGTTATACTCTGTTATAGATCACTCTAGGAGTGACAGAAAGGTTAAATAGTTGAGCAGCTCAAGGCTCCACCGAGGAGATTAGTGGGATTAAGATCCCCGGGTATTACTAACCCAGAGAGGGACTAAAGTGTTGAGATTAGGGATAATAGGTTTCCCCTAAGAGCCACAAAGAGTTTCTATCGACTGATTGATCCATACCTGCTGTTAATTTACTCTCTGCTGTGAGTATATGTCTCCTTTGTGCTGCTGTGTTAATCTAGGTTCTATATTCCATTGTGAATGTTGCTATACTGTTCAATAAATCTAGTTCCTTGTTTAAGCAAAACAAAACCACTGGCGCCCATCATTGTGCTACTGCACCGAGTTACAGTTGCACTACACCCTGCCTCCACCTCGTGCGAGGGCTTGCCCCTGGGAAAGAGAGCTCATAGGTGGTAAGAGCCCACCAAGGAAAGTAGCTAAACCGCTAAAAGTAAAAGCAGTTTACTATAGCGCTACATTTTGGCGCCCAACGTGGGGCCCTGAAGGGGTTAACTGTAATTCCGCACCGCAGCCTAGTGTGACAGGCGCTGCGAGTGCGGACCCAAGAGGCAAAAGGAGGATTTTGTGGTTTTTACCTTCGCTGATAAGTTGTTGGAACTGGGCCTACTCTTCCAAGAGGGAACGTTGTAGGTCATCATGCCGCTACTTTGTCCCCAAGAGGTGCACGCGTGGGCGGAAGCAGAGCAAGTTAACCCCCGCTGTGCTTTTGCAGTGGATCGAGTCCCCACCGGCTGCAGCGTAAAGCTCATGCATCCTACCCTCATTTACCATGTGAGGTTAAAGGGCATCCGACTCGTGATGGAAATGGAGTCGAGAGTCCTGGGGTACCGGGCGAGACTGTACTGTGGCCCCAGGGAGCTAGGGGACGATGAAGGACCGTATACTGTTTACCCGGTGGGAACTTATCCCCTTGGCTGCCCTGTTGTATATGCTGGGTCTGCAACATCCCTGCCACTTGCGCTGGAGGTAAAGACTGAACCTCTCGATCCCGCCACAGTGGTTAGTGGATTGGATTCCCCGGGAAAAGTAGAGGCCCTTAGCCCAAGTGCGGGGACGATGCTGCCTACTCTTGTCATTGCTGGGACAAAATACCCGAAGCTGAAGGTTTTTTCGGGAACTCTCCCTGTCCCTGAAGGAGAGCAGGGTTTTGAAGAGTGGCAGGAGGCTGCAGTGCAGATGATCGAAGAATGTCCATGCCCTGAGGGGGATAAACGGATCCGGTTAACCGAAAATCTGCGCCCTCCTGCCAATCAGGTGGTTAAATTATTTTGCAAGGCTCACTTAAAAGCTTCTGTTAGAGATTGCCTGAAAGCACTCGAGGAAGTATATGGAGCTTGTGACAATCCGCATAATCTGCTCCATATGTTCAGAAGCTTGTATCAAGAGGAGGGAGAGCTTGTGTCCACCTTTGTGCGTAGGTTACAAAGCAAGCTATGGACATTAGTTCACAAGGAAGTTATCCCTGTTGCTGAGGTTGATGAGATGCGACGCACCCAACTTCTACAGGGACTGCAGGCAAGCCATCCCATAGCCATGGAGCTGCGCATTATGTATCGGCAGGGTACCCCGCCCGAAATGGGGGCCATCATGGGTGTAGTAAAAGAAAGGGAAGCTGAACTTGAGAGAGTGTCTGCTCACAGTCAGAAGGTGACAACTGGGAGTCTTCCCTCTGCTCAGAAGGATCTAAAGGGAGCCCTTAGGAAGACCCAAGATTCGTCTCTCCGGCCTAGGAGGGCTTCACTAGCCAAGACTTTTAGTGCTACTGCCCAGCTAGACTGCTTTCGATGTGGACATCAGGGCCATAGAGTGTACCAGTGTTACCCGTCAGTTGGCTCGGGTGAATTCCACAGTAACGGGGGTCAGTTACCTTTGAAGCGAAAGGGCACGCAGAAGGGTTTGAAACCTCTGAACCTCCCTGGGGTAGGACGACGGTGTACTTTCAGCCTGCTTGTGAATGGTGTCCCGACCACAGCACTATTTGATACGGGTTCCCAATTGACCATTATACATCGTCCGTTTTACCTTCAACACCTCAGTCACCTTCCCTTGCAAACAGTGGGTCCTGTACCGGTGTTTGGTGTGGGGACGGGCCCTACATACATGGATGGCTGTGTGGAAGTACAACTGCACATCCCCGGACTTGTAGGAGACAACGATCCCCCCATCACTGTGGTTGCTTATGTGAGTCCCCCACCAGGAGGTAAGGAAGCGGCTCCAGTCATTGTTGGCTCCAATGTGAAAGCTGTTGAGGAGGCGTTCCTACGATTCCTCCAACCCCGGGAGGGAACCCCATTAACCGTGTTGCCCGTATCTCCAGAGTTGCAAGCAATTTGCCAAACTTTCGCTCCCGAGTCACCTGGGGGTTGTATAGGAAACCCTTGGTATCCGGTGGAAATTCCACCAGGGGGAGTACGGAACCTACGAGTGTATGTGGAAATTGTGTCTACTACCCCTGGCAGTTACTTTTTGCTGGAGACTGACCCGCACGAAGCTGTCCGAAATGGTTGGGAGATAGTTCCTGAGAGGAAAGATTACCGGCGTAAATGTCCTCGTACCGATGTGGTCACAGTTAAAAACATTACTTCTTATACCGTTACCATCCCTGCCTGGTATACAGTTGGACATTGCTACCCGGTGGAGAGTGTTAATCCCTGCTCAGTTCCTGAGGGGAAAGAGGACATTAAACTTAATTTCAAGTTGGAGGAGGCTGATGATCCGATGGAACACCGTCATATGCTTGAGCAGAAGTTATTGCTGTATCGGGATGTTTTCTCCGTAGATGAGATGGATGTGGGTTGCGCTAAACGTGCTGAACATAGTATCAGATTGAGTGATGACACCCCTTTCCGAGAGAGGTCCAGGCGCATCCCTCCTCGTGATCTGGAAGATGTTCGGAAGTATTTGGACAAGATGAAGGATCAACGAATAATCGTTGAATCACGCAGTCCATATGCATCACCAATTGTGATCGTACGAAAGAAAAATGGTAGTGTTCGCCTATGTGTGGATTACCGAACATTAAATAGACGCACTGTCCCAGATCAGTATACGCTACCCCGTATTGATGAAGCACTGGATGCATTACATGGTAGTGCATGGTTCTCTGTGATGGACTTACGTTCGGGGTATTATCAAATTCCCATGAGTAGGGATGACCAAGAGAAGACTGCTTTTATCTGTCCTTTGGGGTTCTATGAGTTCACCCGCATGCCTCAAGGTATAAGTGGGGCCCCTGCCACCTTTCAGCGTCTCATGGAGAAGGTGTTGGGTGATCTGACTCCCAGGCATTGCATAGTCTACTTGGATGATATAATTGTGTTTGGCTCTACTTTGGAAGAACACGATACCAGGTTGTTTAATGTTTTGGATCGCCTGCGGCAGGAGGGTTTGAAGCTTTCTGTTGATAAATGCAAGTTCGCTCGTAAGGTGGTGAAGTTTGTGGGACATATTGTGTCTGCAGAAGGCATTGCTACTGACCCCGAGAAAGTGGCAGCTGTCCGAGATTGGCCAAGGCCAACCAATTTGACTGAACTTAGATCCTTCTTGGGATTCTGTGGATATTATCGGAGATTTGTAGAGGGATATTCCAGACTTGCTCATCCCTTGAATGGCTTGCTGGCGGGGAGTGCTTCCAAGCAGACCAATTCTGTCCAGCCCCCCCTTAAAGGTCGGTGGTCCACAGATTGTGAGGAAGCTTTCTTAACTCTAAAGAAAAGACTCACGGAGGCTCCTGTCCTAGCTTATGCTGATCCTCAGAAACCGTATGTTTTGCATGTTGATGCCAGTTATGAAGGACTGGGCGGCATTCTTCATCAAGAATACCCGGAGGGTCTGAAGCCTGTTGCCTATGTTAGCCGAAGTCTTAACCCAGCCGAAAAGAATTACCCAGTGCACAAATTGGAGTTTTTGGCGTTGAAATGGGTAATTACCGACAAACTGCATGATTATCTCTATGGGGTTAAGTTCGAGGTAAGGACAGACAATAACCCATTGACTTATATCTTAACCACTGCTAAGTTGGATGCTGCTGGGCATCGGTGGTTGGCCGCTTTATCCAATTATCAGTTCTCTCTGAAGTACAAGCCTGGTCCTAAAAATGTAGGTGCTGATGCCTTATCCAGACGTCCTGGTTTACCTCCTTGTCTGGAAGAGGATGAATGGGAGGAATTACCTAGTTTGTCAGTAGCTGCTCACTGTGCTACTGCAGCTATGAAGAATGGTCAAGTGGCTTTTTCCGAATTGCGGTTGGTGGATTCCTTGGGAGGAAAAGAAGATTGCATTCCTTCTATGTACGCATATCCTACGACGTTAGGAGTATCTCAGAGTCTTCAACTAAGTAATGGTGATATGATTCGGGAACAAAAGAGAGACCCAGTGGTTCGGTATGTCCGAGAGGCTGTCGCCAGAAAGGATCCCGAGCTTATGAGAAAGACTATACCTAAAGATAGTCGGATATTCTTGAAAGAATGGGACAAGCTGAAGTTTATTGATGGGAGTCTCTATCGGATTCAGTTGTTTCATGATCACCCGGAGAGGAGGCAGTTGGTGTTACCTCAAGTTTATCGGCGAATGGTATTGAGGAGCTTACATGATCAACATGGTCATCTAGGGGTGGAAAAGACTTTTGGACTGATTCGTGATCGGTTCTTCTGGCCCCGAATGAGAGAGATGGTGGTCGAGTACTGCAGGCGTTGTGTCCCTTGTTTGCAAAGAAAATCTTTACCCACTCGGGCTGCTCCTATGGAACACTTAAAGAGCACTGGGCCGTTGGATTTAGTCTGTATGGATTTCCTGTGTATTGACAAAGACTCTAGTGGGATTGGAAACATATTAGTTGTGACTGATCATTATACTAAATATGCCCAAGCCTATCCCACAAAAGATCAGAAGGCCGCTACTGTGGCTAAGGTGTTATGGGAGAAGTTCTTTGTCCATTATGGTTTACCCAATCGACTTCACTCTGATCAGGGAAGAGATTTCGAGAGTCGGTTGATAAAGGAACTACTAGACCTGTTAAATGTGGCTAAGAGTCGCACGACTCCTTATCATCCTGAAGGGGATGCTCTTCCTGAGAGGTTCAATCGAACCCTGTTGGACATGTTGGGTACTCTTTCGGTCACAGAAAAACCCTCTTGGAGTCGTCATGTAAGTGCCCTGGTTCATGCCTATAATTGTACCCGGCATGAGACCACTGGGTTTTCGCCCTATTTCCTTATGTTCGGAAGGGAAGCACGACTGCCCATAGATGTACAGCTGGGGGTTTCTACTGATGGAATTGGATGTAAGGAGCACTATCAATATGTGAATCGCCTTCGGAATAGCTTGAAGGAAGCTTATTGCCTGGCTGAGGAAAATGCTGCAAAGGTCAATGCTGGGAATAAACGTCGGTTTGATGCTAAAGTACGGTACCGTGAATTGAAGCCTGGAGATAAAGTGCTTTTACGTAACTTAGGTCCCAGTGCAAAGCATAAGCTGGCAGATCGATGGAGGAAGGAGTTATTTGAGGTAGTAGCCAAGCTACCCAGTGTTCCGGTGTATCGGATTCAGGGTACGGATGGAAGAGTCAAAGCTTGGCACCGAAACCATTTGCTGCCTGTTCCTCAGGTTCCTCAGATGAATACTAATTCCGAAGTGGAGGGGGACGATGGTTTGGTTCCAAATGATGGGGTAAGAGAAGAAGAAGTTCCATCTACTACTGAAAGTGGAGAAATGATTGCACCTGGTGAAGGAAGTGATGATATACTTCAAGGAGGTGAGTTAGATATTGATGCTCCTCCCTTCCAGCCGCATTCTCCAGGATATCCAGCCCCTGACCCAGTTGGGTGCAGGGGGCCTAACCCTGAACCATTGAGAAGAGGTGATCGGGTTAGGAGGCCTCCTTCCCTATTTACTTATGACACTGTGGGTAGGCCCACTTATGGGGTACCTGGATATTTTGGTCCTTCCCCAGCTGTGATGAGTCTAATTGATGCTCATGCCAGATTGGTACATATGATGCCTGTATGTTGTTAGAGATGGAACTATAAAAGGATTTTTCTTCAATTTACTCCAGTTGGAGTTAGGCCTATGGATTGTCTTAGGTAATACCTGCCCATTGGGTAGGTTCATCCAATTTCCCTTAAGTGCATTTTCAAAGAGGATTTTGGGTTCGACTATTTGATGGACTAGAATACTGATTGTGTTTGAACTGCAGTATTTCTAACTTGTGTTCTTTTACAGGTGTACTGATAAAAGTTTACCTGTTCATGAATGAGACTGTGCTATTGATATGTTCTCTTTCAGTTATGCCATTGTACCCGGGTTACTCAGGAGAGTTACCTCGAAGGGGTTATAAGGTAATGGTATAGTAATGCAATGTGTTCTTTGAAAGGGTTTCTTGCATGATTGCCTTAACTGCTATAAATTCAGTATTGATTCTTTGAAGGTTCCTTGCCGGGACGGAAGGAATTCACCAGGGGGAGAATGTAGGGATGTGAAAATCTTAGACACCTTTACACTTTATTGACAGGCACATCCCTAGCTATTTGGAGACCTAAATGGGTCCTAAAACACAGTTGGGAGGGGTACTGTGCTCCTGTGCTTATGTAACCCCTGCAATTCACACAGTGACCAGAGTGGTGCTGTGCCAGAGTATAAAAGGGGTTAGGAGCCATGCGGTCGAGAGTCCATTGCTGCTGAATCCCTCCTCTGTCTGCAGCAGAGGTTGGGAGTGGTGGAACTCATCTTAGTATTTAGTAAGTGTTAGTTATACTCTGTTATAGATCACTCTAGGAGTGACAGAAAGGTTAAATAGTTGAGCAGCTCAAGGCTCCACCGAGGAGATTAGTGGGATTAAGATCCCCGGGTATTACTAACCCAGAGAGGGACTAAAGTGTTGAGATTAGGGATAATAGGTTTCCCCTAAGAGCCACAAAGAGTTTCTATCGACTGATTGATCCATACCTGCTGTTAATTTACTCTCTGCTGTGAGTATATGTCTCCTTTGTGCTGCTGTGTTAATCTAGGTTCTATATTCCATTGTGAATGTTGCTATACTGTTCAATAAATCTAGTTCCTTGTTTAAGCAAAACAAAACCACTGGCGCCCATCATTGTGCTACTGCACCGAGTTACAGTTGCACTACACCCTGCCTCCACCTCGTGCGAGGGCTTGCCCCTGGGAAAGAGAGCTCATAGGTGGTAAGAGCCCACCAAGGAAAGTAGCTAAACCGCTAAAAGTAAAAGCAGTTTACTATAGCGCTACATGGGTAAAAAGGTCCCCTGCCATTTGTCTATAATGTCCTCTAATGTACTTGTAAAATGTAATCATGTCCCCTCACAAGCGCCTTTTTTCCAGAGAAAACAACCCCAACCTTGACAGTCTACCCTCACCTAGTAAACAAGTTTAAATGTACTGACTGCACTCCCCTTTCACTGCCCTGGGCACCACTAGGGGGCCAGCCCCAAACACTCCCTAAAGGATGTTTACATGTGTGATATTCAGGGCCAGGCCAATGCGACTGGGTGCCCTAGGCAACCTGGTCAGCTAACCACGCCCCCCTGTGTACGTACATACCTGCGCAAAAAGGGGAATAGGAGAGGCAGCTTGGGGCAGGGGAGGGCTAGACAGAGGAGGGAGGGGCATGGAAAGGGAGGGAGAGAGGTATGGACAGAGGAGGGAGGGACAGAAAGAGAAGAGAGGGACAGGGGAGGGCGATATGGACAGAGGTGGGAGATATGGACAGAGGAGGGAGGATCAGACAGAGGAGGGAGGGAGGTACAGACAGAGGAGGGAGATATGGACAGAGGAGGGAGGATCAGACAGAGGAGGGAGGTACAGACAGAGGAGGGAGGGACAGGGGAGGGAAGTATGGACAGAGGAGGGAGAATCAGAAAGAGGAGGGAGGGAGGTACAGACAGAGGAGGGAGGTACATACAGAGGGACAGGGGAGGGAGGTATGGACAGAGGAGGGAGGTATGGACAGAGGAGGGAGGATCAGACAGAGGAGGGAGGGAGGTACAGACATAGGAGGGAGGGACAGAGGAGGGAGAATCAGAAAGAGGAGGGAGGGAGGTACAGACAGAGGAGGGAGGTACATACAGAGGAGGGAGGGACAGACAGAGGAGAGAGGGACAGGGGAGGGCGATATGGACAGAGGAGGGAGATATGGAGAGAGGAGGGAGGTACAGACAGAGGATGTAAGGGGAATTTCTTGACACAGTCCCCAAACATAAGAAGTCGGAAACACCAATTCTTAAAAAATGAACTTTGTTTATTTTTCTGATACGTCACTGGCAGTCATATACAAATTCCAACAATTTTCAATTGCCGTTTCCACTTTAAACTTTCGATTGCTTTCCGACTTAGTAGTCTGTGCGTTACTACCCAGCGTTTAGAATAGGGTTACTTTTCTACTCACAACCTGCTGGTCCTCATCGGTCTGGCTCGGTGATCCGGCGTACCACTACACCCCTTCACCATTCCACCAGTCCCCCGCTTCGATCATCCAGCACTCGACCAGTGCCCCTTGACCACCTGGACTTGAAGTCTTCTACTTCCATCCTCTCTTGCCTAACAACCTCACCACTATTACCCTATCTTGGGAATTATTCCCCGGATCCTAATCCGACTACGCTCCTTGTCGGGGCAAAAGACTACCCTTTCTTGCTCCCTATCTCTGACACCTAGTGCCAGCTATTACTGAAACTTCCTTTCTAGTAAACTACCTGTTTCCGGGCTGGTGTTCTTCTCCTCAGCCACACTCTTGCATCACTTTGCCTCCTCCCATCAAAAAGCCTCTGACTATGGGTGTGGCTGCCCTTTTATACTCAGTTTGGGGAAATTCCCTCTAGGGGTTGGAACACGGAACTGCTGCTAACTATAACACTCTACTGCCACCTAGTGGCTTTTTGAAATAACCATTTACACAGTGTTACATACAAATTCTCATTAACATCACATAATTCACAAACAACATTTTAACTCTTTCACCCACCCACAACACAATTCACTCTCTTACAAGGAGGGAGGGACAGGGGAGGGAGGTATGGACAGAGGAGGGAGAATCAGAAAGAGGAGGGAGGGAGGTACAAACAGAGGAGGGAGGGCCAGAGGAGGGAGGTATGGACAGAGGAGGGAGAATCAGAAAGAGGAGGGAGAATCAGAAAGAGGAGGGAGAATCAGAAAGAGGAGGGACGGAGGTACAAACAGAGGAGGGAGGGACAGAGGAGGGAGGTATGGACAGAGGAGGGTGACACAGAGGAGGGCGGGAGGGACAGAGGAGAGAGCGACAGAGGGGGTAGGCAGGACCTGCAGAGGGGAGCAAATCCGGACGAGGGGTAGGCAGAAGAATCTTGAACAGTCAACGTTGCGCCTAGGCAGGTGCCTCCTCTGCTTACCCCTAGTTCTGGCCCTGGTGATATTCAATTATTTTCCCTGCAACATATATTAAAACACATGTTTTACTCTAGGTTCATAGATTTTTCTCAAACATCCAACCCAGATAAAACATTTTTCTTGCATTTTTGTCGACCTGAGATGACATTTTAATATGCTCTGGCACAATAGCGGCTATTTTGATTTCTAAATGCTTTAGCGCTAGGAGATATCCCTTCTAATTGTCTCGTACTGGCTAGGAGTTATATAGTAGCTTAGCAACACGCAGAGATTCTTCTTGTACAGTGTTGTGAAGGATATAGTATTTGGCCGTAATAATCACCGCCTTTTCAAAATACATCCTATTGATGAAAGTGGCTTGTTTTTGTATGTGTATGTTTCTAACATCTTATAAAAATCAATCACTTTGCCTTTTACACTCAAATCAAAATGTAAGAAAATATGATGTATAATAGGAAAATGAAAAAAGGATTTAAAAGAGGCTTTTTTTCATGTAAGCCTTAAATGAAAGGGAACGTGAAACATCAGAAAGTAAAGTAAAGTGCACGTGAATTGAGATCTTAGAGTCAAAGAAAAAGCTGCTGCATAGCCATGGGGGCAGCCATTCAAGCACAGGATACACAGTAGATAACAGATAAGTACTACTATAGTTTATATAAACAAGCTGCTGTGTAGCCATGGGGGCAGCCATTCAAGCACAGGATACACAGTAGATAACAGATAAGTACTACTATAGTTTATATAAACAAGCTGCTGTGTAGCCATGGGGGCAGTCATTCAAGCACAGGATACACAGTAGATAACAGATAAGTACTACTATAGTTTATATAAACAAGCTGCTGTGTAGCCATGGGGGCAGCCATTCAAGCACAGGATACACAGTAGATAACAGATAAGTACTACTATAGTTTATATAAACAAGCTGCTGTGTAGCCATGGGGGCAGCCATTCAAGCACAGGATACACAGTAGATAACAGATAAGTACTACTATAGTTTATATAAACAAGCTGCTGTGTAGCCATGGGGGCAGCCATTCAAGCACAGGATACACAGTAGATAACAGATAAGTACTACTATAGTTTATATAAACAAGCTGCTGTGTAGCCATGGGGGCAGTCATTCAAGCACAGGATACACAGTAGATAACAGATAAGTACTACTATAGTTTATATAAACAAGCTGCTGTGTAGCCATGGGGGCAGTCATTCAAGCACAGGATACACAGTAGATAACAGATAAGTACTACTATAGTTTATATAAACAAGCTGCTGTGTAGCCATGCGGCAGCCATTCAAGCACAGGATACACAGTAGATAACAGATAAGTACTACTATAGTTTATATAAACAAGCTGCTGTGTAGCCATGGGGGCAGCCATCCAAGCACAGGATACACAGTAGATAACAGATAAGTACTACTATAGTTTATATAAACAAGCTGCTGTGTAGCCATGGGGGCAGCCATCCAAGCACAGGATACACAGTAGATAACAGATAAGTACTACTATAGTTTATATAAACAAGCTGCTGTGTAGCCATGGGGGCAGTCATTCCAGCACAGGATACACAGTAGATAACAGATAAGAACTACTATTGGGGGACTTTATTTCTTAAAGTCCAATTTTTTTCTGGTCAGACTTTTAAAGGGAAAAAAACACAATTTTACATTAAAAAAAACTAGAATTTTTCAAGATTTATTAAACCCCGATGGTGTTAAAAATCCGAATAAAAAAGTACTCCAACTCAGACCTGCCGAGTTCATGTAGAATTCATGAGTTCATGTAGAATTCATGAGTTCATGTAGAATTCAATGGTAGAATATTGCACTGTATTATTTGAAATGTATTCAAAGGAAAAGTAAATTACTCAACAAAGGATACAAATTCCTCCCATAACATTGTTATATTATATTAAAAGCTGTCAATATTATTCAGTGTCAAAAACTTTCAGAACTCACCCGAATAACACTTGTGGAATGTCATTTTTCCTCTAAAATATACAAAGAGGCATTCTGAGCAGGGTCTAAATTTCCTTCTGCAGAGAAAGAATGGACAAGATTCACAGATGAAAACATGTAGTTCAATTTAATAGCCATCACTATAAAAACTCAATGGGAGTTTAACAGATTAAAGATTTTTCCATGACCTACACAATAGAAAAGTGTGAATTCAGGTAAAGAGTGAGGAATCTGTGGTTGGCTCAGTAAGTAATTGGCAAGCAATGAACACTTAGGGGGTTATTTATCAAAGTCCAAATTTATCTCAATATTTTCTGGAAAAAAACTCAGACCAAATCAGCACAGGTTTTTTTCGCCTTATTTATTAATACTCTTTCCCTGAAAATTTTGTTTGCGGGAAAAAATCCTGGAAAAAACGCAAAAATTACGAATTTTATGAAGTTTTCGGAATTTCCTCCTGAAATCTCAGATGTATTTCGGATTTTTGCCTGAAAACTCAAAAAACTTTGGATTATTGCATGCAACCCAACGCAGATCAAAAAATCGCTGGGACTTCTCCCATTGAATTATTTGCAACCTCGGCATGTCCGAAATGCCAGATTTTCGGATTCTGACTTTTTCCATCTTCAGGGTATAATAAATTCTGAAAAATTTGTGATTTTTTTTTCAATGAAAATTCTGATTTTAAACAAATCTTCAGTGTGCTCCTCTATACTTCTGCTCCACAAACTAAAGTGTCACTAAATATTAGTGATGGGCGAATAAGTTTGGCAGGTGCAAGTTCGCATTTTGCCGATGGCAAATAAATTTGCGAAACTGTGGCGAAAATTCACCAAAAAAATTTGTACACGAGCCAGAATAGTCGTGCGCATAAAAATTGTTGCGCGTCTAAATTATTTGGACTCACATTAACTTTAATGCATATGGACAAAATAGGTGCACGTAAAATAGTTGCAGGCGTCAAAATGGTCGTGGATGTCAAAATTGAAGCAGGCATTAATAGTCGCGTTTCGCTAATTTTTCCCTGTGTTTTGTGAATTTTGCTGGAAATTAGTAAATTTTTCAGTGAAGCGAAACAGGAAAAATTTGTCCATCACTAGTAAATATTTCTGACTCTATGGAACAATTTATGAAAGTTCATAGAACATCCGTTTCTCTGAATCTTACTTTTAAGCATAAGCGAATGAATTTTTAGTATAGTAACTTGATCCACAATTTTTCCTTAATTTATCAATTGTAAAAACCATAAAATCTACGGATACAAAAGTACGGAAAGTAGAAGCTGTCAAGGTCGTGTAGAAGTCACTTTCTTTTCTTGCAAAGATCAGCCTTTCGTTTATGGTTTTAGAGGTTTTCAGATATCCAAAAGCTCATTGTCATACAATGTTTTCATTCGTTGATGAAAAATTTGTGGTTTTCTGATGTTTTCGGAGGTTATTTTCATCCTTACTTTTTGTATTTTGGATCTTTTAATAACCTTGATGAAAATTCATGGTTTTAGGGGAATGGAGTTTAATCACGGTTTCAAAAAAACCTCTAAAACCACTAATATTCGACCTTCAATAAATAGGCCTCCATGAGCAGGTGAAATTCCAAATGCTCCAAACCTAAATAATTGAGATTAATGTTGTGTGAGTTGATCTCCTGCTAGTTCTCACTAATGGGACCAGCTTTAGCCAAACAGTAATAAGAAAAAATAGGATAAAATAAAGGGATTGAAGGATAGTAGGCTTTTACAAAGCATATAATATAAAGCTAAACCAAATGGAATTTAAAACAGATACTAAGGGGCAGATTCACGAAAGGGCGAATTGTGCACACATTGCACCAGACGCAAATTCGCTACAACTACGCTAATTCACAAATATCCAAAGCTGCTCCCTGGGCTCGGCACACAATGGCGACTTTTCACAAGCGTTACTTCGGCAGTGTGAGCATTTCATAGCGAAGATGCGCTAACGTTCATTTGTGCCCAGCGAAAATTGGCTAGTGATCTTGCGCTTAGGTCAATTTGCATAGGACGGGTAATTTAAAGTTGTATGGACGTCTTTATTATAAATGTTGGTGCAAATGCTTGAAGTTACAACGTTTTGTTACAAATGTCCAGGGAACCTTAATAAAGACAAGAGAGTTAAAGGGCACCAATCATGACCAAAATCATTTACTAAGTAAATACACTATGTGAAAGTTCAAGAAATCCGATTTTTAAAACAGTTAGAATTGTTTGTATAATGTAAATGATCAGCTCACTATTCCTTCTGCAAGATCTCCCCTATCTCCCCTGCAGTTCTAGCTGAAGCAGCCATCTTGGATTTCACTGGCTCCTCCTACCTATATCTTCCCAGCCAACTGTAGCTCTGAAATCTCGCACATGCTCAGTTCAAATTCCTTGTTTGCTTATCAACCCTTCTAAGCTATTTTCAAATCAGCCAAACCTGTGTGTTAGCTGCTGTACAGTAGTGCTGCCCCCTGCTGGAAGTTAGCAGGTAGCAGCACTTCTAGTGGATACTTCTAGTGGAGGAGTTTACTAAAACAAGGCATTCTGGGTAGAATACTCAAAGCAGTGTTACAATCTGAGCATGCTCCTGAAATTTGCACATTAGAGTCTCTGTTAGAGTCTCAATATGGCCTCCCTCAGTGAAAGAACCCATTTGACAAAGTAAGGGATTTTTTTTAAAACCTGCAGTTTTTTCAAAAAACTATATATGTAGTTTGATTAAACGTGTTTAGCTTGTACTGGTCAGATTGTTAATATGTGTTTGATTTTGGCTGTGATAGGTGCCCTTTAATATAATGCCCTACACATGAGCCCACTGTAAAGTGAATGTTCCATATGTTATGAAATGTCTGGAGAAAACCAGTTACCCAAAAAAAAGTTCAAGTTAGGACTTTTGTAGCCAATCCTGCTTCAAAAAAGGAAAAGTCGCCATCGTTTTTGGAACTTTAATGCATTTTTGGCTCACAGCATATGATGTAAATGACTGAAGATTGAAGAAGATCTAACTTCTTTTTAGCACTTCGTCTGAGGTGGCGAAGTCAAATCTGACGAAAGAGGTAATGTTCAGTAAAATCCACACTTTACTGAATTTGCAGAGTAACGACCTTTCGCCAGAGTGGAAACTCGCCTGGCGATAGAGTGCGAACAAACGGTAGCAACAGTCTCTTTCGCTAGCGAATTAGCAGCTGCGCCTATAAGTGAAATGGCAATGTCCCTGCAGGTGGCAACGATAGCGAATTGTCGCTAGCGTTAGCCACTTAGTCCTTTAGCGAATCTGCCCCTAAGTAAGAAAGAAATGCAGAATTCTGGTAAAGGTATTTAATACAGATGGACAAACGTGTATAGCAGGCAGGACCGCCATCAGAAATCACAGGGCCCCATACGACAACATTTCCTGGGCCCCCTGGGCTGCGCCCACCGCAAGCCCCACCTACAGGTCCGCCCTCCCCACCCCACAGGTCCGCCCCCCACCACACAGTAAAAAAAAAACAAAAAATATTGGTGGCTAGGGTTCCCACATGTTAATAAAAAATAAAAAGATATCGGTGGTCAGGGCCCCCCATAAAAAAAACATTTGTGGCCAGGGCCCCCCCATTAAAAAATATTGGTGGCTAGGACCCCACATGAGAAAAAAAAATTGGTGGCCAGCCCCCTCCCCTACATTATAAGAAAATTGGTGGCCAGGGCCCCTTAAGCATCCATGCCTTCCCGAAGTCAGCAGCTCTCAGAAAGATGGGGGGCCCAGCTAATCAAGTAAGTGTGGCGTGGCCGGGCCCCCCTTACCCTCGGGCCCCCTACTGCTCTCCCCCCTATCCCCCCCGATGGCTGCCCTGATAGCAGGTATCCCCAACCTATTGAACCTGTGAGCAACATTCAGAAGTAAAAGGAGTTGGGGAGCAACACAAGCATGAAAATGTTCTTGGGCTGCCAAATAAGTGTTGTGATTGGTCATTTGGTAACTCCTATAAGGATTGTCAACCTACATTGAGGTTCTGTTTGGCAGTGCACCTGGTTTTTATGCAGCCAAAACTTCTCCTGCAGGCTTCCAAGCCTGGAATTCAAAAATAAGCACCTGCTTTGAGGCCACTGGGAGCAACATCCAAAGGGTTGGAGAGAAACATGTTGCTCACAAGCTGCTGATTGGGGACAACTGGTGTATAGAATTGATGCAGACATAAAACAAAGGAAGGAAAGTACAAAGGGAAACATGGAGGAATCAAGCAAGAAATTAATACAAAAAGAACTTCCATAGTCCCACTGGCACAGCCTTACATAAATAATTTCAGCAGACAGAACTTTTCTACCGAGCAAATCCTATCTATTGTCATTCAGGGAAATGAGCAAGAAAATAAACATTATTCCTTGTCGGCATTAACAGATCTGAGAGCCCATCAAAGGGACCATCAGAATAACTTTTTTCCTCTTGCCTTAAAAGAATATTTTCACCTTGAGCTTATTAATATATTCCATCTGTCTGACGTGTCAGTGAGTCCTTTCCTAAAATATCCCGCAGAAAGCTTGAACAATGCGCACTCTGAACGACAAACCTGGGAAATATTGAAATGGAATCTCTTAAAAGCTCTCTTGGTGATGGAACCTGCTATTTTGCTTTCTCTTTCGCTTGTCATTTAAAAATCATAAAAGAACGGTCCTGCCGGATTTTCAAAGCTATAATGCTGCTCCACTGAGGTGTATAGAAAAGGGAAAAGATGCATTATTTTTTTTTTTTTTCCCCTCGACCCATTTGCCATTATTTCTAGAAGCCGAGTAATAACTGTTATTTCAAAGGGTGGCCCAAACAGAGACATTTACAAGCAGGTATTATTGATGTGCTGTAAAAAAAAAGTAAATAATTACCGGCTACAAAAAGAAACATGCTTGTTAGATGAATAGAGTGCGATCAGTGAGCGTTCCAGCTGAAACGCGGAATAACAGTGTTATAAATATTGCCGTGTTTTACTTCACGATGGTGTTAAGCGTCACGCTGTGCAGGACTGAATTCTTAAAGGGATCCTGTCATCAGAAAACATGTTTTTTCAAAACGCATCAGTTAATAGTGCTACTCCAGCAGAATTCTGCACTGAAATCCATTTCTCAAAAGAGCAAACAGATTTTTTTATATTCAATTTTGAAATCTGACATGGGGCTAGACATTTTGTCAATTTCCCAGCTGCCCCTGGCCATGTGACTTGTGCCTGCACTTTAGGAGAGAAATGCTTTCTGGCAGGTTGCTGTTTTTCCTTCTCAATGTAACTGAATGTGTCTCAGTGGGACATGGGTTTTTACTATTGAGTGTTGTTCTTAGATCTACCAGGCAGCTGTTATCTTGTGTTAGGGAGCTGCTATCTGGTTACCTTCCCATTGTTCTTTTGTTTGGCTGCTGGGGGGGGAAAGGGAGGGGTGATATCACTCCAATTTGCAGTACAGCAGTAAAGAGTGACTGAAGTTTATCAGAGCACAAGTCACATGACTTGGGGCAGCTGGCAAATTGACAATATGTCTAGCCCCATGTCACATTTCAAAATTGAATATAAAAAAATCTGTTTGCTCTTTTGAGAAATGGATTTCAGTGCAGAGTTCTGCTGGAGCAGCACTATTAACTGATTCATTTTGAAAAAAAAAATATTTTCCCATGATAGTATCCCTTTAACTGAGAGCAGACAGGATTCCGAGATAAAGGCATGCGGGTCAATGGAAATGACATCCCTATAAAAAATCCGTGGGGGGGTAAAACATTCAAGATTTTCCATTACTAACACAATACTAATATAGTAGTTTAGGCACAGAAAGAAGTAGGGATGCACCAAATTCACTTTTTTGGATTCGGCCAAACCCCCGAATCCTTCGTGAACGATTCCTCCGAATACCAAACCAAATTGGAATCCTGATTTGCATATGCAAATTAGGGATGGGAAGGCGAAAACATTTTTTACTTCCTTTTTTTGTGACAAAAAGTCACACGGTTTACCTTCCTGACCCTAATTTGCATATGTTAATTAGGATTCGGATTCGGTTTGGCTTGGCAGAAGGATTCGGTTGAATCTGAATCCTGCTGAAAAAAGCCGAACCGAATCCTGTATTCGATGCATCCCTAGAAAGAAGCTTATCGCAGTTGGTCATATTTTCCAGGTAAGATTGGAAATTGCAGGAAATATCAATGATGAACCAATTGACCAATCTAGATGCTCCCAGTTTTTACCATTCAATCTCCTAAACCTATGGTCCTTCCACATTTTCTTCTGCTTTTATTGTCCTTTTTTCTATTTTCTATCTCCGCTCAGCTTGTTGTTGCCTCTTTAGCATTATATAAATTGAGCTACAGCTGAGATTATGGACAACTGTTGTCTATTATTATCAGCCTTCCTATCGGGAACTACAGGAGACAAGGACATGGGTTCAGAAAGTTTAACTATTCCCTTAAATAATTCTAATTTTAATTGTAATTCTAATTTAGTTTAGTCTATCTTAAAGTAGGGCGGAATGGCTACTGATAGCAGATGAGGGTTTGTACAGAGTCTCATAGGAACTATGAGACCCAACCTTTTTAACCCATGAGCAACATTTAGATGTAAAATGAGTTGGAGACCAATGCAAGCATGAAAGATGTTCCTGGGTGGTACAAAATATGGCATTTTGCATGGAAGCCTATAGGAGGCTCTGTTTGGCAGTGCACCTGGTTTTTATACACCAAAACTTGCGTCCAAGCCAGGAATTCAAAAATAAGCACCTGCTTTGAGGTCACTGAGAGCAACATCCACGGAGTTGGTGAGCAACATATTGCTCATGAGCCACTGGTTGGAAATCACTGCTTTATTTGGATTTTTTTTTTTACCCAATTGTGGTTTTCACCCAAACAAATGTTCCTTCAGATCAACCCAGCCAGCACTGCACTGAACTCATTAAGAGACAGATCTACAGTGAGTCTTGAGTTGATGGCTGCTTTGAAGAAGACATACCTTGAAGATAGGACTTCCCATTACTTCCCCAGCATGACCTAAGGCAAGTTTTGGGCCTCTTTGCACAACAGCTACCAAGGAAATTTGGATGAACAAATAAAAAATGACCTTGTAGAGATGTTGAATCTTTACTACTGACTTTATAATCACTCTTTCTCCCTATTTGGTTCTCTAAATGGCTTCCTTAAGGCCCCAATACACGGGCCGATACATGAGCTACTGGTTGGAAATCACTGCTTTATTTGGATTTTTTTTTTACCCAATTGTGGTTTTCACCCAAAAAAATGTTCCTTCCGATCAACCCAGCCAGCACTGCACTTAACTCATTAAGAGACAGATCTACAGTGAGTCTTGAGTTGATGGCTGCTTTGAAGAAGACATACCTTGAAGATAGGACTTCCCATTACTTCCCCAGCATGACCTAAGGCAAGTTTTGGGCCTCTTTGCACAACAGCTACCAAGGAAATTTGGATGAACAAATAAAAAATGACCTTGTAGAGATGTTGAATCTTTACTACAGAATTTATAATCACTTTCTCCCTATTTGGTTCTCTAAATGGCTTCCGTAAGGCCCAAATACACGGGACGATACTGCCGACAGACCGAGTCAGCAGCTTTTTGGCCCATGTGTTATGCCATCTGACGGGCGTCCCCGATTAATATCTGGCCAAAAGTCAGGCAGATCTCAATTGGGCAGGTTAAAAAATCCCGTCAGATTGAGGCCGCACTGTCCCGCGATCCGACCACCCGTTTGGCCTCCATTCTGATCTGATCGTTGGGCCCTAGGGCTCACAATCAGATCAGCCCAATATTGTCCACTTCAATGTGGGCATATCGGCTAGAGATCTCCTCGTTTGGAAACATCGCCAAAGAAGCGGATCTCTCTGTCTATGGCCACCTTTAGGCATACAGAAAATAAAACTGCTACAAAGTAAGAGTTAAGAACAAAACAGGAAACCCTGAGATCAGTAACCAATTCCTTATTTGACTGGATCTGTTAACGGGTGCTTACGTTGCCAACAAGCATTTTGTAGATGATGACTCCCAGGGACCACCTTCTACTGTTGGGGTAATTCTGAATATTTCAGGAGCCATTCAGGTTAAAGTTTCACAGTTGCTGCTGATTCTTTGCGTTGTACCAATGTCTTAAATACACACAAAAAATATTTAATTAACTGTAGATCGTTTACCCTTGGAATGCCTTTCTCCGTTGCTTGGCTACAAACTATTAAAGCCATCACAATTTTTAGAGCTTTTCATAAATATGTAATTTTAAACGTGCGACCCGTGAAACATAATTATTTACACACATATAATTGATTCCCATAAAGTTTTTATGCCCTGCAGCCCAAGTACCTATAAACCATGTTATGAATCTGCAGGAATTCCAGTCCTGGGACAGTGCAGGCAGGATCGAAACTGTAAAGAATTAAAAAGAAAAACTCATTTCTTTTGCGTTATTTGACAGGGGTCTTAATTTATATGGGCAACGCTAGCTTTTTCAGGTCATTAAAGTAGTTTGTAAAAAAAAAGAACACTTTACTGCTCTTCCCATACATTTTTGTTTTACAGCAACTTATTAGATAATTTATTAATAGTGCTAAAATAGCTATAACATAGTTATATATATATATATTCCTCCCAGCCTAGTGGGATTTAAGCACCCATCCATCTCCTACCTATCAATTACCAACACTAATGTTACTTTATAGTACTTTATAAATTTTTGCAGGTTTATTATGATGAATCAGTTATAAGAATATCACGCATGTGGTCTCTAAAATATCAATATAACCTACATTGTTGTCTGCAGTGATATGCCCAGATGGGATGCCAAGGCTCATTATTCTACATCATCCACTGTTTGGAGTGAAAAGAGGAAAATAAAGATAAAAGGAAAACGATTTTGTTATATTTTCACAAGCAGGAGTATATGTTGTTCTTAGAGAACACTGGGAATAAAACCATCACAACAGACCATCACAAAAACCATCACAATCCTCATAATATTGCTCAATATAATGTCCCTTTATAGTCACATAAGCACTTGTGTGGCGCCACCTCACCCTATCATATATTGGCGGGATTCAGGGACAGGTCTCAATGATATATAATTATCCTGTGAGGATGGAATGAAGTTGAACCACAACCCTACATATGTCCAAAAACATTGACAAGACCCCCTAGTGAGACACCTAAAACATTCAGCTCACAATTTAGTTTGACATCTTTAATAGTCGTCTGGTTTCTAGAAGGAAGGAAACACGAATGAAATGTTCGGTACCTCCTGGCTGCTCTCTCCACACTGTTCGCTCCTCCCCCTTCACTTGATTTATCATAGGTCGAGGTGAATTTTCAAATTAAAAAAAAATAGAATTTTGAGCTATTTTTCTGTATCTCTACTATGGAATAGTCCAAATTTTATTTGAATTTAAAAATGATTCAAAAATTAAAATATCGAAAATTTATCATGTAGGGGCAGATTTATCAAAGGTCGAGGTGAATTTTCGAATTAAAAAAAATTCGAGTTTTGAGCTATTTTTGTGTACCTTGACTAGGAAATAGTCCAAATTTGATTTGAATTTGAAATAAATTTGAAAATTCAAATATCAAAATTTATCATGCACTGTGTCGACATCCACCATTCGCCATCTAAAACCTGGTGAATTGCTGTTTTAGCCTATGGGGGACCTCGTAGAGCCTATTTGGAATCAATTGGTGGACTTTGAAAAATATAAGTTTTTTGTTTTTGGAAAAACTTTGAATTGAATTCAGTCGAATGCGCTATTCCTTGGATTCGTACGATTCGAATTCAGCTGAATACGGACCTATTTGATCGAAAATGGACCTATTTGATCAAAAAAAATTTAACCTAATTTCGGATGGTCTTTTTGAATTCGAATTTCGAAGTTTTTTCAATTCGATATTCGACCCTTGATAAATATGCCCCTTTTATCAAGGGTCGAATTTGAAAAGCTTAGAGGCATATTTATCAAGGGTCGAATTTCGAATTGAAAAAGCTTTGAAATTCGAATTCAAAAAGACCAACCGAAATTAGGTTAAATTTTTTTTTGATCAAATAGGTCAGTTTTCAATCGAATAGGTTCGTATGCAGCTGAATTCAAATACGAATCCAAGGAATAGCGCATTCGATTGAATTCAATTCAAAGTTTTTCCTAAAAAAAACTTTGATCGAATAGATCCTTAAAAAAACTTTGATTTTTCAAAGTCCACTAATTGACTCCAAATAAGTTCTAGGAGGTCGCCCATAGGCTAAAATAGCAATTCAGCAGGTTTTAGATGGCAAATGGTTGAAGCTGAATTTTTAAAGAGACAGTACATGATAAATTTTGAAATTCTATTTTTTCAATTGAATTTGGAATATTCCTTAGTACACAAAAAAAGCTCGAAATTCGAATCTTTTTCATTTGAAAATTCACCTCGACCTCTGATAAATCTGCCCCTAAGCCCTTAAACCCTCAAACCCTCAAATTTTTCGAGATTTATTATGCTCCAAATTCCAATCCGAAAATTCCCCAGCAAAAACCTGTCAAAGTCATGTCAATATCAGATGTCCCCCTTTGCCTGGAAGATATTTTTTGCCTTCATGCTGTTTGAGGGTTTCAGAATGTTTGGCACTGGTTATTGTCCTTTTTTGGCAAAGTTTTTTTTAAGCAAAAATTCAAAAAAGTTGCATGGTTCAAATAGTCGCATGATTTTTCTTGAGACTTTTCTTGATACTTATCGGACAATTCCTAGCAAAAAACAATCTGACAACTTCTAATGGAATAAAAATGGTCCAATTAGATCAGCTCAGCACCCATTGAATTCTATAGCACCTACTAGGGAAAGTACCTACCTAGTAGTAGAAGTAGAATTAAGAAGTAGTAGAATTAAGAAGTAGTAGAATTAAGAAGCAGTAGATGTAGAATTAAGAAGTAGTAGAATTAAAGGAGAAGGAAACCATCTGGGCGCAAAACCTCCCCCCTCCCCTGTGTTGCCCCCCCTCCCTCCACCCCCCTGGGCAAATGCCCCTAACTTGTTACTCACCCCTCTGCACAGGTCCTGTCCACAGAGTTCACAGTCGCCATCTTCTCCCACGCGCGTCTTCTTCTGGTGCATGCGCAGTAGGAACAGTTACTGGTACTGCTCTACTGCGCATGCGCCGAATGACACAAAGTGAAATCAGAAAACTTTGTGACATTCGGCGCATACGCAGTTGAGCCGTATCGGTAACTGTTCCTACTGCGCATGCGCCAGAAGATACCGGTCAAAGCAGGAAGAAGACGCGCGTGGGAGAAGATGGTGACTGTGAACTCCGTGGACAGGACCTGCGCAGAGGGGTGAGTAACAAGTTAGGGGCATTTGCCCAGGGGGACAGGTAGGCCAGGGGGGAGGAGGGAGGGGGGCAACACAAGGGAGAGGGAGGGGTTTTGCGCCCAGGGGGTTTCCTTCTACTTTAAGAAGTAGCAGAAGTAGAATTAAGAAGTAGTAGAATTAAGAAGTAGTAGAAGTAGAATTAAGAAGTAGTAGAATTAAGAAGTAGTAGAAGTAGAATTAAGAAGTAGTAGAAGTAGAATTAAGAAGTAGTAGAATTAAGAAGTAGTAGAAGTAGAATTAATAAGTAGTAGAATTAAGAAGTAGTAGAAGTAGAATTAAGAAGTAGTAGAAGTAGAATTAAGAAGTAGTAGAAGTAGAATTAAGAAGTAGTAGAATTAAGAAGTAGTAGAAGTAGAATTAAGAAGTAGTAGAAGTAGAATTAAGAAGTAGTAGAAGTAGAATTAAGAAGTAGCCGAAGTAGAATTAAGAAGAAGTAGAATTAAGAAGTAGTAGAAGTAGAATTAAGAAGTAGTAGAATTAAGAAGTAGTAGAAGTAGAATTAAGAAGTAGTAGAAGTAGAATTAAGAAGTAGCCGAAGTAGAATTAAGAAGAAGTAGAATTAAGAAGTAGTAGAAGTAGAATTAAGAAGTAGTAGAAGTAGAATTAAGAAGTAGTAGAAGTAGAATTAAGAAGTTGTAGAGTGTACTGTTCCATGCATGCCTGTATACTAACTGAATCTTTTTGTTGACAGTTTGAAGTCTGAACAATAGGAATTAAATCAACAATTTGTCGCCCAAGTGTTCCTCAATAGAATGACAGTTCCTGTGCACTAATTAAAATAGAACAATACCAAAGTGTTGCCTCTCAAAGCCTAGGGTTGCGTAGTTACACAATTAATAATGTTCAAGAGAGAAAAGTCCAAGAGAGTTCACCCCAAGTCAACCGACTAATGATTCCGAGAAAAAGAATCAAACAGTAACTCTCTTGGCTTGATTTCCACTCTGGTTTAATGACATTGGTAAAGAAAACATAAAATTCAGGTTTTATCTTCACTTTATCCTAAAAACTGCAAATTGTATTGCGAATAGGGATGGGCGAATTTGACCCGTTTCGCTTCGCCAAAAATTCGCCGCCGGCGAAATGTCGCAGACGCCCATTATAGTCTATGGGCGTCAAAAAAATTTTGTCGCGTGGCGAAACTGTTTTGACGCGCGTCTTTTGTTTTTGACGCACGCCGCCATACAAGTCTATGGGCGTCATTTTTTCGGCGAAACGAGGCGAAAAATTTCGCCCATCCCTAATTGCGAATGATTATCCTTAGGTGTAGCAGTACAGCTGTCAAAGGTTAAGCAAATAGATTACCCTAGAGATGGAGCAGACGTTTCACAGGCATTAATTCAATAGAAAAAAAGCTTTAAATGAACATGTAGTTCAGCAAGGTTTAAAGGAATAGTAACACCAAAAAATGAAAGCGTTTAGATCAATTAATATATAATGTACTGTTGTCCTGTACTGGTAAAATTTCTGTGTTTGGTTCAGAAATTTTACTTTATATAAACAAGCTGCTGTGTAGCCATGGGGGCAGCCATTCAAAGTTGAAAAAAGGCGAAAAGACACAACAGCTTGTTTGTATAAACTATAGTAGTACTGTTATCTACTGTGTATCCTGTGCTTGAATGGCTGTCCCCATGGCTACACAGCAGCTTGTTTATATAAACTATAGTAGTACTTATCTGTTATCTACTGTGTATCCTGTGCTTGAATGGCTGCCCCCATGGCTACACAGCAGCTTGTTTATATAAACTATAGTAGTACTTATCTGTTGGTGGCAGGGGCCTATAGAATATCAAAATAATACATTGGTGGCCAGGGGATTAAATTCAGTAGAATTGAACTCAAGGCTTCAGGACTTCAACTTCGCCTCCTTTTGTGACTTCAGGCACCAATTCGCTAGCAGAATGGACCATCACTAGTATTCATTCGTACTCTATCGCCAGACGACTTTTCGCTCTGGAGAATGATCGTTACTCTGCAAATTCACTAAAGTGCGGATTTTACTGAACGTTACCTCTTCCGCGTGACTTTGCAACCTCAGACCAGACGAAGTGCTATAAAGTAGCGAGATCTTCCTCAATCTTCTGTCACTTACATCATATCCTGTCTGCAGAAAATGCATTAAAGTTCCAAAAACACTGGCGACTTTTGCTTTTTTGAAGCGGGATTGGCTACATAAGTCCTAACTAAACTTTTTTTGGGTAACCGGTTTTCTCCAGACATTTCATAACATATGGAACATTCACTTTACAGTGGGCTCATGTGTAGGGCGTTATATTAACTCTCTTGTCTTTATTAAGGTTCCCTGGACACTTGTAATAAAAAATTACATTTGCACCAACATTTATAATAAAGACGTCCATACAACTTTAAATTACCCGTCGTATGCTAATCTAAGCGCAAGATCCGGAGTGAATTTTCGCTAGTAAATCTTCGCTAAGAAATGCTCGTGCTGCCAAAGTAACGCTAGCGAAAAGACGTCAGTGTTCGGCGCCCAGGGCGCAAGTTCGCCTATTAGTGAATTAGCGTAGTGGTAGAGAATTTGCGCCTGGTGAAGAGGTGCGATGTGTGTCGGTAGTTGGCGACAATTCGCCCTTTAGTAAATCTGCCCCAAAGTGCGGAGTGCACCACAAACCCATATGTTTATGTCTGAAACCCTCAAAATTCTTATAGGAAGCAGCAAATCTTGTTGAATCCTCCTGCAACTGAAAGACTTATCCATTGGTTTTGCTATTTGGGAGAGACTTTCAACCCCAAACGTATCTGCTGTGATTATATCATTTATTATTTCCTACAGGAAAGGTCATTATGCCCAAGTGTACTCAAATACCCCAGCTCTTGTACAATGAGAAGACTTAGTCAGGCATCGATCCAGGTCCAGTCAAGGTAAGTCACTAGGTCTAGAACTCATAGGAACCAATGAGCAGGAAATATAACTGGACCTCATGTGACTGGTTGGTTGACTGGACTTGGGGACTTGGATCCGAAGTTGTGCCAGCGACAGCGTTGTCACTCCGCACTTCGCCAAGCGTAGTTTCGCCAGCGCTACGCAAATTCACTAAATTGCGAAGTTGCGTTCAGGAAGGCGAACGATATCGAAGTTGAGCTAGCGTTAATTCGTCAAGCAAATTGAAGTTACGCTAGTGATGCCTAATTTGCATACGGCGCCAAGTTAAAGTACAATGGACGTATATGTAGCAGCAAATCATTACACTACACAAGCCTGGGAAAGCTTCATAAAATAAAATATAGGGATGCACCGAATCCAGGATTCGGTTCGGGATTCGGCCTTTTTCAGCAGGATTCGGATTCGGCCGAATCCTTCTGCCCGGCCGAACCGAATCCTAATTTGCATATGCAAATTAGGGGCAGGGAGGGAAATTGCGTGACTTTTTGTCAGAAAACAAGGAAGTAAAAAATGTTTTCCCCTTCCCACCCCTAATTTGCATATGCAAATTAGGGTTCGGATTCAGTTCGGCATTCGGCCGAATCCTTTGTGAAGGATTCGGGGGTTCGGCCGAATCCAAAAAAGTAGATTCGAGTTGTTATTTTGCCGTATACATGTGCCCACTGTATAGTTTAGGTGCCATATGTTAGGAAATGTAGGGGGGAAAGAGGGTACCCCAAAAAAAATTTTACGATCTTTTTCAGCCTTATCACCCTTAAAAAAGGAAAAGACGCCAGCGTTTTTTGGGACTTACAAAAAATTTCAACTTATTTTGAATCAATCCCTATCTACTCTATTGCACTTCGCCTGCTCTGAGGTGGAGAAGGCAAGTCTGACGCAAGAGGTAACGCTCAGTAAAATGCGCAAGTTAGTGAATTAGTGTAGTTACGTCCCGTTCGCCATAGCGCAACTTCGCCCGGTGTAAGGGTGCAAAGTTGCGCTAGAGTAGGTCCACTTCGCTAGCGGATTTATACCAGCGCCCGTTAGTAAATCGGCGAAGTAACGAAATGACGTCACACTGGCGAATTTGAGCTAGCGTTAGCCGTTTCGCGCTTTAGTGAATTTGCCCCATAATGTTGGTGCAAAGGTCTCTTGAGCACCTGAGGGTCAAACATTTAGAAAATGTTCTCCTTTGTAGAGATCAGCTTGGTCCGTCTATGACGTAGATCGGTTCCTTTCCCTTAATTTGCTTCCCGTTAGAGCTTCTGGTTATTTGTAGAACAGCTGAATCTAATGAGCTCCTCCGCGTGATCATAAAAGGGATTTTATGGTTTCTCAGCCTTTCCCTCTCCTCTGAAGCAATATTCTCAGAAGACCCTCTGCACCTCTAGTTTTCCATTCACTTTGGCGCGCAAAAAAGAGCTGACGCTCGGCAGGAGCGAATGTGACAGTATAAATTGGGCTTTTTGCCTTGCAGACAAAGCTCGTCTACATTTGCTTTCTTGAACTACTTCACCCCGTCACTTATACCGGCCTCTCATTAGAGGGAAGATGTGTCTGACAGTCTTCCTGGGGTAAAGTGCTCCACGTTCAGCACATTGTGAGACTCGTTACTGATCAGTAGAGGAAAAGGCTCAGGGGAGATGAAGCCACTGCAATTGTGCCTGGAAAGTTGAGGCGGAAACTGTATTCTTTCACCTCCTTATACTAATGGCACTGGCTTATAAGTTTCAGTTGCAATAGATACAACGCCCCTCCCCACCCCAAAAAATAAAGAATTTCATATTGATGAATTACTGCTGGTACCATAAAATTATAATAATATAATACTAAACCAAGAACTCTTTACACAACTGAACCTGTAAGACGCAATGTCTATTCTTTGCTCATTAAAAACACTAAATTCGAGGAAGAAACATCTCAGTATCTGAAATAAAAACCTGGCTGTTAAAATAAAGCTTGAACCATAGCAGGGCTATGTGAAGATAATGGCAGTCCCAATTCCAAGATCCATTAGTAATATAATTACATTAGTGAGCAGAGAGTCATCTGATGTTTCTCTGGTCAGTACGGATGCACCAAATCCACTATTTTGGATTTGGCCGACCCCCGAATCCTTTGTGAAACATTCAGCCGAATTCCGAACCCTAATTTGCATATGCAAATTAGGGGTGGGAAGGGGAATAAAATTTGACTTCCTTGTTTTGTGACAAAAAGTCACATGATTTCCCTCCCCACCCCTAATTTGCATATGCAAATTAGGATTCAGATTCGGTTCGGCCGGGCAGAAGGATTCGGCCGAATCCGAATCCTGCTGAGAAACGCCTAATCCTGGCCGAATCCCAAACCGAATCCTGGATACGGTGCATCCCTAGTTCTAAGCAGAGCAACATCACTAGACGTTCCTCTTCTCACCGACGTAATTTTCTAGCGACTGTGGCCATACAGCAGGTGGCGCTGACGTTTCAAGTTTATTATACATTACAAGTATAGGACTTGTTATCCAGAATGCTCGGGAACTGGGGCTTTCCGGATAAGGGGTCTTTCCATAACTTGGATCTTCTACTAGAAAATCATATAAACATTAAATAAACCCAAATAGGCTGGTTTTGCTTCCAATAAGGATTAATTATATCTTAGTTGGGATCAAGTACAAGCCACTGTTTTATTATTACACAGAAAAAGGAAATCAATATTTAAAAATTTGGATTATTCGGATAAAATGGAATCTATGAGAGACAGCATTTCTGTGATTTGGAGCTTTCTGGATAACAGGTTTCCCGGATAACGGAATTTATATGGGATATACAGTATATTGGAGATATATATACACATATACAGACTGGACCCTTTTTAGAGGAACCATAAAAAAAACATGTACTTTATAAAGGGGCACTATAGGGATCATCTGACCTCTCCCTGAGTATTGGATGAACCATTTATAATAATTCGCTTGGCTGGAATTTCTAAAGGAGGAGCAGAACATAAGAAAGATAAGGTGACAAAGGCACAATGGGCTAAATGTATTTGTTACAGTGACAGCAGTGCAGCGGTTGCATTTTCTCCCAGAATCAGCTTTGCCGGCAGATACAATAGATACATTCAAGAAAGGTGCTGGAAACCTTTCAGCATTTAGGATCGAGTTGGTATTTGGGAGCCAGGAAGGGTATTCCTTCTTCCATTCTGGGGTTGTCACCTTTTCCTAAAATTTTTACCAGCTGGTGGAGGGCGGGAACAAAAGAGGGCGGGTTGTGATGTAAAAGGGGGGTGGGGCTGCGTCACGAAGATCGTCAGGAGGAGCACAAAAGTTAAGTAACCAGGGGATTGGGGACGGGCCAAGGGGTCTTGTTAAGGGTATTACAAATTTACCGGCCCCGGCCTTGGCAGTTGTTTTACTGGTTAGGCTGGAAAAATACCTGCCGGGTGGCCACCCTAGTTGCAGGATGTGTGAACGGGCCCAACCTTAGGTAAACCATCCGGGCAAATTCAACCAATAACCAAGTGAGAATACATATATGTGTATGCATAAAGACTTTACTTTTCCTTTAAAGGAGAACTAAACCCTGAAAATGAATAACGGTAAAAATGCCATATTTTATTTACTGAACTTATTGCACGAGGCTAAAGTGTCAGCTTGTCAATAGCAGCAATGATCCAGGACTTCAAACTTGTCACAGGGGGTCACCATCTTGGAAAGTGTCTGTGACACTCACATGCTCAGTGGGCTCTGATTGGCTGTTGAGAAGCTAAGCTTAGGGCTCGTCACTAATTATCCAGCAGAAAATGAGCTTCCCTGGCTGGAATATAAGCTGATGCTACAGGTTTGCTGATTATTCAATTCTGATGCTAATTGCACTGGTTTCTGGGCTGCCATGTAGTAATTATGTGTATTAATTACTAATCAGCCTTATATTGTGACATTTCTATTCTATGTGTACTGTATATTGTGAGTGGGTCCCTAAGCTCAGTAAGTGACAGCAGCACAGCATGTGCAGTGAATCAGCAGAAAAGAAGATGGGGAGCTACTGGGGCATCTTTGGAGACACAGATCTTTACTGCTAAAGGGCTGTGGTTGCCTTGGGCTGGTACAGAAGCTCAAAACATAATGTACAACATTTCTAGCTACTTCTTTAGTTAGGCTTTAGTTCTCCTTTAAGACAGAGCATTTTCAGGCACATTACTGAGATCAGACAAGGCTCAGTCATATATTGTTCCTATTGACTCCTGTCAGGCCACACACACACGCAGCGGCATCTTCTACACTCACTGGGGACCCACTGCCAATCAGCCTGGGAAAAACCAATCTATTAATCAAGAGCGACACATGGAAAACAGACTCCCAATACAGGATTTATTATAAACTATGAAGAAGAACAACATCCCCATCTATAACAAGAATTAGTTTATGTGATATCAGGGTGACAGCATGGGGGGGGGGTTCATTGCTACCAAGCTTTTTATTGTTCTGTGTATTTTAATGTAATATAAAATAACTAATTACTGACTGGCCCCTAGAACTCATTAGGATCATGTGACTGATGATATTTTACAACGCGGTAGTTATTTGAACAAATATTCCATCATAGGACAAAAGACCCTGGTTGGAGTCCCTATCAAATATATATGCAAATTTTGCTACAGGCCAATGGTAGCAACTGTCTGTTTTTTCACCTGGACAGCCCGGTTTTTGGGAGGCCTGTCCGGGTGAAAACTCCTCCCCCTGATGTCACCAGGCCCGCCCCCTGCCCGGTCTCACTGCCAGCAAAGGGTGGTAACTCTATACAGGCCTATAGCCTAACCTAATCTTTCCCTACTGTCAATATTGTACTTCACTGTAAATATCTTGCTCTACTCTCACTCAACTGTTACCATCTTGCCCAACTGTCACCTTCTGACCCTACTGTTATCTTATTGCCCTACTGTCTCCATCTTATCCTGCTATAACTGTGTTTGTCAGACAGGGCCGGGTCGCACCGCACGGGCGCCCTAGGCAAGCCGGGCCGACGCGCCAATTCGTGCATGCACAGGAGCGCAGACAGAAGAAAAGGCCAGAGAGAGTCGGGCAGAGATGGGATCGGACTGGGGGTAGGCGACATAGGAGGTGTGTGCCTGGCGCCCCCCAGGTTTGCACCTACTCTGCCTACCCCTTTGCCGGCCCTGTTGTCAAGTCTGACCACAGGTGAATGACTGGCAGGTTGGAGCCCATGTGCTGTGTAACCTGGTGGATACATATCCATACCTATCTTAGGGAAGATTTGAGAAAGATTTCTAATTTTATTCCTAAGCAGAAGAACATCGGAGCAGCCTCTTTCTTTCTCCTGACAACTTCCTTGACTACTTGGTGGTCAGACTGGTGGGAAACTGACCAGCAGGTGGCACTGTTGGAACAAAATTCATTCATATTAACAGTAAATGTATCCTTTAATACAGGGGTGTCCAAACTTTTTGCAACGAGGGCCAGATTTGGTTAGGTGAAAATGTGTGGGGGCCAATCATTTAGCCCGACATTCTTTGAACCATTAACACCATTTAACTCATTTAAATAAGCGGTAATATTTGGCCACATTAGTGAAATGATCTGCCACTTGGTCTATACTGCTGCCTGTGTGCTGAAGGTGTTGGCAATAGACATGTACTGGCACATAGTGACTTGCATACTTCCTTAGCGCTGAAGGTGCAATAGAAGTAGTGACGTGTCAGTACAGTAAAGTAAAGAAGTATGTGAGAGCGGCGCATCATTTCACTAATGTGCCCAAATATTACTGCTACATCTACGTGTTTCCTGATCGAACTATGCTGGCGGGCCACATTATTATTAATTTCATGATGGAGGCTGAGGGCCAGTGTAAATTTGACAAAGGGCCGCAATTGGCCCGCGGGCCGCACTTTGGACATGCCTGCTTTAATATCTTGGAATTAAAATAATTAATGGATGTAAATTACAAAAGTGCTTAGAATAGCCCCCTCATCAATTTTATATTCAGTTATTTTAAAGGTTAACTTATCCTTTAAAGGGGTGATTCACCTGTAAGTATGTGATAGAATAGCTCATTCTGAGTAACTTTTCAAGTAGCCTTCATTTTATCTTTCTTTATTATTTTTTAATTATTTCTCTTCTTCTTCTGACCCAGCTTTCAAATTGGGTCACTGACCCCTATCTAAACAACAAACACTCTGTAAGGCTACAAATGTATTGTAATTGCTACTTTTTGTTACTCATATTTCTATTCAGTCCTCTGCTATTCATATTCCAGTCTCTTATTCAAATCGGTACATGGCTGCTGGGGGGATTTGGACCCAGCGACCAAATTGCTGAAATTGAAGTGAAGAGCTGCTGAATATAAAGTTAAATGACCACAAATAATAAAACAAATCCAAGCCAATTGCAAATAGTCTCAGAATATCACTCTTTACATCATACTAATAGTTAATTTAAAGCTGAACTACTCCTTTAAGACAGTGCTGTGTGTTGGTAAGGGAGTGGGAAGTATTAAGATTCATTCATAGAAAAGTTATAGTCAGGGGAGTAACTAAAGAGGAAGCAGACCCTACGGCTGCAAGGGGAACCCAGGAGGTATAGGGGTTCCATATTGGTAAAACAAGGACAACCTGTGGATATTAAAGAGATGATTGACTATACAGTAAGCAGACTCACTACTGGAGATGTTTTTGTGCCTGACAGTGAAATATGAGTTCTATATATAAGAAGGTGCCGTGCAGGCGCAGACAGGATCATTTAGACTCTGACAAAGGAATGTTGAGATGTGGGAGCTGTATCATTAGGGTTAAGCAATCAATAGCTCGTGTATCAGCTCATGTATCAGGCTCATAATTAGTATGTGGAACCCGTCGCTGAGTGTTTCTAGTTAGCGCTAAAGCCACTGATCAGATAACTAACAAGGACTTCCTAAATGTCAGCACCGCTCACACCGGCTTTTATTCCCTTCCATTTCCTGCAGTGTCGTAAAGGAGACTTTTGTTTAGAATATGGAAGCAGACAGGCACTCAAACGGATCCACAGGACCAACGGAATTCAGTTAAAAAATTATTTTATTTGTAGAAAAGTTAAAAATATCTGCATCTCCATCTACACTACGCGTTTCGCACCCCTAAGGGCACTTAATCATGGGCCTTAATCATGGACTTTTGTTTCACCTCATTGATGGACAAGGGGGGCTGCGGGGATGGCATTTTTTTTTTTACGTTACAAGGTTTTCCCGCAGGTCGGGCACGTTCAGGCCGACCTCGCACCCCACTTTCCGGCAACCTTACAAATGGCGTCTTCCAACTTCCTGGTTAAACTTTTATAGACACGCACCTACTCGCCCGCCCCTTTTGTGACATCATCAGCAGGGTGGGGCGGCGCGGTTCTATAAAAGGAACCCGGAAGTCGGGTTCAGATGGGCGCGGGTGGAGGAAGGGCGGGTGGCGGAGGGAGGGAGGGAGGGAGGGTGGGCGGGCGGGTGGCGGAGGGAGGGCGGGCGGGTATCAGGGAAAAACCTGACCCGCACATCACTAGTAACTGTAGTTTAGCTACAGCTGGAAGAAACCTAGTAAACTACTGGTATCACTGCCCTCAATCAGGGCAACGAAACGACACCATACAAATTACAAAGCACAAGAACTGACATTCAGCACATGCGGGAGAATTTTCTAGATGACATTTTGGCAGCTGCTATAATAATTTTGGCACACCAGCGAGAAATTCTGATCTCAATAAATTCTGCCAGGGACATAGCCTGGTCACAGTATAACGTACCGTCTCTTTAAATAGACATCAATATCCGAAGACTATAATTCACCCTTACTAGAAAATCCGAAAGGAACAAATTAAATCAGATCCCTTTGAACAGGAAATATTTTTTATGATAATCTATTAGAGATGAAGTGTTATTAAGAGGCGTATTTATCATTTTTAGGGGGGGGGGATTTGTATCATTGTAGCACAGGGTAAAGCAGAAAATGCAGCTGCATAAGGGATGGAGGAGTTCATGGTGCTCTATGGGGACACAGCGACACCTAGTGGTCACATCCTGCAACAACCTGAGGAAAGAATACAAGGTTGTGTTGAATGTAGAATTTCTAAAATAATGAATATCCTCATATGACCTGTCGTCCGCCAGTTCTGAATGGTTTTCTCTGCAGCATGTGTAAAACTCATCATCACTCCGTGACTAGTTCTGTACAAGTAATTATGTCCGGTATCATTGCAGGGAGACGCCGGTATTTAATCAACGTCATTTAAGTGGGATAAATGAAAATGTGGCTAAGGAAAGTATTTTAAAATGTAGGCAGCCTTCAGCTGTTATGGGAGTTGGGGGTTACAGGATGATATGTCCTTTATACTCTTTTTAAAACTGCTAATATTTTACAAACTCTTAAAATGAATGTAATGAAGTGCTCAGAGCAGCACCCTAAGGAAATCAAAGGGGTTTTTCACCTTTAAATTAACTTTTAGAATGATGTAGAGAGGGATATTTTGAGGCAATTGGTTTTCATTTTTCATTATTTGTGGCTTTTGAGTGAGTTATCTTTTTATTCAGCAACGTAACGGTTTGCAATCTGGTTGCTAGGGCCCAAAGTGCCCTAGCAACCATGCAGTGATTTGAATAAGGGACTGCAATATGAATTGGAGAAACTGGAATAGAAAGATGAGTAATAAAAAGTAGCAATAACAGTACATTTGTAGCCTTATAAAGCTTTTTTTTCTAGATGGGGTCAGTGACCTCCCATTTGAAAGCTGGAAAAATAGTCAGAAGGAGAAGGCAAAAAATTCAAAAACTATTAAACAAAAACAATGAAGGTAAGTTAAACTCATCCCAAGCAATAAACCTCCCAGCACAAAATATTAGTATTATATAGAGTTAAAGTGATTATGAATGCCATTATACAGGACAACGCCTCAATGTGATTTCTTATCATAAAGTTAAAATAATCTCCCTATTACAGATGTCAGACTTACAGGTCCGTAATCACCAAACTGAGACTGTAATGCAATTAGCAGGGTCTAGGCTATCTGCAATGGCTTCAGAAATACCTTTCTCGCTGTCAGATCCATGTATATTTAGCTGTGAAACTGTCATCCTAATCTACGTGTTGAAGTCATGACCCTAAGTTGCGAAAGTCCATTGTGTCTCAGGTTTATGTTTGTCATTTTATAACATACAATAACTGAGACACTATTACCCGAGTGTTCTATTCAGGCCTTGAACTGGTTTAAACCCAGCAGAAGTGCATTCCCTTATCTGCTTGGCACATCTACTAGACAAATAAACAGAACAAGAATAGCTTTGCTTTTAATTCACATTTTAAATCCGTCACACACATACAGGAGAATTTATACAAGAGGGATCATTTTATTCCTGATTAAAACCCACCCAGAAAATAGCTCTGCAGTGACCCTAATGAAAAGAAAGTTCTCTTTATTGAGTTTATAAGGGGGTTGGTGGGTGGATCCAAGGCTGAAGCTATGGTCCTGTTGGGAAAGGTCCAAAAGAAACCTGCATATCGAGATTTTATCAATAGTCATTTGGTCCCCACATATTTAAAAAAACTCTGTCAAGCTCGTTTTTGGTGGATTTTCAGTTAGCTAGCCGTCCAGACTCAACGATATGCACCGAATTTGCCCTTGGCCCAACCCCCGCAAGTCAAACAAATACATAATCATTTTATCAGCTCCATAAATGTCAGGCCAAAAACGAATTATTAGTGAGGATGTCTTCATGGATAATCAGAACCATATTAAATGCCAAACACAGCTAGAGCAGCATAAAGATCTCCACCATTGGATTCTAGAGCAGTGGAAACAAGTCCTCTGGGGTGATCAATCCACCTTCTGACAGTCTGGAGCAAGAGTCTGGGTTGGGCAGATGACAGGACAACACTAGCTGCCCCAATGTCATGATCCATATTGGAAAGTTTGGTGGAGAAATAAAGGTCAGAGACTGTTTTTCATGGTTTGAGCCAGGTTACGGTGAAAGCCTACCTTATTATTACAGAATATCTTTGGCAATGTCGTGCTTTAAACTTTGTGACAACAGTTTGGAGAATTTCTTTTCCTGTGTATACAAAATTATGCCCCCTTGTACAATGCCTGGTCCGTACAGAATGGGTTGAGAAGATAGAAGTCAACAAACTTGAGTGGTCTGTGCAGAGCCCTGACCTCAACTAAATGGAACACCTTTGGGATGAACTGGAAGCCAACTGTGATCCCCAATATCAATGCTAGGGTTGCCACCTTTTCTCAATGTTTTTACTGGCCGGTGGGGGCGGGAACAAAAGGGGCATTATGTGATGCAAAAAGGGGGCGGAGCCACATCACGAGATGCCCAGCAGGCTGAAAAAAGGTAAGTTCTAAGTGAATTGGGGGTCATGGGCTTTTGTTAGGGGTATAACAAATTTAACAGCAACTACATTGCCAGTAAATTTGTAATACCAGCCCCAAACTTGGCAGGTCTTTTACCGCCTAGGCCGGGAAAATACCGGCCGTGTGGCAACCCATAATCGGTGCCCAAACTCACTAACGCACTTGTAGCTGAATGGAAGCAAATCCCACCAACAATGTGCCAATGTCTAGTGGGAATCTACCCAGAAGAGTGGAAGCGGTTATATGATCAAAGGCAGGAGCAGTTTCATATTAATTCCATTGGTTTTGGAATGAGATGTTGGACAGATAGGTCGCTGGATACTTTTGACAACAAAATGTACAATAATTGTGACCTTGTTGAGGATGGAGCTTGTGTTCTATGACTCAAAAATACCAGAAAATGAGATCCCAGTTGAAATTTCCAGCAAGAAACAGGTCTTTCCAACTCTTAAATTCTCTTGTTTCTGACTGTGCCATTTTTAATGAACTTATTTAGAAAAGAGAGGATTGCTATATCGCATTCATTAGCATTCAATTCAGTTGCTCTATTTGCTCTCCTTCAGCAAATGTTGAGTTTTGTAGCACCTTAATCTGCTGTAGGCAATACCCATGCAGAAATCTCAGCAGTCAGCCACAAAGTGACTTTTTAGCCAAAACACTATTAAATATTGATTTAGAGAATCCTTTAAACGGCACCTGTCATACTTATGGTTTTTCACAATGGCATCACCTATTGGATATCAATCCAAATTATGCACTAAATGGCAGTGTGTTGGGAGTTTCCTTAAATGAGAAGGATCTTGGGTTTTTTTGTAGATAACAAGTTGTCTAATTCTGGGCAGTGTCATTCTGTGGCTACTAAAGCAAATAAAGTTCTGTCTTGTATAAAAAAGGGCATTAACTCAAGGGATGAAAACATAATTATGCCTCTTTATAGGTCCCTGGTGAGGCCTCATCTGGAGTATGGGGGCAGTTTTGGACTCCAGTCCTTAAGAGGGATATAAATGAGCTGGAGAGAGTGCAGAGACTAAGTGCAACTAAACTGGTTAGAGGGAGGGAAGACTTAAATTATGAGAGTAGACTGTCACGGTTGGGGTTGTTTTCTCTGGAAAAAAAGGCGCTTGCGAGGGGACATGATTATACTTTACAAGTACATGAGAGGACATTATAGACAAATAGCAGGGGACCTTTTTACCCATAAAGTGGATCACCGTACCAGAGGCCTCCCCTTTAGACTAGAAGAAAAGAACTTTCATTTGAAGCAACGTAGGGGGTTCTTCACAGTCAGGACAGTGAGGTTGTGGAATGCACTGCCGGGTGATGTTGTGATGCTGATTCAGTTAATGACTATAAGAGGGACTTGGATGATTTTTTGGACAGACATAATACAAAGGCTATTGTGATACTAAACTCTATAGTTAGTATAGATATGGGTATATAGAATTTATGTGACAGTAGGGAGGGGTGTATGTATGGATGCTGGGTTTCATTAGGAGGGGTTGAACTTGGTGGACTTTGTCTTTTTTGAACCCGATTTAACTGTAACTTGCTGATCATATATGTCCATGAAAAGCAGACAGATTGTTACCAGTTAATCTTTCTTTAGGATTCTGTTGGATGAATCAGAAATTGAAGGAGAAACTTCATAAAAACTCCAAACAAAATCAAGGACCATGTTTATTTTATAGATTCTCTGACGGTACATTGTGTTGGAATTATAAATAGAAGAATCCAGGCTTTTCAAATACAAAAAAAAACCCCTTTAAACTCAATGTAGATATGCCAAATATACAGCTATTCTTTTTTGCCTAAATATCACGTACATTACAAAAGTTCATTCGTGTTCTGCTAAGATTCATACGAAAAAATAAACGATCCGCTAAAATATACACGGATATCGTATATGTACATATAGTGGCAATAAAGAAACTTCACCCGAAAAAAAATAAATCAAGAGATCACAAAATATTACACCAATATAAAGTACACAACGTACATTCTTTTATCAAGTACCACATATTTTAGTACTGCAATTTTATGAACAGTTTCGGAGGAAGATTCCGGTGCAGTTTCCATCTCTTTCATACAACTTCCAGTACATGTCCCAGAGTATTAAAGTGTCTGCGTGCACACGCAATTTCATCGTTTAGGTGCAAACATAAACCTTGAATCGTAAGATATTAAAGCCTGTTCTAGAGTAAACAATTAGAGGTTGTATATTTTTAAGCCAGGGAGTAATGCAAAATGCTAAGCTTGAATTTAATAAAGGGTAACTGTGCCCCTACTGCTGTATTAGTGACATTTATAGTAAACGGGCAACTAAAATGTAAATGTGCCAAGGTTTTCTAGTCATATGGAAAAAAATATATGGCGCTACAAAAGCAAGGGGGACTTACAACATATTGTAGGGTTGGGTCTACTCCTGGCATGGACAGAATCTCTGACCATCTATATACAAGAGAATTACTTTTTGATGTTTTCTGAAAATAACAAGTCCTTGAATTCTAATTACAACCTCTAGCTAGAGGTGTAGTACCACTACTATTTAGAGTCATACGGCTGCCATAAGTTTCCTGGAGGTCAATGGAAAAAAGATACGATGCTACAAAAATCAAGCAAGGGGGACTTACAACATATTGTAGGGTTGGCAAACTTTAAGGAAATAGTGAAGTCTGCGCTCAGCCTGATGGCGATATGAGAACGAATGCTTCAATCATCATGAACAGATGGACCGACATCCAAGGCATTTCAAGAAGAAGGAGGAGAGCACTCAAACGCAGCTCAACTGCTAGCGATTAATATTTATTGGACTGTGCCCAATACAGTCCAATAAATATTAATCACGAGCAGTTAAGCTGTTTTTGAGTGCTCTCCTTCTTCTTGAAATATCGTAGGTTTCGGTCTACTCCTGGCATGGACAGAATCTCTGACAATCTATATGCAAGAGAATTACTCTGATGTTCTCTGAAAACAACAAGTCCTTGAATCCTAATCACGACCTTGAGCTAGAGGTGTAGTACCACAACTATTTGGAGAAATAGAGGTATATTTATCAAAGAGTGGAGAAAGAGATGGCCACAGTCCTCTAGAGCGAAATTCCACCACTCTCCATTCAATCCATGGGATTTTTAAAAGAGTATTCATCAATGTGTGAAAGTTCATCCTTTGATAAATACACCTTTCAAAATCCCGTAGAAATGAATGGAGCATGGTGGAATTTCACTCTAGAGGACTGTGGCCATCTCAAACTTCACCCCATTTACCCCATAGTGTTAAACGGTTTTCAGGATACATTTCACAGCTCAGTTGAGTAGCCATAGGGGTAGATTTATCAAAGAGTGAAGTTAGAGATGGCCACGGTCCTCTAGAGTGAAATTCCGCCACTCATTCTATTCATTTCTATGGGATTTTGAAAGACGTTTTTATCAAAGGATGAACTTTCACCCATTGATAAATACTCTTTTAAAAATCCCATAGAAATTAATGGAGAGTGGTGTAATTTCACTCTAGAGGACCGTAGAGAGCTCTAACATCACTTTTTGATAAATATACCCCATAGAATAAGGAAGTCAACTACTTGCAAGCGTTTGATGAACTGGCAGGTACGGGGCTCTAGAAGAAGTTGTTTTGGCACAAGAGCAGAAGAACAAGTGGCTGGACCTGACCCTGGAAACATTTTGGCCAATGGTAGCAACACAAAAAAAATCCTTTTGGGGATCACTACATATATTCGGAATAATGTGCTTAAAGCATTTTTGTATACAGACTAGACCTTTTATTCTTTGTGCCACCGTTAAACATTGGTTATAGTTTGGGTAGTTCAAATGAAAATACTACCCACGTCTTCATTTTTATTTCCATCCCTTTTTGAAGTACTTATATTAGATACTAAAAAGGTATCGATTTGTTCTACTATGTACATTGGATTAGTCAATAATAACCAAATAATAATGTCTCTGAAGCTCATAGAAAGAAAGAAAAGAGTTATATCATTAGATGAAGTTTTTTGTGAACTACTTGTATCAAGTAAGAGATACGTGACACCATTTGGGTTCAGTTTTTGGTATATATAGACCAGAAGGCACTGAGAATAAGAAGGAAGCATTCCTTTGGACATTTTGGATAAAATTCTGATTATTGAGAAAGAAAAGAACACTATGGGCGGTGGCCTTTGTGGCATTTCCATTGGTAGTGGTCTAGAAAAACGTGATCAGCCTAGTTAATAGACTGGTTCTCGAGTGCTACTTTCAAAGGCAAGACCATGTATCATGGGGAGTAACTGCTTATGTTATACAGTGTGAATCAATGAAAAACCAAATGATAGTCACGTCATATCAAGGTGTGTTCGACCTTTCATTCTGTACAAGTCAGTATGTGGCCACATAGCAAAAGTTGTCCAACTTTTTTAAGCTTTATCAAGTACTTATGGCTCTGCAAAAATACTACAGCAATGAGCAGAGTAGGAGCAGCCATGGAATGAGCTTTGCTCCCCACACTTTTGTAACAGGTCCTTTGGTTACAAGACTGCTAGGAGATGTGAACAGATTATTACACCTTTTAATTGACCACCAAAATAAAAACTTTTTAAAAGGGAAATGCTATAAAAACAAGCTTTTAAAGCTCAATCTTTCGCAATTTAGTAGAATAAAAAAAATATATGTACCAATCTGTCTGTATGCGCAGGCTTTGTGACCACAGGTATCAATATCAGAGCTAACTGTCTGGCACTAAAAACCGACTCCGACACCTGCATGTAGAGAGAAATATTTCTGAGATTGAGGAGTACCTTTATCATTTTAGAAACAGAAAATAACCCTATATAGATCTTATTGAGAAAGTTATAATTTATTTCGTTATTGAGATTTAGTTATTGAGATGAAGTCTGTATTAAAGTATAAAGTATTGTTCAATTATGAGGCTTTACCGTATAATGTTTAGCTGCTCCAACACAATCTGCCATCTAAAAAAACATAGTACACTTCATTATTTTAGGCAATGACTTTGTATGCAACAAAGGTGCTGTAAATATAGCTGGTCATGTTTCTCCAATAACCAAGCCTATTGTCCCCCCATTGGAGGTCCTACCAGGTTTATCTGTCATTTGATTTTAAAGACACCTGAGTCATGGCACTGGCATGTACGAATATCATGCACATATTGGTTTAATGGCGGTCTATATATGTTACATCGCTTGTAGTTAATCAGCGCTGTTTTGGGGAGAAAGCAATATGCCCGACAAAAAGCTGGTGACAAAATGCAAGACTGGCCGCATACATTGCTGGTTTTAGAATTCCAGCAATAATGATGTGATCCCACTAAATGGGTGGCAGTTGGAATCTGGCAGAATAAAAAAAAAAAAAAATAATAAAACTGAATGAGTAAGACTCCCCATTTGCTTCACCAAGGCAGAAGTAAAAGTCTAATAGGCCAAAATGGCTTATTTTCAGTGAAGGCTGAATTTATGCCATTTATAATGAAGGATAGAACTCCTGTAGTAAAATCCAAACTAACATCACTTTGAGATCCAAATCCTACTAAACCTATCCCCTCCACTCTTCTCTATACAACAGCTCTTTTCAAACATGGCTGCAGTAAAACTAGAACAGTAGTGTAAAATACAAGCTAAAAAGATGATCAAAAACATAGAAATACACATTTTACACCTTATAAAATAAAACTGGTGCTCTCCTTACAAAGAGCATTTCCTTTGACCCATCATCAGGCCAAGAGGAGACCTAACAACAGGCCAAGAGAAGACCTATCAACAGGCCAAGACCATTTCAAAATCTTTTTTTGCCATCGCCATATCACCCCTTTATAAGCTTTTAGAAAGGTTCTCAACAGTAATTTCCCCAGACAAGAAGACGTGTTTTTAAGAAGAACCTCAAATGATAAAATAGTGGAAGAACATGCAAAAACCTCGGTACTAAGATATGTCTATGAAGGTTTTCATTCATCCAGGTTATGGTATATCTAATAAAAGTAAGAGTTCTAAGAGTAACATTATCATAAGGTTAGTCTTAAACAATGTGGAAGTCAACAAACATGTCAGATATAGTCAAAAAGCATATAGATATTTTGCTCTATAGTCAATGGTTTCCCGACCATACTGTATATTTTAGGCCAGGGGTGTCCAAACTTTTGGCTCGGACAGAGCACTGCTATAAAAGCCACACCTGCCAATGAACGGCATTGCCCCATATATTAGATGCCCCTATAGCATGCTCAATCTGGTGTTTTAGTCACCACTGAAATACTGCATCACTACCAAATGTTCCCTATAGTAGATGAACCCCTTGTCGAATTTCCAGCAACTTTGGCTCTTTTATTCAGGAGAGAAAGATGAATTTTGTTACATATATTTACTGGTTTAAGTATGGGGACCTGTTCTCCAGAATGCTAGGGACCTGGGGTTTTCCCAGATAACAGATCTTTCCGTTATTTGGATCTTCTTACCTTAATTCTACTAGAAAATCATTTAAACATTAAATAAACCCAATAGGCTGGTTTTGCTTCCAATAAAGGTAAATGTATATATCTTAGTTGGGATCGAGTACAAGCATACTTTACAGAGATTAAATAAATCATTTTTAAAAATGTTGATTGTTTTATGGGAGACAGCCTTTCTAGAATTCGGAGCTTTTTGGATAATGGATCCCATACCTGTACAAGCAACCGTCAAGGATAACTAAAGCCCCAGTGGTCATTCTGTTCTATTCACTATCAGCAGAATTATTCAACATAAAAGTGGCCATTTACAAGCAGAAAGGCAGTGTGCAAAATAAATAAATACAAATGTGACCAATTCAACATTATTATGCATCTCGCCTCCTTGCTTTGATAACTTGTCACGGGTCTCTGTGCTACATTTCAAACAAATGATTTATGCTTTCATAGTTGGCCACAGGGGGTCACCATCTTGTAACTTTGTTATACATCTTTGCAAGACCAAGACTGTGCACATGCTCAGTGTGGTCTGGGCTGCTTAGGATATGTCTTAAATTATCAAAACATCACAAGTCAAATAATATCTGCTAGATGCCGATACAGCAAGACTGATTAATAATCAGAATATACAGACTGCACTGGGTCCTGTGTCGTCATCTAATCTAATCTGGATTTTATAGTTTTTGTATTGTTTAATACAAACTTTCTCCAACTCGGCAGAACCAGTGTCTGCAGCAAAATAATCCTCCAAATAGAATCCCAGTTTATCAGTTTAAATCTGGCTCCATGATCTTTGTCCCTGCAGCTGGAGTTGGAAACAGTAAAGGCAAAAATAAAATCCAATACAAATCAGTCGCCGACTGCTCTACAGGGAAACAAACGAAGCGGCTCCCCCTGCTCTTCATAAGTATGATTGTTTCCCTGTAGAGCAGTTAGGGATCATCTGACAATTCCTATCCACCGTAGAAAGTGAAGGGAGAATTTCACTGCATACAATCAGGTTTCTTATAAATACAGTACACATTTTTTAATTAAAGTATATTGGAGATAGGTTTATTTTTCATTAAAGAAAGAAAAATTGAGATTTTATTTTTTTGCCTTTACATGTCCTTTAAGGCGTCTATTGTGTTAGCGTTGCTTATAGCCGAGCTAATAGGAGAGTGGCATAGCAGTGTGGTCTAATATCAGGAGGAAGGGACATTTGGTCGAACAGTGGTAGATATAACAGCCTAGGTATTTCCATATTTAGGGTTTGGAGCCCCTTTAAAATATGCAACCCCTTTCTCAAGTTCAGACTCTGGCACCAGTCTTCCTCTCATGGTTTTTAGTCTCCCGGATGTCCCTTGCTTTCTGGATACAAAGAAACCTGGACAAGCATGGTAAACAGTTGGGGGGGGAGAAGTAGGAACTAAACTAACCGACCAAAACTTGAAGTGGCTTTAGGTCCCCTTGCGTGGATACTTATATAGCTATAAAATACAGACAAATGTAAAACTTTCCAATAATCTTCCAGTAACATTAGAAGTCTTGTAAACAGTCGGAGGAAACCCAAATGAAGTACAGTGGTTCCTAATGGCTCAGTATAAATATGGTCAATAGAAGAATACTATTGTCAGCAAAGTAGATATTGTTACTCTAGGGTATTCCAGCAATTGTTTGTGTATATATATATAAGTCCAGGTATGTATCCGCACTCTGGCTTGAACAAATGGGTGCTTTCTCAAAAATTGATAAATAACGATTAAGAAGATAAGTACTCCAACATTTCTTATTAGTGATAATCTATTCCAATGTGCAGTTGATTAAATTATCACTAATAAGAAATATTGGAGTGCTTATCTTCTTAATCGTTATATATATATATATATATATATATATATATATATATATATATATATATATATATATATATATATATATATATATATATATATATATATATATATGGTGCGGTGAAATGAGGCTCATTGCTTTCTTTTCCTTTATAAATATAAATAAAATGAATGAAGGCACAGCTTATTTCCCCTTGGGAAAGACAAAAAAACAGCTAATTCCAAGTGGTAAACTAAATGTGGTACTTCTGATCACCGATATTTCTTCGGCTAGAAGAGTGGTCCCAAACAGTGATTTATCTTATGTTTCAGAGAGCCAAAGCTCTCAATACCACTATCCACTATTCCAGATCATACTGCTTTTCTTGAAGGTTACAAACCAGTTCATTTTTCCTGAGTAATATTATAAAAGTTAAAACCCTTCCACCAAAGATGAAAAAAAAAATGGGGGAATATATTTCAGAATTACCTTTAAAAACCCAGTTTACCACAATTACAAGTGCAAATATTCGGCTTATTTTCCATGAAGTCATTGGCCCCCTACTAAAAAACAAAAAACGTATAGATGTGTATTCAGTTGTGCAAAATACTTTGCAACACTGAAATCAAGCTTTTGAGCCCATAAATGTACCCCTCATCGTTTCCGTTACTGGGGAATACGTGAGCGAAGTCGATCATCCGCACATCCACCCGAGGGCCTTCTTTCGGATCAGTCGGAATATGGCAATGCACGTTTTCCAGTTTGGATACAAGGTTTCCATTTAGGTGTTCGTGGGAAAGGTCATTGTGACTTTTCGTGCTCCGTCGGTCTGTGCTTTCTCCCTCCGCCTGAGACACTTGGCTGTGGTGCCTCTTGGAACACGTCTTTCTTTGAAGGGCACAGATTTCTTTTTTTTCTAAAGATTCTTCACTCTCTCCATTCCTTACTGAGCGAAACATAGAAATGTTGTTGTTACATTCACCATCTGTAAACTGTCCTTTCTGGACAGCTCTTTTCTCGACCACAGTGCCATCGATCAATCGTCTTGCAGTGTGCAGAGAGGAGCCTTCATAGACAAAGAGCAAGGAGCTTGCATAAAAATTATAATTTTCTTGAAATTCGAACCACTGCAAAACGTTCTGAACTTTTCGTATGCATTCGGCCACAGTATCTTTTCTCAGGCGAGATCCATTATGAAAAAACTTTGAGACCCCTGCAAAAAAAAAAAAAAAAACATTATTTGGTATAATTACTATGAATTACAGGAGCAGGCAAACTATCCTCCAAAATAATCCTCGAAATAGAATCCCAGTTTATCTGTTTAAATTTGGCTCCATGATCTTTGTTCCTGCAACTGGAGTTGGAAACAGTAAGGGCAGAAACATGCTGCTATTTCGGGAGATTAGTCGCCCAGTGACAAATCGCTTCTTCTTCAGGCGACTAATCTCAATGAACTGCCTTCCCGCTGGCTAGAATGTAAATCGCCGGCAGGATGGCACTCGGAACGTTTTGTTTTCCAAAGTTGCCTCATGAGAAACTTCGGAAAGCCGAAGTGATCAGAGTGCCATCAGAAGGCAGTTCAGGGAGATTAGTCAGCCGAAGAAGAAGCAATTTGTCGATGGGCGACTAATCTCCTGAAATAGCAGCATGTGTCTCTGCCCTAAAGGGGCTGTAAAACCAAAATAAAATCCAATACAAATCTCTCACCAATTGCTCTAGAGGGAAACAAATAAAGCTGCTTGAGTTCTGCATGGCTGGGAAGTAAGGTGGGGGCTCCCCCTGCTGTTCATAAGTATGATTGTTTCCCTGCAGAGCAGTTAGGGACCGTCTGACAATTCCTATCCACAGCAGTAAATGAAGGGAGAATCTCACTACATACAGTCAGGTTTATTATAAAAACGGTACACTTTTTTAATTCAAGTATATTGGAGAGAGATTTCTTTTTCATTAAAGAAAGTAAAAATTGGATTTTATTGTTTTGCTTTACATGCATGCCCTTTAATTCAACTTAATTCAACCAACGGAAATTAGCGAGTCTAGTGTTTTAGAACGTACAAACAATTAGTACCATATCGTTAACAGAACCAACCTTCTTTTACAGTCTCCTTTGTCAAGCTCCTCCCATAGTGTTGGTTTTGTGTTTCGTAGCGGTCAGAAAGGACATTATAGACCTACAGGGAAAAAGACAAACATGCAGTAAATTTCTGAATTTCTCACAACTGGCAGTTTCATATCATTGCCTATAATAAACCCTTCTTAAACAAAATAAATATAACTATCTGCAAGAATATGGTTTTGCTCTCAGACAAACAGGGTGCCTTTTGTACTCGCTGCTTTTAATGGGGCCCAGCAAATAGAAAGATTCTAATAACAGCCTGCCTCCATAAATTTCCCCAAAGCATATTACCATTTCCTAGTGTTCCAGCCCCTTACATATACCGGTATATGAAAAGCTCTTGCAAATTTATGGAAGGTCAATTTACATCCTAACAAGGAGAATAAAGCATTTACAACATAAGGCCATGAAATATGATAATCAGTTGCCTGGGAGGTAATGGTGCTGTTTCGGTAGCATAAGTTGAAGGCTGTGTGTCTGTTCTGTCTCAAAGCAGGTGGTTACTAGAATATTTCCTTGGGACCAGTTATCCAGAATGCTCAGGGACCAAACTGGATCTGCTCTTGCTTTCTGGTTAATGGATCTTTCAGTAATTGGGATCTTCATACCTAAACTCTACTTGAAAATCATTTAAACATTACATCAGCCCAACAGGCTGGTTCTGCTTTCAGTAAGGGTTGACTATATCTTAGTTTTGATTGATTGCAAGGTATGGTTTTATTATTACTGAGAAAAATGGAATCGTTTTTAAAAATTTGGATTATTTGGATAAAATGGAGTCTATGGGAGACAACCTTTCCGTAATTTGGAGCTTTCTGGGTAACTGGCTTCCGGATAATGGATCCCATACCCATACTCCGAAAATTTCTTCAAACTGGAAATGCAAAATATGGCTTAATGGTCGCTACAGCTGTAAAGTTGGCCATGGCAATTGGTTATTTAGTCAGGCTAACGATAATTTCTCATCATGTATTGCCTATAGGTATGCACCCAATCCACTATTTTGGATTCGGCCGAACCCCTGAATCCTTAGCGAAAGATTCGGCCGAATACTTATGCAAATTAGGGGTGGGAGGGGGAAAACATTTTTTACTTCCTTGTTTTGTGACAATGTCATGTGATTTCCCTCCCCGCCCCTAATTTGCATATGCAAATTCAGATTTTGTCCGGCCCAGCAGAAGGATTAGGCCGCATCCGAATCTTGCTGAAAAAGGCCGAATCCTGAACCAAATCCTGGATTCGGTGCATCCCTAATTGCCTGACGATATCAATGGGTGACTGTTACTGCTATTTGTCGGACATAACTTTCCTACCCATAGGCCAGAACATTGTCTGATTTGTTCTTTAACAAATGTATTTGTTCTGAATGGTTAGTGGCAGGTCAGAAGATTGCGACGTCCAATCGTTCATCGGATACAAGGCTAAAATCTGCACGTTGAAACGAGGCCAGGTTATGACTGTATAAGAGCTCCTTTTATAAGCTAAAGCCTTATTAAATGCAGAAACTTTAATTAAGCAAATATTAGCATCCGGCTTAAGCACCAAACCGGATCTGCTCTTGTGTAGCTTATGAATTATCCTCTGCTGAAAGACTCGCCTTACAATAAGCAGCAGCCTGTTGCTACAAGGTGTGTATTTATACAGCCCATGGCCTGTTCCAACATTCTCTTTACATTGGCAAATTCTGATAAGTTGTCTTGTCCTTTATGAAAGAAAACAAATCCCAAGCCTGCTAGCAAGTTCAAGTCACATCAGGAGATTTGGCATCATGGAACAGTCAACAGTTGGTTCCTAATGTGGACAAGTGATGTGGCAATACAACTGATATTACCTGTTGGTGACCAGGCATGGTTATGGTGGTGCTCCATACATTTACCAATGGCAGTTGTCCACAACAGAAACCAGCACATACTTTTCCATAGCATGACCGTATGATGGAAGGGTCTGGAAAAGACTCCCTCAGTGGTGCCTGCCAATCATCGCACATCTATTAAATTCAACCTACTAACCAGACTCTTAAGAGCTCTACAAGTACATTTGTGCTGTCCAAACCTTGAGCTTACTTTGCATGGATACACGTCCAAAACATTGGCTGCAGGGGTCTTTTCTGGAAACCCCTGAGGTATAAGAAAGCATTGATTCAAACCCGAAACCCGGAATGTTTAACTAAGCTTAGGTCTATGCCAGGATCACAGCCAGGTACTAGTTCAACCAAGGGATACTCACATATCTACTCATTTCTGATGTATAAAACTACATTGATTGCCACTCCGGGGTATATGAAGATTACATGTGTAAAGCTTTACAGTTTATTTTAATCTCTTAATTATTGAAAGCCAATGTTTGCTTTCAAGGAAAGGCGGCATAGGCGTAGGCTCAGACATAACCCTCTAGCACCTACACCGTCCTAAAGCCATTTATCTGGCTAAGCATAGTTCAACATGACCTTTGAAATGGGAAACTTCTTTAGAAGCTTTATATCCTGAAACATAAAATCTTATTAACATGGGCCTTCAGGAATATTACTCAGAAGAAGGTGTGTGGCAACAATTTGATTGGCACGAATGTTGAACAAGGAGCTCACTCAACCATGACTTCCCTTGCCTACTAGAACATATACATGTAACTGCAAAATTTTTAATTTGTGTTTGCAATGGTAAATCAGTGTTTTATTAACAAGTGTCCATCAGTAAGGCCAGCTCACCAGGGAGCACCAAGGATTCATGAAGGCAAGCCGTGTAGTTAGGCTTGTAGTCTGATCAATTTGTATAGGTTGGTAGATCCTTATAAATGAAACATTCTATCAGTCTTGGCACCAATTACATGTCAATCAACAAATTATAATGGGGTTTAGAGATGAATTTTCCTACAACAGGGGTACCAAACCATTTTGCTACCTGTGAGTAACATACAGATGTAAAAATGTGTTGAGGAAGCAACGCAGGCATAAAAAATTTCCTGGGTGGGGCAAAATAAGTGCTGTGATTGGGCCGCTGGCAGCTACAAGAGACTGTTTGGCAGTACATTTGGTTTTCATACAACCAAAAGCCTGGAATTCTAAAATAAACACCTGCTTTGAGGCCACGAGCCACAAGTTGGGGATCACTGCCCTATGAGAGACATACAAAAAAAAAAAGGGGGGATCGGACCATGAACCTGCACTCATGTTTTTTGTGTGGCTTCCATCTTGGTGCTCGAGTGTGAAAGGACAATGGAGCATCCCACACATATGATGGGAGACCACACAAACTGCAAGCAGATCAATATCAAACACAAAAACCTTACTTGCACCTACATCTTTTTAACAAGTGCTATATCAGTTCAAACGTATGACTGCATGTGTACCCATCTTCCTGTCCAACAATGCTAACCAAAGTGCCAGCATGGTGCAAATAGGGTTTACATAATAATCCCTTAAAGGGAGATGTAAACCCTACAGTGGTTAGAGTTGTGAGAATGAATTGCGCATACTCTACAAGAGAAAAATTTACATTTATATACTGGGATAGAGATGGCCGTTCAAAAAAGGGGGCCGTAGTTACCTATGATTAAGTACCAGATGGTATGAAACGCGTAAGGCGGAATACCATGGGCTCTGCATGTTTGAATAAAATTTTTTTTTTATGGAAGTATGCGTTACGGGATACTTTTTGCATTCTCTACAAGCACAACGTAATCAAGAAATAGAGTAGGACTTTGGCATTTAAAAGCTTGTAAATTCATGTAGATGTCAATGAGTTGAATTATTTTTTAAAGGAGAAGCTATTTTTCAATTGGAGTTTTTGGGACAAATTTGAAATCGAGCATTACAAGCCAAAAATGTATACAAAATATGACTGGCCACCTTCCAATCCTTTTCACAAGTATTGATTGAAGTACAGCACCAAAATCTTCACCTCTGAACTACAAATATTGAAATAGGTGCCCCCTAGAAAAACATTTTTATTGGCGTTGTTGCATTTTAACAGGCAAAACAACGGTTATGTTGGTTCATGAGTCATAAAACGTTAAGCTAGATGATCTGACCTTTGGCATTACAAAGAAAGGTAAGCTCCTAGGAGTGTTCCTACTTACTATGAGAACATTCAACAAAGACAACAATTGTGACTCACCACTTTCCATAAAAGTGCAAAGGGGTAAAACAGGAGGGGTGATCAGCTCTCATGAGTCGCCAATGATACGCCATGAACAGAGGAAATGGTCAAAAGGGATGGTCAACAACAAAACAGAACTGTTGACAAAATGAATGGGGTACTTTACACAACTGAACTGTAAAAGAAAATCAGGATGCTCTCGGGCATGACAGACAGCATGCGGTAAAACATGAACATGAGCTTAGTTGGAGCTAGTAAGCTTAAATAGGCTATAACAGATTTTGTATTAATCCAGCATAGTAATGTATGCAATTACCCAACACACAGCTTGTGTAGGAGGCTTATATATATATATATATATAGCATTGCTTGTCAATTATTCACTATGAATAAAAATGGGGTTTTACAAGAAACATTTTCAGTAAATTTAAGCCTGTAGCCATATGCCAGTTGGTAAGGGATCATAGGTTGACTGATGCCCTGGCACCTCCCCATTCATAAAAGTCATCGGTACTGACAACGGAAAAACAAGAGGGACCAGAGGTCAAAGCTTTATTAAACATTTAGCATATCAATTCCTAAACATCCACCAAAGAGGAGCCCAGAGACAATTGCCCTTCTTTCCCTCTTCTCAACGCACCTCATGGAGGTCTATACAACAGGTTTCTGCTCAACCATGACCATACGATCACAGCCAGCTAGCCTGGGCATAGGATCCCACCCTCTGGCTCTTACTCTGGCCTTGAGCTGTAAGGAAACCAAGGGAGGGTCTAGGAAGACTGGGTGGACAAACAAAAAGTGCATTCTGTATCAGCCCTAAATGAATAACCAGCCATGTAAACAAGCATCAGCTTCCATGTCAGATGTAAACTCACTTTCTACTTTTTAAATTTAACAACTCCTTAGCTTAGCTTCTCAACAGCAGCCCAGAGGTCACTGAGCATGTGCAGAGACCAGTGTTGGACTGGCCCACCGGGATACCAGGAAAACTCCCGGTGGGCCCAGGTGTCAGTGGCCCTCATGCTGCTCAATGTTGGCCAATTTCATGGCCATTCTATGAGAACAAAGAGCCTAAATATATGGAATAATAGATTATGGTATGTAAACAAAAGAAAGAGACTAGGAGGCTGGAGGTTGAGTGAGGAGAGGAAGAATATAGTACAGAGAGTGGGCCCCTGGTCTAAGGTTTTGGTGGGCCCCTGGTGTTCCAGTCCGACACTGGCAGAGACGCAGACACCCAAAAGACGACCTAACAAGATCAAAGCTTTAAAGGAGAATTCAACCCCTAATTAAAAAAAACCCTTCCCCTACCCTGGGTAGACCCCCCTCTCTCCTCCCCCCCCAGCCTACCTGCCCCCCCCCCCGGGTAAATGCCCCTAATTTTTTACTCACTCCGCAGATTCTGTCCTTTGAGTTCACGGCAGCCATCTTCTTCTCTGGTAATCTTCGTGTATTGACTGCATTTTCGGCTCATGCGCAGTTGGAGTAAATTTCCGGTCCCAAAAAACTGCGCATGTTCTGTCTTTTTTGGAAAAAACTTCCAAAAAAAGACAGAAGAATGAAGATGGCTGCCGCGAACTCCGAGGCCAGAATCTGCACGGAGGTGTGAGTAAAAAATTAGGGGCATATGCCCGGGGGGCAGGTAGGCTGGGGGGGGGGGGAGGAGGGTCTACCCATGGTAGGGGGAGGGATTGTTTTTTTTTTTTTTTATTATGGAGAATAAAGAATTCTCCTTTAAAGGTCTGGATAATTACTGTTAAAGTGTTACTGAATTTGGGTCCGCTACATAAAATACTGTATTTCTAGAAATATCTATTTTTAGTTTTATTTCTCCTTTAAGCATACGAAAAAAAAAAAGTAGAAGTTGTTATCTAGCCGTTTTAACTTTTTAGCAAGATAAAGTCCTGCTGAAAGTATATGGATAATGCATTTGGCTAGCAGATTTATTTCTTCTCAACATGTAACTGTGGTAATAGGAGGAAAAAACAGCGCCTTGACAAAATCGTTCTCAACCAGAGAATAGTTTTTCTGCAAAAAGAATTAGTTTCCTGCAGCCTTATTGTGCCTGACTCCACTCCAATAGCAAAATCCGGATTTAGAACAGTAGGTGTAAAAGCTTTGTGTGATGGATAATGGCTGGTAATCTCAATTAGAGGTGTTTAAGACAATTCAGTGCCAGACAAGGCTTTCATTCAAAACCTTTTGGCGGAAAAATTTCACTTGTTGACTGTTTTGAGTCCAGGACTGAGGCATATGTGCTTCGATAATTTGACTAGAATGTAGTATACAGCACTTAGGCTTAACTGAGTGTCCCAGTAGTGTGCAAGAATATTTCAAGAAATACGGAATAGTTTACAATGGCCGTGGCGGTTTTGTAATTAAAATATGCAAATACACCATCAATGCTAATGAAAACAGTATGAAGCCTCCTTGTTAGCGATTCGGAATCTATAAAAAGCAGTAATTGTGCATTATACTATGCAGAGGCTGTGTAGAACAGTTACTCATACACACTATACTGAGGATTCCTACTCTAATAAGAGATTTGGGGTGAGTGCTTATTTACTGCAGTGGGTACCCCTGGAACTATAGCAGGGTGACTGTTACCCCAATGTTTCTATATATCTGTAACCTTGTTATGAGCTAAGGGGGCCCAGTCTGAAGGTCAGTTAGGGGGAGATTTGGGGTGAGTGTTTATTTGTGCCCTGGGTACCCCTGGAACTATAGCAGGGTGACTGTTACCCCAATGTTTCTATATATCTGTAACCTTGTTATGAGCTAAGGGGGCCCAGTCTGAAGGCCAGTTAGGGGGAGATTTGGGGTGAGTGTTTATTTGTGCCCTGGGTACCCCTGGAACTATAGCAGGGTGACTGTTACCCCAATGTTTCTATATATCTGTAACCTTGTTATGAGCTAAGGGGGCCCAGTCTGAAGGCCAGTTAGGGGGAGATTTGGGGTGAGTGTTTATTTGTATCCTGGGTACCACTGAACTATAGCAGGGTGACTGTTACCGCAATGTTTCTATATATCTGTAACCTTGTTGTTTACCAAACCTTTTGCACACAGGGGCGTAACCACAGAGGAAGCAGGCCCAAGGAGATATAGGGGCCACATGAGATCCTAATTCAAACACAAATTCAATAAATACTGCTACAACAGGTCAACCACAAGACATTTTGGGGGCCTGATAAATAATTTGCTGTGGGACCCAGTAATATCTTGTTACACCACTGCGACGCAAACTTACAAAAACAAGAGTGTTCACGGAGAACTGAATATTATGCTCTTCTTGTATTGCAAGACAATGCAGCTCAGTGCCCTTTTTCCGTCAGCCTGAAGCAATCACGGTGTAGAACTATAAAGACATATACACAAATGCCTTGGCCTTCATACAGCTACTCTATTCTACATGAAATAAAATAACTACAGCTGCAGTTGCTGTTACTGGCCATTCTTATATTATGCTATACAGTTATAGCTTATCATGCAGATTTGAATTTTACACACAAAATACAAAGATGCTTTTACTGAAAGTAGATGAATCTTTGGCAAAAACCTGGGCGCCATCAGTAGCTCGTGAGTAACATGTTGCTCTCCAACCCCTTGGATGTTGCCCCCAACCCCTTGGATGTTGCTCCCAGTGGCCTCAAAGCAGGTGCTTATTTTTGAATTTCAGGTCTGGAGGCAAGTTTTTGTTGCATAAAAAACAGATGCACTGCCAAACAGAGCCTCAATGCAGGTTGACAATCCACATAGGGACTACCAAATGACCAATCACAGCCCTTATTTGACCCCAAGAACATTTTTCATGCTTGTGTTGCTCTCCCAACTCCTTTTACTTCTGAAAGTTGCTCATGGGTTCAAAATACTGGGGATCCCTGTTCAAAAGGATCCGAATTTGTCCCTGTATGGCCACCTTTAGGGGTGTCAGTGGGCCCTCCTTCTAGCCCAACTGTTTGTCCTTGTATGCCTATATCTTGGTCATTAACCAATTATCTATGAGAACACAAATGGACAGAGGATAGTATATCATGAGAAGAGAGTAGAAGTTAATGGAATGAGCCTGTGGCCTGCTTTGGAGGGCCCCCAGCATCTCCGTCTAACTCTGGAATGGCATTTTATTCAACCTACCCCCTAAAGTAAAATGGCCAATTGAAAAGTTTGCTTAGATTACTTTCGCAAACATAAAAAAAAAAAAAGAAGAAGGTAACACCACCTCCCATAGTGAAGATCTGTGCCTCCAAAGATGGGGCAGTTTGGGCCTCTGTGTACTTCAGATGGCATGGGTTTGTTTTTTAAACCCATTTCAGGCCTGCCCAACACCAGAAGATGGGGAGCTGCTATGGATAAATTTAAAGGCTTGGATCATTACTGTTATAGGGTTGCTGATCCTTTGGGCTGGTACAGCAAGTTCAGTATATACAATTGAGCATTTCTAGCCATATTACCTTCGTGGGTTTAATTATCCTTTAACATATATTTTCAGTAAACGATCCAGGGTGGATAATTATCGCAAGGTAAAAAAAAATATACATCTCAACCATAATAAGAAACAGACAAATGTAGAAACACATAACACACACCTGAGGCACACGAATGCCGTTAAAACTCTATTTTATTCCATGAATAAAAACAACCTCGTCCCAACGTGTTCCGTATCCAGAGAAAAGTAATCATAGGCACACGATTTGTAGGCTCATGTGCCTATGGTTACGTATCTCTAGATACGAAACGCGTTAGGACGAGGTTGTTTTAATTCATGGAATAAAAACAAGTTTTAACCCCATCGGTGTGCCTCAGGAGTGCGTGCTCATTTCTACATTTGTCTTCACCCTAAGCTACGGGTTCAGGGCACTGCACTCAAGCCACCACTTGATACCGGTGAGTGAGAATCACACGTTTTATTTTGCCGTGTAATTTGTGCCCGAAGGAGACGGACCTGGGTGTTATGCACCCAGGTCAAGCTTTTTATCGGATGAGCCATGGCTAAATTTGTTTGCTGCTTTAATTAACTAAATAGATAGAGTTCGGAGTTTCACTCATCCGTCTGCATTTTTTTTTGGATAGAGCAACAAACAATGCCTTCTTATGAGCATAATGAGAAACAAACAAACAAACTAAAACAGGCAACATTTCGTAGTGAGTGTTACAGTAACAAATATGAGGGCTAACATCACAAATTCCTCTGAAAAAATAGAAAACCGGACCCTGAGAACTTACCCTCATGCCAAGTACCAGGAAACCAATCTCTTCCATCAGAGGGTACTTGCTGACCTGCTGCTGGATTTTCTCAGCTGAAGCAAATGGGTCGTAGCTTTTTTGACCGATTTTAATATCCATGATGCATGGCTTGGTAAACTTCCGTGTTATATCTTCCAGTTTTAAATAGAGATCTGTCAATAAATAAATATAAAAAGATGTCACAATGCGAGGGCTGTCAGTTGTCAGAGAGTCTACCCATTGCCCACAATCCTCCCTGCCTACAGAGAATTGCAGCACCCATAAAGTCTACAAGCATCAAAACAGAATTGGGCAAGGCTGCATCTAAGGGTGACTGATGGGCATTAAAGGGACGGTAGAATTGTCATACATGGACTGGTTTATGTGAAGACCATCTTTTATAAAGATCTGGATCATTTCCTTTAAAAGTGGATTTCACTTGGTTGCTATCAAACAATATTTACCTTCTAAACGGGCCAAGTTGGCTGCTTATTGGCCGTGCATGGTGCCAGGCATAAATAGATATAACGTATCAATTAGCAGTGTTTGATTTTGTCATCTGCACGTCAATGAGGACCTCATCCCAATGGCCTCCATAGCTCTAATTATGATTTGATCAGTCTGAAATGGTGCGTATCAGTGAAATTCTACTCATTTGGCGAAATCAACATAAAAGCGGATCTTTACATGTATGGCCAGCATAGCTCTCCTTTATAGGCACAACAGCCCATGTCTTTTAATCCACCCCAATACTAGTGGGATATAAATGAGCATGTTATTGTAGGGGATCAGACAAATCCTTCCCCTGTTTTTCTGTCTGTGACATCATTCAGCCCAGTTACAGGCTGGAGAACCATCTGATTGGCTGGGCGCCCCAGTGCATCCTTGGGAAATGGCTTGTACAGGGTTTCCGACAGAGTTTATAAAGGGATCCCTGCTGAAGCAGCTAGAGAGATCCAGATCTTTGGAGTGTGAGTTTCCAGGAAGAAGGAGAATTTTTGCTCTGCTGGAAAAAGTATTTTAGCATCAGGGAGAGCCAGTTTCTATCTCCTGCCTGTGGATACTTTGGCTTCTGTGGGTTTCCCCAGGGTGAGGACAGGTCTTGCTTGTGTACCTGCCACGTGGGAGCGGCTACTACTTTCAAAGGGAAAGGTACCTTGGGGCAGGTAGCGCTACCTGGGGACACAAGAGCTCTTGGGGAAGGAACATTGAACTGACTGGATTTATTCTACATTTATCCACCCGTGTGCCATGTAGGACTGTGCCATTGAGAGACTGTGCCAGGGGTTGATAGTCCACACAGGTTCCCCAGAGTAAAGTAAATTTGTGTGATTTGAATTTAGTTACTAAATACAGTTTTACATAAAGTTTATCATTTGTTTTATTGCAAAATGCGAGTGTTTTATTTTTTTCTAGTGAAATGTGTTCCGTAGTGCTCCCTAAGTGGAGGCACCGCACTGTAAATAGCTGGTTGCCAGTACTTTTCATATGCAAAAGGGACTCCGGGCCATGGATTGCCACGGGTTAATTGCTTTTTAAAGAGACAGTAAACAAATTAGGGTTTTATTATTTTTCTTGCTTTTTTTTGTACACACGAGATGGTGGCAGGTAATGTGTGAAATTGCCAAGTTGCATAGTTGTTTACTGAAACAGGCTTAAGAAAAGCGCAAAGTAAGTCAGAGGAGTTAATAAGTGTTACATACATCTATATTTTGGGTACAGCTCCCGTCACTAAGGGAGGCACTGAATCCAGGCTTTGGTTTGGGTTTCAGCAGGATTCTGCAAAATCCAAGTACCTGGCTGAACTGAATCCGAAAAAAAATCATGTGACTTTTCATCAAATAAACAAGGAAGTTTGGAGGAATTTTTTTGCTCTAACCCCCTTCCTTGCCCTAATTTGCATATGCATATTACGGTTCGGATTAGGTTCAGGATTCGATCAAATCTTTCATGAAGTGTTCGGGAATCAGCCGAGTCCCAAAATTGTAGATTCGGCGGATCAAAATTGAAAATACAATTGACTGGCATAAGAATCTTATACAGGTATGGGACCTGTTATCCAGAATGCTCTGAACCTGGGTTTTTTTTCCCAGATAACAGATCTTTCTGTACTTAGGATCTTCATACTTTAAGTCTACTAAAAAAAGAATAATAATATACCCAAAAGGGCTGGTTTTTCTTCCAATCAATTATATCTTAGTTGGGATCAAGTACAAGCTACTGTTCATTATTATTACAGAGAAAAAGAAAATCATGTTATAAAAATTGGATTATTTGGATAAAATGGAGTCTATGGGAGACGGCCTTTCTCTAATTCAGAGCTTTCTGGATAATGGGTTTCCGGAAAACCAATCCCATACCTGTACTGCCCTATGGCACACAGACGGACCCAGGCTATGTAACAATATTATTAGATGCAACACAGAACTGCATGCTTGGATTGCACAAAAACCAACAACAAAAAAAAACAGGTTTCCCTAAGACGGTAAAGATTTTGCAGATGAACTATTTTGAAAAGGGGGAGTGCACCGTTTGTGTGGGTGATTATATTTATGGAATTTTAATACGTGCAATTCTGCAGCCATTATTGTGCCTAGCACTGTGATTGTCAGTGGTAAATGAGTTTGTTTGTCTTTGTTATTTTGGTTTATACGCTTATCTGTCTTTGAGTTTTGGTTCTGGCTGATTCCCACATGCGTCAGGCACAGGGTCAGACTGGAGCACTGGGGGCCACCGGGACTGCAGCACGAAGAGCCCTCCTGGAATGAGTAAGCTTGGCAATGTGAGCTGGAGTAGCTGGGTGAGGTGGAGCGGCAGTCACTTGGGACCCCCTCCCAACTTCTAAAGTCCCCCCCGCATGCACATGCGCTAACAACAAAGCGATGTGACCATGCGTGAACATTGGAGTGCCGCATGCATGTGCTACAACTGTGGCACAAGATCTCTAGGCGGCAGCTGATTGGGGGAGCAGGTCTGGGCCAGCAAGGGCCCCTGAGGGCTAGGTTTTTTCCCGGTGTCCACCCAACCCAGTCCGACCCTTACAAGTAAGAAAGTATAATAAGTTTGCAAAACGTCTTTAAGGAGAATTCAACCCGTAATAAAAAAAAACCCTCCCCCCTGGCCTACCTGCCCCCCTCCGGGGAAATGCCCCTAATTTTTTACTCACCCCTCTGTGCAGATTCTGGTCTCTGAGTTCACGGACGCCATCTTCTTTCTTCTTCGAAAGTTTCGGCGCATGCGCAGTTGGTGTAAATTTCCGGTCCCAAAACACTGCTCATGCGCCGGAAGTCACTAAAATTTCCCTTGCGCAGTGGTTCGGCCCGAAAATTTGCTCCAACTGCGCATGCGCAGAAACTTCCGTCAAGACATGAAGATTACCAAAGAAGATAGCTGCCATGAACTCCGAGGCCAGAATCTGCATGGAGGGGTGAGTAAAAAAATTAGGGGCAATTGCCCAGGGGGGCAGGTAGGCTGGAGGGAGAAGGCAGGGTTTTTTTTTATTACGGGTTGAATTCTCCTTTAAGACTCCACTTATCACAATGCCTTGCTGGGTTCTCCAGTGTTAATCACATAACATGAATGGCATTGTGGGAACTGGGGCCAATGGCTGTACCCAGTGTGGGTCCCCTATATCCTATACTCAAAATACGTAGGGCAGGGCCTGGAGTGGTGGCGAGGGTGGAGTCTGACCTCAGGGTGCAGGATCCTGAAATCCTAAGGTCACTGTAAATCCCTTATTTTTCAAACAAATACAATAAAAAAATACATTTAGTAACTGCTTTATCCATCAAAAGAAGTCAGGAAATGGAAAATCTTAAAGGGGTGGTTCGCCTTTAAGTTAACTTTTAGTATGTTATAAAATGGATAATCCTAAGCAACTTTTCAATTGGCCTTCTGCTCTCTTTCCGGCTTTCAAATGAGGGTCACTGACCCCCATCTAAAAAAAAAAACAAAAAAAACAAAAAACAAATGCTCTGTAAGGCTACAAATGTATAGTTATTGCTACTTTTTATTATTCATCTTTCTATTCAGGCCTCTCCTATTCATTTTCCAGTCTCTTATTCAAATCAATACTTAGTCGCTATTGTAATTTTGACCCTAGCAACCAGATGGCTAAATTTGCCAAATAATAAAAAATTAAAACCAACTGAAAATTGTCTCAGAATATAAAAGAGAGTATAAAGGTTAACAACCCCTTTAAATACTAAATTGTGAGCCTAATAAAAATAGAAATTGATTTTTTTTTTAACTGATATAAAGTAAAAGTAGAATGTAAAAGTCATAAAAATTACCATTTGCAGATCCCGGAGGCGACCAGGTGCCAAAATATTTTGGGAGAAGCATCTGGAGGTTGAGGAGATGATTATTAGTGCAATCGGGTGAAAAAACCTGTACAAAGACAAGAGAGAAATAAATGTATCAATATTAACTTTAATCACTGACCAACAACTTTTCATTCTTTCAACATTACATCTGTAGTATTGACAGCCACTTACCTGCTGAAGCTCTTTTACACTATGGAAGGAATTAGTCTTAAATGAACAGTAACGTCAAAAAATTAAAGTAAAACTGGTGTGTTTGCTTCAGAAACACTACTATAGTTTATATAAACAAGCTGCTGTGTAGCCATGGGGGCAGCCATTCAAGCACAGGATACACAGTAGATAACAGATAAGTACTACTATAGTGTATATAAACAAGCTGCTGTGTAGCCATGGGGGCAGCCATTCAAGCACAGGATACACAGTAGATAACAGATAAGTACTACTATAGTTTATATAAACAAGCTGCTGTGTAGACATGGGGACAGCCATTCAAGCACAGGATACACAGTAGATAACAGATAAGTACTACTATAGTTTATATAAACAAGCTGCTGTGTAGCCATGGGGGCAGCCATTTAAGCACAGGATACACAGTAGATAACAGATCAGTACTACTATAGTTAGTCCACTGAAGGTCCTCTCCAAACTGGTCCTGGTAAGGCTGCATTTTGATCTGATTGTTGGCCAAAGAGCCAAATAATAAGGAGCATAAACAGCCTTAAGGTACAAACCGATAATATTGTACGAAATACATTTTCATATGATATTCGTGCGTGTACGGTGGTAGACAAGCCGACCGATATTGGCAAAAGACTTGGATATAGGTCGGCTCTTTCATCGGGCTCCGTTGAAGACACCCAAACATCGGCCATTGTTAGTGCTAAATTCAGCTCTACACGTGTGTATTGAAACAAACAATCTTTCTTGGAAACATCTTTTCCAGGAAAGATCGCAAATTGTTACGTCTATGGTCACCTTTACACGTTTCATGCACAGATGCACTTAATCATAGTCTCTCTCTCTAATTCCCCATTAGCCAAAGCTCTTCTCACTGTGAAGCCAAGAGATGGAAACCATTTCCCTTCGTTTGATGCAGTTCCAGGAACACTCACTAGAGAATTTGCCAATTGCATTAATAATGTCAAGTCATCATACATGAGATGAATCAGAAAATACTGTAACATTTAATTGGGGCTAATTGACTAATTAATGGGCCACTCTGCTTTCCTTCAGTAACATGTGCATTTGACCTTGTCTACTACAAGTACAAGGAAGAAAGCAAAGTTTTGATTTGTTCCTCTGGGTAACAGCCCTAGGCAAAGTAATGGAGCCCAATGTTCTACTATTCTATATCCTAAGTATCTGCAATACTTCAATATCATGCTATTGGTCTCATGTTGAAAGCCCAAACACCAGAATAGAGGGGCAAGAAAGTGTCTGTAAATCACCTACTTTGAACTTCAAAGCTAGAACCAGGGCTGGAACTAGGGGCAGGCAGAAGAGGCACCTGCCTAGGGCACAACAATGTGGGGGGGGGGGGGCTGGGCAAGTGCCTTTTCAAGATTCTTCTGCCTACCCCTAGTACAGATTCGCTCCCCTGTGCAGGTTTTGCCTAACACCTGTGCTGCTCCCTCTTCTGTCCCTGCGTTCCTACCTCCTCCGTCCATCCCTCCCTCCCTCCTCCATCCATCGATCCCTCCCTCCTCCATCCGTCGATCCCTCTCTCCACCCTCCGTCCGTCCCTCCATGCCTCCTCCCGTCCCTCCCTGTATCCGTAGATCCCTTCCTCCTCCGTCCATTCCTCCCACCCACCCTCCGTCCGTCCCTGTCCGCCCCTCCCTCCCAGCCTCACTCCTCTGTCTGTCCCTCCTCCATCCCTCCCTGCCTCCTCCGCTCCGTCCGTCAATCCCTCTCTCCACCCTCCATTCCTCCGTCCCTCCCTCCCAGCCTTTGTCCCTCACTCCTCTGTCCATCTATCCTCCTCTATCCCTCCTTCCGTCCAGCCTCCTCTGTCTGTCCATTCCACCCTCCCTCCCGTGTCTCTCCCTCCACTGACCCCCCACTTCCCCTTTTTGCACCTACATTATGGTGCGCACGCACGCGCAGGGGATGGCGGGGTTAGCCGACTGAGTTGCCTAGGGTGCCCGATCAGCTTGGCCCAGCCCTGGTTAGAACATGTTTCTGCAACCCTATAATTAGAGAAAGCATACTTACAGTTAATGGATAGCAGCCTAAATAAACGATACCCCCTATTACTATCCTATTTCAAATGGCTTGGGTTCCACTGAATAGCAGGCAGGCAGAGGGTGCACTTGTACACAGTAAATGCTATCGCCCCCCAATGTGTTAGACTTCTCCCTACATAAAAAGCTGCCCTTCACAGCATCGTTAAGATCAAAGAAAAAGCATTAGTTTATGAGACTTTACTGTATATTGTTAAGGTCAACCAAAAGCAGTTTGTATGGATGAACTAACCTTAGCTAATAACTAAAGAATTATTGATTGTACTATGTAATGACTAAAGGTGGCCATACACGGGCCGATAAAAGCTGCGGACAGACCGTGTCGGCAGCTTATTGGCCCGTGTATGGGGGCCCCCGACGGGCTTCCCCGATCGAGATCTGGCCGAAAGTCGGCCAGATCTCGATCGGATGGGGTTAAAAATCCCGTCGGATCGCGGCCGCATCTGTTCGTTGATGCGGTCCCGCGATCCGACCGCCCGTTTGTGAGAGCTAGGATCCGATCGTTGGGCCCTAGGGCCCACGATCGGATCTGCCCGATATTGCCCACCTTGAAGGTGGACATATCGGAGGGAGATCCGCTCGTTTGGCGACATCGCCAAACGAGCGGATCTATCCGTGTATGGCCACCTTAACTTCCTACAGAACCAATACCTCATACCCTTGTGCTCAAAGCCATAGGCCACATATGGGGATTTTTCAACCAGAACAAAACAAAGTCTGTGGCTGTAAATTATAATCTAACCCTCATTTAAAATACAACCTCCGCCACCACCTTTGGAGCAGGACACCAGAATGTGCTTGTTGCTCTTAAAGGGATTTTTCACCTTTAAGTTAACTTTTAGTGTGTGTAGAGTGATTAACTCTAAGGAATTTCACAATTGGTCTTCATTTTTCATAGTCAGAAGAAGCAAAATGTGTAGCCTTATAGAGCATTTGTTTTTAGATGGGGTCAGTGACCCCTATATGAAAGCTGGAAACAGTCAGAAGAAGCCAAATCATTCAAAAACCTGTTTCCAGCTTTCATATAGGGGTCACTGACCCCATCTAAAAACAAATGCTCTATAAGACTACACCTTTATTGTTATTGCTACTTTTTATCTCTCATCTTTCTATTCAGCCCCTCTCCTATTCATATTCTAGAAATCGATGCATGGTTGCTAGGATAATTTAGAGCCTAGCAACCAGACTTCTGAAAATGCAAACTGGAGAGCTGCTGAATAAAAAAAATTAAATAACTCAACCCAAACCACAAATAATAAAAAATGATTAACAATTGCAAATTGTTTCAGAATGTCACTCTCCAGATCATACGTAAACTTAATTGATGGAGGAACAGCCCCTTTAAAAGTAAAATTTAGATCTTCATACCTTAAGTCTACTAGAAAATCAAATAAACATTAAATAATCCCAATAGGCTGGTTTTGCTTCCAATAAGGATTAATTATATCTTAGTTGGGGTCAAGTACAAGCTACGGTTTTATTATTACAGAGAAAAAGGAAATCATTTTTAAATATTTGGATTATCTGGATAAAATAAACTCTATGGGAGACAGCCATAACGTAATTCGGAGCTTAATGGATAACAGGTTTCTGGATAACGGATCCCATACCTGTGATGTAACACACAAGCTTAATTTAAGGGACAATTACCATGGAGTAGAAGCTCAGCTCCCTTGGTCCACGTGGAGGCGGCTGTAGTTGTTTCAGGACAGTCCCATCTGGATGCTGCAATATACCTGCAGAAATTAAGGAGAGGATATGTTAAACAGAAGCTGAATTTAGAGAACCAGTAATCGAGACATACTGATTGACAGTAAGACATCTGCCTGCTTACCCAAAACGTCATACATCCCTTTAATTATAACTACTTTGTAGAGAACCTTTTGCATGTACAGGTATGGGATCCATTATCCAGAAAGCTCCGAATTATGGAAATGCCATCCCCCATAGACTCCATTATAATTAAATAATCCCCATTTATAAATATTATTACCTTTTTTGTCTGTAGTAATAAAACAGTAACTTGTACTTGAGCCCAACTAAGATATAATTAATCCTTATTGGAAGCAAAACCAGCCTATTGGGTTTATTTTATGTTTATATGATTTTCTAGTAGACTTAAGGTATGAAGATCCAAATTATGGAAAGATCCATTATCCAAAAAAACCCCAGGTAGAAATAAAATGAATGCAGGTGGAAAAGTCCAGTCATGGGACATACAATGAACTCTGCACAACTTACATTTGATGATGCAGCTCAGAAGAGTGCCGTAATATTAGCTTATAGCCTAAATTAAAGGGGACCCATCACCCAAAAGAATTATTCAAAATCCTATTTTATTACACCAGTCAAGCAAAATGAACTTTAATTACACTATATAAATTATTTGAATCTTGTTTTTCGGTCTGTGATTTCATAATTATAACAAGCAGGCAGGAGCCATTTTGTGGACACTGTTATTAAGACAAGTCTTGCATCATCTCAGAATCTTGTTTGTGCACCAGAATGGGGGACCTGATGTCCATCCCCATGCCCTGGCTACACAATTAAATGGTAAAGAGAACTGGGGGAATGTGGGGAGAGCAGTGACATCTAAGAAGTGCTGAATGGAAAGTGAAAGTAATTGTCTGCCCCACCTCTATGCCCAGGGCAGAGAGGAGGGGCAGACAATATCTGATTGACAGCTGACTTTTAAATGAGTTTAGAACAGCTATGAATGCTTTAATGAAAAATAGAAATTGGATTTCATGTTTAATTTGAAAAGGACTTTTATTATACAGATTTGTGTGTCTGGGTGACAGGTCCACTTTAAGTCCTTATTTTAGGGATTCTAACGCTGTGGGGCTGGAAGAATCTATGGTGGCCCCATAGCTCTGGCGCATTTTATTCTACATTCCTGGTCTGCTCTGTGTGTTTGTTTTGCGAACCTTCAGTTTCTTCGCTTGGACTGTGTGTTTATGACCCTATCAATGAACGTTCGAAAAGTCTTTGGCGCAGGCACTCAATGAGGGCAAACTTCCACCAGGCAATTAGTTCAAAGTGAAAAGAGTTTACTGTGTCCACAGCTATACCCCTGTAGTAAGAGTAAATTCGGCTAAATGTTTGAGTGTATACTGGAGCTTTAAATTAACATTAGGGTTTATTTTATTATTATTTGCGGTTTTCGCTTTATTTCGCTTTTTATTCAGCAGCTCTCCAGTTTGCCTTTTTAGAAATCTGGTTGCTAGGGTCCAAATTACCCTAACCACCATGCATTGATCTGAATAAGAGGCTGGAATATGAATAGGAGACTAAAAATAAAAAAACTTAGCAATAACTATAAATGTGTAGCCTTACAGAATATTTGTTTTTTAGAAGGGGTCATTGACCCCCCCACCCCCCATGACATACTAAAAGTTAACTTAAAGGTGAACCACCCCTTTAAAGGAAAACTATACCCCTCAAACAATGTAGGTCTCTATAAAACGATATTGCATAAAACAGCTCATATGTAAAATCCTGTTTCATGTAAATAAACCATTTTCATAATAATATAGTCTTTTAATACCATTGGGTCATCACAAATAGAAAATTGCCATTTTAAAATAATATGGGCCACCCCCTGGGATTGTATGATTCACGGTGCACATAAACATAGCAAACAAACCATACATGTTAGGTCACATGAGCCAATTAACAAACAGAGCTGTGTCCTTTGCTTCCTCACTTCTTCCTGTTACACTTAGAGCTGCAGTATTTCTGGTCAGGTGATCTCTTGCTGTTCCAGTTAGAGCTGCAGTATTTCTGGTCAGGTGATCTCTGAGGCAGCACACAGACCATCATGAAATGGTGGTTCAAGGCAAGAGATGTAAAAGGGCAGTTTTTACTTAAGCATATATTCCAGTTTGATAAGATTCTTTTATATGCCACTTAAAGGAAAACTATACCCCCAAAATGAATACTTAAGCAACAGATAGTTTATATCAAATTGAATGACATATTAAAGAATCTTACCAAACTGGAATATTTATTTACATAAATATTGCCCTTTTACATCTCTTGCCTTGAACCACCATTTCGTGACTATCTGTGCTGCCTCAGAGATCACCTGACCAGAAATACTAGAACACTAACTGTAACAGGAAGAAGTGAGGAAGCAAAAGGCAGAACTCTGTCTGTTAATTGGCTCATGTGACCTTACATGTGGTTTGTATGTGAGCACAGTGAATCTTACAATCTCAGGGGGCAGCCCTTATTTTTTAAAATGGCAATTTTCTATTTATGATTACCCAATGGCACATACTACTAAAAAAGTATATTATTATGATAATGGTTCATTTACATGAAGCAGGGTTTTACACATGAGCTGTTTTACTCAGTATCTTTTAATAGAGACCTACAGTGTTTGGGGGGTATAGTTTTCCTTTAATTTGATATAAAATGTTGCTTAAGTGTTAATTTTTGGGGTATAGTTTTCCTTTAAGTAACAACCATTTAGTAGTGCTGCTTCCCAGACACTTACATGTATATCTAGAGCCAAACAAGCAGCAGACAAGGGCTAAACCTGGATCCCATGAAGCAGATGACTGTCTACGCTACAATCTGAGCGCAAACAAACACTATGGAACCTCGAGGTGCCAGGAAACATTAATAAACAAGTGATGCGTTAAAATGTTATTTCCTACACCAGGTTTTTACATAACATTCACTTGATAAATATTATTCAAATAGTTCTTTTCATTTAAGACTTTCCGACTCAAGTCATCGTAACATCTGTAGTGCAAACAAACACAGCGAGAGGGGGTTAAACAAATAAAACATGTCTGCAAACACCAGAGTTGATCACAAACCCCAATTTTAGCATGGGCAAGACTAAAAAAAATAAATAAATTAAAAAAAAAAACCAATAATTTTTACGGGAAATGTAGCGAATCCACTATTTTGGATTCGGCCAAATCCTTCCAAATACTAGGGATGCACCGAATCCACTATTTTGGATTCGGCCGAACCCTTTATGAAAGATTCGGCTGAATACCGAACCCGAACCCTAATTTGCATATGCAAATTAGGGGTTGGAAGGGGAAAACATTTTTTACTTCCTTGTTTTGTGACAAAAAGTCACGCGATTGCCCTCCCCGCCCCTAATTTGCATATGCAAATTAGGATTCGGATTGGCCGGGCAGAAGGATTCGGCCGAATCCTGCTGAAAAAGGCCAAATCCTGGCCGAATCCCGAACCGAATCCTGGATTCGGTGCATTCCTACCGAATACCAAACAACATCCGAATTTGCATATGCAAATTAGGGGTGAAAAGGGGAAATCAATAATTACATCCTTATTTTATGACACAACGTCAAGAAAATTATGATTCGGTTCGGCCGGCCAGAAGGGTTCAGCTGAACCCAAATCCTGCTGAGAAAGGCCGAATCCCGAACGAAATCCTGGATTCAGCGCATCCCTAGAAAATACACAACGTCCTTTTTTGGCAACGGTGGGTGCAACAGGACGTAAAACCGTCACTTTCGGGTTCACTTGTCCCCCAGGTCGGAAGGTTAGTTGGCGTATTGCGGGTTGGGTATGGGGAACAGGTTTTAAAAAATGGACCAGTGCAGGATTGATATAATAGTTGCTCAGAAATGTATCAACTAATGTAGCAAGTTGTAACAGAATCTGCAGCTGGTCCTGCGCGGAACCAATTTCTAAGACACGGGCCCGACCACAAATCCGCATATTTAGCCACTTTGATCCGCTACCCGACCCAGACCTGCAACTGCCCCATCCGCAACCCGACCCACATCCCGCCGACCACCATTAAACAGGACGTGATGTTGCTGCAAACCGGAAATGACGTCATCAAAAGTGGACGGGGACAGAAACAGGTTTTGTAAAACTTTAAAAGTATAATATAGACAATATTAGATGAGTTAAGAAATTTAGATGAGACCCGCAACCCAACTCACGGCTATACCCACACCTGAAAAACCACCCCTCATTCCTGCAGGGTTCCTGCGTTTTTTACGGGTACCCGACCCGCCGCAGGACTCTGAATCTGGCAGCTCAGTGATCCAGGTTAGACACCAGAGAGAGGAACGTTCAACTTTAAACTTCAATTTAGGAAAAAAACATTGGCCAGTGCTGAATCATCGGATACAGGTAGAATTCTATTGTTTCTGTCTGTATATCGGACCATTCAGTTCAACACGTGCGTGTATTAAAACCAACAATCTTTCCTGGAAACATCTTTTCCAGGAATGATCGTAATTGTTACGTCTAAGGCCACGTGTATTCAATGAATATTGCTCAAGAACTGCTCTAGGTCGTCTGAAGTCATGTACAGCAGCTATTTCCTCAAAGTTATTTCCCGTCACAGACACAGTGAAGGCGATGCATTCGGGAAGGCAACACTCACAGTTACATAACCACAATAAATCCAACTGTGAGCAGCCAAAGCACATTTACATGGCACAGCAAAGGCACCCAGAAGGGGCTCTAACACGCAAGAGTCAATGTTAGTAGAGCTGTTTCCACTATAAAATTAAATGTACTACAGAAATTAAGTTAAAGGAGAAGGAAAGCTACGGAGGCATTTTATTGCCAATAGATTAGCTGCAATAGTGCAAGCTAGAATGCTATATTTATTCTGTAGAATGTTTTACCATATCTGAGTAAAAAGCTCTAGAAACTCTCTGTTTGTTTAGGATAGGAGCTGCAGTATTAATGTGGTGTGACATCACTTCCTGCCTGAGTCTCTCCCTGCTCTGGGCTCAGATTACAGTAGAGAAGGGAGGGGTGGGGAGAGCGGAACAAACTGAGCATGCTCTTGCCCAGGGCAATGAGGTTTAAGCTGAAGGCAGGAAGTCTGATACAGAAGCCCATGTGTACACAATAGAAGGAAAGAAATGCTGTGTTTCTTTTGACAGGGGATTCAGAGCAGCACTATGTTGAGGGTTTACTGGTGTATTTATATAGACCTTTCTGATAAGGCTTACTTAGTTTTAACCTTTCCTTCTCCTTTAAGATGTAAATATTTTATCTATTAAGATGTGTATGATATCTGTAAAAACATAATGGAGAAAAATGAAAAACAATTTAAAACAGATTTAAATGCTTTGTGCACCCTCATGCTAACAGCTTCTACCTATGAGACAGTAGGGTCACTAGAGAGGGGCGGGCCCTGGTACGTGATGCGCAGCCGGGCCCCGCCCCCCTTCGTACGGGCGCATTTTAAGTGGCGCACGGGCTGCCGGGGGGATGTGAGATGTATATTAGTGGCCTATAATGCACAAGAGATATAAATAATATCCTGTAAATTAGGGGTCCCCAACATTTTTTGGCTTGGGGACCAAAAAAGAGCCAGGGTCAGAGGGGGTCGGAGTCCAATTTGGGCACAACACGTTAATTGTTCGGCGATTGGGGACCCCTGCTGTAAATGATCTCCTTATGAATGGAGCTTAGGGGTGTCATCAGTTCGGTGCTCAGGGAGTGTCACTGAAATATAAGTATGATAATAAAGAATACACCCCCCTGCTGTAAAACATATAGTGAATAAAGTAAATCTTCGAAAATCTTCAAAATTCAAATTCAAAAAGACCAACCGAAATTAAGTCAAAGGTTTTTTTTTTTTTTTGGCAGAATAGGTCCATATTCGGGCGAATTCTAATTTTACAAAGTAATAGTACATTCGATCGAATTCGAATCAAAGTTTTTCCCAAAAAAACCTTTGATTTTTCAAAGTCTACCAATTGACCCCAATGGGTTCTAGGAGGTCCCCCATAGGCTAAAACAGCAATTCAGCAGGTTTCAGATGGCGTATGGTCAAAGTAAAATTTTTAGAGAGACAGTATATGATATATTTCAATATCCGAATTTTCACATTTTTTTCAAATTCAAATCGAATTTGGACTATTCCCTAGTTGAAGTACACAAAAAATAGCTCAAAAATTCTATTTTTTTAAATTTGAGAATTCACCTCGACCTTTGATAAATCTGCCCCTTAAGGTATGATGATCCAAATCAAGGAAAAATCCGTTATCTGAAAAACCCCAGGTCCCGAACATTCTGGAGTCTATGAGAGACGACCTTTCTGTAATTTGGAACTTTCTGGATAACAAGTTTCCGAATAAAAGATTTTATACCTGTATACATCCGTTATAGGATTTTCAGCAGTCGTTTGTATAAATAATTGCTATTGAAAGCAATATCTGTATGGTTGTTTCTATGCTTTGCACTGCTGGTTCTGACTGTTGAAACAATATAGCAGAAGCCAGGTCATGAACAGACCCAGAGCAGAACGGACTATCAACATGTGATTTCAAGGGTCAGAAGCAAAGAACAGAAAGACACAGCCACCTGCACCATCCCTTGTATTTAGGTTGCCACCTGGCCGGTATTGTACAGGCCTGGCCGGTAAAAATAATGGTTGATCCCAATGTTATTAATAGGGAAAAATTATAAATATATAGGAAGGCCAGTATTTTTTTCCAGAAAAGGTGGCAACCCTACTTGGATTACAAACAGAACTGGCCAATTGAGTGTAGCAAAAGGAAAAATGAAAGTTCACTTGTCAACTTCGAAAAACTCCCAAGGAGAAACAGTGACAGCAATGGTATAATAAGGGCAACAAAGAAAGAAATGGCAACACAAGCCGCCCACAGCTGGAAATTCAATAAACATTCTGCCCGGGTGAATAGATTCTACTCACAGCTTTGTCTACTGGAAACTGAAATGTGTCCCCCTTATATGTAGCAACGTCCCCTTAGCGTATAACTTCAACTCCCAGCACCCTAGCGCTTCAACAGTAAAGGGGTTGTTCACCTTTGAGTTAACCATTAATATGATGTAGAGTGAGACAATTTGCTATTGGTTTTCATTTTTTATTATTTGTGGGGTTTTGAGTTATTTAGCAGCTTTGCAGTTTGCAATTTCAGCAGTCTGGTTGCTAGGATCCAAATTCCCCTAGCAACCATACACTGATTTGAATGAGAGACTGGAATGTAAAAAGGAGAGGCCTGAATAGAAAGAGGAGCCATAAAAAGTAGCAATAACAATATATGTGTAGCCTTACAGAGCAGTGACCCTCATTTGAAAGTTGGAAAAGTCAAAAGAAGGCAAATAATTCAAAAACTATTTGAAAAAAAAAAAAAGAAATAAATGAAGGCCAATTGAAAATGGCTTAGAATGAGTGTCTGATAATGACAACAGAGAATGCTGGGAATTGAGGCCACAGTCAGATCCAGCTGAACTAACACTACAATGACCTCAGGGAAGAGGTGTTGAAGTTGTAGTCACCAGCACTAGAACATTCACTGACAGCCTATTGATCTGAGAGCAGCAACTCAGCAGGGAATGATGGGAGTTGTAGTCACAGACAGTCAGGCATACAGTCACTATCACAAGTCAGCAGGGAATGCTGGGAGTTGTAGTCAGACATTAAGTCACTATTACAAGTGTCAGCAGGGAATGCTGGGAGTTGTAGTCACAGACAGTCAGGGATACAGTCACTATCACAAGTCAGCAGGGAATGCTGGGAGTTGTAGTCACATTAAGTCACTATTACAAGTGTCAGCAGGGAATGCTGGGAGTTGTAGTTACAGACAGTCAGGGATACAGTCACTATAACAAGTCAGCAGGGAATGCTGGGAGTTGTAGTCACAGTCACTATCACAAGTTAGCAGGGAATGGTGGGAGTTGTAGTCACAGACAGTCAGAGATACAGTCACGATCACAAGTCAGCAGGGAATGCTGGGAGTTGTAGTCACAGACAGTCAGGGATACAGTCACTATCACAAGTCAGCAGGGAATGCTGGGAGTTGTAGTCACAGACAGTCAGAGATACAGTCACGATCACAAGTCAGCAGGGAATGCTGGGAGTTGTAGTCACAGACAGTCAGGGATACAGTCACTATCACAAGTCAGCAGGGAATGCTGGGAGTTGTAGTCACAGTCACTATCACAAGTTAGCAGGGAATGGTGGGAGTTGTAGTCACAGACAGTCAGAGATACAGTCACGATCACAAGTCAGCAGGGAATGCTGGGAGTTGTAGTCACAGTCACTATCACAAGTTAGCAGGGAATGGTGGGAGTTGTAGTCACAGACAGTCAGAGATACAGTCACGATCACAAGTCAGCAGGGAATGCTGGGAGTTGTAGTCACAGTCACTATCACAAGTTAGCAGGGAATGGTGGGAGTTGTAGTCACAGACAGTCAGAGATACAGTCACGATCACAAGTCAGCAGGGAATGCTGGGAGTTGTAGTCACAGACAGTCAGGGATACAGTCACTATCACAAGTCAGCAGGGAATGCTGGGAGTTGTAGTCACAGTCACTATCACAAGTTAGCAGGGAATGGTGGGAGTTGTAGTCACAGACAGTCAGAGATACAGTCACGATCACAAGTCAGCAGGGAATGCTGGGAGTTGTAGTCACAGTCACTATCACAAGTTAGCAGGGAATGGTGGGAGTTGTAGTCACAGACAGTCAGAGATACAGTCACGATCACAAGTCAGCAGGGAATGCTGGGAGTTGTAGTCACAGTCACTATCACAAGTTAGCAGGGAATGGTGGGAGTTGTAGTCACAGACAGTCAGAGATACAGTCACGATCACAAGTCAGCAGGGAATGCTGGGAGTTGTAGTCACAGACAGTCAGGGATACAGTCACTATCACAAGTCAGCAGGGAATGCTGGGAGTTGTAGTCACAGTCACTATCACAAGTTAGCAGGGAATGGTGGGAGTTGTAGTCACAGACAGTCAGAGATACAGTCACGATCACAAGTCAGCAGGGAATGCTGGGAGTTGTAGTCACAGTCACTATCACAAGTTAGCAGGGAATGGTGGGAGTTGTAGTCACAGACAGTCAGAGATACAGTCACGATCACAAGTCAGCAGGGAATGCTGGGAGTTGTAGTCATGGATACCCACCGACTTTATCCTTCCCGTACATATGTCCGGCCACCTGGTGCGAGAGCGGGACGCAGCCATTCAGGAGCCTCTCCCCCTTCTCCGCGCTCTGTGAGTCTCCCCCGGGGTTGGAGCGATGGATGAGGCCGGGGATCACGGGTGCTGACATGTTGGAGATGCTCAGGGGGTCCGCGACTTCTTCTCAGGTGGAGTCTCCGGCGCTACGCGCTCTCCTCAGTGCAGTCCCTGTGCTGCGCATCGCGCCCCCTCGCGGTGGGACGGGGAGAAATCACAAGCGAGCGCTAAACTCCGCACTTCCAACCACCGCCGTGGGCTGAAGGGATCTGACCCTCTGCGTCACCGCCTCATTCTCCTGCCACCATTGGTCACGCCCACCAAAAGCGTCACAGCGTACTCGCCTCACGCGGCCGCAGCTATTGGGACTTGGTGGGCGGGAGTTTCATGCTAATGAGGCTCTGGGGTTTAAGGGGACGTGATGAGGAGAGAAAATATATCTCATAGGGGGGCTCAATCTATTAAAATCACCAGACATCATGTCTCTTTACATGCAGGATTTGTGCAAAGTTATTTTGTTTGTACTGGAATCAGTTATATAAGTGAGCTCTAATTCATCTGCTAGGAAAGGAGCCCCCCAATAAGATATATTGGATCTAACTGTCAGTGAATATCTGACACCCAACTGCTGCATGAAGACAGAATGAAGAGAAACAGATGCTGAGAGAGGAATAGTGAACATAAACTTCATTATTTCAGAAACAGTGCAGAATTTTTAATTGATTGTATTTAGAAAGTTTCTTACTTCAGTGTAAAGAAACTTATATTAAATTTTCATTTTTGAGATAGTTCCACTTTAAATAAGGGGCCGTACAGTTAGGGTTTCCACCCGGCTGGTATTTTACCGGCCTAGCCGGTAAAACACCTGTCGGGGCCGGTATTACAAATTTACCGGCAATGTAGCTGCCAGTAAATTTGTCATACACCTAACAAAAGCCCGTGGCCTGCCCCCAAACTCACCTTTTTTGCCGGCTTCTTGTCAATCGCAGTGCAGAGGCTCCGCCCCCTTGATGTCTCAATCCTCCCCAGCCAATCACACGCAGTGGCTCTGCCACTTTTGACGTCACGGTCTGCCCCTTTCAAGTCGTGACCCGCCCCTTTGTTTCCGCCCCATCCACCTGCCGGTGGAACTTTTATTAAAAGGTGGCATCCCTACCTACTGTTGTACATGGTGTTACCCCCCATGCAATCATTATCCTGCCCCTTTAATTTCCCAGTTATACCTGGGTGCTCACACACTAGTACACCCCACATAGAGCTGAACAGCACTGCTAAATCTTAAGCTCAGACCTGCCGACGTTGTATACAAGTCAATGGGAGAAGATACCATGATCTGCGCTGGGTCTCTTGCAATAAGCCAAAGATTTCATGGTTTCCAGACAAAAATCCGAAAAAAATCTATCACAAATAGAAAATAGAAAGTCACTGGAAAAAGTCTGTCTGAAACCAACTGAACTGATAAAAGTGGACTGTGGGTCCATAATGAAAATGAACTTAAAGGACCAGTAACATAAAAAAAAAAATGTAAAAAAAAAATTGTTTCTACATAACGAAAAAAAGACACCAAGACGCATTTAACTTTAGATAGCCAGGGAGGAGATATCGAGCGCTGCATGATGGATCATCACCTTGTTGCTGTTTCTGAAGAGGAGCACAAGTGGAGAACCTGTAAGTTATTGACTTTGCTAATTTAAAGTTAAATGTGTCTTGGTGGGTTTTCTTTTTCGTTATGTAGAAACTAAACTAAAAAGAGTCCTTTCCTTTAAAGGACAGTATGAGAAATGACTGTATTTTGGAGCTCTGTCTTTACAAAAAATTAGCTGGAGGGCCAGAGGTTGGATCCCTACAAAGACAAAAATGGAACAATTTAATAATAAGTAAAGTAATGTGTTCCAAGTGCTTTTTCCAACCAACTGACCCTATTTTAGGCTAGGGGGTAGAGTCCTGCAGCGGGTCGGATACCCGCAAAAACCTGCTGTACCCTGCTGGTTACAGGCAGAAGTTCCGGGTGCGGGTATAGACGCAGGTCGGTGGTTCTGCGGGTCGTGGGTCTTCTCATTTGTGATTTTTACTCCTTTTTTCTGATCAAGCCTACTTCTAATGATGTCACATCTGGTTTACAATGACAGCACTTCCTGATTCTTGATGGTTAGCGGGTAGCGTGTCCGAGTTGCGGATAAGGTACTTGCGGGTCCAATCGGGTATGAATACGGGTTGTGGGTCTGGGTTGTGGATAATGTACTTGCGGGTCCAATCGGGTATGAATACGGGTTGTGGGTCCGGGTTGTGGATAATGTACTTGCGGGTCCAAGCAGGTAAGAATGCAGGTTGTGGGTCCGGGTTGCGGATTGCAGGTGGCAGGTGCGGGTCGGATATGGGTTCCAAAAAATGGACCCGCGCGGGACTCTTCTAGGGGGCACATATTTTCATTATTACAGGTTCCTCTGTGAAGTGTCTTTTTGGGGGAAGAACTAAATGCCCCGGCATAGCAGCACTGCCCCCATCTCCTACGAATTACATGCACAGGGAATGTGTTTAATCGCTCCTAATTGTTTGATTCTGAGATTTTGTGTAACAGGGAAACAACAATGACTAAAGCTTTCGTCTTCATGATGTAACAGTAGCAGCTGTGTTACTAAAAAAATGCACTTTGTGTTTGAGAATTCACATGAGTTTAACACCCACACAGACTGCCAGGAGCTGCGGAGCCCTGTCCAATTTTCCACTCTCCCATCTGTTATTAACTGCACGGCCTCAGCATATTAGTCTTGTTCTGTGTCTAAGCAGAACTCGCCAGATAGTGCACATCATTGCTCTTCTCTAAGGGTAGAACTCCATGGGCGATTTTAAATGCATTCCTATTAAGTACCTTAGATTTGACGCATCCGACGTGACGCCTGCGATTCATCTCAGCGCCTCGGAACGGAAGCTATCGCATTTAAAATTGCCGGTGGAGTTCTACCCTAGGGGCTCTTACACACAGCTGTTTTTGCCCTGCGCTCCCTGCTGGGTTCCATTTTAATGCGTTCAGCCGCAGGGGAGCACAGAACTAAACGCATCCAACTCTTCCTTTAGGGGCGCATAAGGAAGAATCGGTTGCATGTAGTCCTTCGCTTCCCCACGACTGAACATATAAAAATGGAGCGCAGGGGAGCTCAGGGCAAAAACACCTGTGTGTAAAGCTGGCCATAGATGTAAAGATTTTTAAAAGATCTTTTCGTTATCGTAAGGGTTATTCACAAAGGTGGAGTTAAGTAAAGAAAGAAGCTACTGGTTATGGCTACAAAATAGACAATAGTGTTAATTGGCTTGGCTAAAATAATACATGTGTTTTAGCAGAGGCAATTCTCAGTATTGTCTACGGCAGGGTATGTTTTTTTGTTGCTGTTTTGTAGCCACAACAAGTAGCTCCTGAGATTTGTGGCTACAAAATACCCTGCCATGGACAATACTGAGATTTGACCCAGCTAAAACACATGTAGTATCTTAGCAAAGCCAATGGATAGTTGCTCTGTAACTCTTCTATTTTAGGGCATAGACACACTAGCAGATTTGGGGAGATTAGTCGGCCGGTGACAAATCTCCTCTTCTTCAGGCACATAATCTCCCGAACTGCCTTCCCGCTGGCTAGAATGTAAATCGCCGGCTGGATGGCACTTGGAGCACTTTGTTTTCTAAAGTTGCCTTATGAGGAATCTTCGGGCGACTTCGGAAAACGAATCGCTCCGATTGCCATTGCTGGCGATTTACTTTCTAGCCGGCGGGAAGGCAGTTCAGGGAGATTAGTCGCCCGAAGAAGAGGAGATTTGTTGCCAGGCAACTAATCTCCCCAAATCTGCTTGTGTGTCTCTGCTCTTTGGGTGGTCGCTGGGCGACTAATCTCCCCGTCTACCACCACCCTTAACCAGTCAACATCAGACAGCAAGTAGATTTTCAAGGAAAAGGAAAGGCTCAAACTAGAGTCCTGGAACGGGTCGGGTACCCGCGGGTTACCCACAAAAAAAGCCGAATGAGGGGAGGATTTTCAGGTGCGGGTATAGACGAAGGTCTGCAGGTCGGGTTGCGGGTCTCATCTAAATTTCTTATCTTATCTAATATTGTCGATATTTTACTCCTTTTAAAGTTTTACAAAACTTGTTTCTGTCCCGCCCGCTTTTGATGACATCACTTCCGGTTTGCAGCACCATCACTTCCCGTTTGATGGTGGTCGGCGGGTTGTGGGTTGGGTTGCCAATAAGGCAGTTGCAGGTCCGGGTCGGGTAGCGGATCAAAAACGGAAAATATGCGGGCTGCTGGTTGCGGGTTCGGGTCTTAGAAATTGGTTCCTTGCAGGACTCTAGCTCAAACACTGAGGACTTCCCATTACAGCCTTCTTATGCACTTGTGAGTGGTTCAGGACATCAGCCTCTGTTGTAGCCTCTGTTGTAGGTAGGGTTCCAGCTTTTCTGGCCTTCCTATATATTTATCTTTTTTCCCTATTAATAAAATTGAGATCAATTATTATTATTATTTTTACTGGCCAGTTATATCAGTTATAAAGGGTCCAGGGCCGGAACTAGGGGTAGGCAGAGTAGGCAGGTGCCTAGGGCGCAAAGCTGGGGGGGCGCCAGGCACGCATCTCCTCTGTCGCCTACCCCCAGTCCGGTGCCGACTCCTTGTGGTTTTTACATCTTGCGCTCCTGCGCATGCGCGCGAATGTATTTCTCAGCAATTTCCCCATGCCCATATTCGCGCCAATTCGCGCATACGCAGAAGCGCAAAAGAAGTAAAAACTACTGCTTTTCTTGCGCACGCGAGCGCCACCTTGCGCATGCGCACTTGGGCTAAGCTGGCGCCGTGTCCGCCGGCTTGCCTTGGGCGCCTGTGCGGCCCGGCCCTGATAGGGTCTGATCTGCCAGGCTGTTGGATTTGGTCGCATATGAATCCAGCTAGGATTTGGGTGAATCTGGGATTCGGTGCATCCCAAGTATATTTTGGTGACACTTCCCCTTTAAGTATAGTTCTATTTGTTTCAGCAGTAGAACTTGCAGAGACGGGTGTTTATGAACACGGTGTAATACATTCACATACAGGAATGCTGGGTTGTTTGGATATTGCATACACATATGCACTCGGCGCACACAGTTTGTATCCATTCCTATAATTAATGTTTACGCGGTGGCAGAAATAAATATTATAAAAGATTTTTTTTTTTTTTTTGTTAACACTCATTTAGCGTTGAGTACATTTTTGCATTAAAGCGGGATCTAAACTCTCCAAAAATGAATTGGTGCAGGCTCACTATGGGTACTTCTTTAAGCACCTTTGCAATTTAAATTCGTTTTCTATTTTTAGAGATATTTGTATTTTTAGACGGCTAGGTTTAAATAATGGTCAACAACCCAAGAGTTAACTAAATCCAGGTGCATGGGCAAGGTCACTGACATCCTGGACCTTTTAACCTGGTTTACTGAAATTTCTCTGCATTTTCAAAAAATGGATATAGCACATGATGGAGTTGATTTTGAGAAAAAAAAAATTTTTTATCGATGGAGTGCTATTTTTATACAGGGCATTGTGTACCACCAAATGCATTTTGTAAAGCCAAAATGGGAATTTCTTATAAAACAATTACCTTTTAAAAATCAGGATGCAATATATGGTCACAAAAGAAATTGTTTTGTGCACGGAATGTGTCAGCACATAATTCTGTGACCACAAAAATACATTTTGTCAACACAAATGATTTTGTAATCACATATATATTTGCAGGCACACAAATAATCCTGTTAACACAGATAAAACATTTGTTTACTGAATCAAGCGCAAGTTGCATCACACACAGTAGTTGCATTGAGCTTAAATACACTGCAATTTTGGGTAAGAATACTGACTTTGCGTAAAAAACATGGCTAAATACACAAATATTTTTGCATGCAATTTCCGTTTCGTTTAGGGATGAACCGAATCCACTTTTTTGGATCCGGCCGAATACCGAACTGAATCCGAATCCGGTAAGGGGAAAACATTTTTTACTTCCTTGTTTTCTGACAAAAAGTCATGCAATTTCCCTTCCGCCCCTAATTTGCATATGCAAATTAGGATTCGGTTCGGCTGGGCAGAAAGATTCGGCCGAATCCGAATCCTGCTGAAAAAGGCCGAATCCTGGCCGAATCCCAAACCGAATCCTGGATTCGGTGCATCCCTAGTTTAGTTAATAACCTCTAATATAATTTGTGATCTAAAAAGAAAAGTAATACAATCTTTATTACAAATATTTTTGTGGCAACAAAGAGTTTTGCCAGCCTTATATGCTTTCTGTCAATCCAAGCACAAAACATTTTTGCTATTGGGTTATTTTTGTGTTTGCAACCTTTCATTTTGTGCTCATTTTATGTTGACTGAATTTGGCGTGGACAGAATTCATTTTGTGACTACAAGAAGGATTTTGTTCACAAATGTCTTTTTATTATAAAATGTATTTTGTGGTTACAAAAAAGGTAACACTATAAGAAAAAATAAAATGAGTGACAAAGTTGTATTTTGTGTTTCGAAATTGAAATAACACACTGTAAAATTGATTGCTGCTGCTGGGAGTTAAACACAAGGAAGGTCAAGAAGGGCCCCGATATACATGTATGTTTTTAAATTGAGTCCCTTCATTGTCCAAAGTCCCATAACTGTCTCTTATTGCAGTTTTTTTTTTTTTCAGACATAAGTACATTGTGTAGAATGTCACAAATAAATATTTGCTTTTGCCTGCGCCCTTTCTTTTCATAATCTCTGTGTAGGTCTATTATTAGCGTCTGTTTAACTTTCCATGGGGGCCCCCACCTCGCTTTCTTGTATTAAGGAAGCCTGAAGAACAGGTAGTTTTTTTACACAATGTGGAAAGAATCTCAGATTTGGATTATTCTAAAGGGAACCTGATGATGCTGTGTAGCCAGTTTGGCTATTTTATCACTCTGACAAGTATTGGTCAAGAATTGTTTAGATCAGGACATTGCAGTTTTTCTCATGTGATTTTGACTTGCACATGCCCCTGTGTACCCCAAATGGACTTAACTACGCAAATTCACAAAGATGCGGATTTTACTGAACGCTACCTCTTGCGCCAGACTTGACTTTGCCACCTCAGACCAGGCAAGTGCAATAGAGTAGATAGGAGTATTTTACTTTTTACAGGGTGATAGGCTGCAAAAGATCGTTACATATGGCCATAAACTATACAGCAGGCAGGGGCATAACTACCGGGGGAGCAGGGGGTGCAAATGGGCCAGGGCCCCCCCGGAAGATCGTGTGCGCTGCAGCGGCAGATAAAAATCGCGCACACGAGGGTGGGGGCAGGCCCGTCTGTATGGCCCGCACCAGGGCCCGCCCCCACCAAGTTACGTTACTGACAGTGGGCACATGTGTAGGGCAATATAACACCTCTATTTTATTTTATTAACGTTCCTTGGCCTTGTGTAGTGTAATTGTAAGGAATAATACTCACCCTGTCGGCGTCTCGGTTCCCATCCAAGATGGCGGTGCCATGGTCTCCACGTGGCCAGTGTGTCAAGCGTGCGCAGTGTCTTGACACGGGCGACACAACGACAAGATGCAGCGTCATGACGTCATCACGCCTGTTTGGAGCGAAACTGGGCCCATAAAAGACGCCAGAACACTGCATACTTTGCCTAATTCTTCTTTACTGAGTTCCTGGGTGTGACTTACTGATTTATTGTTGGATTTCCCGTTTTTTTGACCTTGGCCTGTTATTTGAATATTGAACCTTTCTGCCTGGATTGACCCCTTTGCCTGGACTTTGACCATTCTTTTGCCTAAACCCTATTGTTACCGTGTACCGAGTTGGACTAACTGCTACCTCTTTGATCCGATACTCCAAACTGCGCCTTAGAGTAATGTAGTTACTGCAACACATACATCCATTGTACTTTAGCACCGTATGCTAATTAGGCATAGTTAGCGTAACTTCAAACTGCTTATCGTATTATCGCTAGCGCAACTTCGCAAGCGTTCGGAACCTTGGACTCAACGTCGGATTTTCGTGAATTATCATTGTCCTGGCGAATCTACGCCTGCCGAAAATTCAGAGGTGAGTAAATTTGCCCCCATGACTGCTGCCGGCATTTAAGTTGAGAAGCACCGGATGAGAGAAACTTGTACTTGCCCTTGAAATTGTAAAAAATGATGTCAATGGGATGTTAAATATTATTTATATATATATATATAAGAAACAATTGCACTGGATGATGGTTATAGATAATACACACTTTCAATTCTGGCCTTTTAATGTCTGTTCCATTGTTCTACCGATCAAGTTCCTGAGCGTTTCATTTGGTTACATTTATAACCAGTATGTCTTGTGCCCAGAACACTTGAGTGACGAGTGTAAACAAAGCCTCTTCTGTATTGCGCTCGGCGGCTATTTCTTGCTATAACTGATTTGCCTTTGACTGAACTGCTACTTTTCACGTGGCCGAAATGAACTCAATGCAGGTTGCTCCCCTTGAAATTAGCTTTTAGTATGATGTTGAGAGCGATATTCGGAAAAAAATTTGCAATCGGTTTTCATTTTTTATTATTTGTATTATTTGTGTTTTTTTTAGTTATTTGACTTTTTTCCAGTTTGCCGTTTCAGCAATCTGGTTGCTAATGTCCACGTTACCCAAGCAACCATGCATAGATATGAACAGGAGAGGCCTGTAAAGGAAAGCAGCAAGAACAATACATTTTGTTTTATAGAGGGGGTCTAGAAAAAAAACTTTTAAGGGGGGCCCTGGCACCACAGTTATAAGATATCCCTGACCATCAATAGTTTTGTATAACTTGTGTGTGGGGGGGTTACCTTTTTTAGCACTGATGTCTGTGTGTGGCCTTTTAACTGTTGTGTGGAGTGGGCGGGATCTGGGGTGGCCCGCCCCCAATAATTTTGTTGCCCGGGGCCGCGTGATTTCTAATGGCGGCCCTGTCCCCAAGTGATTGTATATACTACTTACCTGGAACCCCAGGCCGGTTCTCCTATCAGCAGAAAACTCCACCGGTTCAGGGTGCGTCTGCCCAGGGAAATTTGAAGAAAGAAGAAGCCGGAAGCTGATCACTCCTTGGTGCTCGCTCGAAGAACACCCAAACTGATTTATTTCAGCAGGCTGCTGATAGGATTCACCTAACAGCCTATGATTAAGGGCTCTTACTCACGAGCGTTTTTACCTGCGCTCCCCTGCGTTCCCTTTTTCTGCGTTCAGCCGCAGGGGAGCGCAGGAATAAACGCATTACATTTTTTCCAATGGGGCTGTACTCACACAGGCGCGTGTAGGCGCCGAACGCAGGAAAAATGCAGCATGTTGCGTCTCAACCTGCGTTCGGCGCCTACACGCGCCTGTGTGAGTACAGCCCCATTGGAAAAAATGAAATGCTCGTCAGTAAGGGCCCTAATGGACGAACTCCATCTCCACGATGCAACAGGTGCCGACACATTGCCATGCGAAGAAACGCATGCGACGTGTCGGATGTTTTAAAGAAACAGGAAGCGAAGGAAAATCGCATGTAAGAACTACATTTATCCGGCTTTCGGATGAAAACGCAGTACGCGCCCGTTGCATCGTGGAGTTCCTCCCTAAGGGAGTTGTTCCAGAAATGCGTTAGGTGAATCCTATCAGCAGCCGGCTGTAATAAATCTTTTAAACCAGAAGTCCAGTTGCCTATTTTGGGATGCGGATACAGTGGGGAAACTGAGGGATGAGCACATTTCTTTAGGGAGCTGCGTTTTGAAACTGGAATGGTCTCCAGGGATGACCAGGGGCAGGTTGTGCCCATACAGGCTATTTTTGTATAGCATATTATTTGGCACTTATAGTGCAGAAGGGTCTCTGCCTTAGCCAAACTCCCCCTGCTTGGGTCCAGAACAAAAGCAGAGGCAACAAGGAAGCAGCAAGCTTTGGATTTGCCTGTATTGCCCAAATATCGTCTCTTTGTAGCATTAGTACAGTATATGAAACTAAAACATTTGCTCAGCTCTACAGAAAATATCTTTGTGTGCTGATCTTTTTGCTTATTTTTTTTTATATATACAACTGTCTGTAAGTCTGTAAACCAGACAAATCACAACCAAGATTAAACTATAGCCTGGGTCCGTAAAGATAAACAACCCTTATTTCCTTATCAGAGCTTTGACAGTAACATACTGAAAAAATGGTTCAGTATCTGGCCAGGCAGACTTCCCATAGTGGTTTAATGCTGCTGTCACAGGAAAAATAACATTTCCATTTAGCTTTGGTTGAAGGAAAAGTAAATAAGGGCCCATTTACTCACAAGGTGCTATACAGTCATATGAAAAAGTTTGGGAACCCCTCTCAGCCTGCATAATAATTTACTCCACTTTCAACAACAAAAAAGATATTTCCCAGGTACATCTGAGTACTGGGGTGTTTCCTGGACAAAGGTTTTTAGTGAAGCGGTATTCAGTTGTATGAAATTAAATCAAATGTGAAAAACCTGGCCGTGCAAAAATGTGGGTACCCTTGTAATTTTGCTAATTAGAACGCATGTAACTGCTCAATACTGATTACTGGCAACACCAAATTGGTTGGATTAGCTCGTTAAGCCTTGAACTTCATAGGCAGGTGTGTCCAATCATGAGAAAAGGTATTTAAGGTGACCAATTGCAAGTTGTGCTTCTGTTTGACTGCCCTCTGAAGAGCAACAGCATGGGATCCTCAAATCAACTCTCAAAAGATCTTAAAACAAAGATTGTTCAGTATCATGGTTTAGGGGAAGGCTAAAAAGCTATCTGAGAGGTTTAAACTGTCAGTTTCAGCTGTAAGGAATTGAATCAGGAAATGGAAGGCTACAAAAAGCTATCTCAGAGGTTTACTGGTTAGTTCACACGAGGAGATTAGGGGACATTTTGTCGCCTGGCGACTAATCCCTCTTCTTCTGGACGACAATCTCCCCGAACTGCCTACTCGTGTCTTCCCATCCCATGTAATGAAAAGTGGCCTGCGCTATAAAGCACACGCGGTGCTGCGATTTCAGAAGTCGCCTGAAGTTGCCTCATGAGGAAACTTCGGGCGACTTCGGGAAACGCAGCGACGCGTTTGATTTAGCGCAGGCGACTTTTCACTATAGCGGATGGGAAGACACAAGGAGGCAGTTTGGGGAGATTGTTGCCCAGAAGAAGAGGCGTTTAGTCCCCAGGCGACAAAATCTCCTCAAATCTCCTTACCCGTCTAACCCTTAAACTGTCAGTTTCAACTGTAAGGAGTATAATCAGGAAATGGAAGGCTACAGAAAGCTATGTCAGAGGTTTAACTGTCAGTTTCAACTGTAAGGAATTTTATCAGGAAATTGAAGGTCACAGGCACAGTTGCTGTAAAACCCAGGTCTGGCAGGTCAAGAAAAACACCCGCTACCTAATGTCAAATTTGGTGGAGGGCCCTTACCCGTCTAACCCTTAAACTGTCAGTTTCAACTGTAAGGAGTATAATCAGGAAATGGAAGGCTACAGAAAGCTATGTCAGAGGTTTAACTGTCAGTTTCAACTGTAAGGAATGTAATCAGGAAATTGAAGGTCACAGGCACAGTTGCTGTAAAACCCAGGTCTGGCAGGCCAAGAAAAACACCCGCTACCTAATGTCAAATTTGGTGGAGGGCCCTTACCCGTCTAACCCTTAAACTGTCAGTTTCAACTGTAAGGAGTATAATCAGGAAATGGAAGGCTACAGAAAGCTATGTCAGAGGTTTAACTGTCAGTTTCAACTGTAAGGAATGTAATCAGGAAATTGAAGGTCACAGGCACAGTTGCTGTAAACCCCAGGTCTGGCAGGTCAAGAAAAACACCCGCTACCTAATGTCAAATTTGGTGGAGGGCCCATCATGCTGTGGGGCTGTGTGGCTAGTTCAGGGACTGATGAATTCAACCCAATATCAACAAATTCTTCAGGATAATGTATGTTCAAGCATGCCCCTAAACACACTTGGAAATCTACAAAGACATTTATGCAGAAGGACAAGTACAATATTCTGGAATGAATGTCGCAGTCCCCCGACTTGAATATCATGGGAAATCTATGGGATGATTTGAAGCAGACTGTCCATGCTCGGCAGCCATCAAATTTAACTGAACTGGAGAGATTTTGTATGTACGAATGGTCAAAAAAACCTCCATCCAGAATCTAGACACTCATCAAAGTCTATAGGAGGCGTCTAGAGGCTGTTACATTTGCAAAAGGCTCAATTAAGTATTGATGTAATATACAGTATCTGTTGGTGTGCTCAAATTTATGCACCTGTTTAATTTTGTTATGATTCATATTTTCTGTTAATCCAATAAACTTTATGTCACAGCTGAAATACTACTGTTTCCATAAGGCATGTTATATATTAAAAGGAAGTTGCTACTTTGAAAGCTCAACGAATGATATACAAAACTCCAAAGAATTAAGACGGTTTCTCAAACTTTTTCATATGACTTTAAATATATATGTATACATCTTAATTGTCCCAGATTTCTCTTCACTGTATTTATTCTGTCCCGAAAAAAAAAAAATATGATTATTTTCTACAACTATCAAAAGGTTGTAAATTGTCAGCAACTTATCACCTTAAAAAAGGACACAGCGGGGTACAATCACCAATTTGATATATTTTATTAATTTAAAAAAGAGAAAAGAAAAGTAAAACCCTGTATGACTTAAAAGAGTTTACACTGCTGCCAATAATTAATTAAAAACCTCAAAAGTGCCTGTGCTTATCATCAATATGAAGATCACCAAAGTGCTATGTGATAAATTATATTATATTGTTATTGTCAAGCCTTGATTGTTTTTCAATAATTTTTACCTTAGCTATTGTGGAACTTATACACAGAATTTATTTAAGTATTTATTTGTTTTGTTAATTAAATCCCCTGGGGGTTATTATGGTGGTTAATTAATTAGCACTAACGCACTTTAGAGGTTTCTCTCTATCTTTAATACCTTGTATTATAACAGGCCATAGGAGAACCGAATTAATCACATAGGTAATAATTTTAAAATTGGTCTTATTAATTGAATTCAATTGGTGTTTTTTTTTATAAAGTATCACTATTACTTAAAATTGATGTATTAGAATGTTTAATGAATTGCAGTCTAATTAATTTGACCTTATAATATAATTAGGGATGCACCGAATCCAGGATTCGGTTCGGGATTCGGCCAGGATTCGGCCTTTTTCAGCAGGATTCGGATTTGGCCAAATCCTTCTGCCTGGCCGAACCGAATCCGAATCCTAATTTGCATATGCAAATTAGGGGCGGGAGGGAAATTGTGTGACTTTTTGTCAGAAAACAAGGAAGTAAAAAATGTTTTCCCCTTCCCACCCCTAATTTGCATATGCAAATTAGGGTTCGGATTCAGTTCGGTATTCGGCCGAATCTTTCGTGAAGGATTCGGGGGTTCGGCCGAATCCAAAAAAGTGGATTCGGTGCATCCCTAAATATAATTTAGCACATAGCACTTTGGTGATCTTCATATAGATAAGCACAGGCACTTTAGAGGTTTTTAATTAATTATTGGCAGCAGTGTAAACTTTTTTAAGTGATTCTAGAATACAAAGACATACTCGGTTTTACTTTTCTTTTCTCTTTTTAAATTGATAAAATATTTTCTACAACTGTCGTGCCCAACAGTTTCCATGGAGATAAAGAACTTTGTCACATCCTGTTATAAACATAATACAAATTGTTTCCAAAATAATGTACTGCGTAGCAGTTTACCAGGGCTTATAAGGCTTGTCAAAATGTATTTTTTGCTTTATGGCTTTCCACAGTCATTATATTTGTCATTTTCTGTAACACAAGAAGATAAATTCATTTGGGGGGGGGGGGAAACCTTGGAATGTTATGAATTTGTCCTTAGTTTGCTCTGAAACTGTATCAGACCCAGTCACAGGGTCACAGTATGTATTTGAGACAGTATGTAAGGATTAGAGATTTGGGAAAGAACATCATGATCAGAGGCAGGAGAACTAATATGTCTCTCTCTTATTCTGAATTTTTGACCTGGAGGAATCAGTGAAAGGATGGCAAGGCTATAATTAGGGTTAGAGTTAGGAAGACAGACAGGAGGGAGGCATGTTGTATGTAGAACAGGAAGTTCCTGTTGTGGTTTTGGTATGTGAAAGTGTAGGGCACCGCAGCTCCCATTCTGACAGGCCTTAGGTTATGGGTGGGATGCTGAGGTTACCCTACTGATAAATGGTCACCAGCAACCTTTAATAAGAGATATTTAGAAAAAAAATAGTTGGTTCAACATGCAACAAGGATACAGTAAAATATCTATGCTCCAGGTTCTTATGTATTCTCCCTTAAAGGAACAGTTCAGTGTAAAAATTAAAACCAGGTAAATATATAGGCTATGCAAAATAATATAGTTAGTTAGGCAAAAATGTAATGTATAAAGGCTGGAGTGAGTGGATGTGTAACATAATAGCCAGAACACTACTTCCTGCTTTTCAGCTCTCTAACTCTGAGTTAGTCAGTGACTATAAGGGGGGCCACATGGGACATAACTGTTCAGTGAGTTTGCAATTGATCCTCAGCATTCAGCTCAGATTCAAAAGCAACAGTTATGACCCATGTGGCCCTCCCTCAAGTCACTGTATTGTTTACCCCAACCAGAGTGTGGGCCCCTTTTTGTCTCATATCATTCAAAGGGACACAGGCATGATATGCAGCTTTCATATTAGGATCCTCCTTGTGACCAACTACAACATTTGGTCATTTTAATGAGTAACTCCAATGAGCTCAAAGTTCATTGTATAAATGATGCAAGTGAATAAAATACCCCCTATTGTAAAATACAAGGATATTATATGTCATAGAGGAGTCACCAAAAACCTTTTGCTTTTATAAATGTCATGGAACTCCGAGGATACTTCTAATATCCTCATATTTTCCAACAAAGGGTACTTTGTTTTTTATAATCCACAATTTTTCGTGAGCCATGTGACAAAAATGACATCACTAAGCTCCGTTTATAACTGATTGACATCGAGAGCCGTTTGTAAGGATATCATTTACAAGATATTCATGGCTTTTGCGTATTATAAAGAAATTAGGTATGCACCGAATCCAGGATTCGGTTCGGGATTCGGCCTTTTTCAGCAGGATCCGGATCCGGCCGAATCCTTCTGCCTGGCCGAACCGAATCCGAATCCTAATTTGCATATGTAAATTAGGGGCGGGAGGGAAATTGCGTGACTTTTTGTCAGAAAACAAGGAAGTAAAAAATGTTTTCCCCTTCCCACCCCTAATTTGCATATGCAAATTAGGGTTCGGATTTGGTTCGGTATTCGGCCGAATCTTTCGTGAAGGATTCGGGGGTTCGGCCGAATCCAAAAAAGTGGATTTGCTGCATCCCTAAAAGAAATATACAGATGAAGAATATTTCATTCATGCGGTGACTGTGACTGTGCCCTTTAAACAGGAACTGCCCTGTATATCCTTATATGTGTATAGATGACAGATAGATCATGCTGAGCAGATGTGACCAGGCCAGTTTGGAGCTTGCTAGAGTTTTTTTTTTTTAACGTATCTTTCTGTAATTTAGATCGTCATACCTTAAATCTACTAGAAAATCATGTAAACATTAAATAAACCCAATAGGCTGGTTCTGCTTCCAAAAACGATCAATTATATCTTAGTTGGGATCAAGTACAAGTTACTGTTTTATTATTACACAGAAAAAGGAAATCATTCTAAAAAATTAGAGTTAATTGATTATAATGAAGTCAATGGGAGATGTTTTTTCCGTAATTCGGATCTTTCTGGATAATGGGTTTCTGGATAATGGATCCCATACCTGTAATAGCAATGCAAATGTTGCCAAAATGTTCAAAAATGTAAGTATCTTACGCCTTTTGTGAGCCAGAGAACCCATTTGTAGTTACAATGTTAAAAAACAGTGCCCTCTAACGTTCCCATACCTCAGTCATGAAAAGCATATTAATAATCTAGCATGTAAACAGCCCAGAGCATAGGGTGCATTCTAAATTTCTTTGAAAAAATTCAAATCAATCATCCTAGTTAAATACACACATTGTTAATTTTTGCCATATGAGATTTCAACAAAAGGGAACATGATACTGGTACAACACCTCCTGCCGTAATGCGTTCAATGCTCCTCTTTAAAGGGGTTGTTCACCTTTAAATTCACTTTTAGTATGATGTAGATAGTGACAATTTGTAGTTGGTTTTCATTTTTTATTATTTGTGGTTTTTGAGTTATTTAGCTTTTTATTCAGCAGCTCTCCAGTTTGCAATTTCAGCCATCTGGTTGCTAGGGTCCAAATTCCCCTAGCAACCATGCACTGATTTGAATAAAAGACTGGAATATGAATAGGAGAAGGTCTGAATAAAAAGAGGAATCATACAAAGTAGCAATAACAAAATTACAGAGCGTTTGTTTTGAGATGGGATGTGTGGATGCACAATAAAAACTTAATTGCAGTTATCCTGCTGTTGTGAGTGCGCCCCAAATCTACAATATAGTGTTTTGAGATGGGGTCAGTCACCCCCATTTGAAAGATTGAGTCAGAAGAAGAAGGCAAGTAATTGAAAAAAACTATAAATAATAAAGAACAAATGAAAAGTTGCTTAGGATAAGCCATTCTATAACAAACTTGAGTGGTTATTCTTCAGCATACCTCCCAACTGTCAAGTCAAGTCAAGTGGATTATATTGTCATTTCAGCCATATACAGTAAATACTGTCGCGGGACAGTCCAGATTTTGACAGCTCAACCCGCAGTCCCAGATTGTTACCGAAATGTCCTGACTTTCTCTTTGGTCTCCTGCACTAAATAGCCAGAAAAAGATTCAAAGTTTCTAAAACTTAATTGGCTTCTGGCAGAGAGCCCAGAATACGTGGCAGGTGCACTTAGATACTTTTGTAACAATTTAAGATAAGCAAATAAACAATTTGTTAGTATACATAGGAAAAAAACACTAAGACAAATTAAACTTTAAAATTGCAAAGAAATATCTTACCGAAACTCCACTTCACGATCCATCATGCGGTGCTCGATTTCTCCTCCCTGGCTATCTCCTATAATGAAGGCAGGGAGGAGAAATCAAGAGCAACACGATGGATCGCCTGATCATTTTATGAAGAGGAGCGTAAGCGGAGTTATTTCTTAATAAAAACTTTGCGAATTTTAAGTTTTTTTTTCCGATGTATACTAACGAATTTTTGATGTTACTGGTCCTTTAATGGAGACATTTAGGATAAATTTAAAAAAAAACAAATTTTTTTAGGCAATTATAAGTAATATCTGGTGTTGCTTTTACATGGTGCTAAAAATTTATATTAACTTTAAAAATAGCCCCTTTATTAGAGCTCCCTAAAGATGTTCTCTGGTCCCTGTCTGTGTTTCAAATGAGGGGTGGGCGGGTCCTAACGGTCCCTGCCAGAAGCACAGTAGGAGGGGGACAGCCAATCACAGCCCTGCAGTCACACAAGCACGGACAGGCTTCAGTTTCCTATCAGGTCCTGCTAGCTGCTGATTGGTTCCTGTCCTACAGTGCACTGAGCTGAGAGCCGCCGGCTCCCCTGCGCAGCCAGGGAATTCAGGGAGCAGGAAGTGGAAGAGAAGGGAGGGATTATTAGGGTTCAGGGCCGGAACTAGGGTAGCTGGGAGGGCGTCAGGCACGTACCTCCTCTGTCGCCTACCCCAAGTCCAGTTCCCTTCTCTGCCTAACTCGATGCCTTTTTCGCGCTTTGTGCGCATGCAAGCGCAAATTCACGCATGTTCACGCAAGTGCAAATTCACGCATGCGCACACGAGAGCAAATTTGCCCAGCGTGGCCCGGCACTGTTAGGGTTTTTGCAGAATTATTCAATAAATCAGCCTTAAAAACTGCTTTTTTAAGCACAATTCTTCTATATCTAATTGAGTATAATGCACTGGTACATTCAGGGCAGGATTTGTATTGCAGTGCTCCTCAGCTAGCGGCTGCCCCTAATAATTTGCCGCCCTAGGCCCGGGCCTTTGGGGCCTCGACACAAATCCGGGCCTGGGTAAATTCTTATTTTTAACACAAAATGTCTCCTATAAGATAAGCAGATCTCTTGGGAAAACTGCAGCTGAAAGAGCAATTCACCTTCATTAGCAAAATTGATATAACACATAAAAACCACAGAAATGTGTTCAGACTTTCATAACTTGACAAACTGTGTAAAATGAACATGGTAATTAAGGGGTGTGGTCACAAAACAAAAAAATATTTTTGTCCTTTTCTCTCTTCCCAAAATGTTGGGAGGTAATATGCTTCAGCACAGTCAGTTTGTGTGTACATGAGCAGGGAGACATGTAGGCAAGGAGTATTCTGCTGCCCCTGGAGACATTTATTTGTAATTATTTCTCTCAGTCAGTGGGGGCAGCCATGTTTGCTCAGAGGAGGTCAGAAGCTCTCCTACATCTAGCAGGCCAGTAATTGAATAGAACAGCTTTTACAAGAGAAGAATGAAATCCTGTATGAGAATGCAGTGTAACCTGCAAGGCCCACTATTGCTATAACTGCATCTGCCTATATAGCAGTGGTAGCACAAACATAGAGACAGTAGCCCAAAACAAATATGGCTACCATAACTTCCCTTAACGTGACGCAGCACACGTCGTCATGGCAACCTTGCTTCCCCCCACCCATTTGGTGTTAGTAAGCGTCGCGTATAGGAGCACGTGATCAAGCTTGCTGCCCTTGAGCCGAGCGGAGTGAAGGGAAAGGTAGAACCGACACAATGAGCTCCGGGGTAAGAGGTATGTGCGGCATCTGCTGGTGTTTCCCGACACTCGGGGTGGTGTGTGAGTGCACGTGGTGTGGGTATGACGAGTGCCAAGGTTTGCCCGTATCATGTTGCCTTCGCCTCGGATTCTGCACTGCCCTGTGAACGAACCTGACAACCCCTATTTACAATCTCCCATGGTATGGTCTCCCCTGGGGAGCACTGGGGAATAGACCAAGTGCAGCGGCTTCTGGGGTCGTTTTGAAGGTGCTGGTTCGCTTTAACTTTATGTATGTTATAGAATGGCTGATTCTAAGCAACTTTTTAAATGTTTTTATTTTTTTTAATGATTTTCCTTTTTCTCATGACTCTTTCCAGCTTTTTTCTTATGACTCTTTCCAGCTCTCAAACGGGGGTCACTGACCCCATCTAAAAAAAACTCCAGCTGCTCAGTAAGACTACAAATGTATTGTTACATTTTATTCCTCGTATTTCTATCCAGACCCTCTCCTATTCGTATTCCAGTCCCTTATTCAAATCTGTGCATGGTTGCTAGGGGAATTTGGACCCTAGTTACCAGATTGCAAAAATTGCAAGCTGCTGAATAAAAAAAGCAAAATAACTCAAAAGACACAAATAATGATAAATGAAGACCAATTGCAAATTGTCTCAGAATATCCCTGTCTACATCAAACTAACAGTTAATTTAAAGGGGAACAGCCCCTAGAAGTGCTGCACTGCAGCCAGTGTGGGGGTCACAGAGATGCCCAGGGGTTGCACATGTTATTAGTAAGCACATCGCTATGCAGTGTCAGGGTGTGTGTTTGTCTGGCCACTCCCTCACCTGCAGGTACCACACCTGTGTCTCACCTGCACACGCTCCCTGTACTTGTCTCTACAGCTTTTATTACTGGAATCTCCATGATTTGTTTTGAAAGTATCTTCAGACACAGTTTGTGATTTAAACTATGAGAGCTAAGGGGGCCCAGTCTGAAGGTCAGGTAGGGGGAGATTTGGGGTGAGTGCTTATTTGTACCCTGGGTACCCCTGAACTATAGCAGGGTGACTGTTACCCCAATGTTTCTATATATCTGTAACCTTGTTATGAGCTAAGGGGGCCCAGTCTGAAGGTCAGTTAGGGGGAGATTTGGGGTGAGTGTTTATTTGTACCCTGGGTACCCCTGAACTATAGCAGGGTGACTTACCCCAATGTTTCTATAGATCTAGTTGGGAGCTAAGGGAGACCTATACATGTGCTATACTATAACAGGTGATCACTATATGTGACATTGCACATTTTGCTTCCTAGCCAGGTGGGAAATATGACTAGATCATGTTCTGTAGCCTAGTGACTGTGCAAAAGTAACATTGTACATCTACCAGAGATACATTAACAAGTCTTTTAAATGGATACATGAACTTTCTACCTGCCTACTCTTCCATATTCTATTCCACATGGATAATGTGTAGTGTCAGCAAACAGCTCAGTGTGTGACAGCTGTAACCATCACATGAGGAGGGAGATGATTTCTCTTCTCTACACCAGACACAAGCCCTGTTTCTTTATTTGCTTACTTCTCTGCTGTTACTATAGGCACCATCTCTCCCTACTACACCTGCTATCCCACAGTCACACTCCCTTCCCAGAGACTATTATCCACTGTTACTATAGACACCATCTCTCCCTACTATACCTGCTATCCCACAGTCACACTCCCTTCCCAGAGACTATTATCCACTGTTACTATAGACACCATCTCTCCCTACTATACCTGCTATCCCACAGTCACACTCCCTTCCCAGAGACTATTATCCCACTGTTACTATAGACACCATCTCTCCCTACTATACCTGCTATCCCACAGTCACACTCCCTTCCCAGAGACTATTATCCACTGTTACTATAGACACCATCTCTCTCTACTATACCTGCTATCCCACAGTCACACTCCCTTCCCAGAGACTATTATCCACTGTTACTATAGACACCATCTCTCCCTACTATACCTGCTATCCCACAGTCACACTCCCTTCCCAGAGACTATTATCCCACTGTTACTATAGGCACCATCTCTCCCTACTATACCTGCTATCCCACAGTCACACTCCCTTCCCAGAGACTATTATCCACTGTTACTATAGACACCATCTCTCCCTACTACTATACCTGCTATCCCACAGTCACACTCCCTTCCCAGAGACAATTATCCACTGTTACTATAGACACCATCTCTCCCTACTATACCTGCTATCCTACAGTCACACTCCCTTCCCAGAGACTATTATCCCACTGTTACTATAGACACCATCTCTCCCTACTATACCTGCTATCCCACAGTCACACTCCCTTCCCAGAGACTATTATCCCACTGTTACTATAGACACCATCTCTCCCTACTATACCTGCTATCCCACAGTCACACTCCCTTCCCAGAGACTATTATCCCACTGTTACTATAGACACCATCTCTCCCTACTATACCTGCTATCCCACAGTCACACTCCCTTCCCAGAGACTATTATCCACTGTTACTATAGACACATCTCTCCCTACTATACCTGCTATCCCACAGTCACACTCCCTTCCCAGAGACTATTATCCACTGTTACTATAGGCACCATCTCTCCCTACTATACCTGCTATCCTACAGTCACACTCCCTTCCCAGAGACTATTATCCCACTGTTACTATAGACACCATCTCTCCCTACTATACCTGCTATCCTACAGTCACACTCCCTTCCCAGAGACTATTATCCCACTGTTACTATAGGCACCATCTCTCCCTACTATACCTGCTATCCCACAGTCACACTCCCTTCCCAGAGACTATTATCCACTGTTACTATAGACACCATCTCTCCCTACTATACCTGCTATCTCACAGTCACACTCCCTTCCCAGAGACTATTATCCACTGTTACTATAGGCACCATCTCTCCCTACTATACCTGCTATCCCACAGTCACACTCCCTTCCCAGAGACTATTATGCACTGTTACTATAGACACCATCTCTCCCTACTATACCTGCTATCCCACAGTCACACTTCCTTCCCAGAGACTATTATCCACTGTTACTATAGTCACCATCTCTCCCTACTATACCTGCTATCCTACAGTCACACTCCCTTCCCAGAGACTATTATCCCACTGTTACTATAGGCACCATCTCTCCCTACTATACCTGCTATCCCACAGTCACACTCCCTTCCCAGAGACTATTATCCACTGTTACTATAGACACCATCTCTCCCTACTATACCTGTTATCCCACAGTCACACTCCCTTCCCAGAGACTATTATCCACTGTTACTATAGGCACCATCTCTCCCTACTATACCTGCTATCCCACAGTCACACTCCCTTCCCAGAGACTATTATCCACTGTTACTATAGGCACCATCTCTCCCTACTATACCTGCTATCCCACAGTCCCTTCACTTGTGAGTTGTAGTGCAAGCAATGTGTATAGTGCAAAGCAGTTGCTGCAGAGAGAGAGATACTTGAGACAGTGACATTCAGTAAATAACCAACTGGCCAGGCAATAGGTCATAGGCCTCAGGGTTAATTTCAGTTAAATAACAAGTGTGCAGTGACCATTGGATAGAGAAAGCCCTGCCCTTCTCCTGTGAGTTCATGTCACACAAGGAGTAGTAAACTGACCATCTAGGCAGGAGAATTTGAATAGCATTTTATATTGTTTAAAGGGGAAGTGCGTCGGTAGTTATGAGCATGCAGCAGTGTCTGCGTACAAGCAATAAATCGTTTCTTAATCCTTTACAGTGAAAATGACCACATAAAGGAGAAGGCAGGGTGTAATCACTGCTGGGTGTCAAATGTTAGCACTCCCCAGTGATGGTAATCACTTACCTGAGACCCTAGGGCCGTGGGCCGTTTGCTGAAAATTGTAGGAGCACCATGTTGCCATTGTCTTTCACTTTTGGACTTTCCCTGCTACTCCAAGCCAGCCATGTTTTTGCTTTTAAGTTCAGCTTTTCACTTGGGCCTGACTTGGAGAAGATCCATAAAAAAAAAAAAAAAAAAGGACAGCTTGGAGCTTCTGCAGTGTTACTCTGGTACCGTGTTTACCGAGGTAACTTCTAATATCCTCATAGTTTACAACTGGGGGTACTTTATTTATTATAATTCACACATTTCAGTAAGTCATGTGACAGAAATGACATCAGGACTCACTGCTTATAACTGATGACATCAGAATTCACCATTTATAAGGATATAATTTACAAGATATTCATAGCTTTTGTCTATTATTTATATATATATATATATATATATATATATATATATATATATATATATATATATATATATATATATATATATATATATATATAATTCAGGAGTGCCTATTTGGCAAGTGGTTATACATTTCTTTTAAAAGACTGCTACACTTTAATTATTTTACAGGTATGGGATCCGTTATCCACAACCCCTCAGTGACTTCTAATATCCTTATCATTTACAGTAGAGGGTACATTATCCCTTATAGTACATGAGTGATACTCAGAGTTCCCTGTATAACTCAGCCTGTAGCCTTGTGTCTTTATATGGTCACAGAACAACCCCTCAGTGACCTCTTATATCCTTATCATTTACAGTAGGGGGTACATTATCCCTTATAATACATGAGTGATACTCAGAGTTCCCTGTATAACTCAGCCTGCAGCCTTGTGCCTTTATATGGTCACAGAACCCCTCGGTGACTTCTAATATCCTTATCATTTACAGTAGGGGGTACATTATCCCTTATAATACATGAGTGATACTCAGAGTTCTCTGTATAACTCAGTCTGCAGCCTTGTGCCTTTATATCGTCACAGAACAACCCCTCAGTGACTTGTAATATCCTTATCATTTACAGTAGGAGGTACATTATCCCATATAAAACATGAGTGATACTCCGAGTTCCCTGTATAACTCAGCCTGCAGCCTTGTGCCTTTATATAGTCACAGAACAACCCCTCAGTGACTTCTAATATCCTTATCATTTACAGTAGGGGGTACATTATCCCTTATAATACATGAGTGATACTCAGAGTTCCCTGTATAACTCAGCCGGCAGCCTTGTGCCTTTATATGGTCACAGAACAACCTCTCAGTGACTTCTAATATCCTTATCATTTACAGTAGGGGGTACATTATCCCTTATAATACATGAGTGATACTCAGAGTTCCCTGTATAACTCAGCCTGCAGCCTTGTGCCTTTATATAGTCACAGAACAACCCCTCAGTGACTTCTAATATCCTTATCATTTACAGTAGGGGGTACAATATCCCTCATAATACATGAGTGATACTCAGAGTTCCCTGTATAACTCGGCCTGCAGCCTTGTGCCTTTATATGGTTGTAGACCCCCCCTCAGTAACTTCTGCTATCGTTCTAATTAGGAATACATTACCTTTATAATTTAAATCTAAAGAACACTAAAAGAAGTGTGGAATAAATGTGATTCCTGGCACTGTAGCTTTCCGTTGATTTCTTGAAGGAATTCCAGTCGTTCTGTTACGTTTCCAAAAACCCTTGACAGTTGAGGGCAGTTCAGGGGTACTGGGAGTTGTAGTTCTATATCAGCACAATAACTTTTATTATGACATCTTATTATGACTGCATTACAAAAGGAATGATGGTTTCTTATATTTTTATATAGAATGGGCTACTACAGCCTCCGTGGTGGTTGCTGCAGCTGCCGTGGGATATCTCGCATACAAATCCCTCTGCTGTAAAGAGAAATGCTGCAAGGCCATGGTGAACCTTGAGGTCCAGAAGGACGATCCAAAGGTGGTACACGCATTTGACATGGAAGACTTGGGAGATAAAGCTGTTTACTGCCGCTGCTGGAGATCCAAAAAGGTAAGAGGCTTTTACCTGGTGAAGTCAGTACCAGTTCCCATGTACAATAACACTATGTAGATGGAATGCTACCTCTTTAAACTGGACTGCGAAAACAAATGTGTGAATACTAGCTCTGAGCTAAACTGTAATATAAGCTTCCTCATACTGAAATAAGAAACTTTCTAAATACAATCAATTAAAAATTCTGCATTGTTTCTGAAATAATCAAGTTTATCTTCACAATTCCTCTCTCGGCATCTGTTTCTCTTCATTCTCTCTTCATGCAGCAGTTGGGTGTCAGATATTCATTGACAGTTAGATCCAGTTGGCGAAGGATTCGGCCGAATACCGAACCGAACCCTAATTTGCATATGTAAATTAGGGGTTGGAAAGGGAAAACTTTTTTTACTTCCTGGTTTTGTGACAAAAAGTCACGCAATTTCCCTCCCCGTCCCTAATTTGCTAATTCGGTTCACTGGGCAGAAGCATTCGGCCGAATCCAAATCCTGCTGAAAAAGGCCGAATCCTGAATTTGATGCATCCCTAATTAAAATGTTGCTTATGGTATATTAGAATTGGGTTGAACCCTTTTCAACATTTTGATTCTGCCCATTCACCTCCTGTTTGTCTTCCAGTTTCCATATTGTGATGGCGCTCACACAAAGCATAACGAGGAAACCGGCGACAACGTGGGACCCTTAATCATCAAGAAAAAGGAATCGTAAAGCGACAAGGAGCCTCCACAGCTCTGATCCATCTGGATATTCTATTGTGCTGTGGTTCTGTAGCATCATTCTGCCCATCTAGGAATTCTTTTGGGATAATCCTGTGTATTAAGAAAGGTGACTGCCCCAGTGTATGTCATCTGCCTTAAATGTCTCTATCCCTCTGCAAGTTAGGGCCCAGTGCCACATTGGAGGGGATGCAGTAAATAATAATAATTCCTATGGTTTCAAAGTAATTACTATCATCCCAAAATCACATAAAATTGAGTGTTCTATAAAAAAATGTGTTCAGCCGATATGATCTCTTAACTCTCTATATACCTATTATAAATGTTACAGTAAATGCTACAATAAATTGTTACAGTTGCACATGACATATCTACATAAAATATATATATATATATATATATATATATATATATATATATATATATATATATATATATATATATATATATATATATATATATATATATATATATATATATATATATATATATATTGAGAGATTACACAAAACCATGAATCTCTCGTAAATATTTTCCTTATAAACTTTGAGTAGTTTCATCAGTTATAAACGGTGAGTAGTGATGTCATTTTTGTCACATGACGCACGAAAACTTGTGTATTTTAATAAATAAAGGATATTAGAAGTAACTTCGGAGTTCCATGACCTGTATAAAAGCACTCGGGCCTCGTGTTTTTATATGGTCATGAAACTCCTCGGTGACTTATAATATCCTTATATTTTACAATAAGGGGCACTTTATTCACTATATACTGTATATTGATGGGAGCTGCCATACTGCTCAGCTGGGCATCCAATCAAGTAGACCTAACCAGAAGATGCTGTTTGAATGTCCGTCTGTAAAGACCGTATACAGAAAACAACCCACAAGGCATAAATAAATGAATATATTTGCACTTTAAAGGGGTTGTTCACCTTTGAGTTAACTGTTAGTATGATGTAGAGCGGGATATTCTGAGACTAATTGCTATTGGTTTTCATTTTTTATTATTTGTGTTTTTTGTTATTTAGCTTTTTATTCAGCAGTTTGCAATTTCAGCACTCTGGTTGCTAGGGTCCTAATTACCCTAGCAACCATGCATTGATTTGAATGAGAGACTGAAATATGAATGGTAGAGGGTCTGAATAGAAAGATGAGTAAAATAAAGTAGCTATAAGATTAAATTAGGGATGCACCAAATCCACTATTTTTGGATTTGGCCGAACCCCCGAACCTTTCACGAAAGATTCGGCCGAATACCGAACCAAATTCGATATGCATATGCAAATTAGGATTCGGTCGGGCAGAAGGATTCGGCCGAATCCTGCTGCAAAAGGCTGAATCCCGAACCGAGTCCTGGATTCGGTGCATCCCTAGAATAAATGTGTAGCGTTACACAGCATTTGTTTTTTCGATGGGGTCAGTGACCCTCATTTGAAAACCGGAAAGATTCAAAAGAAGGCGGCAAATAACTCAAAAACTATTGAAAAGAAAAAAAATGAAGACCAGTTGAAAAGTTGCTTAGAATTCACCATTCTATAACCTACTAAAAGTTAACCTGAAAGAGAACAACCCCTTTAACCTGTAACAGGTTTGGGTATAAATATATAACTATAAAGCTTTAGATTTTCCTGCTGCCGACAGTTGAGTCATGCGGTTTGGCAGCTGAGCATGCAAGCTCCTGTGCTGAACAGATTCAGTTGGTTTCTCCGATCTAAGCACGTGCAGCCTCAGTGTAACCAATAGCTGTTACTGTCTGCCTGGCCCTATAAATTAATTTCTTATATTCTCCTTTTAGTTTTATAGCTGATGACCTGAGCTGTTGCTCCCATATCTCGTTACTGCATTCCCTCCTATAGTATTCAAGCTAGGGATGCACTGAATCCAGGATTCGCCCTTTTTCAGCAGGATTCTAATTTTGCATATGCAAATTAGGGGTGGGGAGGGCAATTCCGTGACTTTTTGTCACAAAACAAGGAAGTAAAAATGTTTTCCCCTTTCCTATGCAAATTAGGGTTCGGATTCAGTTCGGTATTCGGCCGAATCTTTCTTGAATCCAAAATAGTGGATTCGGTGCATCCCTAATTCAAGCCTAGCTATTCATTGCTAGCGGGGAGTACTTTGAGAGTTTAGTCCTGAAATGCCGTTGTTTGCGTGTGTTCTGGATGTTTAGAGGCCCGAAACCCTGTGTATTTGTTTTCCTGCCACTGCTAAATGCAGATTTGCAAATAATGACATTGGAATGTATATGCAATTCATAGACATTAAATTATTTACAAGTGTTAAGATTCAAAATTCCTTACATTTTATAGAAGGGGGGGGTACAGTATTTCCTATGTACATTCTATTGTATTTCACTGTTGCTACAGCATTGGCTGATGACATTTGAAGGCAAGAGTCTCAGGATAAAGTCTCAATGATCTGCAACCCAATTCCAGTCCAGATGTCTTCTGAGCTTTCTAACATTGTGTTGCCCTTAAACACTTTAGGCCCTTCTTGCAGTCCAACATGTGATCAGGCTTACAGAAAGGCCGTCTCCCATAGACTCCATGAAATTCCAATAATCCAAAGTTTTAAAAGTTGATTTCCTTTTGATTGGAAGCAAATATTTACATGATTTTCAAGTAGACTTAAGGTATGAAGATCCAAATTATGTAAAGATCCCTTATGGAATATTGCATTTTTTATTATGGAATATGGCATTTTTAGCCATATTCATGTATGGGTTTAGTTCTCATTTAAAGGAGAAGGAACGGCTAAAAGTAAGTAAACTTTATCAGAAAGGTCTATATAAATACACCAGTAAACCCTCAAAGTAATGCTGCTCTGAGTCGTCTGTCAAAAGAAACACCACATTTCTTTCCTTCTATTGTGTACTCATGGGCTTCTGTATCAGACTTTCATCTTAAACCCCGGGTTTGAGCATGCTCAGTTTGCTCCTCTTCTCCCCCCCCTTTATCTGCTGTAATCTGAGCCCAGAGCTCTGAGTGAGCAGGAAGTGATGTCACACCAAGCTAATACTGCAGCTGCTATCCTAAACAAACAGAGAGCTTCTAGAGCTGTTTACTCCGGTATAGTAAAACATTCTGCAGAATAAATATAATGTTATAGCTTGCACTATTGTGGCTAATCTATTGGCAATAAAATGCCTCATTGCTTTCCTTCTCCTTTAAGATACTCGCCTCAATGTGGTTTAATTCTTATCATGTGCAGTTGATTTTTTATTATTACAGAAACAAAAAAAAAAAAAGGCAAATCAATCAAAAATTAGGAAATATTTTTTCTAAATAAGCACTGCTGTATGTCAGAGCTTTCGGGATAAGTGATTTCTGTATAATAGAGCCCATTCCTGTAATTAAAATAGGGGTTGCCACCCATGGAGTTTCAACTGTCAGTTTTTCAAAGGCCTGTCCATTCAATGACATTTGGGGTACGGGCATACGCTAAGATTCAGGGAGATTTAGTCGCCCTGCAACAAATCGCCTCTTCTTCGGGCGACTAATCTTCCTGAAAAGCCTTCCCACGGTCTAGAATGTAAATTGCCGGCGGAATGCCACTCGGATTGCTTCGTTTTCCAAAGTTGCAACTTCGGAAAACGAAGCGTTCCGACTGCCATCTATGAATTCTAGCCGGCGGGAGTCAGTTGGGGGAGATTAGTCGCCCGAAGAAGAGATTTGTCGCTGGGTGACTAAACTCCCGAAATAGCGGCGGCACGGCCCTAAAAGTGGCTGAGGAGAGGGATGTTGGGGGGGGGGGGGAGGTGCATCTTTCATTCTCCTTTATATATTTTATGGATTACAGTTCTATTCAGCCTCTCTCCTATTCGTCTTGCAGTTTGTCATGAGATAAACCACTTCCTGGTAACCAGGGTAAATTGGTCCCTAGCAACCAGCCAGCCGCTGGATTGACTAAAGAAATAAAATGATATTAAGCAAGGGGACACAGCAACCTGACAGCTTTAGTAAAATACATAGGCTTTGTCCCAAACAGGTCTATGCGGCTAAATGCCGGAAGTGAGTCACTCAAAAACCCACGCCGGAAAGTCACCTGAGACCGACGCTTGAGACTACACTTCCCGACAAGCTTCGCTTCCATATGCCCCGCCCCCTCGCGTTAAAGCGGAAGCAGAAGCCAACGTAGCCCCTCCCCTAATGCTTTGTCCCGCCCAGAGTGAGTCAGGCTAGGGATGTGCTTCCTGTCCGCTCTATACCTGCCGCAGTGACTAGGCGAGAAGCCGCACGGACCGACGTATTACACGCAGCTTCGGCTCCTGTCCTTTACCCTCTCCTCGTCCCCGAGCCTCGGAGCTTGCCCACCCCATGGCGCTGAAGAGAATACAGAAGGTAAGTGGGTCGGACAATGAGCTTCTCTGAGGCCGCCATCTGCCTCAGCTCTGACAGTTCTGCCTGTTGTTTCAGAGGCATCTTAGTCTGAGGTAAACCTGTGTCTGTTGTGCTGTGGGTGAACTACAACTCCCTGTAGTATATAACTATATAGGAAATGTGTGCTGGGGAGGCCCAGGCTGTCTCTCTGTGTCATCTCAATGTGGCCCTAAACCTTCACTTGTGAGGCACCTCCTCCCCCACCCCCACTATGGACTGTTCCACTTGTCATTCACTTCCATTGTCTTCCCCCACACTCAGCATTCCCACCAACTGGCTTCCCCTCTAACCTCTTACACTTTATATCTCTTTATAATCTCCACATGGGGCAACTCCCAGCATCCCACCCACAGCCAGAGGTGCAGGGAGTTGTCCAACATCTGGGGGGCGCCAGTTTGCCCAACTACTCAATGCCGGCTCCTCCTCCTGTGACCCTTCATTTTAGTCATGATGCTCTGAAGAAGCAAAACCCTTTTGTACCCCCAAATACTTGTACACATTGACCACCCGTTCCTGGGTTTACCCCAATACATGGCCCTAATGTACCCCCAAATACTTGTACACATTGACCACACGTTCCTGGGGTCACCCTAATACATGGCCCTAATGTACCCCCAAATACTTGTACACATTGACCACACGTTCCTGGGGTCACCCCAATACATGGCCCTAATGTACCCCCAAATACTTGTACAAGTTGACCACACATTCCTGGGGTTACCCCAATACATGACCCTAATGTACCCCCAAATACTTGTACACATTGACCACCCGATCCTGGGGTTACCCCAATACATGGCCCTAATTTACCCCCAAATACTTATACACCCTGACCACATGTACCTGGGGTTACCCTAATACATGGCTTTCAAGCACCCCCAAATACTTGTACACATTGACCACACGTTCCTGGGGTTACCCCAATACATGACCCTAATGTACCCCCAAATACTTGTACACATTGACCACCCGATCTTGGGGTTACCCTAATACATGGCCCTAATGTACCCCCAAATACTTGTACACATTGACCACCCGATCCTGGGGTTACCCTAATACATGGCCCTAATGTACCCCCAAATACTTGTACACATTGACCACCCGATCCTGGGGTTACCTTAATACATGGCCCTAATGTACCCCCAAATACTTGTACACATTGACCGCAGGTACCAGGGGTTACCCATATACATCGCCCTCATGTACCCCCAAATACTTGTACACCCTGACCACATGTACCTGGGGTTACCCTAATACATGGCTTTCAAGCACCCCCAAATACTTGTACACATTGACCACACGTTCCTGGGGTTACGCTAATACATAGCCCTCAGGCACCCCCAAATACTTGTACACACTGTCCACAGGTACCTGGGGGTACACTAATATATGGCCCACATGCACCCCAAATAGTTGTACAGATAATACAGTGCCTGCATGTACCCCTAAATACGCGTTCACATTGAGCACATGAACCAGGCGATACATTAACACAGTGCCCTTATGCCCCCCCGGATACCCTTAAACAATGACCACACATACTCAGGAATACCTTCATGTACCCCAAATACAGTTTTACCCTCGTGTACCCCTGATGCCCTAACTGACCACATGTAGCTACACTAACACACGGCCCTTACACATCCTGGCAACTTGTCTCTGCTCTTACTTGAAGGGAAAGTTTCCCTATGATTAAACCTTGCGTATGTTGTGGATGAACCTCTTTCATTTACACTGGTCAGCGTTGCACAGCAAGATTCCCACTGTATTCACATATTTATATATTCAACATATATAGTGAATAAAGTACCCCCATATAAGGATATTGTAAGTGGCCGAGGAGTTTCATGACCATATAAAAGTATGAGGAAGAAGGCCGAGTGTTTTTATACAGGTCATGGAACTCCGAGTTTACTTCTAATATCCTCATATTTTCCAACATGGGGTACTTTATTTTTTATAATACACAAGTTTTGGTGAGTCATGTGACAGAAATGACATGACTAAATTCCGTTTATAACTAATGACATCACTTAGTCGTGTGTGTATGTGTGTGTGTATATATATATCTATATATATATATATATATATATATATATATATATATATATATATATATATATATATATATATATACACATTATAAGTAATAACCTTGCTCTCCTCTATGACTCGGGTGTGCTCACAATTGACATTGTCGGTTACCTCGTTGCTATGTGACTAGTTACCGCACCTGCCCTTCCTTTTTGGACCGGTGAGCTCACTGGGGACCTGACACTTGAATCAGGAACAGCAACACCTCTTTAAAGGGGTTGTTCACCTTTGAGATCACTTTTAGTATGATGTAGAGAGGGATATTCTGAAATAATTTGCAATTGGTCTTCATTTTTTATTGTATGTGGTTTTTGAGTTATTCAGCTTTTTATTCAGCATCTCTTCAATTTGCGTTTCAAGCAGCCTGGTTGCTAGGGTTCAAATCCCCCTAGCAACCATGCATTGGTTTGAATAATAAGACACTGGAATATAAATAGGAGAGGAGCTGAATAGAAAGATTAGCAATAACAATACATTTGTAGCCTTATTAATTATTTGTTTTAGCTGCAAAAAGTCAGAAGAAAAAGGTAAATAACTATAAAAAATAAATCATGTAAACCAGCTGCTTAGAATTTGCCATTCTATAACATACTAAAAGTTACCTTAAATGTAAACCACCCCTTTAAAGGAACATTAACATAAAAAAAAATGAAAGTAATAAAAACATTATGTAGTGTTGCCCTGCACTGCTAAAACTGCTGTGTTTGCTTCAGAAACTCTACTATTGTTTATATAAATGAGCTGCTTTGTAGCAATGGAGGCCACTAGTCAAAGGAGAAAAGGCTCAGGTTACACAGTAGATAACAGCTCTCTAGAACATAATGGTGTTATCGGTTATCCACTATTTAACCTGTGTCATATAGGGGTAAATTTATCATAGAGTGAAATTCCGCAGCTCTCAATTCATTTCTATGGGATTTTGAAAGGCGTATTTATCAATGGGTGAAAGTGAAAGTTCACCCTCTGATAAATACGCCTATAGAAATCCCATAGAAATGAATGGAGAGTGGCGGAATTTCACTCTAGTGGCGGAACTTCACTATTAACTTCACTCTTTGATAAATATACCCCATAGACTTTTCTCAATTCCCACCATTGCTCCACAGCAGCTTGTTTATATGAACTAGAAGTCGTATTTCTGAAGCAAACAGATCAGTTTTAACAGTGCAGAGCAACACTACGGGGCCATTTACTTAGCTCAAGTGAAGGAATAGAATAAAAAAAACGTTGAATTTCTAATGTTTTTTTTGGCTACTTCGACCTTCGACTACGACTTCGAATCGAACGATTCGGACTAAAAATCATTAGAATATTCGACCAGTACTGAAGTACTGTCTCTTACAAAAAAAACTTCGACCCCCTACTTCGCCACCTAAAACGTACCGAGGTGCAACGTTAGCCTATGGGGAAGATCCCCATAGGCTTTCTAAGGTTTTTTTTGGTTGTAGAAAAATCGTTCGATTGATTAAAATCCTTAGAATTGTTCGATTCGAAGGATTTAATCGTTCGATTGAGCAATTTTTCGATCAAACTAATTCTTCGATATTTGAAGTTGAAGGATTTACATTCGGCAGTCAAATATCGAGGGTTAATTAACCCTCGATATTCGACCCTATGTAAATCTGCCCCTTCGTGTATCTCTGTTTGTCGCCCACTGTTTGATGTGCAGAAACGGAACCCAGATCCCCTGCTTTTGACTCCAGCATTGATGGGATAGAATGTAAATTTGATGTATAAAATATTAATTATGCCGGGCATTCTCTTCACTTACCCTTGAATGTTGCCCAGCATAGAAGCTGCAGTGCCTGTATTATGGGCTTTATTTTGCTCTCTTTTCATACACTGGATTGTTAGTGCTCGTCATGTGATACAAAGAGCCTAGTGCAAGAAAATCTCAGCGTTTCCTCTTCATCAACAAAAACTCCCCCTCCTCCTCCTCCTCTTGTTTAGATCACAGGCAGCTCTGTTGTTCCTGGGTCACACAGCTCACTCGGCAGCGCTGATGTTTTCTCGGATAGGAGTTTCATTTCTGGCAGTGTATTTCCCCGTCTCATCATCGTTTGTTGTGTTGAAGAACAATTGCAAAACGATTGTTACTCATTCTAGTTGCTTTAAAGGGGAACTATCGCGAAAATGAAAATTTAATATAAGCTTACTCATACTGAAATAAGAAAGTTTGTAAATACAATCAATTAAAAATTTTCTGTTTCTCTTCATGCAGGAATTGGGAGTCAGATGAATGATCCAATATATCTTATAGGAGGGCTCCTTTTGCCTAGAAGATGTATTAGTGCTCACTCTATTAAAATCACCAGACATCATGGGGCAATTTCACTAAGCTCCGAAAATATGCTAGCGACGCCTTCGCAAGGGGAAGTTTCGGCAGTGCGCCGCTAATTCACTTAAAGGAGAAGGAAAGCTACAGAGGCATTTTATTGCCAATAGATTAACTGCAATAGTGCAAGCCAGAATGTCATATTTATTCTGTAGAATGTTTTACCATACCTGAGTAAAAAGCTCTAGAAACTCTCTGTTTAGGATAGCAGCTGCAGTATTAACATGGTGTGACATCACTTCCTGCCTGAGTCTCTCCCTGCTCTGGGCTCAGATTACAGTAGAGAAGGGAGGGGGTGGGGAGGAGGAGCAAACTGAGCATGCTCTTGCCCAGGGCAATGAGGTTTAAAGGGCACCTATCACAGCCAAAATCAAACACATATTAACAATCTGACCAGTACAAGCTAAACACGTTTAATCAAACTACATATATAGTTTTTTGAAAAACTGCAGGTTTTAAAAAAATCCCTTACTTTATCAAATGGGTTCTTTCACTGAGGGAGGCCATATTGAGACTCTAACAGAGACTCTAATATGCAAATTTCAGGAGCATGCTCAGATTGTAACACTGCTTTGAGTATTCTACCCAGAATGCCTTGTTTTAGTAAACTCCTCCACTAGAAGTATCCACTAGAAGTGCTGCTACCTGCTAACTTCCAGCAGGGGGCAGCACTACTGTACAGCAGCTAACACACAGGTTTGGCTGATTTGAAAATAGCTTAGAAGGGTTGATAAGCAAACAAGGAATTTGAACTGAGCATGTGCGAGATTTCAGAGCTACAGTTGGCTGGGAAGATATAGGTAGGAGGAGCCAGTGAAATCCAAGATGGCTGCCTCAGCTAGAACTGCAGTGGAGATAGGGGAGATCTTGCAGAAGGAATAGTGAGCTGATCATTTACATTATACAAACAATTCTAACTGTTTTAAAAATCGGATTTCTTGAACTTTCACATAGTGTATTTACTTAGTAAATGATTTTGGTCATGATTGGTGCCCTTTAAGCTGAAGGCAGGAAGTCTGATACAGAAGCCCATGAGTACACAATAGAAGGAAAGAAATGCTGTGTTTCTTTTGACAGGGGACTCAGAGCAGCACTACTTTGGGGGTTTATTGGTATGTTTAGATGGACCTTTCTGATAAGGCTTACTTAGTTTTATCCTTTCCTTCTCCTTTAAATCCAACGTTGCACTCAGGGAGGCGAAAGGTAGCGAAGTTGCGCTAGCGTTACTGCGTCAAGCAAAACAAAGTTACGCTAGCGATGCCTAATTTGTATACGCGCCAAGTTAAAGTAAAATGGACGTCTATATAGCAGCAAATATATTACACTACACAAGCCTGGGAAAGCTTCATAAAATAAGTTATTTTGCCCTATACATGTGCCCACTGTATAGTTTAGGTGCCATATGTTAGGAAATGTAGGGGGTAAGGAGGGTACCCCCAAAAACATTACGATCTTTTTCAGCCGATCACCCTTAGAAAAGTAAGACGCCAGCATTTTGGGACTTAGAAAAAATTTCAACTTTTTTTGAAGCAAGCCCTATCTACTCTATTGCACTTCGCCTGGTCTGAGGTGGCGAAGGAAGTCTGGCGCAAGAGGTAACGTTCAGTAAAATCCGCAAGTTGGTGAATTAGCGTAGTTATGTCCCTTCGCCATAGCGCAACTTCGCCTGGTGTAAGGGTGCGAAGTAGCACTAGAGTAGGTCTACTTAGCTAGCGAATTTACGCCAGCACCCGCTAGTAAATCAGCGAAGTAATGAAATTACGTCATGCTGGCGAATTTGCGCTAGCGTTAGCCACTTCACGCTTTAGTGAATTTGCTTTAGGATTTGTGTAAAAGTAAGTTATTTTGTTTGTACTGGAATCAGTTCTTTGAGTGAGCTCTAATTCAGGATTCAAATCCTTCATTGTTGGATTTGGCTTCCACAAAAGAGGCTTCTGAATCCAAACCCTAAATTTGAAGGGGGGAAATACTTTGATTTGTAGTAAAAATTTGCTGCAATAAATGAGGATCACTATTTATATTTAGGGGTGCACCGGATCCAGGATCCGAATCCTAATTTGCATATGCAAATTAGGGACGGGAATTGGGTGACTTTTTGGCAAAAAAAACAAGGAAGTAAAAAATGTTTTTCCTTCCCACCCCTAATTTGCATATACAAATTAGAATTCGGTTAGGTATTCGGCCGAATCTTTCGAGAAGGATTTGGGGGTTCGGCCGAATCCAAATTCCTTTGGCAACCATGCATTGATTTCAGTAAGGGACCGGAATATGAATCAGTGAGGGGCTGAATAGAAAGAGGAGTAATAGAAAGTAGCAATAATAATAATGTTAAAATCATGTTTAAATTTAAGTTGCAATGTTGCAATATTTTCTTAACACAATTTGTTTCAATTTGTATTTTCAAAGCCAATTCCTATTAGTGGATGTTGTGAAACATTTCTGACTCCTCAGCGCTAGGAAATTTGCATGTGGTCACATGGTGCCCTCCTTGTATAATGTACAATAAAAGTGGAGGTGAGAACTCCCATGTGGTTTTGGTAATTTGGGCATTTTCAACAAAAGAGGTTTGTGGTTTCATCTTTACAATCCCTGAATGTCTCATCAGTGTGACCCACAATCTTTCTAGTTTTAATCTTGTAACCGCAGCAAATACCCAGATGACCCATCTGTGCTATTGTTAGAAGGGCGCTCTTCTGAATTCAGGCTATTTAGAGTTCGGTCTAATATGTGTAGGGGGTGGGTTGCGTGTCTAAGGAATACAGGTATGAGACCAGTTCAGGGGTGCTTCACCAATGAGGTAGCGGCAGCGCCCCACTAGGTACCAGGGGCAGCAAAAATGCTGCTCCTGGTACTTTAAGAGCGAATTTCCGGGGGAGGGGCCAGGATCACCCTTGGATCCGTTCTCCAGAAAGTTCAGAATTACGGAAAGGCGGTCTCCCATAGACTCCATTTTATCCAAATAATCCAGATTTTTAAAAATAATTTCCTTTTTCTCTGTAATAATAAAACAGTACCTTGTACTTGATCCCAACTAACCTATAATGAATCCTTATTGGAAGTTTATTTAGGGGGTTATTTAGTAAGCTCCGAATACCCGAAATTCCCCGAAATCTGAAAAATTTGTGAATTTTTTGGAATTTGATTAAATCCCGAGGGCTGAAAAGCCTGAATATAAAAACACGGCATCTCAAACCTGTCGAGGTTGCATAAAAGTCAATGGGAACAGTCCCATTGTTCTTTGGTTGTGTCGGGGGTTTCGGGCAATTTCTCAATGTTTAATTCTAGCCTTTCCTTCTCCTTTAACCTGTTTGACACGGGCAGATAAAGCTGCCGATATCGGTCGTTTGGACCAATTTGACAGCTTATCTGCCCGTGTATGGGGGCTTCCGAGGGGTTTTCCCGATCGATATCTGGCCACGATATCGATCGGGAAGGTTTGATTTTTAACCGACCAACCCGTCGGAGCCCCTTGGTGCATCGTAATTTGATGGTTTGGCCACACTGCCGAACGTTCGAATTACCCCCTATATAGCCATGCCGTTAGTGGCATATCGGGGAAAGATCTGCTCGTTTGTCGATGTCGCCAAACGAGCGGATCTTTGAGTCTATGGCCATCTTAAGGGCTGTTATAAAGATTGCATAGGGCCCCATAAGTGCTCTGTAAATAACTAGAATCTAAGCAGTCAAACACAGCCACATGATTTTAGTCTGTTCTAGGAATGTACTGAATCCACGATTTTGGATTCGCCAAACCCCAGAATCCTTTGTGAAAGATTTGGCTGAATACCGAACCGAATCTGAATCCTAATTTGCATATGCAAATTAGGGATGGGAAGGGGAAAACCTTGTTTACTTCCTTGTTTTGTGACAAAAAGTCATGCGGTTTCCCTCCCCGCCCCTAATTTGCGTATACACATTGGGATTCAGATTCGGTCCAGCCGGGCAGAAGAATTTATCCAAATCCTGGATTCTGTGCATCCCTACTCTATTCTACAAGCATAAACATTGACTTCGAAGAAATTCTTTACACTCTTCTGAGCATTACTTTTTAGGTACAAATATTAGATTTTGTAACATTGAGATATATTTGAACAGAATTCCTAATTTTACTTTATCATCGCTAATCTGTAAAGGGCTTCTTGATGACACATCACACTGATTGGGGAATAGTGATAGTTTTTTTTTTTATTATTCATTCTCCCAACGCCTTTATTTTTGGAATTTAAACTTTTATCTGGTAGCTAGGGTGCCACTTAACCTAGCAACCCAGAGAAAAATGTGTGCTCAATTATGAATAATATGAATTTCTTTTTAGAGACCTGTCATTTGACATAAACTACTTTTAGTTACAACTACATTTACAAATATTTTTTTAATATTAGGATGACGTTCTCTCTTTTATATTCCATGTTTTTGAGTGGAGATCCCTATGGGTATGGGATACATTATCCGGAATCCAGAAAGTTTCAAATTACAGAACGGCCATCTCCCACTGACTCCATTATATCCAAATATTCAAAATTATTAAAAATGATTTCCTATTTCTCTGTAATAATAAAACAGTACATTTGTACTTGATCCCAACTAAGATATAATTCTTATTGGAAGCAAAACCAGCCTATTGGGGTTATTTAAAGGGGTTGTTCACCTTCAAACAACTAGTTGTTTTCAGACAGATCACCAGAAATGACTTTTTCCAATTACTTTCTATTTTCTATGTGTCACCATTTTTCCAATACTGAAGTGTAAAGTGTCATTTTTCACCTTCTAAAGCAGCTCTGGGAGGGGGGGGTCGCCGACCCTGTAAACTGTTCTAAAATGATACATTTAGTTGATACATTTCTTATCTTTGTCCCTGCTGAGCAGAAGCTCTGGGTTTCATTACAGGCAGCTGTTAGAATTGATACAATAGTTGTTAATACTCCAGAGATGCTGCTGAGAAATGGATCAACTACCGTATATACTCGAGTATAAGCCGACCCGAGTATAAGCAATATATAACTTATTGACTCTAGTATAAGCCTAGACACAACTACAGCCCTGTCTCCCAGCAGCGCACATTCTGCCAAAGCGACCCCCCGGATCAACCGGACTTCTTTGCAAAGTTGATGGTGACAGAGAATTACCAAACGGATTACTGTGTGCATTGTCCCACTGTCCCACTACCATGTGCAGAGGGTGCTGTGTGATATTGCCATCAATGTTAATCTTTCATATAACCAACAGAGGGCGCTGTGTGATATTGCAGTCACTGTTATTCTTTCATATAACCAACAGAGGGCGCACTATTATTCTTTCATATAACCAACAGAGGGTGCTGTGTGATATTGCAGTCACTGTTATTCTTTGATATAACCAGCAGAGGGCATTGTGGGATATTGCAGTCTCTCCCCAAGTGAACTGTTGGTATAGGAATGATTAAAAGTGACTGCAATCTCGGCTACTCAGGTACCGCTGACCCGAGTATAAGCCGAGGTAGACTTTCAGCACATATTGGATGCTGAAAAACTCGGCTTATACTCGGGTATATACGGTAAATGTTGTAAAATTGTAACAGTTTACTGCGCCTGAATTACTGAGCTGCCAGACTGAAACACCAGAGACAGGGACATTCACCTTTAAACTTAGATTTTGAAAAAAACGGTAAAAAATAAATAATGGAAAGCATCTGAAAAAGTATTTTTCTGAGGAGCACTCTGAAAACAAGTGATCTGAATAAAGTGTTTGGAAGGTGAACAACTCCTTTAGGGGCAAATTCACTAAACGACGAAGGGCCTAACGCTAGCGTGAAAGCGTTGGGCATTTTCGTTAATTAGCCAATTCACTAACGGACGCTGGCGTAAATTCGCTAGTGTTACTTCACACTCTTACGCCTGTCGAATTTGCGCAACGGATGTAACTACACAAATTCACTAACGCATGAATTATTCTGAACGCTACCTTTTTACGCCAGACTTCCTTCGCCATGTCAGACCAGGCAAAGTGCTAGATAGAAAAATGTTTAACTTTTTTTCAAGCAATCCCTAAGTCCCAAAAAACGCTGGCGTTTTTTCTTTATTATGGATGATAGGTTGAAAAAGATCCTTCCCCCCTACATTTCCGAACTCATGGCAACTTAACTATACAGTGGGCACATGTGTAGGGCAAAATAAACATTTATTTGCTGTTTTGAAGGTTTCCCAGGCTTGTGTAGTGCTGCTACATATACCTCCATTGTAACTTCAATTTGGCGCCGTATGCAAATTAAGCATCGCTAGCGTAACTTCGCTTTGCTTGGCCAATTAACGCTAGCGCAACTTCGCAACCTTACGCTTCCTTTGAGCGCAACTTCGGATTTTAGTAAATTTGTGTAGCGCTGTCTAAAATACGCCTGGCGAAGTGCGGCGAAGCGGCCGCTGGCGCAATAACGAATCTTAGTGAATGTCCCACTTAATGTTTACATGGTTCTCTAGTAAACTTATGGTATGAAGATCCATATTATGGAAAGATCTGTTATCCAGAGAGCCCCAGGTCCGGAGCATTCTGGATAACGGGTCCCATACCTGTACTAGCATGTTCCCTGGTACGATTCACCCACCCATATAAGCGTTTGTTTATGATTTCTGACTGTCAGCTTGTATGGTGTAACTGCCATAGGACTGCATGCCACTACTACTATCTCACGGTCTGGCCTGACTGCTGACAGATTAGAATCTCAAATAATGTCATTGCAAGACCCAACTAGTTAGATCTGGTTTGGTATAGAAAGTATCGGCTGCATGTAGATCACTGCTCTCCCTGTGCTGACATCCAGATATGTGTTGGTGCCGACCGATTTGGTTATATATGCCAAAACCTCTGTTGTATTGGGGAAGGACTCAAAGGAAAACCTTTTAAAGGTGTGGCTTGACTTTAAATTAACTTTTTTAATATGTTATAGTGTGGCTAATTCTAAGCAACTTTTAAATTGGCCTTTATTTTGTATAGTTTTTGATTGATTGTGCCTTCTTCTTCTGACTCTTTTTCCAGCATTCAGATGGAGGTCGCTGGGCCCCATCTAAAAACAAATGCTCTGTAAGGCTATAAATGTATTTTTGCTACTTTTAATTACTCATATTTATATTCAGACCCTCTCCTATTCATATTCCAGTCTCTCATCAATGCATGGTTGTTAGGGTAATTTGGACCCTAGCAACCAGACTAAACTAACTCATAAAACAGAAATAATAAAAAAAAAAAAAATGAAAACCAATTGCAAATTGTCCCAGAATATCACTCTCTATATCATACTAAAAGTTAATTAAAAGGTTAACAACCCCTTTCCATTCACAACTGTGTACTCTTTGGCCAATATGTCCCATCAGTCAGCAGTGTTTCCTTTAGTTCCTGAACAGGACTCTCTCTCACATTGTAAGACCGCTAACTGTTCTACTGAGTTGATAAGATTAGGTAGCACAGACCAGTTCCTAACACAGACTGAGCTAGAGTCCTGCAGCGGGTCGGGTACCCGCGGCTTACCCGCAAAAACCTGCGTTACCCTGTGGGTTGCCGGTAATAGTTTCGGGGGCAGCTATAGATGCGGGTCGACGGCTCTCCGGGTTTGTGGGGCGGGTCTTCGCGCCTACTTCTAATGATGTCACTTCCGGTTTACAATGACAGCACTGCCTGTTTCTTGATGGTCAGCGTATCGGGTTATCGGGTTGCGGATAAGGGTACTTGTGGGTCGGGTAGCGGGTCCAACTGGGTAAGTATGCGGGTTGAGGGTCGAGTTTGGGTTTAGCAAATTGGTTCAGCGCAGGACTATACTGAGCACAAGGGCCTGACTACATAGGGTGCAGGGATGCTAATACACCAGGGCCCTGGGGGGTGGGGAGTGATATCACTCAAACTTGCAGTAAAGAGTGACTGAAGTTAATAAGAGCACAAGTCACATGACTGGGGGCACCAGGGATACTGACAATATGTCTAGCCGTATGTCAGATTTCAAAATTAAATATAAAAAAATCTGCTCTTTTGAGAAACGGATTTCAGTGCAGAAGTCTGCTGGAGCAGCACTGTTAATTGATGCTTATTTTTTTTTTAAAAAAACATGTTTTTCCATGACAGTATCCCTTTAATACGTAGAATGACCGAGATAAGAAAGCTTAGCAGGACAGAGGAAACCACTCCACAACAGTTTTCAAATAAGTTTCGTCCTACAAGAAGCTTCTGCAGCTCAAGCCTATTTATAGGTGTTGGTGCTACGTAATCTCTATTGAATCTATTCCGCACAGCCCCTCAGCTTGCATACTATGCAGAATTTTAAAGTGGAGATAAAGTGTCTGCCATTAAGTCAAAGCCTTGAAGGAAAGAAAAATAAAGTGATGGTTAGTTGAGTGCTGCTGTAAGCTATACCTGTACAGTGCTAAAGCGGCTATTTAGCATCATCATCAAACTGTCAGGCAGGGCTATTACTCCATACTGATCTGCTGAACTCCGCAAAAGTTTTTATGAGCTGTTCATAAAACCTGTTTACCTTTACATTTTTATTATGATGTAGAGAGGGATATTCTGGGACAATTTGCAGTTGTTTTTCATTTTTAATTATTTGTGGCTTTTGAGTTATTTGGCTTTTTATTCAGCAGCTCTCCAAATTCCCCTAGCAACCATTGATTTGAATAAGAGATGGAATATGAATTGTAGAGGCCTGAATAGAACAAGCAATACAATGTTGCAATAACAATACATTTGTATGCCTAGTAAGAATTTGATTTGTTTTTTAAGATGGGGTCAGAGACCCCATGTGAAAGCTCAGTCAGAAGAAGGCAATTTAAAAACTAAAAAAAATATCTATAAACAAGCAATTGAAAAGTTGCTTAGAATTGGCCATTGTATAACATACTAAACAGTAACTTAAAGTAGAACCAGTTTAATGGTACAGGTATGGGATCCATTATCCAGAAACCCATTATCCAGAAAGCTCTGAATTATCGAAACGCGATCTCCCAGTTTATCCAAGTTTTTGAAAATGATTAAATTTTTCTGTGATAATAAAACAGTAGCTTGTACTTTATTCCTGCTAAGATATAATTAATCCTTATTGGAAGCAAAACCAGCCTATTGGGTTTATTTCATGTTTACATGATTTTTTAGTAGACTTAAGGTATGAAGATCCAATGTTACGAAAAGAAAACCATTATCTTTTAAAATCCAAGGTCCCAAGCATTCTGGATAACCGGTCCCATACCTGTACAAATTAGGGATGCCCCGAATCCAGGGTTCGGGATTCAGCCTTTTTCAGCAGGATTCGGCCGAATCCTTCTGCCCGGTGAACCGAATCCTAATTTGCATATGCAAATTAGGGGCGGGAGGGGAATTGCGTGACTTTGTCCAAAAAACAAGGAAGTAACAATTTTCTCCTTCCCACCCATAATTTGCATATGCAAATGGAATATGCAAATTAGGATTTGGTTCGGTATTCAGCCAAATCTTTCGAGAAGGATTCGGGGGTTCGGCCGAATCCAAAAACGTGGATTCGGTGCATCCCTAGTACAAATTAGGGCATAATCTCTCTGTACAGGGAAATTGCCCCCATGTATTCGTATTGATCTCCATTCGCTTAAGAATTAAAGGGAAAATCACTGTGCACAGAACATGCCCAGGAATTGCAGGATTATGATTATGAGTGAATTTCACAGATCTCCTTGTTTAATTGCCATAATTTTTCCAATAATTCTACAGCAAGAATAGGCTTTGTATCTGGTGACTTTTTACTGAGCCCTTTATCTCCTGCCTTTAACTGGTCATACACCGGGCAGTGCCCCCCATAAATCCCACCCCAAAATAAACTTTAACTTGGTCAATTTATTTGCAGTTTTTATGCACCAGTGTGTATAATATACAGGGCTCCAGAGTATTTTATAATGTCTGTTGAAAGTGCATATCCTCTCCTCTCCCCATCCGTTCAGCTGCGGCACTGAATATATTTGCACTCTTTCCCCAATGGTGACTGCGAGGTGTGAACTTGCTAATAGGCTTTTTCTCGCCTCATTGTGTAAAGCTGAGAATGTGACAGTCGTGTTGAATTCTCTAGTCGCATCCTAGGGATGTGGAACTTAAAGGAATTGTTCAGTTTAAGAATAAAAACTGGGTAAGTAGATAGGCTGTGCAAAATAAATAATGTTTCTAATATATTTAGTTAGCCAGAAATGTAATGTATAAAGGCTGCAGTGACTGGATGTGTAACATAATAGCCAGAACACTACTTCCTGCTTTTCAGCTCTCTTACTTTCCACTGATTGGTTACCAGGCAGTAACCAATCAGTGACTTAAAGGAGAAGGAAAGCTATGGAGGCATTTTATTGCCAATAGATTAGCCACAATAGTGCAAGCTAGAATGCTATATTTATTCTGTAGAATGTTTTACCATACCTGAGTAAAAAGCTCTAGAAGCTCTCTGTTTGTTTAGAATAGGAGCTGCAGTATTAACATGGTGTGACATCACTTCCTGCCTGAGTCTCTCCCTGCTCTGGGCTCAGATTACAGTAGAGAAGGGAGGGGGGTGGGGAAGAGGAGCAAACTGAGCATGCTCTTGCCCAGGGCAATGAGGTTTAAGCTGAAGGCAGGAAGTCTGATACAGAAGCCCATGTGTACACAATAGAAGGAAAGAAATGCAGTGTTTCTTTTGACAGGGGACTCAGAGCAACATTACTTTGGTGGTTTACTGGTATATTTAGATGGACCTTTCTGATAAGGCTTACTTAGTTTTAACCTTTCCTTCTCCTTTAAGAGGGGCATGTGGGTCATATATGTTGATTTTGAATCTGAGCTGAATGCTGAGGATCAATGACATACTCACTGAACAGTTATGTCCCATGTGCCCCCCCTTATAGTCACTGACTAACTCAGAGTTAGAGAGCTGAAAAGCAGGAAGTAGTGTTCTGGCTATTATGTTACACATCCAGTCACTCCAGACTTTATACATTACATTTTTGCCTAACTAGCTATATTAGAATTTTTATTTTTATTTTGCACAGCCTATCTATTTACCCAGTTTTTATTTTTATACTGAACTGTTCCTTTAAAGTGGCCATAGACATTACAATTACAACCTTTACTGGAAAAAGACGTTTCCAGGAAAGATTGTTGGTTTTAATACAAGTGTAGAACTGAATGGTTAGATATACAGTAGAATTCTACCTGTATCTGATGATTCATCACTAACAATCAAAGGCCCCCAATCAAAATTTTCTGCCTGGGCTGATTGATGAGCCGACCAATATCCAAGTCTTTAGCTGATATCTGTCGGCTCATCTCCCACCTTACAAAAATTAGTTTCATACGATATCTGTGCGTCTATGGCCATCTTTAAGGCTTGGGATTTTCTCTCTCAAGCCCTAATGCACTGAAATAAAAAACCTAACAGGCCTTTAGACTATGTAAAGAAAGCACTGATCCGATATGTGCCCTTTAATTACTGTCGTCCTTAGCAATATGCCCATCTCCCCTTTTGTGTAACTGTTAAGAAGTAACTTCTGATTCTTTTATGATCTCTGCATTTCACTTCATGAGACTAATTGATCTTTCAATTTGTTTTTTTTTAGGAACTGAATGACTTGCAACGGGACCCTCCGGCTCAGTGCTCTGCCGGCCCAGTAGGAGATGACTGTAAGTTTTAGACAATAGATCTGTTTTTGTACAGTCCATGGTCAATGAATTGTTGCTTATGGTGTGTCCTCTCATTTCAGTATTCCACTGGCAAGCAACCATTATGGGACCAGTAAGTATCTACTAACCTCATACTACCGTTTTATTATTCATGCAAAAGATTTAAAGGAACAGTTCAGTATAAAAATAAAAACTGGGTAAATAGATAGGCTGTGCAAAATATAAAAAGGTTTCTAATATTGTTAGAAAAATTTAATGTATAAAGGCTGCAGTGACTGGATGCCTAATATAACAGAACACTACTTCCTGCTTTTCAGCTCTCTAACTCTGAGTTAGTCAGCGACCTGAAGGGGGGCGACATGGGACATAACTGTTCAGTGAGTTTGCAACTGATCCTCAGCATTCAGTTCAGATTCAAAAGCAACAGTTATGACCCACGTGCCTCCCCTCAAGTCTCTGATTGGCTACTGCCTGGAAACCAATCAGTGAAAAGCAGGAAGTAGTGTTCTGGCTATTATGTTACACATCCAGTCACTCCAGCCTTTATAAATTACATTTTTGGCTAACTAACTACTGTCACTAACCACCCTCAAGTCTTTGGTTACTGCCTGGTAACCAATCAGTGGAAACCAAGAGGATCAATTGCAAACTCTTTGAACAGTTATGTCCCATGTGGCCCGCCTTAAAGTCACTGACTAACTCAGAGTTAGAGAGCTGAAAAGCAGGAAGTAGTGTTCTGGCTATTATGTTACACATCCACTCACTCCAGCCTTTATACATTACATTTTTGGCTAACTAACTATATTAGAAACATTTTTTATTTTGCACAGCCTATCTATTTACCCAGTTTTTATTTTTATACTGAACAATTCATTTAAAGGGGCTGTTCACCATCCAAACACTGTTTGTTTTTAGATTATTCCCCAGAAATTAACTTTTTTTTTTTTTTTTCAATTACTTTCCCTTATTTATTCTTTAATGTTTTTCTAAAATCTAAGTTTAAAGTTGAATGTTGGTGTCTCTGGTGTTTGAGTCTGGCCGCTCAGTAATTCAGGTGCATTCTCTAAACTGTTACAATTTTGTAACATTTAGTCGATACATTTTAGGTGATCCATTTCTCAGCAGCATCTCTGGAGTATTAGCAACTATTGTATCAATTCTGACAGCTGCCTGTAATGAAATCCAGAGATTCTGCTGAGCGGGGAAAAGATAAGAAATGTATCGACTAAATGTATCAATTTAGAAAAGTTTACAGGGTCAGCGACCCCCCTTCCCAGAGATGCTTTAGAAGATGAAAAATGACACTTTACACTTCAATATTAGAAAAAAAGATCACACATAGAAAATAGAAAGTAATTGGGAAAAAGTCATTATTTATGGTGATCTATCTGAAAACAACTATTTGTTTGAAGGCAAACAACCCCTTTAATGTATAATTAGGGAACAGTGGTACTCAACCTGTTATGCTATATAAGCGGTGCCTACTGCCTGCACCAGTTATAGCAGGGATCCCCAACATTTACAACCCATGAGCAACATTCAGAAGTAAAGAGTTTGGAAGCAACACAAGCATGAAAAATGTTCTGGGGGTGCCAAATAAGGGCTGTGATTGGCCATTTAGTAGCCCCTATGTGGAATATCAACCTACATTAAGACTCTGTTTTTGGCAGTACATCTGGTTTTGTAATTAAAATTTTAATTAAAAAATAAGCACCTGCTTTGAGGCCACTGGAGGCAACATCTAAGGGATTGGTGAGCAACATGTTACTCATGAGCTACTGGTTATAGCATAACAGGTTGTGACTTTTGACACAACTGGATCACAGTAAAACTATAGTAAAGGGTGTGCTTCCCAAATGTAGAGGAGACACATCATCCACTTGTAATAGATATATTGCAATACAGAGGCGGTTTTCTGTTGTAGGAATTAAATTGAAAGAGTCCAGACGTTGTGTGCCATTTATTTGTCCTGCCTGGTACCACTGTGCTTTAAACCAGTACAAGAATCTGGCGTGACTTTGACTTTTGATTTGTAGTAACTAGGGATGCACCGAATCCAGGGTTCGGGATTCGGTCAGGATTCGGATTCAGCCGAATCCTTCTGCCTGACCGAACCGAATCCGAATCCTAATTTGCATATGTAAATTAGGGGTGGGGAGAGAAATCATGTGACTATTTGTCACAAAACAAGGAAGTAAAACATGTTTTCCCCTTCCCACCCCTAATTTACATATGCAAATTCGGGTTCGGTATTCGGCCGAATCTTTCACAAAGGATTCGGGGGTTCGGCCGAATCCAAAAAAGTGGATTCGGTGCATCCCTAGTAGTAACCTATAACCCCTATACCATCCAGTCAGGTACTTAGTAACTGTTATTTGTGAATAAGCCCCAGTATATCAAAACCTTGTGCCTCCTGCCTGTCCACCCTGTTATCAATGTCCGTTATAATGTTTGTATATCTGTTTTCTTTTTTTTTTAGACTGACAGCCCATATCAAGGGGGTGTCTTTTTCCTCACAATTCACTTTCCAACAGACTATCCTTTCAAACCACCAAAGGTAATTATCCAAAATTCCAAATTCTATTGGCTTACTGCAGTTTATTTGCATAACGCTGGCACATTTACGCAGTGCTTCACGTATGTTCACTTTCTTCGTTACACCTATGAATGACCAAATAGAAAGTAAGTACACTTATTTTGGACGATATATATCGAGCTTTTTTGCCTGGGTAGATTTTTTAGAACTGCTGTGTCACCAGCCCTAGTGTAAACTGATGGGCCTAGGGCTTTGCTCACACAGCAGCTCTCAAAAGAGTTTCCATCCTGAATCCCTATTATCAGCAGTCTACAACTGTTACTGTCTCAAGCTATTCTCAATCTATTCTCTTCTATTCTAGGCCAGCATTTTTTAAAGGCATTGTTCAGTATACAAATAAAAACTGGGTAAATAGGCTGTACAAAATAAAAAAAATGTTTCTATAATAGTTTAAGAATGTAATGTATAAAGGCTGGAGTGACTGGATGTGTAACATAATAGCCAGAACACTACTTCCTGCTTTGCAGCCGTCTTGGTTTCCACTGATTGGTTACCAGGCAGTAACCAATCAGTGACTTGAGAGGGGGGGGCACCTGGGTCATAACTGTTGCTTTTGAATCTGAGCTGAATGCTGAGGATCAATTACAAACTCACTGAACAGTTATGTCCCATGTGGCCCCCCTTATAGTCACTGACTAACTCAGAGTTAGAGAGCTGAAAAGCAGGAAGTAGTGTTCTGGCTATTATGTTACACATCCAGTCACTCCAGCCTTTATACATTACATTTTTGGCTAACTAACTATATTAGATATATTCTTTTACTTTGCACAGCCTATTTATTTACCCAGTTTTTATTTTTACACTGAACTGTTCCTTTAACACGTGAAGAGGCACCTGAATGTGGCCTTCCCTTTAAGATCTATTTAATACAACTGATACATATATCCAAGAGTAACTTTAACAACTTGTTTGCTATAGTCGTCCAGCCCTCTCTGATATCCTTTTGTATTTGGAATCCCTACTGCTCCTTACTCAAGATTGGAGATTACTTTGCTATAGAACCCTCTCTAGATGCATGTTTCAGTAATACTATGGATTGGTATAACAAAGCTTAAATACGGTTATATTTAAAACAGGTAAAAGTTTTTATAGGTATTGGATTCTTTATCACGAAACCTGTTATCCAGAAAGCTCCAAATTACAGAAGGCCGCCTCTCCCATAGACTCCATTATAATTAAATAATCCAAATTTTTAAAAATGATTTCCTTTTTCTCTGTAATAATAAAACAGTAGCTTGTACTTGATCCCAAATAAGATATAATTAATCCTTATTGGAAGCCTATTGGGTTTATTTACATGATTTTTTTAATAGACTTAAGGTATGAAGATACAAATTACAGAAAGATCCATTATCCGGAAAACCCCAGGTCCCAGGCATTCTGGATAACAGGTCCCATACCTGTAGTATGAGAATGTATCATTGGGTTTTTCCAAGAAACCTCATATGTGTTTATTTTACTGCTATAACTTTTATCTTGTCTCTTCTGATTTGTTTTTTTTTTTTTTTTTTTTTCTCATGTGTGTAGGTTGCATTCACAACAAAAATCTATCACCCAAACATAAACAGCAATGGAAGTATTTGTCTCGACATACTAAGGTCACAGTGGTCTCCAGCGCTGACTGTGTCAAAAGGTAAAACTTTAACATCTCATTTTTCAGCAGGATTTGGATTCGGCCGAATCCTTCTGCCTGGCCGAACCGAATCTAAATTTCCATATGCAAATTAGGACGGGGAGGGAAATCGTGTGACTTTTTGCCACAAAACAAGGAAGTAAAAATGTTTTCCCCTTCCCACCCGTAATTTGCATATGCAAATTGGGATTTGGTTCAGTATTTGGCAGAATCTTTCACAAAAAGGATTCAGGGGGTTTGGTCGAATCCAAAACTGTGGATTTGGTGCATCCCTAATTAGAAGTGTAAGGAGAAAGAAAGAGGCTGCTCTGATGTTCTTCTGCTTAGGAATAAAATTAGAAACCTTTCTCAAATCTTTCCTAAGCAGAAAAACATCAGAGCAGCCTCTTTCTTTCTCCTGACAACTTCATTGACTACTTGCTGGTCAGACTGGTGGGAAACTGACCAGCGGATGGCGCTGTTGTAACAAAATTTGTTCGAATCGAACCCTAATTTGCATATGCAAATTAGGAGTGGAAAGGGGAAAACATTTTTTACTTCCTTGTTTTCTGACAAAAAGTCATGCAATTTCCCTCCTGCCCTAATTTGCATATGCAAATTCGGATTCGGTTCGGCTGGGCAGAAGGATTCGGCCGAATCCGAATCCTGCTGAAAAAGGCCGAATCCCGAACCGAATCCTGGATTCGGTGCATCCCTACTTAGAATAACACTCTCATCAACTTTACATTCACTTGTTTTAAAGGTTTACTTATCCTTTAACAGTACATGTATCCCTTAATATCATGGAATTAAAAGAAAATAATTAATGAATGTAAATTACAAAAGTTCTTAGAATAAGACCCTCATCAGTTTTGCATACACTTATTTTAAAGGTTTACTTATCCTTTCAGTAATATGATTATATGAATCACAGTGAATAAATATGTAGGGTTCTGTTGTGGGGCGTATGTCTGTATTTCTGCAGTGCGGGAAGGATGAGGACATTCCATAGTGTGTCCTTGAACTAAACATTCTCTGTGTATTTCTTTCCACAGTTTTGTTGTCAATATGCTCCTTACTTTGTGATCCAAATCCAGATGATCCTTTAGTACCAGATATTGCACAAATCTACAAGTCAGACAAGGAAAAGTAAGTATGTTTATGATTTGCCAGCTCGGTATAGTCGCTCCTAGCCCCTGTGTTGCCAAAATATATATGATGTAGACAGGAGTCCTACCGTTTGAAAGGGGTAAAAATTAGGGATGCACCGAATCCACTATTTTGGATTTGGCCGAATCCTTTGTGAAAGATTCGGCCGAATACCGATGCAAATTAGGGGTTGGAAGGGGAAAACATTTTTTACTTCCTTGTTTTGTGACAAAAAGTCACGCAATTGCCCTCCCCACCCCTAATTTGCATATGCAAATTAGGATTCGGTTCGGCCGGCAGAAGGATTCGGCCGAAACATGCTGAAAAAGGCCGAATCCTGGCCGAATCCCGAACCGAATCCTGGATTCGGTGCATCCCTAGTAAAAATAACTTGCTGGTAGTCATTTTGGAGCAAAGCCAAATGAGAACATGCCTATGAAACATGAGGTGGCAGCAGCGAGTGTGTTGGGGATATTGCTCAGCAGGAGTCACTAAGAGTATAAATACAGATACAGCCAAGTCACTGTGACAAATCTGCTGTTTAGTGAAACTTGGCTGCAACCTCAGCTTTATCATGCAAGCTCAACAAGGCACCCTGCCAAACTACCCCGGCTAAGGATCTGTTAAAGGATGTGATTATTAAAGAGAGAGGAGTGACCCCCTAACAGTATTGCACCATCCCACCATGTATATCCCAGTTCTCTATTGAGCAGAAATAAAACATAACTTTTAATTAGGGATGCACTGAATCCACTATTTTGGATTCGGCCGAATCCTTTGAGAAAGATTCGGCCGAATACCGAACCGATTCCGAATCATAATTTTCATTTTCATATAAGCAAGAACCACCTCAGTCATGGATTCTGCCCAGTGCCCTCGTACACGTCTGTGTGAGACAAAAGTTCACCGTGACCAGGTTTGCTATACTTAAAGGGATACTGTCATGGAAAAACATGTTTTTTCCAAAACACATCAGTTAATAGTGCTGCTCCAGCAGAATTCTGCACTGAAATCCATTTCTCAAAAGAGCAAACAGATTTTTTTTATATTCAATTTTGAAATCTTACATGGGGCTAGACATTTTGTCAATTTCCCAGCTGCCCCCAGTCATGTGACTTGTGCCTGCACTTTAGGATGGAACTACTTTCTGGCAAACTGTTATTTCTTCTACTTAAAGGGATACTGTCATGGGGGTAAAAAAATTTTTCCAAAATTAATCGGTTAATAGTGCTGCTCCAGCAGAATTCTGCACTAAAATCCTTTTCTCAAAAGCGCACACATTTTTTTTTATATTCAATTTTGAAATCTGACATGGGGCTAGACATTTTGTCAATTTCCCAGCTGCCCCAAGTCATGTGACTTGTGCTCTGATAAACTTCAATCACTCTTTACTGCTGAACTGCAAGTTGGAGTGATAACACCCCCTCCCTCCCCCCCCCCCCAGCAGCCAAACAAAAGAACAATGGGAAGGTAACCAGATAGCAGCTCCCTAACACAAGATAACAGCTGCCTGGTAGATCTAAGAACAACACTCAATAGTAAAAACCCATGTCCCACTGAGACACATTCAGTTACATTGAGAAGGAAAAACAGCAGCCTGCCAGAAAGTATTTCTCTCCTAAAGTGCAGGCACAAGTCACATGACTGAGGGCAGCTAGAAAATTGACAAAATGTTTAGCCCCGTGTCAGATTTCAAAATTGAATATAAAAAAAAATCTGTTTGCTCTTTTGAGAAATGGATTTCAGAGCAGAATTCTGCTGGAGTAGCACTATTAACTGATGTGTTTTTAAAAAAAACATGTTTTCCGATGACAGGATCCCTTTAATGTCACTGTTGAAGTTGCCAGGAGAAAGAAAGAGACTGCTCTGATGTTCTTCTGCTTAGAAAAGATGTGAGAAAGCGGCTTCTTTCTTTCTCCTGACAACTTCCTTGACTACTTGGAGGTCAGACTGGTCAGAAACTGACCAGCAGGTGGCGCTGTTCATTCATATTAACAGTACATGAAACTCTTAACATCATGGAATTAAAAGAAAATAATTTATGAATATAAATTACAAACATGCTTAGAATAGCCCCCTCATCAGTTTTTTACATTTACTTATTTTTAAGGTTTACTTATCCTTTAATATCTTGGAATCAAAAGAAAATAATTAATGAATGTAAATTACAAAAGTGCTAAGAATTCACTTATTTTAAAGGTTTCCTTCTCCTTTAAGTTGCAGTTCAGCAAGAGAAACTTTCCATGTTCATTTCCCTATTTAACTCTGTATTTCTGTTCTGTTTTTTTGTTTTTTTTATCCCACCAGATACAACAGACTAGCAAGAGAATGGACTCAGAAATATGCGATGTAAATTTGTGGGGGGGGGGGGAATTTCATTTCGTATAATCTCTTGTACTGTAAATTCTAGGTTTTTGGAAATTAGAAGAGACCGAGCACAGTTTGAGTCCTTCAGAGCTCCCCCCGTTTTATTTTTAGCCACTCGGAAGCAAAAAGCAAGCCCCAAATCCGAGAAGAGTATTTTGTGTTCACTTCCTATACACTTCATTGCGGTTTTTAAGGTACCTGAATTTTTGCACCTCTGCTGATCGAATCCAAAATGGAGATTTAACCCTGACAGCACCAATGATGACTGTCCAAGCAGGGATTAAAGCATCCAACACTCATTAAAGACTAGATTTTTTTTTTTTACTTGAGTAATACTGCGTTTTGTTTTTTGTTTTTTTTCTTTTGTAAATCTGTGTTCAGATTCCATTCTGTTAACTCACTATTTAATTTGTATTTTTTTACTGTATAGACTAAATATATTTTATTTACCTTTGTAAGGAAACTCATTTTAGATCCCACCCCCCTCTTAAAGGCACAGTATTCTCAAGACACAACTGCTAGTCTTCAAACTATTTTTTTTTTTTTTTTTTTAGTAGATTCATCTTAAATTGACAGATTTCTTAAAAAAAAAAACGTAAATGACGTTTGCACTGTAATTCCGAATATGATCACTAGAGGGAAACAGTTGTTTTTCTTTTTGTGTTGATTCTGGTGTGTACTTGACACCAGTTTGATTGCAATGTGAACGAATTACACTGCTATGTAGAGGGGGGAAAAAAACATGTATGTTTGTCGCTCATCACACTTTGAATTTTTTTTTTTTTTGTACGGGCAATATAAAGAAAACTACTCACAAATCTTTTACAACTCTTACTGTAGCTTTTTTTTTGTTTTCCATACAAATAAAATGCATTTTCTACTATGTCTGTATATACTGGTTTTCTGCTCTGGTCAAGGCTTTCCAAGGGTTAATTCACCTTTAAATTAACATTTGGAAGGATGTAGCCAGTGATATTCGGAGATAATCATTTTTTTAGTGGCTTTTTAATTATTTAAACTAGGGATGCACCGAATCCAGGATTCGGTTCGGGATTCGGCCAGGATTCGGCCGAATCCTTCTGCCCGGCCGAACCGAATCCAAATCCTAATTTGCATATGCAAATTAGGGGTGGGGAGGGAAATTGCGTGACTTTTTGTCAGAAACCAAGGAAGTAAAAAATGTTTTCCCTTTCTCACCCCTAATTTGCATATGCAAATTAGGGTTCGGATTCGGTTCGGTATTCGGTCGAATCTTTCGCGAAGGATTCGGGGGTTCGGCCGAATCCAAAAAAGTGGATTCGGTGCATCCCTAATTTAAACAGCTCTCAGGCTTTGTCTGTCTGGTTGCTAAGGTTCAATTTACCCTAGTAACCTGTCCGTGGTTTGAATGAATGGACAATGAATATGACAGAGACTATAGAGAAAGAGAAGTAATAAAAAGTAACAGCCTCTTAGCCTCACAGAGCAATAGTATTTTGGTTGCTGGGATCAGCGACCCCATTTGAAAGCTGGGAAGGAGGGAAATTGTTTATAAAATGACTAGGGATGAGCCAATCCAGGATTCGGTTCAGGATTCGGCCTTTTTCAACGTGATTGAGATTCGGCCGAATCCTTGTGCCTGGCCGAACCGAATCCTAATTTGCATATGTAAATCAGGGGCACTTAGGGAAATCCCGTGACTTCATCACAAAAATAATTTTTTTCCCACTTTTTCCTTTTTCTGCAAATTAGGATTCGGTTTGGTTTTCAGCCAAATCTTTCATCAGGGATTCGGCCGAATCCCAAATAGTGGATTCGGTTCATCCCTAAAAATGACCAATTAAAAAAAATGCTAAGAGTACATTCTGTACCATGGTAATTGTTTTAAATTTGAACATTGCCCTTAATCATATTGCAAGTTAACTTAAAGGACCAGTAACATCAACGAAACATTTTTTTTTTTTTTTAAAAATTCATTTGTATAGAACGAAAAAAAAAAAACCACCAAGACATATGTAACTTTAAAATCTTTATTAAAAGTCTTCATTAAAAAATAACTTACCGAAACTCTGCTTGCGCTCCTCTTCAGAAACGACGATATCGTGCGGCGCTTGATTTCTCCTCCCTGCCTTCTATAGGAGATAGCCAGGGAGGAGAAATCGAGGATCGTCACAGTTTCTGAAGAGGAGCGCAAACGGAGTTTCAGAAAGTTTTTTTTTTTTTTTTTTTTTTTAAAAATGTTGACGTTACTGGTTCTTTAAAGGGTGAACTACCTTTTTTAAAATTTTTGCCATTATAAAACTTTATTAAAGGCCCATTGTCTTTTTACTTTTGCACTGATAAAAATATTAAGTGCTTGGTGTACATAAGTGGTTTCTATGAAGGTGTTGGGGCTCTTATTTTTTACCTGCGCTCCCCTGCATTGCGCTTTCTTCCGTTTAGCCGCAGGGGAGCGCAGGAGTAGACGCACTCAATCATTTATAAGGGGGCTGTACTCACACAGACGCATGTAAGCAGCAAATGCGAGTGGGACGCAGCATGTTGTATTTTACCTGTGTTCGGTGCTTACATGCGTCTGTGAGTACAGCCCCCTTATAAATGATTGAGTGCGTCTACTCCTGCACTCCCCTGCGGCTGAACGGAAGAAAGCGCAATGCAGGGGAGCGCAGGTAAAGACGCCTGTGTGAGGGCCCTTAGAGAGCAGTCTTATGTGTCATTGCCTGGCAACACTTCCTTATAGAATCCCATAGCCCTCCTATAGTGTTGTTATCCCAATACAACAGTGGAAGAATACTCTGCAGTCCAGTAATGGGGAAATGAAAAGGAGAATGTTTTACTATCTGCAGTATATGGAAGAGAGAGGTAAGTGGACACCCCTTCTAATTGCAGATAAATGGGATTGCCTGCACAGAGCCCTAATCTCAACCCGACTGAATACTCATGGGATGAAGTGGAGCCCCAAATGTGAGCCATTCCTGATCCTCAACCTCTTCAGCCAACAATGTTGAAGCATCTAGTGGGAACCTTCCCAGAAGAGTAGGGACTTGCTTGGGAATTAGATGTCCTTATACTTCTGGCCACATATGGAGTTATGTAATAAAAGGCTCTAAGTTGCCCTAGGGGCAGTAACCCATAGCAACCAATCAGCAGGTAGCATTTACTGGTCACCTGTTTAAATGAAAGCATGTTATTGGTCGTCATGGGTTACTGCTCCTGGGCAAACTTAGTGCCTTATCTTACATATGATGGATAGTGTTTAAAGGAGAATTCAATCCTAAAGTTTAAAACCCCCCCACCAGCCTAAGTGTTACCCCGGCAAATGCCCCTAAAGGTGGCCATACATGGATAGATCCGCTCGTTTGGCGATGTCGCCAAACGAGCGGATCTCCCTCCGATATTCCCACCTTGAGGTGGGCAATATCGGGCAGATCCGATCATGGGCCCTAGGGCCCAACGATCGGATCCTAGCATTCACAAACGGGCGGTCGGATCGCGGGACCGCATCAATGAACAGATGCGGCCGCGATCCGACGGGATTTTTAAACCCATCCGATCGAGATCTGCCCATCTCGATCGGGGAAGCCCGTCGGGGGCCCCATACATGGGCCAATAAGCTGCCGATACGGTCTGTCGGCAGCTTTTATCGGCCCGTGTATGGCCACCTTAAGTCTCTACTTACCCCCTACGTGCAGAATTTGTCTAGGGGAGTTCATGGGTGCCATCTTCAGCTGCTTCGGAATGAGACCGGCGTTTCGGCAATTTTCGAGAGTTCCGGCACATGCGCAGTTGTTGCGAGATAGAAAATTGCTCCAACTGCTCATGCGCTAACATGCCGGTCGCATTCCGAAGATTTACGTAGAGAAGAAGATGGCGCCCGTGAACACCAATGCCTGAATCTGCACCAAGGGCTAAGTAAAACGTTAGGGGCATTTGCCCGGGGGAAGGGAGGGGGGGTAGGGTTTTTTTAACTTTAGGGTTGAATTCTCCTTTAAGGGGTTGGTCGCCTTTTGAGTTAACTTTTAGTATGATGTAGATGGTGATATTCTGAGACAATTTGCAATAGTTTTTTTGTTTGGGGTTTTTAGGTTTTATTCAGCAGCTCTCCAGTTTGCAATTTCTGCAATCTGGTTGTTAGGGTCCAAATTCCCCTAGCAACCATGCACTTGATTTGAATGAGACTGCGATATGAATAAGAGACACGAGTAATAAAAAGTAGCAATAACAAAACATTTGTAGCCTTTGTTTTTTTATTTTATATGGGGGCCAGAAACCCCCATTTTATGTTTTTTCAGGGGACCAGAAAAAAAGGTGTAAAATTCAGGGAAATGTATTATGTATAATCTATAGGTGGAACCACAAAATAACAATGTAAAATGAGGAAAAACCCCCAAATCAGGGGATGTAAAATTGAGGTTTCACAGTATTCGGCTTGAAAATAGTATGTCAACTAAATCGTGCAACAATTTGAATAGTGTGACTTTCTAATTGTTGCACGAAAAACTCAAATTTATCAGCATTATCGAACGGAAACCAACGTGAAACAGCCCGAAACGCTTGACAATCGCGAAGGCAAAACACGTTTCAAATGCAAAAGGGACCATCTGCCATTGACTTTTACATGACTGGCAGGTTTCAGCTGTTTGTAGTATTGCAGGAGAATTAATAATTCAGAGCGGTGTTAAGAGTTCAGTGGGGAATACGACACGGGGAACCCTGGTCCTGTATCTGATTTGTACAGATGTCACTGGATACATGTGATAAAGCACCTCTCCAGGGCAGTTCGTTGGATTAAAGGGATACTGTCATGGGGAAAACATGTTTTTTTCCCCAAAATGAATCCGTTAATAGTGCTGCTCCAGCAGAATTCTGCTCTGAAATCCATTTCTCAAAAGAGCAAACAGATTTTTTTATATTTAATTTTGAAATCTGACATGGGGCTAGACATATTGTCAGTATACCCAGCTGCCCCAAGGCATGTGACTTGTGCTCTGATAAACTTCAATCACTCTTTACTGCTGTACTGCAAGTTGGAGTGATATCACCCCCTCCCTTTCCCCCCCAGCAGCCAAACAAAAGAACAAAGGGAAGGTAACCAGATAGCAGCTCCCTAACACAAGATAACAGCTGCCTGGTAGATCTAAGAACAGCACTCAATAGTAAAATCCAGGTCCCACTGCGACACATTCAGTTACATTGAGAAGGAAAAACAACAGCCTGCCAGAAAGCAGTTCCATTCTAAAGTGCTGGCTCTTTCTGCAAAATGACCTGAGATGCACCTACACACCAATATTACAATTACAAAAATACACTTACTGGTTCAGGAACTCAATTTTATATTGTGGAGTGAATTATTTGCAGTGTACAATGTAATTTAGAGATAAAAACTACACCATAAAAATTGACAGAATACCTTTAAAGCTACTAAACAGTCTTATCAGGCGCTGATGAAATGGTAACGTAATTACCTATACACGTATGGAAACCCCTTATCCAGAAAGTTCTGATTTAGAGAAAGGCACACTCAGACTCCATATTTTTTTTAAACAATTTCCTTTTTCCGTGTAATAATAAAACAGTAGCTTGTACTTGATCCCAACTAAGAAATAATTAATCCTTATTGGAAGCAAAACCAGCCTATTGGGTTTTTAATATCATGTAGAGAGTGATATTCTGAGACAATTTGCAATTGGTTTTCATTTCGTTTTTTGATTTGTGGTTTTTGAGCTTTTTATTCAGCAGCTCTCCAGTTTGCAATTTCAGCAATGTGGATGCTAGAGTCCAGGTTTCCCTAGCAACCATGCATTATTTTAAATAAGAGGACTCTGAGGAAGTGCGTAGCTAAGAAATGCATCAGAGCTCGGACGTTATGTTAGTAAATCAGTTGTGAAAATGAAGATTGTCTACTTTTACCTGTTATCTGGAATTGTGCGATTCCGGAGTGCGCTGCCGAAACGGTTGATGTTATTTATATTAAATAAGAGACTAAAATATGAATAGGAGAGGGCCTGAAATTAAAGCGGAGTAATAAAAGTAGCAATAACAATAGATTTGTGGCAGTTGTTTTTAGATGGGGTCAGTGACCCCCATATGAAAGCTGGAAAGAGTCAGAAGAAGGCAAATAATTCAAACTAAGATATAATGAATCCTTATTGGAAGCAGAACCAGCCTATTGGGTTTATTTAAAGGAAAACTATACCCCTAAAATGAATACTTGAGCAACAGATATTTTATATCAAATTAAGTGGCTTATTGAATCTTACCAAACTGGAATATATATTTAAGTAAATATTGCCCTTTTAAATCTCTTGCCTTGAATTCTAATTTCATGATGGTCTGTGTGCTGCCTCAGAGATCACCTGACCAGAAATACTGCAGCTCTAAGGGCAGAGGCACACTCAGATTCAGGGAGATTAGTCGCCCGGCGATAGGGTTGCCACAAAAATACCGGCCTTCCTATCTATTTACCTTTTACCCCTATTAATAACATTGGGATCAACCATCATTTTTACCGGCTGGTAAAATAACGGCCAGGTGGCAACCCTACCCGCCGACAAATCTCCTCTTCTAAAGGTGACTAATCTCCCCGAAGCACCTTCCTGCTGGCTAGAATGTAAATCGCCGGTGGGGTGGCACTCGGAGGACTTCATTTTCCGAAGTTGCCTCACCAGGTAACTCGGCTGAAGAAGAGTAGATTTGTAGATGGGCGAATAATCTCCCCGAATCTGAGCGTGTGCCCTGACCCTAAAGGTGGCCATAGATGCAAAGATCCGCTCGTTTGGCGATGTTGCCAAACGAGCGGATCTTTCCCCGATATGCCATTAACAGGCATGGCTATATCGGGGGTAATCTGATTGTTCGGCCGAACGATCAGATTACGATGTGCCATGAGCTCCGGCGGGATCGGTCGGGTCAAAATCAAACTTGACCGATCGACCAAACGACCGATCTCCACCGGACGAAAGAAGTCGGCACATGCCACACACGATCCGAAAATCGTACGAATCCTCGATTCGTACGATCGGATCTGTGTGTCTATGGCCACCTTAACTGTAGCAGGAAGAAGTGTGGAAGCAAATTGGCTCATGTGACCTAACGGGAAATTTGTTTTTACTTTCAGCCTCCGGGCCAGAGCCTAACGGCACCCAAAGCACTTATCTATGGCACTTGTTTTTTTTATAGCACTTATTTTATTAAATGTCTTGTCTAAAACGTTTTACACACAGGCTTTGATTGCACTATGCTTCCAGGCCAAGGATTTGATGCTCCGGGTGAAGCTTCAGCGGACCCCGGGGTAAAGGGGCTCTCCCTAGCCATGAGACGAAGGACAGCCTGAAGACCCTTGCCCCCCCGTCTGTGCCTTTTGTGCCGGGGAAGACGGGGCCCACCCTAGCTTCCGCGAAGGTGGGCCGAACGACTTGAGTAGCCGCCAGTGCCTTGGCCTGGGGCTCTTAAGGACTCAGGGACACTCGCACTTTGCACCTGCACTATGGGTGTTAGAAAGCACGATCCCGGGCTTTTAAAGGGGTGGGTAACCTTTAAAGGGATACTGTCATGGGAAAAAAAATGTTTTTCCAAAATGAATGTTAATAGTGCTGCTCCAGCAGAATTTTGCACTGAAATCCATTTCTCAAAAGAGCAAACAGGTTTTTTTATATTCAATTTTGAAATCTGACATGGGGCTAGACATATTGTCAATTTCCCAGCTGCCCCAAGTCATGTGACTTGTGCTCTGATAAACTTCAATCACTCTTTACTGCTGTACTGCAAGTTGGAGTAATATCACCCCCTCCCTTTCCCCCCCAGCAGCCAAACAAAAGAACAATGGGAAGGTAACCAGATAACAGCTCCCTAACACAAGATAACAGCTGCCTGGTAGATCTAAGAACAACACTCAATAGTAAAAACCCATGTCCCACTGAGACACATTCGGTTACATTGAGAAGGAAAAACAGCAGCCTGCCAGAAAGCATTTCTCTCCAAAATTGAATATAAAAAAATCTGTTTGCTCTTTTGAGAAATGGATTTCAGTGCAGAATTCTGCTTGAGTAGCACTATTAACTGATCGTGTTTTACGATGACAGTATCCCTTTGAGTTTCCTTTTAGTATGTTATAGGCTAGCCAATTCTAAGCAACTTTTCAATTGGTCTTCATTATTTATTTATTTATTTTTTATAATTTTTTAATTATTTTCCAACTTCTTCGGACTCTTTCCAGCTTTCAAATGAGGTCACTGACCCCATCTAAAAACAAATGCTCTTTAAGGCTACGCATTTATTATTATTGCTATTGCTCCTTTTTAGTACTCATTTTTATATTTAGGCCTCTCCTATTCATATTCTAGTTTCTTATTCAAATCAATGCATGGTTGCTAGAGGAATTTGGCTGAAATTGCAAGCTGGAAAACTGCTGAATAAAAAGATAAATAAAAAAACACAAATAATAAAAACTGATTGCAAATTGCCTCAGACTATCACTCTCTACATCATACTAAAAGTTAATTTAAAGGTGAACAACCCCTTTAAATAAAAAAAACAAAACATGTATGGTATGTTTGTGAGTACAGTGAATCCTACGATCCCAGGGGGCGGCCCTTATTTTTTTAAAATGGCAATTTTCTATTTATGATTACCCAATGGCACATACTACTAGAAAAGTATATTATTATCAAAATGGTTTATTTACATGAAGCAGGATTTTACAAATGAGCTGTTTTATGCAATATCTTTTTATAGAGACCTACATTGTTTGGGGGGTATAGTTTTCCTTTAACGTTTACATGATTTTCTAAGCTATGAAGATCCGTTATCTGGAAAACCCCAGGTCTCATACCTGTAGTTGATTTTTCACATTTACATTAAAAGCAATTTTTAAGTGATGAGAATATTAACATTTATGAATACTTTGTATGTAAAAAGGCATCCCGCCCCGGCAGGAACGGGGGAATGCAGGTTGAGCTCTTCTGACTGCTCTCCCTGCCTGTGACCTTCCAAATGCTGGCTTCCGACTTCTGGGTAGAGCTTTTATAGACATGCGCCTCTTGTCCCACCCCTTTTGTGACATCATCTGCAGGGCAGGTCGGCGCGGGTCTATAAAAGAAACCCAGAAGTCGGGCGCAGGTGGGTGCGGGAAAAGCCCAACCCACACATAAAAACATGGGACTTTACATATTGTCAGTTTCCCAGGTGCCACCAGTCATGTGACTTGTGCTCTGATAAACTTCAGTCACTCTTTACTGCAAGTTGGAGTCATATCACCCCTTCAACAACAAAACAATGGGAAGGTAACCAGATAGCAGCTCCATAACACAAGATAACAGCTGCCTGGTAGATCTAAGAACAGCACTCAATAGTAAAATCCAGGTCCCACTGAGACACATTCAGTTACATTAAGTAGGAGAAACAACAGCCTGCCAGAAAGCAGTTCCATCCTAAAATGCTGGCTCTTTCTGAAAGCACATGACCAGGCAAAATGACCTGAGATGCATCTACACACCAATATTACAACTAAATACACTTGCTGGTTCAGGAATGAAATTTTATATTATAGAGTGAATTATTTGCAGTGTAAACAGTGTCATTTAGGAATAAAAACGACACCATAAAAATCATGAATTTTAGCATGGTACAGAATGGCTAATTCTAAGCAACTTTTCATTTGGCCTTAATTTTTCATATAAATATTGAATTATTTCCAGCTTTCAGATGGGGGTCATTGACCCCATCAACAAAAACAAATGCTCTGTAAGGGCAGAGGCCGATGCGAAGTCGCCCTAAGTTTTCTCCCGAGGCGACTTCGGAAGAAAGAATCGATGTGTTGGTTTTACTGCCATCAATTTTAATTGTTTCCAATGGAGATGCATTTTCAGGAGATTTGCCGCCGGCAGTCATGAATTTTTATCGCGGGTGACAAATCTCCCTGACGGCAACTGCCTTAACGCTACACATTTATTGCTGTCGCTACTTTTTGTTACTCATTTTTCTATTCAGGCCTCTCCTAATCATATTCCAGTCTCTTATTCAAATCGATGCATGGTTGCTAGGGTACTTTGAATCCTAGCAACCAAATTGCTGAAAATGCAAACGGGAGAGCTGCTGAATAAAAAGCTAAATAAGTCAAAAACCACAAATAATAAAAAAATGAAAGCCAATTGCAAATTGTCTCAGAATATCCCTCTCTACATCATACTAAAATGTGAACAACCCCTTTAGGAAAAACTGCTCCAATTGTTTAAAAGGGAAACATGAAAGAAATAGAAAACTCTCCTGATATTTATTTAGATTTGATCTAGCTGCGGTTTGGGAAGTCAATGTTAATATACTTTGTGCATACTATATAAATATATATTTATTTAGGTAAAATGACAATGGCAAGGTGACTAATAGCCAGCACATGTGCCTCCAAAATCCAGATGAGGAACTTTCCATGTTCCATTGCCCCTTCTGCGACGTGTTGCTCTCTGTATAGGAATAAATCCCTATGGAGTCTTATAAACGTACAATTTCCTCCGAATCTTCTGGGATAGCTGCAATCTCGCCAGCTCCTCCCACTATAAAGCAGCTTCCTATTAGTCTCCCAAAATATAGGAGGAGCCAGGAGCGTCTGACATGTTGCCGTTATTTTCGGAATTTCTTCTTCTTCTTCCGGTTCTTCTTGCCTTCAGCAATAGCAGCCTTTTCTGCCACGATCTCTCTATATTTCTTCTTATTGTATCTTTAAAACAAAATCAAAATGGTGACTGATGTATACGGTTGCCTTATTGCTTGTATAATCAAGGGTTAAACTGGTTATTGAGCTTTTTTTAAGGTCTATAACTTTCGTCCCAGAGGAGTCCCAATTTGTAGGGCAGGGCTGTCCCCCTTGTGTGGCCCACAACCTACCTGCTGTGTCTGATTACCATATGTAAGATTTAAAAGGTATCACTACAGAGATTAATTGGCCCCTGCATTGTTTAAACCTCAAATTCACACTAATCCCCTGTATTGTTCACACCTGTGACACCTCTATTGTTTATAACCTAAAACCCTGTACTGTTCACACCTGAGACCCAGAAGGAAACTGCCCACATTGTTCACCTGTTCACACTTTATACAAAATTCTAATGGGGCACCAGCCCTGTGTCACTGTATGTAGTACTTATTAGTGTGGTCCAGATAGGTTTCCCTGTCTCCTGCTCTGTTCTGCCTTCCCTATGCTCAGTGTGTCCCGTACTCTGCCCGCGTGTCCCGTACTCTGCCCCCGTGTCCCGTACTCTGCCCGCGTGTCCCGTACTCTGCCCGCGTGTCCCGTACTCTGCCCGCGTGTCCCGTACTCTGCCCGCGTGTCCCGTACTCTGCCCAGGTGCTACCACCATTAATGAGGATATGATCTTGTGGTAACATGGGTGTGGTTTAAAGTGAGAGTGGTTTAAAACCAGGGAGTGGTCAACACTGGCTTCCATTATCAGCCCTACACTATGTAAGCCGGAAACATTTCGGCCCTCGTTAACAAAGAAGTTGGACAGCGCAGCTGTAGATCATTAGTATTGTACAGCCTGTGACCAAAAGCAGCAACATCTGAGAATCAATATGGATTTATTAATACCAGGTTAGACAATCTGTAGAACTGATCTGAATATCTGCCATTGAGTGTGGCAACTCTGAATTGGCTGTTGATTCACAGAATTATTAACAAGGTAGTGGAAGAGCCTTGGCACACCAGTCATTTTTATTTGCACTTTTGAGTAGCATCGATTAAAATACTACACATTAATGTTAGTCACTTTATAAGACTTTTTAGTTTTGAAAAAACCCGATAAATTTGGGTTTTGATAACTAACCCCCTACGAGTTGACTTTTTTGTACACACACACACACACAGATATACAGAGACTGAAGCAGCCCTGAGTATTAATGTCATTTTATGGTTAATATATTGGTTATACTATTTAAAAATGGTCAGCTATAAGGTAACTTTTTATAAAAGTCAAGAATGACTTGAGGGTGTTTATAATTTAGAAGCAGTTAATTTGAATGCACTCAGTCAGTAAAAACGGTTGCTAAATCTTCCCCATCCCATAATATACTGTATTAGTGATGATGTCACAAGGCCTTGTTCTGGCATTCTTCCAACTACTGGTGATGTCATAATGCCTGGAAATGTTACTTTATCAGTGCAACGTCCATCCAGCTCATTTGTCCGTTGACAACCAGCAAAACAACATGTCCCTTATTTTATTCATCATTTTTATTCTATTTTTTGTTTATCTACAATCAAATGGATTTCCTATGACAACACTAAGTACAGGTGAGCAGAGCTTAATTGATTTTTATTGATAGATCCCGGAAAAAAATCATTTTATTTTTAACTGCACTGGAAAGCCCTGAATGTGCCGAACGTTGGCCACAAAATTGTATAAATAAATCTATACAGGTATGGGACTTGTTATCTAGAATACTTGGGACCTGGGGTTTTCCAGATAACAGATCTTTCAATCTCCATACTTTAAATTTACTAGAAAATCATATAATCATTAAATAAACCCAATAGGCTGGTTTTGCTTCCAATAAGGATTAATTATATCTTAGTTGGGTTCAAGTACAAGTTACTGGTTTATTATTACAGGTATGGGACCTGGGGCTTTCTGGAGAATGGATCTTTTCTTTAATTTGGATCTTTATACCTTAAATCTACTAGAAAAATCATATAAACATGAAATAAACCCAATAGGCTGGTTTTGCTTCCAATAAGGATTAATTATATTTTAGTTGGGATCAGGTACAAGCTACTGTTTTATTATTACACAGAAAAGGGAAATCATTTTTAAAAATTTGGATAATATGGAGTCTATGGGAGCTTTCTGGATAACGGATCCCATAAATGTATACAATATATGTACAGTTTTGTTGAGTTTTGCAAAAGGCATTTGATGTATCTTGTGTTGGTGTTTATATTTTAGAAGCAGTTAATTTGAATGCACTCAGTCAGTAAAAACGGTTGCTAAATCTTCCCCATCCCATAATATACTGTATTAGTGATGATGTCACAAGGCCTTGTTCTGGCATTCTTCCAACTACTGGTGATGTCATAATGCCTGGAAATGTTACTTTATCAGTGCAACGTCCATCCAGCTCATTTGTCCGTTGACAACCAGCAAAACAACATGTCCCTTATTTTATTCATCATTTTTATTCTATTTTTTGTTTATCTACAATCAAATGGATTTCCTATGACAACACTAAGTACAGGTTAGGAGAGCTTTATTGATTTTTATTGATAGATCCCGTAAAGAAATCATTTTATTTTTAACTGCACTGGAAAGCCCTGAATGTGCTGATCGTTGGCCAGAAAATTGTATAAATAAATCTATACAGGTATGGGACTTGTTATCTAGAATACTTGGGACCTGGGGTTTTCCAGATAACAGATCTTTTGATCTCCATACTTTAAATCTATTAGAAAATCATATAAACATTAACTAAACCCAATAGGCTGGTTCTGCTTCCAATAAGGATTAATTGTATCTTAGTTGGGCTCAAGTACAACGACTGTTTTATTATTACACAGAAAAAGGAAATCATTTTAAAAAATTTGGATATGGGAGCTTTCTGGATAACGGATCCCATAAATGTGTGTGTGTGTGTGTGTATATATATATATATATCCATGCAATAGTGTAGGATAGGAAAAAGCTGACGATCCGCAGACTTTGCTGCAAAATTCCTTTATTACCACAACATGTTTCAGATCATCATGGATCCATATATATATAAATAATTTAGTTGAGTTTTGTGAGAGGCATTCTATGTATCTTGTGTTGGTATCTGTGTGTTTATCAGCCGGTACATTTCCAGATTTTATTGAGTGGTATTAGGATCTATTTAATATTTGATTTTTCTTAAATAAAGATTTTTTTTTTTAACTAACCTTATTTTTACCCTTTCAGAATTTGAAACGTCAGCCTATGATCTTGTTACGGAGCCCAGCACTTTGGATATTCAGACCACTACACCTGGTGAGCCTTTATATTTATATACATACACATATATATATATATATATATATATATATATATATATATATATATATATATATATATATCTTGCTTTTGGACTTTAGATTTTTATTTAAAATGAGCAAGTTCTTTGCAGAATTCCCTCATTACATAAATACTCTCCGTTCTCACCTCCTGTTATTAAACTCTGCAGTTTCCTTGCCGCACAGAGAGTCCTATACAAGTGTCATTTCTCATAGGGGTTTCAGAGACTGATGATCACGTGGGGCATTTAGAATCGGAAGAGGGTTATTTCTCTAGGGTTTTCAACATCTATTTTTCACATGGGTCCAAATGTAGTGACTGGAGTTCTACTGACTAATGCATTCTCTCTCTCTTTCTACAGTTCAACTGCCTCCCATTGGGGTCATTGCAGTAATTCTTCTGTTGGGTGCAGTAGGCCTCATACTCCTCTTCTATGGAGCTTGGTGAGTATGTCATTAACTGAATTGCACACGTTCTAATACAATGGAATCTCAGGGAACACAGGGTTTGATTGGTCTCACCATTTCTATCAACTTCTGTTTAACAGGCGAGAGATAAAACGCCAGAATGAAGAGGAAGAGCGGCAGGAGAAAGGAAAGAACACAAAAATCAGCCGTAAGTTAAAACACAGGGGTTTTTATATTTATACAAACGTCTCCCTTTAAGCGGAAGGTGTTCATATATTGTGCATGATGGGAATAGCAGCGAGAAAATACAGCCCTATTGTAGCTCATTTTATATATATATATATATATGTGTATTATCTTTAAGTTCATTTACATTACTTTTTTGAAATAATAGAATGAATATATAGTAGTTGTTATAATATTACTACTGTTAGTTATCTCCCAGTGTTAAGACTTTAGTCTATAGAAATATTCATTGCTCATGTGATAATGATACTAATACTGCGCTTCTTTCTTTATCTGCAGATTCAAAACTTGGTCCTGATGGATTTGGCTCTGTTTTTACTAGTAATTATCCTTTTTCCATTTTATACATATAAATCATTATTCGTCAACACGAACAAATGCCTCCAAAAAGCGGATTTCAGCCTTGGGCTAGAGCACTGGGTATTACACGTACATCACTACGAGTTCCCAGTTTTCTTTAGAATGCGACTGGCGCTCACTAAACTCTTGTTGCCCAAGGCCCGGGCCTTTATGGCCTCGACTCTATACTTAGAGTGAATACACAGGAGCTGCTGGAAGTAACCGTTCCTTTAATATCCAATCAACTCAGGCCTTGCCATGAGCCGTGTAATTATAATGGGCCATTTACATTCACACGACGAAAGGCAGAGGCAGGTTTAATGACGGTAAAAAAGTGGCGTCTAAACACTGATTTTTGTGGTTACAATATTTATCTAAATACAGAAAGTTCCACGAGAATAAAAAAACATTTGCAAAAATTATTTCTTCTAGTTTGAAAGACAAGTAGCGCTTGAACTTAATGCCCATAAGGACATAATGTGCCCTGTAAATACTTAAATATACTGTATTACTGTGTAGGAGACTCAATCTAGGAAAAACGTTAATTTTTTATTTTTTTAATTGCAGTGGACTCTCCTGACGAGAAATATACCGTCATCTATATTCCCGGTAAATATTTTCTCCTGATTATCCATAAAACTGCGCATGAGCTCGTACCATATTTTAATGTAATGGGGAAATGATTTTTATTATGTTCTCCGGTATTAATACTTCAAAAGGGGGTGAGGGCAATATCAGCTGCAAGTATATAAAATATATGTGAGTGGGCATTAAGGGGTAACTGATATTCATAAGAATATATATGTCTGCATAGAGGACTATCCACAAAGTAGCCATGCGTATACCAGATGGTACAATATTGCCGATTATTATCAGGAACAGTTTATTGACCCAGTGATATTTTATATTTTAGGACTGGTTGATTTACCCACAGACGCAATTGGTGAAATAATAGCAGAAGCGGTTAAGGCTGGGGAAAATATCCCTCAAACCGATGAGAAAGAAAATAATCCCAGTCCTGTGAATGTTGAAGTGTCAAAGGAGCAGATTACCGAGCCGCAGATTACCGAGCCGCAGATTACCGAGCCGCAGGTCACTGAGCTGCAGGTCATTGAGCCACAGGAGGGGCTTCAAGAAAAAGATGCGGTTGGCACCAAAAAGGAAAAGAAAAAGAAACGCAGACTTTTCTCTTCTTCAAAGAAAAAAGCTAAAAAAGCCGATAAAAAGCAAAAGAACGCAGAGGAAGAAAAATATCCCAGTCCTGATGTAAAAGACAATGATATTGAAATAGATCTCGAGAAAGGAAAAGCCGAAGAAGTTGAAGAAAAGAAGAAGAAGAAAAGATGGCGATTTTTTGCTTTTTTAAATAAAAAAGCAAAAGAAGAAAATGAAACAGAAATGAAATAGAAAGATGTAAAACAGGAATGTGGACATTATGAAATAATAAATAACCTTTACATAACAAAAATCCACTGTGTTTGTTTGTTAGATTTTGTATTTAGGCTGATCTGGGTCGGGAATGGGAATTGAACCAGTTTGTCTCAAACGCAACGTGATAACAAATATGGCTCTTGGGTAGTGATCTCTAAAGCACAATCCCTTGGGAATATTTCAGTCTTAAAAATGTAAATAACGAATGAATTTCCATATCTGCTGCCCATTTGTTATGGTAATGCCGAACTATCTATCTTGGAACGTTAAGACAATGCTAAAGTTTTCTGTAGATCAGTCTAACTGGCGACCCCCCACCTACCTACTGTGTCTGATTACCATGTGTAAGATTTAAATGGTATCACTACATAGATTAACTGGCCCCTGCATTGTTTAAACCTCAAATTCAGATGAATCCCCTGTATTAGGATTGGATAGCAGAAAGATCAATCACCTGGTATACTTGGATGAATTAAAAAGGGATCGGATTTACGTCAGAATATTGAAATTCTGGAATATATCAAAGTGCTAGTGCATAAATTAATTAAATATTGAGAATTTCTCTTTTCTGATTTAAAGTGACTAAGTGCTCACGATTAACTTGACTGGATGCTGAATTAATTAACAAACGAGTGAAGAATTCATTGTGAGGTTTTTAAATCAATATTAATCGATTCCCACCGCTATACTAAAAGCGAGGATTATGAAGGGTTAAAAAAATGTGCAATTAAGTTAAAAAAAAGTGAATATTAATCGATCGTTGGATTATAATCCTTCGAATCGTTCGATTCGAAGGATTTAATCGTTCGATCGAAGGAATAATCCTTCGATCGTTCGATCGCAGGATTTGCGCTAAATCGTTCGACTTCGATATTCGAAGTCGAACATCGAGGGTTAATTAACCCTCGATATTCGACCCATAGTGAATCGGCCCCTAAGTATAAACTGGAAATAATAGAGGGTGGAGAAGTCCCGTTGAAACTCTCTCAATTGTTTCTATTTAGGGACCCCGCAAAGGAGGAGAAGTCAGGGCTATTTGGACTGTGGTCTCAAAGTTTACCTTGTCCAACTTGTATAAGAACTGGCTTTCCTGCAAATCCCAGAGCTCTTAGGAGAGAAAACACCAAGGGGCAAATTTACTAAACCGAAAATTCGCCACCGAGACATAATTTTTCCACTTCGCCAATTTACTAACGGGTGCTGGCGTAAATTCGCTAGCGCAGTGGGCCTACCCTAGCGCTACTTACGCCAGGCGAAGTTGTGATATGGCGAAGGGACGTAACTACGCTAATTCACTAATTTGCGGTTTTTACTGAACGTTACCTCTTGCGCCAGACTTGCCTTTCGCTACCTCAGACCAGGCGAAGTGCAATAGAGTAGATAGGAGTTTTCTTCTAAAAAAAAAGTTCCTAAAACGTTGGCGTCTTTTACTTTTAAAAGGGTGATAGGCTGAAAAAGATTGCACATTTTTTTTGGGGTACCCTCCTACCCCCTTACATTTCCTAACATATGGCACCTAAACTATACACTGGGCACATGTTTATTTTATTTTAGAAAGGATTCTCAGGCTTGTGTAATGTAATGTACCTTTTGCTACATATACGTCCATTGCATTTGAACTTGGCGCCGTATACAAATTAGGCATCGCTAGCGTAACTTCGCTTTGCTTGACGAACTAACGCTACCTTCGTTACCTTTTGCCTCCCTGAGCGCAACTTCGGAGTGCATTAGCGACGCAGGCTTCCACGCAGCTCACCAAACCAGAGGACGAATCTACGTCACCAGTGTTATCCTTAGGACTCCACTCACCTGCAGTCTCCCTATGCTTTGAAATCTCACGAGAGTTGCCAACTTCGAATCGTAGTTGCGCCAGGCGCAAATTTGCCGCACTTCGCCAGGCGTATTTTCGCCAGCGCTCCGCAAATTCACTAAAATCCGAAGTTGCGCACAGGGGTAGCGTAAGTTTTCAAAGTTGCGCTAGCGTTAATTCGCCAGGCGAAGCGAAGTGAAGCGAGCGATGGTTAATTTGCATACGGCGCGAAATTCAAATTTCAATGGAGGAACACGTATCTGCACTTCAAATGCCTAGAAAACCTTCAAATCAGCAAATATAAATGTTATTTTGCCCTACACATGTGCCCACTGTCTAGGTAAGTTGCCATGAGTCAGGAAATGTAGGGGGGAAGGAGGGGAGCCCCAAAAATATTTTCGATCTTTTTCAGCCTATCACCCATCATGTAGAAAACACGCCAGCGTTTTTTGGGACTTAGAAAAAAATTTGACTTTTTTGGAAACAATCCCTATCTACTCTATTGCGATTCGCCAGGTCTGAGGTGGTGAAGGAAGTCTAGCGTAAAAGGTAGCGTTCAGTACACTGCGCAAGTTAGTGAATTTGCGTAGTTACGTCGCTAGCGAAAATTCGCCTGGCGTAAGGGTGCGAAGTAACACTAGCGAATTTACGCCAGAATTCGTTAGTGAATTTGCGCAGTAACAAAATGCCAAACGCTAACGAACGCTAGCGTTCGGCGCTTCAGTCCTTTTTGCGTCTTAGTCTCCAGCATCTCTCTAATTTAACTATTGTATTGTCAAGTATTCTAGCTCTTCCACAACAGTTAGATCCAATATATCTTATAGGGGGGCCTCCTTTCCTAGCAGATGTATTAGAGCTCACTCAACTGATTCCAGCACAGACAAAATCTAACAAAATAACTGCACAAATCCTGCATGTAGAGAGACATGATGTCTGGTGAGTTTAATAGAGTGAGCTCTAATACATCTTCAAGGCAAAAGGAGCCCCCCTATAAGATATATTGGATCTAACTGTCAATGAATATCTGACACCCAACTGCTGCATGAAGAGAGAATGAAGAGAATCAGATGCTGAGAGAGGAATAGGGAAGATAAACTTGATTATTTCAGAAACGGTACAGAATTTTCAGTTGATTGTATTTGGAGTTTCTTATTTCAGTATGCTGAAGGTTATTTTAAATTTTCTATTTTCATGACAGTTCCCCTTTAGATACAAATCATGGCAGATAGATGCTACAGGCATAAAGCTGCAACACAAGCTATTGGTTGGTCATTTTAACCCATTCTGCGTGGGGATCGCAGCTGAGCCCACAACAGGCTGTAATACAACAAGCAGCTCACCTGCAGATGCTTTATAAGCATTCAATAAAGTCTTAAAGGGCACCTGTTGGGTAAAAGTGTATCCCCAACCTGCATTCCGATTGGGGATAGCAGTGGTTTTTTGTTTTTTTTTTTTAAATGCTCCCCATTGCTAGTTCACTCGCATGCGCATAATAAGCAATTTGGGGCAGCTTTTCTTTATGCGCATGTGAGTGACCGGACACGGCTGTTCGCATCGGGAGCTCCCTCTGCCTAGCGCTGGCTGGGGGCATTTTTTTTTTTTTTTTTTTAAACAAATACATTTATTTAATTTTTAAATAAATAAACGTATATATTTAAATAAGCAATTAAAAAAAAAAAAAATACTGGCATCCCCAACCGGAATGCGGGCTCTATTAGCCCACACCTTTGGTTGGGGATAACATTTTTACCCAACAGGTGCCCTTTAAGCATGTCAACATGCAAGTATCCCCACCCAGTAAGATCATTTTGTAAATGCAACGTTTTGATTGGACATCATGTTCAAAAACCATAATCGGCAGTTCGGTTCCCTTTTAACGGTCCAGATGAGGGAAAACATCCCACCATCCCAGACCACTGAAAGAAGAAATTAAAGGAACAGTTCAGTGTAAAAATAAAAACTGGGTAAATAGATAGGCTGTGCAAAATAATAAATGTATCTAATATAGTTAGTTAACCAAAAATGTAATGTATAAAGGCTGGAGTGACTGGATGTGTAACATAATAGCCAGAACACTACTTCCTGCTTTTCAGCTCTCTAACTCTGAGTTAGTCAGTGACTATAAGGGGGGCCACATGGGACATAACTGTTCAGTGAGTTTGTAATTGATCCTCAGCATTCAGCTCAGATTCAAAAGCAACAGATATGACTCATGTGCCCCCCTCAAGTCTCTGATTGGTTACTGCTAGTACTGCTAGTATTGGCTCTTACCTTCTAAACTCTGAGTCTGCCAGAAGCTCCTCCACTATTGTTCTCTTCCGGTCTTTCTTCGGGATCCTGGAATGGTAGAAGTCTAATGGGGTGTCCACTATAGTGCCAACCTAGGAAATAACACACACACATTATATAAGATGAATATATATATATATATATATATATATATATATATATATATACTGTATATAGAAATGTGACAGAAATGACATCAGAACTCACCGTTTATAAGGATATAATTTACAGTATATTCATGGCTTTTGTGTATTATATACACAAAAGCCATGAATATCTTGTCCAGGGATCAATTTTGAGTTGTTCGCAGCCTTCCTGACATTCGATTTTTTTTTTCTTCAGAGGAAAAACTCGAATCGAGTTTTTTAAATTCCAATCTAATTCAATTCAAGTTTTTGGGTCGATTTAATTCATCCGAGTTTGAAAAATGTTATTTTTTAAATAAATTTCAATTGGTCGAATTTCGAATTTATGGGAGTTTTTTTTAAAAAAACTCGCATGAATTCGAAACTCGACCTTTGATAAATGTGCCTCCAAGTGTAACGATACATTTTACAGGTTATTCTACGTGGGATATTATGAGCATTTAAGGAAACAGCCTCTTGTATAATCATGTAGAACGCCCAGGGGAGTTTACCTGGATGTATTTGGGGAAACCGTCTCTGTCGTTCTTCTTGTAAAACCGTTTGGGATCCATGGCGGCTCTCATTTTTAATGCCTTCAGATCGTTTTTCAGTTCCTCCGTCATTTCTGGGGCTTTCATGTCAAACCAGCCGAGTCCTGTCGTCTTCTCTCTCTCCTCCTGCAATGTAAGAATTATATAGGATTTAAACGTTCTCTACAGGAGCCATCCTTGGGAGCACTGCATGCTGGGATTTATCCAATGTCACCGAAGCTGACTGTGTGCTTTGGTCCCATTTCTCCATCTTTAGATCCAGGCACAGTACTTAAGGATAAATAAACCTTTAAAATAAGTGGATGCAATCGTGATGAGAGTGCTATTCTAAGAACTTTTGTAATTTACATTTATTAATTATTTTCTTTTAATTCCAAGATATTAAGGGATACATGTAGTGTTAATATGAATGAATTTTGTTACAACAGCACCACCTGCTGGTCAGTTTCCCACCAGGAAGTTGCCAGGAGAAAGAAAGAGGCTGATGTTCTTCTGCTTAGGAATAAAATTAGAAACCTTTATTAAATCTTTCCTAAGCAGAAGAACATCAGCCTCTTTCTTTCTCCTGACAACTTCCTTGACTACTTGGTGGTCAGACTGGTGGGAAACTGACCAGCAGGTGGCGCTGTTGTAACAAAATTCATTCATATTAACAGCACATGTATCCCTTAATATCTTGGAATTAAAAGAAAATAATTAATGGATGTAAATTACAAAAGTTCTTAGAATAGCACCCTCATCAATTTTATATTTACTTATCCTTTAATATTGAGGTCAACTCCTTGGGGCAAATTCACTAAAATCCGAAGTTGCGCACAGGGGTAGCGTAAGGTTGCGAAGTTGCGCTAGCGTTGATTCGCTATATAAAGCGAAGTTACGCTAGTGAAGGCTAATTTGCATACGGCGCGAAATTCAAATTTCAATGGAGGAACACGTATCTGCACTACAAATGCCTAGAAAACCTTCAAATCAGCAAATAAGAATTTTATTTTGCCCTACACATGTGCCCACTGTCTAGGTAAGTTGCCATGAGTCAGGAAATGTAGGGGGGAAGGAGGGGAGCCCCAAAAATATTTTCGATCTTTTTCAGCCTATTACCCATCATGTAGAAAACACGCCAGCGTTTTTTGGGACTTAGGGATTTGTTTAAAAAAAAGTCAAATTTTTTTCTATCTACTCTATTGCGCTTCGCCAGGTCTGAGGTGGCGAAGGAAGTCTAGCGTAAAAGGTAGCGTTCAGTACACTGCGCAAGTTAGTGAATTTGCGTAGTTACATCGCTAGCGAAAATTCGCCTGTCGTAAGTGTGCGAAGTAACACTAGCGAATTTAAGCCAGCGTTCGTTAGTGAATTTGCTCAGTAACGAAAATGCCAAACACTAGCGAATTAACGCTAGCGTTCGGCGCTTAGTGAATTTGCGCCCTTGTTTCTTTGGTTGAGTGCAATACAACTTCAGGCAACAAGACTGAGCCTGAGTGAGTCCGTGTCCAGTTCTTCAGTAGATGGCCCCTTACAAGCGACGTATCCCCATGAAAATACAATAGTCACAAAAATATACATTAGAGAAGCATTTGTACAAGTTAAGTAAGGGCCATGCTTTGCACTATTCACTCTCGGTCTTTTATTCTCTACTTTTAGCACTTACCTTGCGCTGTTTCTTCAGCTGATTTACAGACTCTTTGTATGGCTTGATGCTTTCCTTCTTTTCAATGTCAGGGGTAATGACACTCTTTTTCATAATCTAAAGAAACAAAAATATGAGAGAGATTGCGGTCAACAGAAAGTTGAAGTTTACCCAACCAGACTGGGTGAGTTTAAAGGGAAATGGGAAAACATGTTTTTTTTTTTTCTTCAAAACACATCAGTTAATAGTGCTACTCCAGCAGAATTCTGCACTGAAATCGGTTTCTTAAAAGTGCAAACTGATTTTTTTTATATTTAATTTTGAAATCTGACATGGGGCTAGACATATTGTCAGTTTCCCAAGTGCCCCCAGTCATGTGACTTGTGCTCTGATAAGCTTCAGTCACTCTTTACTGCTGTACTGCAAGTTGGAGTGATATCACCCCCTTTTCCCCCCCCCAGCAGCCAAACAACAGAACAATTGGAAAGTAACCAGATTAGAGTCCTGTGCGGGTCAATTTTTTGGGAAAATTAATCGACCCATACCCGCAACCTGCAATCCGCAACCCGGACCCGCATTCTTACCCGCTTGGACCCGCAAGTACCTTATCTGCAACCCGGACCTGCTGAAATCAAGAATCAGGAAGTGCTGTCATTGTAAACCGGAAGTGACATCAGAAGTAGACGTGACCAGAGAAAAGGAGTAAATATCGCTACTGAGAAGACTCACGGCCCGACCCCCAGAACCGCCGACCCGCAGGGTACCCGACCCGCTGCAGGACTCTAAACCAGATAGCAGCTCCCTAACACAATGTGACAGCTCCCTGGTAGATCAATAGTAAAATCCAGGTCCCACTGAGACACATTCAGTTACATTGAGTAGGAGAAACAACAGCCTGCCAGAAAGCAGTTCCATCCTAAAGTGCTGGCTCTTTCTGAAATCACATGACCAGGCAAAATGAGCTGAGATGCACCTACACACCAATATTACAACTAAATACACTTGCTGGTTCAGGAATGAAATTTTATATTATAGAGTGAATTATTTGCAGTGTAAACAGTGTCATTTAGGAATAAAAACGACACCATAAAAATCATGAATTTTAGCATGGTACAGAATGGCTAATTCTAAGCAACTTTTCATTTGGCCTTAATTTTTCATATAAATATTGAATTATTTCCAGCTTTCAGACGGGGGTCATTGACCCCATCAACAAAAACAAATGCTCTGTAAGGGCAGAGGCCGATGCAAAGTCGCCCTAAGTTTTCTCCCGAGGCGACTTCGGAAGAAAGAATCGATGTGTTGGTTTTACTGCCATCAATTTTAATTGTTTCCAATGGAGATGCATTTTCAGGAGATTTGCCGCCGGCAGTCATGCATTTTTATCGCGGGTGACAAATCTCCCTGACGGCAACTGCCTTAACGCTACACATTTATTGCTGTCGCTCCTTTTTGTTACTCATTTTTCTATTCAGGCCTCTCCTAATCATATTCCAGTCTCTTATTCAAATCGATGCATGGTTGCTAGGCTACATTGGATCCTAGCAACCAAATTGCTGAAAATGCAAACGGGAGAGCTGCTGAATAAAAAGCTAAATAAGTCAAAAACCACAAATAATAAAAAAATGAAAGCCAATTGCAAATTGTCTCAGAATATCCCTCTCTACATCATACTAAAATGTGAACAACCCCTTTTGGACAAGTTAAAAGGGAAACATGAAAGAAATAGAAAACTCTCCTGATATTTATTTAGATTTGATCTAGCTGCGGTTTGGGAAGTCAATGTTAATATACTTTGTGCATACTATATAAATATATATTTATTTAGGTAAAATGACAATGGCAAGGTGACTAATAGCCAGCACATGTGCCTCCAAAATCCAGATGAGGTACTTTCCATGTTCCATTGCCCCTTCTGCGACGTGTTGCTCTCTGTATAGGAATAAATCCCTATGGAGTCTTATAATCGTACAATTTCCTCCGAATCTTCTGGGATAGCTGCAATCTCACCAGCTCCTCCCACTATAAAGCAGCTTCCTATTAGTCCCCCAAAATAAAGGAGGAGCCACGAGCGACTGACATGTTGCCGTTATTTTCGGAATTTCTTCTTCTTCTTCCGGTTCTTCTTGCCTTCAGCAATAGCAGCCTTTTCTGCCACGATCTCTCTATATTTCTTCTTATTGTATCTTTAAAACAAAATCAAAATGGTGACTGATGTATACGGTTGCCTTATTGCTTGTATAATCAAGGGTTAAACTGGTTATTGAGCTTTTTTTAAGGTCTATAACTTCCATCCCAAAGGAGTCCCAATTTGTAGGGCAGGGCTGTGTGGCCCACAACCTACCTGCTGTGTCGGATTACCATATGTAAGATTTAAAGGGCACCAATCATGACCAAAATCATTTACTAAGTAAATACACTATGTGAAAGTTCAAGAAATCCGATTTTTAAAACAGTTAGAATTGTTTGTATAATGTAAATGATCAGCTCACTATTCCTTCTGCAAGATCTCCCCTATCTCCCCTGCAGTTCTAGCTGAGGCAGCCATCTTGGATTTCACTGGCTCCTCCTACCTATATCTTCCCAGCCAACTGTAGCTCTGAAATCTCGCACATGCTCAGTTCAAATTCCTTGTTTGCTTATCAACCCTTCTAAGCTATTTTCAAATCAGCCAAACCTGTGTGTTAGCTGCTGTACAGTAGTGCTGCCCCCTGCTGGAAGTTAGCAGGTAGCAGCACCTCTAGTGGATACTTCTAGTGGAGGAGTTTACTAAAACAAGGCATTCTGGGTAGAATACTCAAAGCAGTGTTACAATCTGAGCATGCTCCTGAAATTTGCATATTAGAGTCTCTGTTATAGTCACAGTATGGCCTCCCTCAGTGAAAGAACCCATTTGACAAAGTAAGGGATTTTTTTAAAACCTGCAGTTTTTTCAAAAAACTATATATGTAGTTTGATTAAACGTGTTTAGCTTGTACTGGTCAGATTGTTAATATGTGTTTGATTTTGGCTGTGATAGGTGCCCTTTAAAAGGTATCACTACAGAGATTAACTGGTCCCTGCATTGTTTAAACCTCAAATTCACACTAATCCCCTGTTCACACCTATGATCCCCCTGTATTGTTCACACTTGTGACACCTCTATTGTTCACATACTAAACCCTATACTGTTCTACCTGAGACCCAGACTGAAACTGCCACATTGTTCACCTGTTCACACTTTATACAAAATGCTAATGGGGCACCAGCCCTGTGTCACTGTATGTAGTACATCTTAGTGTGGTCCAGATAGGTTTCCCTGTCTCTTGCTCTTTTCTGCCTTCCCTATGCTCCGTGTGTGTGTGTGCCCTCCTCTGCCCGCGTGTCCCGTATTCTGCCCGCGTAACTCTGCCTGTAGAACATAAGCCTGGTCAGTGTCGGACTGGCCCACCGGGATACCAGGATAACTCCCGGTGGGCCCAGATACCAGAGGGCCCTTCTGCTCACCCAATTGGACTTGTATGTCTATACCACAGCCATTCCCCCATTTCTAAGAAAGAAGGGAGGAAATGGAGGGAAGACTGGATGATAATATGTAGGGAGAAGTGATTACAATAATAAAGAAAGAAGAAAAAGAAGATAGAAGAAAAGTGAACGAAGAAGAAAATGAAAAAATAATTTGGAGAATGGGGCCGCACTCAAAAGGTTTTCTGGTGGTCTCTAGGCATCCCAGTCCGACACTGAGCCTGGTATTTGTTCTGGGGGTTTGTTAGTATTTGGAAATAAATGATTGTTAGGGGCCCCTAAGGTGATTAATCATATGCTGGGGGTGCCGTGTTATCCAAGGAGAAGAGGAGACATATGGATTTAAGGGTATGTCTTAATATGACAACTTTTTCCGCATATGAGTGATAAGTGATATCCCTGCAGTGAGCACCAACCATTTGGTTTTTTGGGGTGCTACCACCATTAATGAGGATATGATCTTGTGGTAACAGGGGCGTGGTTTAGTGGGTGTGGTTTAAAAACAGGGAGTGGTCAACACTGGCTTCCATTATAGGCCCTCCTCTATGTAGGCCAGAAACATTTCGGCCCTCGTTAACAAAGAAGTTGGACAGCGCAGCTGTAGATTATTATTACTATTGTACAGCCTGTGACCAAAAGTAGCAACATCTGAGAATCAATATGGATTTATTAATACCAGGTTAGACAATCTGTAGAACTGATCTGAATATCTGCCATTGAGTGTGGCAACTCTGAATTGGCTGTTGATTCACAGAATTATTAACAAGGTAGTGGAAGAGCCTTGGCACACCAGTCATTTTTATTTGCACTTTTGAGTAGCATCGATTAAAATACTACGCATTACTGTTAGTCACTTTATAAGACTTTTTAATTTTGAAAAAATCCGATAAATTTGGGTTTTGATAACTAACCCCCTACGAGTTGACTTTTTTGTACACACACACACACAGATATACAGAGACTGAAGCAGCCCTGAGTATTAATGTCATTTTATGGTTAATATATTGGTTATACTATTTAAAAATGGTCAGCTATACGGTAACTTTTTATAAAAGTCAAGAATGACTTGAGGGTGTTTATATTTTAGAAGCAGTTAATTAGAGTGCACTCATGGTCATTAAAACGGTTGCTAAATCTTCCCCATCCCATAATATACTGTATTAGTGATGATGTCACAAGGCCTTGTTCTGCCATTCTTCCAACTACTGGTGATGTCACAACGCCTGGAAATGTTACTTTATCAGTGCAACGTCCATCCAGCTCATTTTTTCAGTTGACAACCAGCAAAACAACATGTCTCTTATTTTATTCATCATTTTTATTCTATTTTTTGTTTATCTACAATCAAATGGATTTCCTATGACAACACTAAGTACAGGTGAGCAGAGTTTTATTGATTTTTATTGATAGATCCTATATAGAGATCATTTTATTTTTAACTGCACTGGAAAGCCCTGAATGTGCCGATCGTTGGCCACAAAATTGTATAAATAAATCTATACAGGTATGGGACTTGTTATCCAGAATACTTGGGACCTGGGGTTTTCCAGATAACAGATCTTTCAATCTCCATACTTTAAATTTACTAGAAAATCATATAATCATTAAATAAACCCAATAGGCTGGTTTTGCTTCCAATAAGGATTAATTATATCTTAGTTGGGTTCAAGTACAAGTTACTGGTTTATTATTACAGGTATGGGACCTGGGGCTTTCTGGAGAATGGATCTTTTCTTTAATTTGGATCTTTATACCTTAAATCTACTAGAAAAATCATATAAACATGAAATAAACCCAATAGGCTGGTTTTGCTTCCAATAAGGATTAATTATATTTTTGTTGGGATCAGGTACAAGCTACGGTTTTATTATTAGACAGAAAAGGGGAATCAGTTTTAAAAATTTGGATAATATGGAGTCTATGGGAGCTTTCTGGATAACGGATCCCGTAAATGTATATAGTACAATATATATACAGTTTAGTTGTGTTTTGCAAAAGGCATTTGATGTATCTTGTGTTGGTGTTTATATTTTAGAAGCAGTTAATTTGAATGCACTCAGTCAGTAAAAACGGTTGCTAAATCTTCCCCATCCCATAATATACTGTATTAGTGATGATGTCACAAGGCCTTGTTCTGGCATTCTTCCAACTACTGGTGATGTCATAATGCCTGGAAATGTTACTTTATCAGTGAAACGTCCATCCAGCTCATTTGTCCGTTGACAACCAGCAAAACAACATGTCTCTTATTTTATTCATCATTTTTATTCTATTTTTTGTTTATCTACAATCAAATGGATTTCCTATGACAACACTAAGTACAGGTTAGGAGAGTTTTATTGATTTTTATTGATAGATCCCGTAAAGAAATCATTTTATATTTAACTGCACTGGAAAGCCCTGAATGTGCTGATCGTTGGCCAGAAAATTGTATAAATAAATCTATACAGGTATGGGACTTGTTATCTAGAATACTTGGGACCTGGGGTTTTCAGGATAACAGATCTTTTGATCTCCATACTTTAAATCTATTAGAAAATCATATAAACATTAACTAAACCCAATAGGCTGGTTTTGCTTCCAATAAGGATTAATTGTATCTTAGTTGGGCTCAAGTACAAGCGACTGTTTTATTATTACACAGAAAAAGGAAATCATTTTAAAAAATTTGGATATGGGAGCTTTCTGGATAACGGATCCCATAAATGTGTGTGTGTGTGTATATATATATATATATCCATGCAATAGTGTAGGATAGGAAAAAGCTGACGATCCGCAGACTTTGCTGCAAAATTCCTTTATTACCACAACATGTTTCAGATCATCATGGATCCATATATATATAAATAATTTAGTTGAGTTTTGTGAGAGGCATTCTATGTATCTTGTGTTGGTATCTGTGTGTTTATCAGCCGGTACATTTCCAGATTTTATTGAGTGGTATTAGGATCCATTTAATATTTGATTTTTCTTAAATAAAGATTTTTTTTAACTAACCTTATTTTTACCTTTTCAGAATTTGAAACGTCAGCCTATGATCTTGTTACGGAGCCCAGCACTTTGGATATTCAGACCACTACACCTGGTGAGCCTTTATATTTATATACATACACATATATATATATACATATATATATATATATATATATATCTTGCTTTTGGACTTTAGATTTTTATTTAAAATGAGCAAGTTCTTTGCAGAATTCCCTCATTACATAAATACTCTCCGTTCTCACCTCCTGTTATTAAACTCTGCAGTTTCCTTGCCGCACAGAGAGTCCTATACAAGTGTCATTTCTCATAGGGGTTTCAGAGACTGATGATCACGTGGGGCATTTAGAATCGGAAGAGGGTTATTTCTCTAGAGTTTTCAACATCTATTTTTCACATGGGTCCAAATGTAGTGACTGGAGTTCTACTGACTAATGCATTCTCTCTCTCTTTCTACAGTTCAACTGCCTCCCATTGGGGTCATTGCAGTAATTCTTCTGTTGGGTGCAGTAGGCCTCATACTCCTCTTCTATGGAGCTTGGTGAGTATGTCATTAACTGAATTGCACACGTTCTAATACAATGGAATCTCAGGGAACACAGGGTTTGATTGGTCTCACCATTTCTATCAACTTCTGTTTAACAGGCGAGAGATAAAACGCCAGAATGAAGAGGAAGAGCGGCAGGAGAAAGGAAAGAACACAAAAATCAGCCGTAAGTTAAAACACAGGGGTTTTTATATTTATACAAACGTCTCCCTTTAAGCGGAAGGTGTTCATATATTGTGCATGATGGGAATAGCAGCGAGAAAATACAGCCCTATTGTAGCTCATTATATATATATATATATATGTGTATTATCTTTAAGTTCATTTACATTACTTTTTTGAAATAATAGAATGAATATATAGTAGTTGTTATAATATTACTACTGTTAGTTATCTCCCAGTGTTAAGACTTTAGTCTATAGAAATATTCATTGCTCATGTGATAATGATACTAATACTGCGCTTCTTTCTTTATCTGCAGATTCAAAACTTGGTCCTGATGGATTTGGCTCTGTTTTTACTAGTAATTATCCTTTTTTCATTTTATACATATAAATCATTATTTGTCAACACGAACAAATGCCTCCAAAAAGCGGATTTCAGCCTTGGGCTAGAGCACTGGGTATTACACGTACATCACTACGAGTTCCCAGTTTTCTTTAGAATGCGACTGGCGCTCACTAAACTCTTGTTGCCCAAGGCCCGGGCCTTTATGGCCTCGACTCTATACTTAGAGTGAATACACAGGAGCTGCTGGAAGTAACCGTTCCTTTAATATCCAATCAACTCAGGCCTTGCCATGAGCCGTGTAATTATAATGGGCCATTTACATTCACACGACGAAAGGCAGAGGCAGGTTTAATGTCGGTAAAAAAGTGGCGTCTAAACACTGATTTTTGTGGTTACAATATTTATCTAAATACAGAAAGTTCCACGAGAATAAAAAAAACATTTGCAAAAATTATTTCTTCTAGTTTGAAAGACAAGTAGCGCTTGAACTTAATGCCCATAAGGACATAATGTGCCCTGTAAATACTTAAATATACTGTATTACTGTGTAGGAGTCTCAATCTAGGAAAAACGTTAATTTTTTCTTTTTTTAATTGCAGTGGACTCTCCTGACGAGAAATATACCGTCATCTATATTCCCGGTAAATATTTTCTCCTGATTATCCATAAAACTGCGCATGAGCTCGTACCATATTTTAATGTAATGGGGAAATGATTTTTATTATGATCTCCGGTATTAATACTTCAAAAGGGGGTGAGGGCAATATCAGCTGCAAGTATATAAAATATATGTGAGTGGGCATTAAGGGGTAACTGATATTCATAAGAATATATATGTCTGCATAGAGGACTATCCACAAAGTAGCCATGCGTATACCAGATGGTACAATATTGCCGATTATTATCAGGAACAGTTTATTGACCCAGTGATATTTTATATTTTAGGACTGGTTGATTTACCCACAGACGCAATTGGTGAAATAATAGCAGAAGCGGTTAAGGCTGGGGAAAATATCCCTCAAACCGATGAAAAAGAAAATAATCCCAGTCCTGTGAATGTTGAAGTGTCAAAGGAGCAGATTACCGAGCCGCAGATTACCGAGCCGCAGATTACCGAGCCGCACATTACCGAGCCGCACATTACCGAGCCGCACATTACCGAGCCGCAGATTACCGAGCCGCAGGTCACTGAGCCGCAGGTCACTGAGCCACAGGAGGGGCTTCAAGAAAAAGATGCGGTTGGCACCAAAAAGGAAAAGAAAAAGAAACGCAGACATTTCTCTTTTTCAAAGAAAAAAGCCGATAAAAAGCAAAAGAACGCAGAGGAAGAAAAATATCCCAGTCCTGATGTAAAAGACAATGATATTGAAATAGATCTCGAGAAAGGAAAAGTCGAAGAAGTTGAAGAAAAGAAGAAGAAAAGATGGCGATTTTTTGCTTTTTTAAATAAAAAAGCAAAAGAAGAAAATGAAACAGAAATGAAATAGAAAGATGTAAAACAGGAATGTGGACAATATGAAATAATAAATAACCTTTACATAACAAAAATCCACTGCGTTTGTGTTTGATTGTTAGATTTTGTATTTAGGCTGATCTGGGTCGGGAATGGGAATTGAACCAGTTTCTCTCAAACGCAACGTGATAACAAACATGGCTCTTGGGTAGTGATCTCCAAAGCACAATCCCTTGGGCATATTTCAGTCTTAAAAATGTAAATAACGAATGATCTGCTGCCCATTTGTTATGGTAATGCCGAACTATCTATCTTGGAACGTTAAGACAATGCTAAAGTTTTCTGTAGATCAGTCTAACTGGCGACCCCCCACCTACCTACTGTGTCTGATTACCATGTGTAAGATTTAAATGGTATCACTACAGAGATTAACTGGCCCCTGCATTGTTTAAACCTCAAATTCAGATGAATCCCCTGTATTAGGATTGGATAGCAGAAAGATCAATCACCTGGTATACTTGGATGAATTAAAAAGGGATCGGATTTACGTCAGAATATTGAAATTCTGGAATATATCAAAGTGCTAGTGCATAAATTAATTAAATATTAAGAATTTCTCTTTTCTGATTTAAAGTGACTAAGTGCTCACGATTAACTTGACTGGATGCTGAATTAATTAACAAACGAGTGAAGAATTCATTGTGAGGTTTTTAAATCAATATTAATCGATTCCCACCGCTATACTAAAAGCGAGGATTATGAAGGGTTAAAAAAATGTGCAATTAAGTTAAAAAAAAGTGAATATTAATCGATCGTTGGATTATAATCCTTCGAATCGTTCGATTCGAAGGATTTAATCGTTCGATCGAAGGAATAATCCTTCGATCGTTCGATCGCAGGATTTGCGCTAAATCGTTCGACTTCGATATTCGAAGTCGAACGATTTTAGTTCCTAGTCGAATATCGAGGGTTAATTAACCCTCGATATTCGACCCATAGTGAATCGGCCCCTAAGTATAAACTGGAAATAATAGAGGGTGGAGAAGTCCCGTTGAAACTCTCTCAATTGTTTCTATCTAGGGACCCCGCAAAGGAGGAGAAGTCAGGGCTATTTGGACTGTGGTCTCAAAGTTTACCTTGTCCAACTTGTATAAGAACTGGCTTTCCTGCAAATCCCAGAGCTCTTAGGAGAGAAAACACCAAGGGGCAAATTTACTAAACCGAAAATTCGCCACCGAGACATAATTTTTCCACTTCGCCAATTTACTAACGGGTGCTGGCGTAAATTCGCTAGCGCAGTGGGCCTACCCTAGCGCTACTTACGCCAGGCGAAGTTGTGATATGGCGAAGGGACGTAACTACGCTAATTCACTAATTTGCGGTTTTTACTGAACGTTACCTCTTGCGCCAGACTTGCCTTTCGCTACCTCAGACCAGGCGAAGTGCAATAGAGTAGATAGGAGTTTTCTTCTAAAAAAAAAGTTCCTAAAACGTTGGCGTCTTTTACTTTTAAAAGGGTGATAGGCTGAAAAAGATTGCACATTTTTTTTGGGGTACCCTCCTACCCCCTTACATTTCCTAACATATGGCACCTAAACTATACACTGGGCACATGTTTATTTTATTTTAGAAAGGATTCTCAGGCTTGTGTAATGTAATGTACCTTTTGCTACATATACGTCCATTGCATTTGAACTTGGCGCCGTATACAAATTAGGCATCGCTAGCGTAACTTCGCTTTGCTTGACGAACTAACGCTACCTTCGTTACCTTTTGCCTCCCTGAGCGCAACTTCGGAGTGCATTAGCGACGCAGGCTTCCACGCAGCTCACCAAACCAGAGGACGAATCTACGTCACCAGTGTTATCCTTAGGACTCCACTCACCTGCAGTCTCCCTATGCTTTGAAATCTCACGAGAGTTGCCAACTTCGAATCGTAGTTGCGCCAGGCGCAAATTTGCCGCACTTCGCCAGGCGTATTTTCGCCAGCGCTCCGCAAATTCACTAAAATCCGAAGTTGCGCACAGGGGTAGCGTAAGTTTTCAAAGTTGCGCTAGCGTTAATTCGCCAGGCGAAGCGAAGTGAAGCGAGCGATGGTTAATTTGCATACGGCGCGAAATTCAAATTTCAATGGAGGAACACGTATCTGCACTTCAAATGCCTAGAAAACCTTCAAATCAGCAAATATAAATGTTATTTTGCCCTACACATGTGCCCACTGTCTAGGTAAGTTGCCATGAGTCAGGAAATGTAGGGGGGAAGGAGGGGAGCCCCAAAAATATTTTCGATCTTTTTCAGCCTATCACCCATCATGTAGAAAACACGCCAGCGTTTTTTGGGACTTAGAAAAAAATTTGACTTTTTTGGAAACAATCCCTATCTACTCTATTGCGATTCGCCAGGTCTGAGGTGGTGAAGGAAGTCTAGCGTAAAAGGTAGCGTTCAGTACACTGCGCAAGTTAGTGAATTTGCGTAGTTACGTCGCTAGCGAAAATTCGCCTGGCGTAAGGGTGCGAAGTAACACTAGCGAATTTACGCCAGAATTCGTTAGTGAATTTGCGCAGTAACAAAATGCCAAACGCTAACGAACGCTAGCGTTCGGCGCTTCAGTCCTTTTTGCGTCTTAGTCTCCAGCATCTCTCTAATTTAACTATTGTATTGTCAAGTATTCTAGCTCTTCCACAACAGTTAGATCCAATATATCTTATAGGGGGGCCTCCTTTCCTAGCAGATGTATTAGAGCTCACTCAACTGATTCCAGTACAAACAAAATCTAACAAAATAACTGCACAAATCCTGCATGTAGAGAGACATGATGTCTGGTGAGTTTAATAGAGTGAGCTCTAATACATCTTCAAGGCAAAAGGAGCCCCCCTATAAGATATATTGGATCTAACTGTCAATGAATATCTGACACCCAACTGCTGCATGAAGAGAGAATGAAGAGAATCAGATGCTGAGAGAGGAATAGGGAAGATAAACTTGATTATTTCAGAAACGGTACAGAATTTTCAGTTGATTGTATTTGGAGTTTCTTATTTCAGTATGCTGAAGGTTATTTTAAATTTTCTATTTTCATGACAGTTCCCCTTTAGATACAAATCATGGCAGATAGATGCTACAGGCATAAAGCTGCAACACAAGCTATTGGTTGGTCATTTTAACCCATTCTGCGTGGGGATCGCAGCTGAGCCCACAACAGGCTGTAATACAACAAGCAGCTCACCTGCAGATGCTTTATAAGCATTCAATAAAGTCTTAAAGGGCACCTGTTGGGTAAAAGTGTATCCCCAACCTGCATTCCGATTGGGGATAGCAGTGGTTTTTTGTTTTTTTTTTTAAATGCTCCCCATTGCTAGTTCACTCGCATGCGCATAATAAGCAATTTGGGGCAGCTTTTCTTTATGCGCATGTGAGTGACCGGACACGGCTGTTCGCATCGGGAGCTCCCTCTGCCTAGCGCTGGCTGGGGGCATTTTTTTTTTTTTTTTTTTAAACAAATACATTTATTTAATTTTTAAATAAATAAACGTATATATTTAAATAAGCAATTAAAAAAAAAAAAATACTGGCATCCCCAACCGGAATGCGGGCTCTATTAGCCCACACCTTTGGTTGGGGATAACATTTTTACCCAACAGGTGCCCTTTAAGCATGTCAACATGCAAGTATCCCCACCCAGTAAGATCATTTTGTAAATGCAACGTTTTGATTGGACATCATGTTCAAAAACCATAATCGGCAGTTCGGTTCCCTTTTAACGGTCCAGATGAGGGAAAACATCCCACCATCCCAGACCACTGAAAGTGGTTCGGCAACAGGAAGGACTGTGTAAGTATTAAAGGAACAGTTCAGTGTAAAAATAAAAACTGGGTAAATAGATAGGCTGTGCAAAATAATAAATGTATCTAATATAGTTAGTTAACCAAAAATGTAATGTATAAAGGCTGGAGTGCCTGGATGTGTAACATAATAGCCAGAACACTACTTCCTGCTTTTCAGCTCTCTAACTCTGAGTTAGTCAGTGACTATAAGGGGGGCCACATGGGACATAACTGTTCAGTGAGTTTGTCATTGATCCTCAGCATTCAGCTCAGATTCAAAAGCAACAGATATGACCCATGTGCCCCCCCTCAAGTCACTGATTGGTTACTGCTAGTACTGCTAGTATTGGCTCTTACCTTCTAAACTCTGAGTCTGCCAGAAGCTCCTCCACTATTGTTCTCTTCCGGTCTTTCTTCGGGATCCTGGAATGGTAGAAGTCTAATGGGGTGTCCACTATAGTGCCAACCTAGGAAATAACACACACACATTATATAAGATGAATATATATATATATATATATATATATATATATATATATACTGTATATAGAAATGTGACAGAAATGACATCAGAACTCACCGTTTATAAGGATATAATTTACAGTATATTCATGGCTTTTGTGTATTATATACACAAAAGCCATGAATATCTTGTCCAGGGATCAATTTTGAGTTGTTCGCAGCCTTCCTGACATTCGATTTTTTTTTTCTTCAGAGGAAAAACTCGAATCGAGTTTTTTAAATTCCAATCTAATTCAATTCAAGTTTTTGGGTCGATTTAATTCATCCGAGTTTGAAAAATGTTATTTTTTAAATAAATTTCAATTGGTCGAATTTCGAATTTATGGGAGTTTTTTTTAAAAAAACTCGCATGAATTCGAAACTCGACCTTTGATAAATGTGCCTCCAAGTGTAACGATACATTTTACAGGTTATTCTACGTGGGATATTATGAGCATTTAAGGAAACAGCCTCTTGTATAATCATGTATAACGCCCAGGGGAGTTTACCTGGATGTATTTGGGGAAACCGTCTCTGTCGTTCTTCTTGTAAAACCGTTTGGGATCCATGGCGGCTCTCATTTTTAATGCCTTCAGATCGTTTTTCAGTTCCTCCGTCATTTCTGGGGCTTTCATGTCAAACCAGCCGAGTCCTGTCGTCTTCTCTCTCTCCTCCTGCAATGTAAGAATTATATAGGATTTAAACGTTCTCTACAGGAGCCATCCTTGGGAGCACTGCATGCTGGGATTTGTCCAATGTCACCGGAGCTGACCGTGTGCTTTGGTCCCATTTCTCCATCTTTAGATCCAGGCACAGTACTTAAGGATAAATAAACCTTTAAAATAAGTGGATGCAATCGTGATGAGAGTGCTATTCTAAGAACTTTTGTAATTTACATTTATTAATTATTTTCTTTTAATTCCAAGATATTAAGAGATACATGTAGTGTTAATATGAATGAATTTTGTTACAACAGCGTCACCTGCTGGTCAGTTTCCCACCAGGAAGTTGCCAGGAGAAAGAAAGAGGCTGATGTTCTTCTGCTTAGGAATAAAATTAGAAACCTTTATTAAATCTTTCCTAAGCAGAAGAACATCAGCCTCTTTCTTTCTCCTGACAACTTCCTTGACTACTTGGTGGTCAGACTGGTGGGAAACTGACCAGCAGGTGGCGCTGTTGTAACAAAATTCATTCATATTAACAGTACATGTATCCCTTAATATCTTGGAATTAAAAGAAAATAATTAATGGATGTAAATTACAAAAGTTCTTAGAATAGCACCCTCATCAATTTTATATTCACTTATTTTAAAGGTTTACTTATCCTTTAATATTGAGGTCAACTCCTTGGGGCAAATTCACTAAAATCCGAAGTTGCGCACAGGGGTAGCGTAAGGTTGCGAAGTTGCGCTAGCATTGATTCGCTATATAAAGCGAAGTTACGCTAGTGAAGGCTAATTTGCATACGGCGCGAAATTCAAATTTCAATGGAGGAACACGTATCTGCACTACAAATGCCTAGAAAACCTTCAAATCAGCAAATAAGAATTTTATTTTGCCCTACACATGTGCCCACTGTCTAGGTAAGTTGCCATGAGTCAGGAAATGTAGGGGGGAAGGAGGGGAGCCCCAAAAATATTTTCGATCTTTTTCAGCCTATTACCCATCATGTAGAAAACACGCCAGCGTTTTTTGGGACTTAGGGATTTGTTTAAAAAAAAGTCAAATTTTTTTCTATCTACTCTATTGCGCTTCGCCAGGTCTGAGGTGGCGAAGGAAGTCTAGCGTAAAAGGTAGCGTTCAGTACACTGCGCAAGTTAGTGAATTTGCGTAGTTACATCGCTAGCGAAAATTCGCCTGTCGTAAGTGTGCGAAGTAACACTAGCGAATTTAAGCCAGCGTTCGTTAGTGAATTTGCTCAGTAACGAAAATGCCAAACACTAGCGAATTAACGCTAGCGTTCGGCGCTTAGTGAATTTGCGCCCTTGTTTCTTTGGTTGAGTGCAATACAACTTCAGGCAACAAGACTGAGCCTGAGTGAGTCCGTGTCCAGTTCTTCAGTAGATGGCCCCTTACAAGCGACGTATCCCCATGAAAATACAATAGTCACAAAAATATACATTAGAGAAGCATTTGTACAAGTTAAATAAGGGCCATGCTTTGCACTATTCACTCTCAGTCTTTTATTCTCTACTTTTAGCACTTACCTTGCGCTGTTTCTTCAGCTGATTTACAGACTCTTTGTATGGCTTGATGCTTTCCTTCTTTTCAATGTCAGGGGTAATGACACTCTTTTTCATAATCTAAAGAAACAAAAATATGAGAGAGATTTCGGTCAACAGAAAGTTGAAGTTTACCCAACCAGACTGGGTGAGTTTAAAGGGAAATGGGAAAACATGTTTTTTTTTTTTTCTTCAAAACACATCAGTTAATAGTGCTACTCCAGCAGAATTCTGCACTGAAATCGGTTTCTTAAAAGTGCAAACTGATTTTTTTTATATTTAATTTTGAAATCTGACATGGGGCTAGACATATTGTCAGTTTCCCAAGTGCCCCCAGTCATGTGACTTGTGCTCTGATAAGCTTCGGTCACTCTTTACTGCTGTACTGCAAGTTGGAGTGATATCACCCCCTTTTTCCCCCCCCAGCAGCCAAACAACAGAACAATTGGAAAGTAACCAGATTAGAGTCCTGTGCGGGTCAATTTTTTGGGAAAATTAATCGACCCATACCCGCAACCTGCAATCCGCAACCCGGACCCGCATTCTTACCCGCTTGGACCCGCAAGTACCTTATCTGCAACCCGGACCTGCTGAAATCAAGAATCAGGAAGTGCTGTCATTGTAAACCGGAAGTGACATCAGAAGTAGACGTGACCAGAAAAAAGGAGTAAATATCGCTACTGAGAAGACTCACGGCCCGACCCCCAGAACCGCCGACCCGCAGGGTACCCGACCCGCTGTAGGACTCTAAACCAGATAGCAGCTCCCTAACACAATGTGACAGCTCCCTGGTAGATCAATAGTAAAATCCAGGTCCCACTGAGACACATTCAGTTACATTGAGTAGGAGAAACAACAGCCTGCCAGAAAGCAGTTCCATCCTAAAGTGCTGGCTCTTTCTGAAATCACATGACCAGGCAAAATGACCTGAGATGCACCTACACACCAATATTACAACTAAATACACTTGCTGGTTCAGGAATGAAATTTTATATTATAGAGTGAATTATTTGCAGTGTAAACAGTGTCATTTAGGAATAAAAACGACACCATAAAAATCATGAATTTTAGCATGGTACAGAATGGCTAATTCTAAGCAACTTTTCATTTGGCCTTAATTTTTCATATAAATATTGAATTATTTCCAGCTTTCAGACGGGGGTCATTGACCCCATCAACAAAAACAAATGCTCTGTAAGGGCAGAGGCCGATGCAAAGTCGCCCTAAGTTTTCTCCCGAGGCGACTTCGGAAGAAAGAATCGATGTGTTGGTTTTACTGCCATCAATTTTAATTGTTTCCAATGGAGATGCATTTTCAGGAGATTTGCCGCCGGCAGTCATGAATTTTTATCGCGGGTGACAAATCTCCCTGACGGCAACTGCCTTAACGCTACACATTTATTGCTGTCGCTCCTTTTTGTTACTCATTTTTCTATTCAGGCCTCTCCTAATCATATTCCAGTCTCTTATTCAAATCGATGCTGGGTTGCTAGGGTACTTTGGATCCTAGCAACCAAATTGCTGAAAATGCAAACGGGAGAGCTGCTGAATAAAAAGCTAAATAAGTCAAAAACCACAAATAAAAAAATGAAAGCCAATTGCAAATTGTCTCAGAATATCCCTCTCTGCATCATACTAAAATGTGAACAACCCCTTTAAGAAAAACTGCTCCAATTGGACAAGTTAAAAGGGAAACATGAAAGAAATAGAAAACTCTCCTGATATTTATTTAGATTTGATCTAGCTGCGGTTTGGGAAGTCAATGTTAATATACTTTGTGCATACTATATAAATATATATTTATTTAGGTAAAATGACAATGGCAAGGTGACTAATAGGCAGCACATGTGCCTCCAAAATCCAGATGAGGAACTTTCCATGTTCCGTTGCCCCTTCTGCGACGTGTTGCTCTCTGTATAGGAATAAATCCCTATGGAGTCTTATAAACGTACAATTTCCTCCGAATCTTCTGGGATAGATGCAATCTCGCCAGCTCCTCCCACTATAAAGCAGCTTCCTATTAGTCTCCCAAAATATAGGAGGAGCCAGGAGCGACTGACATGTTGCCGTTATTTTCGGAATTTCTTCTTCTTCTTCCGGTTCTTCTTGCCTTCAGCAATAGCAGCCTTTTCTGCCACAATCTCTCTATATTTCTTCTTATTGTATCTTTAAAACAAAATCAAAATGGTGACTATCTGATGTATACGGTTGCCTTATTGCTTGTATAATCAAGGGTTAAACTGGTTATTGAGCTTTTTTTAAGGTCTATAACTTCCGTCCCAAAGGAGTCCCAATTTGTAGGGCAGGGCTGTCCCCCTTGTGTGGCCCCCAACCTACCTGCTGTGTCTGATTACCATATGTAAGATTTAAAGGGCACCAATCATGACCAAAATCATTTACTAAGTAAATACACTATGTGAAAGTTCAAGAAATCCGATTTTTAAAACAGTTAGAATTGTTTGTATAATGTAAATGATCAGCTCACTATTCCTTCTGCAAGATCTCCCCTATCTCCACTGCAGTTCTAGCTGAGGCAGCCATCTTGGATTTCACTGGCTCCTCCTACCTATATCTTCCCAGCCAACTGTAGCTCTGAAATCTCGCACATGCTCAGTTCAAATTCCTTGTTTGCTTATCAACCCTTCTAAGCTATTTTCAAATCAGCCAAACCTGTGTGTTAGCTGCTGTACAGTAGTGCTGCCCCCTGCTGGAAGTTAGCAGGTAGCAGCACTTCTAGTGGATACTTCTAGTGGAGGAGTTTACTAAAACAAGGCATTCTGGGTAGAATACTCAAAGCAGTGTTACAATCTGAGCATGCTCCTGAAATTTGCATATTAGAGTCTCTGTTATAGTCACAGTATGGCCTCCCTCAGTGAAAGAACCCATTTGACAAAGTAAGGGATTTTTTTAAAACCTGCAGTTTTTTCAAAAAACTATATATGTAGTTTGATTAAACGTGTTTAGCTTGTACTGGTCAGATTGTTAATATGTGTTTGATTTTGGCTGTGATAGGTGCCCTTTAAAAGGTATCACTACAGAGATTAACTGGTCCCTGCATTGTTTAAACCTCAAATTCACACTAATCCCCTGTTCACACCTATGATCCCCCTGTATTGTTCACACTTGTGACACCTCTATTGTTCACATACTAAACCCTATACTGTTCTACCTGAGACCCAGACTGAAACTGCCACATTGTTCACCTGTTCACACTTTATACAAAATGCTAATGGGGCACCAGCCCTGTGTCACTGTATGTAGTACATCTTAGTGTGGTCCAGATAGGTTTCCCTGTCTCTTGCTCTTTTCTGCCTTCCCTATGCTCCGTGTGTGTGTGTGCCCTCCTCTGCCCGCGTGTCCCGTATTCTGCCCGCGTAACTCTGCCTGTAGAACATAAGCCTGGTCAGTGTCGGACTGGCCCACCGGGATACCAGGATAACTCCCGGTGGGCCCAGATACCAGAGGGCCCTTCTGCTCACCCAATTGGACTTGTATGTCTATACCACAGCCATTCCCCCATTTCTAAGAAAGAAGGGAGGAAATGGAGGGAAGACTGGATGATAATATGTAGGGAGAAGTGATTACAATAATAAAGAAAGAAGAAAAAGAAGATAGAAGAAAAGTGAACGAAGAAGAAAATGAAAAAATAATTTGGAGAATGGGGCCGCACTCAAAAGGTTTTCTGGTGGTCTCTAGGCATCCCAGTCCGACACTGAGCCTGGTATTTGTTCTGGGGGTTTGTTAGTATTTGGAAATAAATGATTGTTAGGGGCCCCTAAGGTGATTAATCATATGCTGGGGGTGCCGTGTTATCCAAGGAGAAGAGGAGACATATGGATTTAAGGGTATGTCTTAATATGACAAATTTTTCCGCATATGAGTCATAAGTGATATCCCTGCAGTGAGCACCAACCATTTGGTTTTTTGGGGTGCTACCACCATTAATGAGGATATGATCTTGTGGTAACAGGGGCGTGGTTTAGTGGGTGTGGTTTAAAAACAGGGAGTGGTCAACACTGGCTTCCATTATAGGCCCTCCTCTATGTAGGCCAGAAACATTTCGGCCCTCGTTAACAAAGAAGTTGGACAGCGCAGCTGTAGATTATTATTACTATTGTACAGCCTGTGACCAAAAGTAGCAACATCTGAGAATCAATATGGATTTATTAATACCAGGTTAGACAATCTGTAGAACTGATCTGAATATCTGCCATTGAGTGTGGCAACTCTGAATTGGCTGTTGATTCACAGAATTATTAACAAGGTAGTGGAAGAGCCTTGGCACACCAGTCATTTTTATTTGCACTTTTGAGTAGCATCGATTAAAATACTACGCATTACTGTTAGTCACTTTATAAGACTTTTTAATTTTGAAAAAATCCGATAAATTTGGGTTTTGATAACTAACCCCCTACGAGTTGACTTTTTTGTACACACACACACACAGATATACAGAGACTGAAGCAGCCCTGAGTATTAATGTCATTTTATGGTTAATATATTGGTTATACTATTTAAAAATGGTCAGCTATACGGTAACTTTTTATAAAAGTCAAGAATGACTTGAGGGTGTTTATAATTTAGAAGCAGTTAATTAGAGTGCACTCATGGTCATTAAAACGGTTGCTAAATCTTCCCCATCCCATAATATACTGTATTAGTGATGATGTCACAAGGCCTTGTTCTGCCATTCTTCCAACTACTGGTGATGTCACAACGCCTGGAAATGTTACTTTATCAGTGCAACGTCCATCCAGCTCATTTTTTCAGTTGACAACCAGCAAAACAACATGTCTCTTATTTTATTCATCATTTTTATTCTATTTTTTGTTTATCTACAATCAAATGGATTTCCTATGACAACACTAAGTACAGGTGAGCAGAGTTTTATTGATTTTTATTGATAGATCCTATATAGAGATCATTTTATTTTTAACTGCACTGGAAAGCCCTGAATGTGCCGATCGTTGGCCACAAAATTGTATATATAAATCTATACAGGTATGGGACTTGTTATCCAGAATACTTGGGACCTGGGGTTTTCCAGATAACAGATCTTTCAATCTCCATACTTTAAATTTACTAGAAAATCATATAATCATTAAATAAACCCAATAGGCTGGTTTTGCTTCCAATAAGGATTAATTATATCTTAGTTGGGTTCAAGTACAAGTTACTGGTTTATTATTACAGGTATGGGACCTGGGGCTTTCTGGAGAATGGATCTTTTCTTTAATTTGGATCTTTATACCTTAAATCTACTAGAAAAATCATATAAACATGAAATAAACCCAATAGGCTGGTTTTGCTTCCAATAAGGATTAATTATATTTTAGTTGGGATCAGGTACAAGCTACGGTTTTATTATTAGACAGAAAAGGGGAATCAGTTTTAAAAATTTGGATAATATGGAGTCTATGGGAGCTTTCTGGATAATGGATCCCATAAATGTATACAATATATGTACAGTTTTGTTGAGTTTTGCAAAAGGCATTTGATGTATCTTGTGTTGGTGTTTATATTTTAGAAGCAGTTAATTTGAATGCACTCAGTCAGTAAAAACGGTTGCTAAATCTTCCCCATCCCATAATATACTGTATTAGTGATGATGTCACAAGGCCTTGTTCTGGCATTCTTCCAACTACTGGTGATGTCATAATGCCTGGAAATGTTACTTTATCAGTGCAACGTCCATCCAGCTCATTTGTCCGTTGACAACCAGCAAAACAACATGTCCCTTATTTTATTCATCATTTTTATTCTATTTTTTGTTTATCTACAATCAAATGGATTTCCTATGACAACACTAAGTACAGGTTAGGAGAGTTTTATTGATTTTTATTGATAGATCCCGTAAAGAAATCATTTTATTTTTAACTGCACTGGAAAGCCCTGAATGTGCCGATCGTTGGCCACAAAATTGTATAAATAAATCTATACAGGTATGGGACTTGTTATCTAGAATACTTGGGACCTGGGGTTTTCCAGATAACAGATCTTTTGATCTCCATACTTTAAATCTATTAGAAAATCATATAAACATTAACTAAACCCAATAGGCTGGTTCTGCTTCCAATAAGGATTAATTATATCTTAGTTGGGCTCAAGTACAAGCGACTGTTTTATTATTACACAGAAAAAGGAAATCATTTTTAAAAATTTGGATATGGGAGCTTTCTGGATAACAAGTTTTCGGATAACGGATCCCATAAATGTGTGTGTGTGTGTGTGTATATATATATATATATATCCATGCAATAGTGTAGGATAGGAAAAAGCTGACGATCCGCAGACTTTGCTGCAAAATTCCTTTATTACCACAACATGTTTCGGATCATCATGGATCCATATATATATATATAAAATTTAGTTGAGTTTTGTGAGAGGCATTCTATGTATCTTGTGTTGGTATCTGTGTGTTTATCAGCCGGTACATTTCCAGATTTTATTGAGTGGTATTAGGATCTATTTAATATTTGATTTTTCTTAAATAAAGATTTTTTTTTTTAACTAACCTTATTTTTACCCTTTCAGAATTTGAAACGTCAGCCTATGATCTTGTTACGGAGCCCAGCACTTTGGATATTCAGACCACTACACCTGGTGAGCCTTTATATTTATATACATACACATATATATATACATATATATATATATATATATATATATATATATATATATATATATATATATATATATATATCTTGCTTTTGGACTTTAGATTTTTATTTAAAATGAGCAAGTTCTTTGCAGAATTCCCTCATTACATAAATACTCTCCGTTCTCACCTCCTGTTATTAAACTCTGCAGTTTCCTTGCCGCACAGAGAGTCCTATACAAGTGTCATTTCTCATAGGGGTTTCAGAGACTGATGATCACGTGGGGCATTTAGAATCGGAAGAGGGTTATTTCTCTAGGGTTTTCAACATCTATTTTTCACATGGGTCCAAATGTAGTGACTGGAGTTCTACTGACTAATGCATTCTCTCTCTCTTTCTACAGTTCAACTGCCTCCCATTGGGGTCATTGCAGTAATTCTTCTGTTGGGTGCAGTAGGCCTCATACTCCTCTTCTATGGAGCTTGGTGAGTATGTCATTAACTGAATTGCACACGTTCTAATACAATGGAATCTCAGGGAACACAGGGTTTGATTGGTCTCACCATTTCTATCAACTTCTGTTTAACAGGCGAGAGATAAAACGCCAGAATGAAGAGGAAGAGCGGCAGGAGAAAGGAAAGAACACAAAAATCAGCCGTAAGTTAAAACACAGGGGTTTTTATATTTATAGAAACGTCTCCCTTTAAGCGGAAGGTGTTCATATATTGTGCATGATGGGAATAGCAGCGAGAAAATACAGCCCTATTGTAGCTCATTATATATATATATATATATATATATATATATATATATATATGTGTATTATCTTTAAGTTCATTTACATTACTTTTTTGAAATAATAGAATGAATATATAGTAGTTGTTATAATATTACTACTGTTAGTTATCTCCCAGTGTTAAGACTTTAGTCTATAGAAATATTCATTGCTCATGTGATAATGATACTAATACTGCGCTTCTTTCTTTATCTGCAGATTCAAAACTTGGTCCTGATGGATTTGGCTCTGTTTTTACTAGTAATTATCCTTTTTCCATTTTATACATATAAATCATTATTTGTCAACACGAACAAATGCCTCCAAAAAGCGGATTTCAGCCTTGGGCTAGAGCACTGGGTATTACACGTACATCACTACGAGTTCCCAGTTTTCTTTAGAATGCGACTGGCGCTCACTAAACTCTTGTTGCCCAAGGCCCGGGCCTTTATGGCCTCGACTCTATACTTAGAGTGAATACACAGGAGCTGCTGGAAGTAACCGTTCCTTTAATATCCAATCAACTCAGGCCTTGCCATGAGCCGTGTAATTATAATGGGCCATTTACATTCACACAACGAAAGGCAGAGGCAGGTTTAATGACGGTAAAAAAGTGGCGTCTAAACACTGATTTTTGTGGTTACAATATTTATCTAAATACAGAAAGTTCCACGAGAATAAAAAAACATTTGCAAAAATTATTTCTTCTAGTTTGAAAGACAAGTAGCGCTTGAACTTAATGCCCATAAGGACATAATGTGCCCTGTAAATACTTAAATATACTGTATTACTGTGTAGGAGACTCAATCTAGGAAAAAACTTTAACTTTTTCTTTTTTTAATTGCAGTGGACTCTCCTGACGAGAAATATACCGTCATCTATATTCCCGGTAAATATTTTCTCCTGATTATCCATAAAACTGCGCATGAGCTCGTACCATATTTTAATGTAATGGGGAAATGATTTTTATTATGATCTCCGGTATTAATACTTCAAAAGGGGGTGAGGGCAATATCAGCTGCAAGTATATAAAATATATGTGAGTGGGCATTAAGGGGTAACTGATATTCATAAGAATATATATGTCTGCATAGAGGACTATCCACAAAGTAGCCATGCGTATACCAGATGGTACAATATTGCCGATTATTATCAGGAACAGTTTATTGACCCAGTGATATTTTATATTTTAGGACTGGTTGATTTACCCACAGACGCAATTGGTGAAATAATAGCAGAAGCGGTTAAGGCTGGGGAAAATATCCCTCAAACCGATGAAAAAGAAAATAATCCCAGTCCTGTGAATGTTGAAGTGTCAAAGGAGCAGATTACTGAGCCGCAGATTAACGAGCCGCAGATTAACGAGCCGCAGATTAACGAGCCGCAGATTACCGAGCCGCAGGTCACTGAGCCGCAGATTACCGAGCCGCAGGTCACTGAGCCGCAGGTCATTGAGCCACAGGAGGGGCTTCAAGAAAAAGATGCGGTTGGCACCAAAAAGAAAAAGAAACGCAGACTTTTCTATTTTTCAAAGAAAAAAGCTAAAAAAGCCGATAAAAAGCAAAAGAACGCAGAGGAAGAAAAATATCCCAGTCCTGATGTAAAAGACAATGATATTGAAATAGATCTCGAGAAAGGAAAAGTCGAAGAAGTTGAAGAAAAGAAGAAGAAAAGATGGCGATTTTTTGCTTTTTTAAATAAAAAAGCAAAAGAAGAAAATGAAACAGAAATGAAATAGAAAGATGTAAAACAGGAATTTGGACAATATGAAATAATAAATAAACCTTTACATAACAAAAATCCACTGCGTTTGTGTTTGTTTGTTAGATTTTGTATTTAGGCTGATCTGGGTCGGGAATGGGAATTGAACCAGTTTGTCTCAAACGTAACGTGATAACAAATATGGCTCTTGGGTAGTGATCTCCAAAGCACAATCCCTTGGGCATATTTCAGTCTTAAAAATGTAAATAACGAATGATCTGCTGCCCATTTGTTATGATAATGCCGAACTATCTATCTTGGACTGTTATGCCAATGCTAAAGTTTTCTGTAGATCACGGCGGTCTAACTGGCGACCCCCCACCTACCTACTGTGTCTGATTACCATGTGTAAGATTTAAATGGTATCACTACAGAGATTAACTGGCCCCTGCATTATTTAAACTTTAAATTCAGACGAATCCCCTGTATTAGGATTGGATAGCAGAAAGATCAATCACCTGGTATACTTGGATGAATTAAAAAGGGATCGGATTTACGTCAGAATATTGAAATTCTGGAATATATCAAAGTGCTAGTGCATAAATTAATTAAATATTGAGAATTTCTCTTTTCTGATTTAAAGTGACTAAGTGCTCACGATTAACTTGACTGGATGCTGAATTAATTAACAAACGAGTGAAGAATTCATTGTGAGGTTTTTAAATCAATATTAATCGATTCCCACCACTATACTAAAAGCGAGGATTATGAAGGGTTAAAAAAATGTGCAATTAAGTTAAAAAAAGTGAATATTTGCCACATTTCACAAATCATCCAGTGAAATTCGAGTAATTAATTGCTCAGATTTCATAGGTAAGTATAAACTGGAAATAATGGAGAATAGTGGAGAAGTCCCGTTGAAACTCTCTCAATTGTTTCTATTTAGGGACCCCGCAAAGGAGGAGAAGTCAGGGCTATTTGGACTGTGGTCTCAAAGTTTACCTTGTCGAACTTGCAAATCCCAGAGCTCTTAGGAGAGAAAAAACCAAGGGGCAAATTTACTAAACCGAAAATTCGCCAGCGAGACATCATTTTTCCACTTCGCCAATTTACTAACGGGTGCTGGCGTAAATTCGCTAGCGCAGTGGGCCTACCCTAGCGCTACTTACGCCAGGCGAAGTTGTGATATGGTGAAGGGACGTAACTACGCTAATTCACTAATTTGCGGTTTTTACTGAACGCCAGACTTGCCTTTCGCTACTTCAGACCAGGAGAAGTGCAATAGAGTAGATAGGAGTTTCTTCTAAAAAAAAAAAAAGTTGAAATTTTTTGTAAGTCCCTAAAACGTTGGCGTCTTTTACTTTTAAAAGGGTGATAGGCGTAAAAAGATTGCACATTTTTTTTGGGGTACCCTCCTACCCCCTACATTTCCTAACATATGGCACCTAAACTATACACTGGGCACATGTGTATCTTATTTTAGAAAGGATTCTCAGGCTGGTGTAATGTAATGTACCTTTTGCTACATATACGTCCATTGCATTTGAACTTGGCGCCGTATACAAATTAGGCATCGCTAGCGTAACTTCGCTTTGCTTGACGAATTAACGCTAGCGCAACTTCGCTACCTTTTGCCTCCCTGAGCGCAACTTCTGAGTGAATTAGTGACGCCCTGGCGAGGGCGCCGCTAGCGTATTTTCGGCGCTTAGTGAATTTGCCCCCAAGAGTGTAGATCAGATTTCTGAGCAAAAACAGAAAAGAGATCGCTTTAGGAGACAATATTTAAAAAAAAAAAAAAAAAAACCCCTAAGGTTTCAATTAAAATGGTATGAACCGTTGATCTAAAGTTAGCTGCCAACGCGCGTTTCGCAAAAAAACAAAGCTTTATCATAGGCAATGCGTGCTTGTTACAACAGCGTCATTACGCAGGCTTCCACGCAGCTCACCAAACCAGAGGACGAATCTACGTCAACAGTGTTATCCTTAGGACTCCACCCACCTGCAGTCTCCCTATGCTTTGAAATCTCACGAGAGTTGCCAACTTAGGCCCAAATTCACTAAGAATCGTAGTTGCGCCATGCGCAAATTCGCCGCACTTCGCCAGGCGTATTTTCGCCAGCGCTCCGCAAATTCACTAAAATCCGAAGTTGCGCACAGGGGTAGCGTAAGTTTTCGAAGTTGCGCTAGCGTTAATTCACCAAGCGAAGCGAAGTTTCGCTAGCGATGGTTCATTTGCATACGGCGCAAAATTCAAATTTCAATGGAGGAACACGTATCAGCACTACAAATGCCTAGAAAACCTTCAAATCAGCAAATAAAAATTTTATTTTACCCTACACATGTGCCCACTGTCTAGGTAAGTTGCCATGAGTCAGGAAATGTAGGGGGGAAGGAGGGGAGCCCCAAAAATATTTTCGATCTTTTTCAGCCTATCACCCATCATGTAGAAAACACGCCAGCGTTTTTTGGGACTTAGAAAAAAATGTGACTTTTTTGGAAACAATCCCCATCTACTCTATTGCGCTTCGCCAGGTCTGAGGTGGCGAAGGAAGTCTAGCGTAAAAGGTAGCGTTCAGTACACTGCGCAAGTTAGTGAATTTGCGTAGTTACGTCGCTAGCGAAAATTCGCCTGGCGTAAGGGTGCGAAGTAACACTAGCGAAATTACGCCAGCGTTCGTTAGTGAATTTGCGCAGTAACAGAAAATGCCAAACGCTAGCGAATTAACGCTAGCGTTCTGCGCTTAGTGAATTTGCGCCCGTGTTTCTTTAGTTGAGTGCAAAATGAAGCAACTTCAGGCAACAAGACTGAGCCTGAGTGAGTCCGTGTCCAGTTCTTCAGTAGATGGCCCCTTACAAGCGACGTATCCCCATGAAAATACAATAGTCACAAAAATATACATTAGAGAAGCATTTGTACAAGTTAAATAAGGGCCATGCTTTGCACTATTCACTCTCAGTCTTTTATTCTCTACTTTTAGCACTTACCTTGCGCTGTTTCTTCAGCTGATTTACAGACTCTTTGTATGGCTTGATGCTTTCCTTCTTTTCAATGTCAGGGGTAATGACACTCTTTTTCATAATCTAAAGAAACAAAAATATGAGAGAGATTGCGGTCAACAGAAAGTTGAAGTTTACCCAACCAGACTGGGTGAGTTTAAAGGGATACTTGTCATGGGAAAACATGTTTTTTTTTTTTTCTTCAAAACACATCAGTTAATAGTGCTACTCCAGCAGAATTCTGCACTGAAATCGGTTTCTTAAAAGTGCAAACTGATTTTTTTTTATATTTAATTTTGAAATCTGACATGGGGCTAGACACATTGTCAGTTTCCCAAGTGCCCCCAGTCATGTGACTTGTGCTCTGATAAGCTTCAGTCACTCTTTACTGCTGTACTGCAAGTTGGAGTGATATCACCCCCTTTTCCCCCCAGCAGCCAAACAACAGAACAATTGGAAAGTAACCAGATTAGAGTCCTGTGCGGGTCAATTTTTTGGGAAAATTAACAGACCCATACCCGCAACCTGCAATCCGCAACCCGGACCCGCATTCTTACCCGCTTGGACCTGTAAGTACCTTATCTGCAACCCGGACCCGCTGAAATCAAGAATCAGGAAGTGCTGTCATTGTAAACCGGAATTGACATCAGAAGTAGACGTGACCAGAAAAAAGGAGTAAATATCGCTACTGAGAAGACTCACGACCCGACCCGCAGAACCGCCGACCCGCAGGGTACCCGACCCGCTGCAGGACTCTAAACCAGATAGCAGCTCCCTAACACAATGTGACAGCTCCCTGGTAGTAAAATCCAGGTCCGACTGAGACACACTTAGTTACATTGAGTAGGAGAAACAACAGCCTGCCAGAAAGCAGTTCCATCCTAAAGTGCTGGCTCTTTCTGAAATCACATGACCAGGCAAAATGAGCTGAGATGCACCTACACACCAATATTACAACTAAATACACTTGTTGGTTCAGGAATTAAATTTTATATGGTACGGTGAATTATGTAATTTAGAAATAAAAACAACACCATAAAAATCATGACTGAATCCCTTTAAATACCCCTGCTCAGCCCATCCAACCCTGATGTCACTAAAGGGGACATGGTTAAGCAGGGACAAGTACATAAATACTGACTGCCGGAGGTGAAAGAGGAGTGGTGACTTATACTATACTTTTATTCTACAATAGGAAGGAACATTATTCCCTCTATATATTTCAAAGAAAGACCATTTAGGAAGCGAATAATGTAAACGATTTCAAATTTCTACAGCTGTTAAAAAAAGGTGCTTCCATTTTGAAAGACCCTGTTTAAAGGAGAACTAAAGCTTAAAGGGCAACTAAAGTCTAAAATATAACAATGTTACAAATACTGTATTTTGTATACTAAATATAAACATGAACTTACTGCACCAGCAGCCTAATAAGAGAAATGATTTATGCTTTCAAAGTTGGCGCAGGGGGCTGTCATCTTGTAACTTTGTTAGACATTTCTGCAATATCAAGACTCGCACATGCTCAGTGTGGTCTGGGCTTCAGTTGGGAGGCTAAGCTTAGGGGTCGTCATAAATTATCAAAACAGCACAAGTCAATTAATATCTGCCATAGAAGCCAATACAGCAAGACTGATTAATAATCAGAATATAAAGACTGCACTGAGTCTCTGGATACAAATCTCTATAGGGAATCCAACATTGCTGCTCGAGTTCTGGGAAGTAAGGTGGGGGGGCTCCCCTGCCATTTGAAAGTATGATCATTTACCTGAACAGCAGTTGGGGACCGTCTGACAATTCCTATTCACAGCAGTAAAAGAAGGGGGAATTTCACTGCATACAGTCAGGTTTAATATAAAAACAATAGACATTTTTGAATTAAAGTATATTGGATATAGATTTCTTTTTCATTAACAAAAGTAAAAATGGGATTTTATATTTTTGCCTTTACATCCCCTTTAACTAAAGAAGTAGGTAGAAATGTTGTACATGATGTTTTGTGCTTCTGTACCAGCCCAAGGCAACCACAGCCCTTTAGTAGTAAAGATCTGTGTCTCCAAAGATGCCCCAGTAGCTCCCCATCTTCTTTTCTGCTGATTCACTGCACATGCTCTGTGCTGCTGTCACTTACTGAGCTTAGGGAGCCACTCACAATATACAGTACACATAGAATAGAAATGTCACAATATAAGGCTGATTAGTAATTAATACACATAATTACTACATGGCAGCACAGAAACCAGTGCAATTAGCATCAGAATTTAATAATCAGCAAACCTGTAGCATCAGCTTATATTACAGCCAGGGAAGCTCATTTTCTGCTGGATAATTAGTGACGAGCCCTAAGCTTAGCTTCTCAACAGCCAATCAGAGCCCACTGAGCATGTGAGTGTCACAGACACTTTCCAAGATGGTGACCCCCTGTGACAAGTTTGAAGTCCTGGATCATTGCTGCTATTGACAAGCTCAAACTTTAGCCTCGTGATTAAAAAAAAAACAGTCTAGTTCATTTAACACATCCCCCAAAATACTGATTTTCACATTTAGAACAGAAATATAAAAACAAAGGAGGTCACCTCGTCCATCTATGACTGGTCTTTCTTCATTTTTTTCACCAAGCTCGGCCCTGGGTTGGGCTTTTCCCCGTCGAAGCTGATGCACAAACCCCCCCAGGTCCTTGATGTTCAGTCCTGTTTTTATGCTGCTCGAGAGCTTCCTGAGCAGAGAGAAGAGAGAAAATGATAATAGATTATAGAGAGAAGTTTTCATTGCCTTTTCTCGCTTCTTCTCCAAAATGGAATCACAGAGACATTTCTGCTATGAGGCCACATGTCCACCTCTCACTCCATCCCCTACGGAACCGGAAACCTTTTCCAGTTTCTCTATTTCTCTTGCTTAGTTTAAGAGACAAGGAGAACCATAGCTTTGTCTTTGTTAGACAAGAGGAATACGGCTCCTTAAAATAAACTCTACTGAAACTAATTTCTTAAAGGAATTGTTCAGTGTAAATATAAAAAATAGGTAAATAGGCTGTGCAAAATAAAACATGTTTCTAATATAGTTAGTTAGCCAAAAATGTAATGTATAAAGGCTGGAGTGACTGGATGTGTAACATAATAGCCAGAACACTACTTCCTGCTTTTCACTGATTGGTTTCCAGGCAGTAGCCAATCAGAGACTTGAGGGGAGGCACGTGGGTCATAACTGTTGCTTTTGAATCTGAGCTGAATGCTGAGGATCAATTACAAACTCACTGAACAGTTATGTCCCATGTGGCCCCCCTTATAGTCACTGACTAACTCAGAGTTAGAGAGCTGAAAAGCAGGAAGTAGTGTTCTGGCTATTATGTTACACATCCACTCACTCCAGCCTTTATACATTACATTTTTGCATAACTAACTATATTAGAAACATTTTTTTTATTTTGCACAGCCGATTTACCCAGTTTTTATTTTTACGCTGAACAATTCCTTTAAAGGGCACCAATCACAAATATTTGGATTCACCCACTGGAGCGACTAATTAACAGCGCTTGCACTATGAATGGGGGTAACAGTATTTTACCATGAGGAGGCCCATTTATCAAAGGTCGAATTTCGAATTAATGTGAATTTTTTAAAATTCGAACATACTCAATTGGACTGGGAGGTTATTTAAGAAAACATTTGAATGCCTAATATTCGATGGAATGGTTCCGACGCGAAAATTCAAATCATATTTAATTTGTACGAATCAAATTTTTCTCCCGAAAAAAAAAAACTTGAATGTCAGGAAGGCTATTAACATTTCCAAATGGCTCAATGGATCTCTGCCACTGACTTCTACATGAATTCAGCAGGTTTTAGGGGGCAAATATTCGAATTAGGACAGTTTGCATGGTCGAAGTGCGATAAATGTCACATTTAAATTTACATTCGAATTTGGGGATTAAAATTCGAATGTGCGAATTTTAAAACTCGAAAATTCTAATTTACTATTTGACCCTTGATAAATTTGCCCCTAAACTTGTGCCCCTGGAGCTCACTCTTGGTGCAAGCAGCCATGTCTAATCGATGTCCTTTAAACATTTACTGTTTTATGTCCAGTTTATACAGTTGTTACTTTAATAGTATTATGTTGTTACTAGACTAAAGTTATAATGTGGGGAAAAAAACAAATCTTTTTATTGCCCTCCAAAAAAAACAAAACACAAAAGCACGTACAGGGCAGGATTGGGTCTATTTAACAGATCGTTTTCATCATCTTCTTCCTCGTCTTCATCGATAAAGTCCTCGTCTGACTCCTCCTCTTCTCCACTCTCTTCATGTATGCTCTCTGCCGTTTCTTTCTTGTGATCCACGTAGTATGTTTTACTGGGGTCTAAGCCAGGAGCAGTGTCAACAACAAAAAGCCCATCATTGAGGGAGTCCCCTGATGGTTGTTCTTTGCTTTTTCTGGAACCCATCACGTTCTCCACCTCCTCTTCCAGTTCTTCATCATCTGTAGACACCTCGGCATAATCACTGTCTTGAGAACCTTCGCTCTCATCACTAGCCAGATATAAACTTATATTCGGATGGCTCGAATCACTGTTACTGCTCCCAAACCCCTTACTTTTCTTTTCGTTCAGCTTATGGTTAGTATGATGCAGAATCAGACTTTCTATAGCAACCCGATCAGACACTAAAGGGCTGGTTAATTCCTTGCCACTGTTACCTGAGTCTACAGCCTCCTGTTCGAGATCTATTGGTTCTTCAGTATCATTAGCTGTCTCCTTACTGGGCTTTGAAGACGCCTCTTCGAGATCTATTGGTTCTTCTGTAACATTAGCCGTCTCCTTACTGGGCTCTGAAGACGCCTTTTCGAGATCTATTGGCTCTAACAAGTCATCTGCCTCCTTCCTTCCCCGGGGCCCCTAGGCAATGGCAGACGTGGAAACAACGTGTCTGTGTAACATGGAAAGCGGAGCTGGGACACTGCAGCTGTTGTTGGACCACAACTCCCAGAATCCCCCTCCCGTTTGTTACCGTTGCCCAATACCCTCCAGCACTGCCCCTCCATTCCCATGATCCTCACTATCATGGCGGCCCTCCTGCCTCTCCAGACTGCCTGCTACAACAAGTAAGTGTCACATGAACACACACACTTTTTATACATCTCAGTAATATGTGACTTGAGTGGTTTTATTGGATTTCTCAGATGTGATTGCATTCTGCCTTCTTTTTGATAGGGATGCACCGAATCCAGGATTCGGTTCGGGAATCCGAATTTGCATATGCAAATTAGGGGTGGGGAGGGAAATCACGTGACTTTTTGTCACAAAACAAGGATGTCTAAGATGTTTTTCCCTTCCCGTCCCTTGCTTATGCAAATTAGGATTCGGCCGAATCTTTCACGAAGGGTGCAGCCGTATCCAAAATAGTGGATTCGGTGCATCCCTAGTTTTTAATCCCTTGTTTTTAGCCATGAGAACTTGAGTGCGCCCATTTTATTTCCTCTACATGCCAACCAGTGCGGTGAAGTGGGCATATATTCCAGCATTAAGCACATTTCTGATTTATACCTCCATATTAAGAAAAACATTTGTTAAAAATACATATTTTGCAAGTGAAATGGGACACTTAGGGCAGGGGTAGCCAATCTTTTCTACCCACGAGCCACATTTAAATGTAAAATAAATTGGAGAGCAACATAATCCTGCAAGAAGTTCCTAGAGGTGCGAAATATGGAATGTTATTGGTTATTTGGTAGGACTGGCAGCCTACAGGGACTGTTTGGCAGTACATCTGGTTTTTATACAACCAAAACTTGCCTCCAAGCCTGGAATTCAAAAATAAGCTCCTGCCTTGAGGACACTGAGAGCAACATCCAAGGGGTCGGAGAGCAACATGTTACTCACGAGCTACTGGTTGGGGGTCACTGACTTATGTGAATTCATAGAGAGGTTTCTGATACAGAGGAAACATACAATAAATGGAAACAATTCCAGGGTAAGTTCTGCTGATGGAGACACTAATGTTTATAAACAAAAGCAATGATTGTGTTACTTTGTTACTGGTCCCATTGCACTGGTACTGTGTAGGTGAGTGTAGACTGGCCAGTAAGGGGTTAATGTGACTGCAGGTTTCACTAAATGTGTATTCTCTCTAGTCTGACCCTGTCCAACCTGCAACTCCCAGAATCCCCCCTCCCCTGCAAGTTGCCCATCACTGTTGTGGAGCTTGGAAAACTGAGCTGGACTACAACTCCCAGAATCCCCCCTCTCCTGTAGATATAAAATCACTGCTGTGGAGCTTGGAAAGCTGAGCTGGGACACTGCAGTTATTGCTGGACTACAACTCCCAGAATCCCCCTCTCCTGTAGATATAAAATCACTACTTTGTAGCATGGAAAGCTGAGCTGGACTACAACTGCCAAAACTTTACATGAGAAGCTGCAGTTCTAGATCCATTATAATATGGTTTCCAGCCTGGCAGTCTTCTTGTCCCCCCGAATCAGCTGCAGTTTCCTCCGGCCCCACACGCGTGCCTCTTCTGGTAGCCACCATCTTCCTGTCTTACATCGCGCATGCGCAACAGAAGTCAAGGAAATGTGCTTTCCCCTTAACTGTGCGCTGCAGCCCTGATACCAGTCCTCCCGGAAACTGTGCGCAGTACGTAGCGTTCCGCAAGTGTATCCCAGCTGCAGAACGGGCGGGGAGCCATTAGAATTACAGCGTGTGTGTATACGTGTCCTTCACCTGCAGCCACGGGTTTTATTTTCTATCCCTGGACTGTAAGTGACGCGCTGGATCCTATTCTCATAACTACAATTCACCGCTAGGTGACGCTTATATCGAGCAGTAGCCGTATGACAGGCCTGGGGAACAGCGATTATAACTGTATATATTTATAACTTTCTTCCCAACAAAACAGTCTGAACATGGAAAGCTGGACGGATACAAGAGACTGCGGATGATTCCAGTCCACTACTTTATAAAATGGCGATGTATGGAGCGCGGTTCCTTTGAAAGCGATTATACCGACGGAAGTGACGTCTCCTCCCGGCATGCCTCAGCCCGGAAGCATTAGACGTGGTTGAGGGAACGGGTTGGAAGGATCGTGTTGTGTCCTCAGTCCCATTGGTCATGGTGTCTTTGTTGTCCCGTGGAGTTGGGGGGCTGCTCAGGTCCTTGGCCGGGATTAACTGCAGCCAAGTCATAAGGTGCCGCCCTCCAGCCCTTCCCTTGTCTCTTGGATGCTCTCATTACAATCTGCGGGTTATACAGCTTTGGCACAACTACAACTCCCAGAATTCCTATATTATACCTTGTGGCCATTTCTAGTCAAACCAAAAGAATCCATTGGTTCTCCTCTATGTTAACCTTTAGTATGTTATAGAATAGCTCATTCTAATCAACTTTAGAGTTAGTTAGTTGTTTTTTAATTATCTGCCTTCTCCTTCTGATCCTTTTAAGCTTTCAAAAGAAGGGGGTCACTGACCCCATCTACAAACAAATGTTCTGTAAGTCTACACATGTATTGTTACTATTTATGACTCCTCTTTCTATTCAGGCCTCTCCTGTTCATATTCCATTCTCTTATCCAATCAATGCATGGTTGCTAGGGTAATTTGGAGCATAGCAACCAGACTGCTGAAATTGCAAACTGGAGAGCTGCTGAATAAAAAGCTCAACAGCTACAAATAGTAAAAAATGAAAACCAATTGCAAATTGTCTCAGAATATCCCTCTCTACATCATAGTATGACGTAGAGAGGGATATATTTTTGTATTAATTTGTAATTGGTTTTCATTATTTGTGGTTTTTGAGTTATTTAGATTTTTTTTCAGCAGTTTGTAATTTCAGCAGTTTGTAATTTCAGCAGTCTGGTAGCTAGGGTCTGAATTTCCCTAGCAACGATGCATTGATTTGAATAAGAGACTGGAATATGAACAGGAGAGGCCTGAATAGAAAGAGGAGCAATAAATAGTAACAATAACAATACATGTGTAGCCTTACAGAACATTTGTTTGTAGCTGGGGTCAGTGACCCCCATTTTTTTGGAAAGAGAAGAAGAAGGAAACTAATTCAAAAGTTATATATAAAAAAAAAAGTGTATTTTTGCCAGCTGCAGGTAGAACAAAAATTGATTGGTTGCTGTAGGGGCAGGTTTTCCCAATGTAGTCACCCCCTTTCCCCTGCCCAGGGCACAGATTATCACATAATAGCTAGAACACTACTTCCTGCTTTTCACTGATTGGTTACCAGGCAGTAACCAATCAGAGACTTCAGGGGGGAGGCACATGGGACACAACTGTTGCTTTTGAATCTGAGCTGAATGCTGAGGATCAATTGCAAACTCACTGAACAGTTATGTCCCATGTGGCCCCCCTTATAGTCACTGACTAACTCAGAGTTAGAGAGCTGAAAAGCAGGAAGTAGTGTTCTGGCTATTATGTTACACATCCACTCACTCCAGCCTTTATACATTACATTTTTGCCTAACTAACTATATTAGATACATTTTTATTTTGCACAGCCTATCTATTTACCCAGTTTTTATTTTTATACTGAACTGTTCCTTTAAGGACGTGTCTCTCTGGATAATATTAAGTGCAATGGGACTTGTGCCTTACGCTTTCCTGCAACTACTGCCCTTGCTTCAAACCAACCAATCAGATCCCAGCTTTTCATTTCCCAGTGAGTAGCCTTCGTAACAAATTGCTGATTGGTTGTTATTGGAATTGACTGCACTGGTGCCATGTAGCTCCTGTATCTGTAAATCTGCTCTAAGGTTTTCTCTCGTCTCTGCAGTTTATGCATTAAAAGGGTTGTTCCCCTTTAAATTAACTGTTAGTATGAAGTAGAGAGCCATATTCTGGGAAAATTTGCAATCGGTTTTCATTTTTTTATTATTTGTGTTTTTTTTGAGTTATTTAGCTTTTTATTCAGCAGCTCTCCAGTTTGCATTTTCAGCAGTGTGGTTGCTAAGGTCCAAATTACCCTAGCAACCATGCATTGATTTGAATGAGAGGCTACGATATCAATAGGAGAGGACTTGAATAGACATAGAAGTAATAAAAAGTAGCAATACCCCCATTTGAAAGCTGGAAATAATTAAAAAGCTATAAGAAATGAATAATAAAGACGAATTGAAAAGTTGCTTAGAATTGGCCATTCTTTAACATACTTAAACGTGAACCACCCCTTTAATACCTGGGTTCCCTAACCTGCAGTGGGGTAACGATGAGTTGATATACTGCCCATTAACCCTTTAGATACAGTAAAGGTTCCTGGCAAAGGTACAGAGTAGAAAGTGGGAATTAAATGGAAACACAAAACTTTCATTGTAGACCATATTTCTACTGCTCCTGGTTCTGTCCCAATAAAGTCTATGGAGTTCATGTGCTGCCTGTGCTCTCTGGTCTCTACACTGTCAATCACTTCATTGGGGTGAACGCAGTGTTTGATACCTGACTGTGTTTTATATTAATCCTAGATGCACCAGTGTTTCCAGTGGAATCTTGGGGCTCCAGTGCACCCCATGCAGATGGTTTGCGAAAGGCTCCGCCCCCAGTGATTATCTGAAGCGCCCGCTGACCGCGTATCTGCGTTTTTTTATAGAGCAGCGACCCAAACTCTGCAAACAGTATCCCGGTGAGTCTGACTATGAAAGAAAATGGAAGGATCACAACCCTAATCATGTGGGTCTGCTTAAGATAACCAGTTTATTAAAGTATTAATAAACCTTTAAAACAGGTGAATGTAAAACTGATGAGGGGGCTATTCGAAGAACTTTTGCAATTTACATTCATTATTTATTTATTTTTTTAATTCCAAGATATTAAGGGATACATGTGCTGTTAATAGGAATGAATTTTGTTACAACAGCATCACCCGCTGGTCAGTTTCCCACCAGTCTGACCACCAAGTAGTCAAGGAAGTTGTCAGGAGAAAGAAAGAGGCTGCTCTGATGTTCTTCTGCTTAGGAATAAAATTAGAAAACTTTTTTTTTTTAAATCTTTCCTAAGCGGAAGAACATCAGAGCAGCCTCTTTCTTTCTCCTGACAACTTCCTTGACTACTTGGTGGTCAGACTGGTGGGAAACTGACCAGCAGGTGGCGCTGTTGGAACAAAATTCATTCATATTAACAGTACATGTATCCCTTAAAGGGATACTGTCATGGGAAAAAAATAACTTTCAAAATGAATCAGTTAATAGTGCTGCTGCAGCAGAATTCTGCACTGAAATCCATTTCTCAAAAGAGCAAACACATTTTTTTATATTAAATTTTGAAATCTGACATGGGGATAGACATATTGTCAATTTCCCAGCTGCCCCAAGTCATGTGACTTGTGCTCTGATAAACTTCAATCACTCTTTACTGCTGTACTGCAAGTTGGAGTGATATCACCCCCTCCCTTTCCCCCCCCAGCAGCCAAACAAAAGAACAATGGGAAGGTAACCAGATAGCAGCTCCCTAACACAAGATAACAGCTGCCTGGTAGATCTAAGAACAACACTCAATAGTAAAAACCCATGTCCCACTGAGACACATTCAGTTACATTGAGAAGGAAAAACAGCAGCCTGCCAGAAAGCATTTCTCTCCTAAGGCTAAGGCCACACTAGGCGATAGCGCCGCGATTTGACTCGCGGCGACTTTTCGCCGCGACTTTTAATCCGCAATCACTGGGGAAACTTTTGCGCTGGCGTCTATGGGGAATCGCGGCGTAAAAACACACACGGCGATCTTTTTTCTATTGTCGCTCGAAATCGCCTAGCGAGGCAATTTCGAGCGACAGTAGAAAAAAGATCGCCGCGTGTGTTTTTACGCTGGCGATTTTTCGCGATTCCCCATAGACGCCAGCGCAAAAGTTTCCCCAGCGATTGCGGATTAAAAGTCGCCGCGAGTCAAATCGCGGCGCTATCGCCTAGTGTGGCCCTAGCCTAATGTGCAGGCACAAGTCACATGACCAGGAGCAGCTGGGAAATTGACAAAATGTCTAGCCCCATGTCAGATTTCAAAATTGAATATAAAAAAAATCTGAATTCTGCTGGAGTAGCACTATTAACTGATGCGTTTTGAAAAAAACATGTTTTCCGATGACAGTATCCCTTTAATATCTTGGAATGAAAAGAAAATAATGAATGAATATAAATTACAAAAGTTCTTAGAATAGGCCCCTCATGAGTTTTGCATTCACTTATTTTAAAGGTTCACTTAACCTTTAAAGGGATAGCAAAAACTTTCCTGAGCTGGAAGAACTAGAGATGAGGGAATGTCAGGCCTGTAGCAGGGATACGCTGCCCTTTCTTCCTCTGGTGCAGTGAGTGGGTTAAGCTTTTGGAATAGAGAAGCAGTGAATGTAGATATGATTATGTCCAGTGTCTGATTTGTGCTGAACTGTATCACTCTGCAGAAGCTAAATTGATGGACCTGACCAAGATAATCGCCCTGGAGTGGAAAGGCCTCCCTTCCGCAGACAAAGAGGTAAAACCAATCGGAGAGAGTTTTATAGTGACACCGTATAAATTATGTCCCACCCATGAGGTTCAGCTGAGCTCTCTGATCTCGTTTGATTCCTTTTACAACTGTCATATCAGTTTGAGTCTCAATATAAAGTGTAGCGCTGGAGTTTCTGCTTGTTTTCCAGACTGCGAGGCTTTGTCTGACTAAAATCGACACAGACAATATGAGCTGTAGGATAGGGATGGGCAGCTCTGTTGCTGTGCCCCTATAAGGCCTGGGTTTTTTGTTTTTTTTTTTTGCATATAAACCTGACCTGCTTTGCTTGCCGTAGCCATACGAAACAGTGGCAAAGGCCGAACAGAAGAAATACAGAGAGGAGGTGAAACAATACCGAGAGGCACTGAGTCCAATGCAACTAGAGTTACAAAGGGAGCAAAGGCGGCAGAGACTGGCGAAAAGGAAGAGCGTAAGAAAAAAAAGGGTAAGTAATGGGATTTATATATAAAAAAAAAAAAGACATAAAGGCTCTACCCATTATTGGCTGCATATAAATCAGAAACATGCACAGCTTCTTACTTAAAACATTTAATTTAACCACAGCTAAAATTCATAGTTAATAAATTCTAAAACACACCACAGTGCAGGGTCTGCCTACCTTGTGTCAGCCACTCCCCCCTTGACGCGTTTCGCGCTATTGGGCGCTTCATCAGAATTTTTGCTGTGGATAACTATGAATTTTTGCGGTGGATAAAAATGCACCAATAACTGTTTTAAGTAAGAAGCTGTGCATGTTTCTGTTTTATATGCAGCACATGGAAGTGGACCCATGCACACTTACTACAAAAATAGCTGATACCCCAAAACTACATAGTTACATTTTGTACCCATTATTGGCCTGGAGGTCATTTTCGGAGATTACTGCTACTGACAAGTTGCCAGGTTTTGGCTGTATACATGGGAGAGTAGGTAGCTAAGGTCAGTGTATGTCTTATTTAACTTGTTCTAGAACAGGAGACACTAACTGCTGATCAGGTGGGTAACTGCTATCAGTGCCAGTGTTACTTTGTACCCCTCCTCCCTACAGTTCCTGTGTAGTAGTAACTTGATCCAGCAACACCTGCACTCAACCTTAAAGGGGAACTATTGTGAAAATGAAAATTTAAGCTTCAGCATACTGAAATAAAAAACTTTCTAAATCAATTTCAATTAAACAATCTGTACTGTTTCTGAAATGATTAAATTTATCTTCACTAGGGATGCACCGAATCCACTATTTTGGATTCGGCCGAATCCTTGGCGATAGATTCGGCCGAATCCTTGGCGATAGATTCGGCCGAATCCTTGGCGATAGATTCGGCCAAATCCTTGGCGATAGATTCGGCCGAATCCTTGGCGATAGATTCCTCCGAATCCTTGGCGATAGATTCCTCCGAATCCTTTGCGATAGATTCGGCCGAATCCTAATTTGCATATGGAAGCAGAAACATTTTTTACTCTTGTTTTGTGACAAAAAGTCATGTGATTTCCTCCCCACCCCTAATTTGCATATGCGAATTAGGATTTGATTCAGCCGGGTAGAAGGATTCGGCCGAAGCCAAATCCCGAACCAAATCCTGGATTCAGTGCATCCCTAACCTTCACTATTCCTCTCTCAGCATCTGTTTCTCTTCATTCTGTCTTCATGCAGCAGTTGGGTGTCAGATATTCATTGACAGTTAGATCCAATATATCTTATAGGGGGGCTCCTTTTGCCTAGAAGATGTATTAGAGCTCACGCTATTAAAGACATCATGTCTCTCTACATGCAGAATTTGTGCAAAAGGCAGTTATTTTGTTAGATTTTGTTTGTACTGGAATCAGTTATTTGAGTCCTGCTAGGAAAGGAACATAAACTTGATTATTTCAGAAATGGTACAGAATATTTAATTGATTGTATTTAGAAAGTTTCTTATTTCAGTGTGATGAAGATTATATTACATTTTCATTTTTGCTATAGTTCCCCTTTAAGCAGGCGTGCTCCCTGGTTATATACCCACGCCCTTTTTGCCCGCTGTGATGTCACAGAATGGGGCAGGCTGGAGTGAATATATAAAAAGGCTTGCACGGGTGCGGAAGTAGAAGGTCACGGGCATGAGGGACACAGGGTAAAGTTTAGCCCAAACCTGCCCGTGAACAAAGATGTCCCGGACCCGCCCAACTCAGGCTTTGGTCTGTCCTGCACATCACTACTGTGTAGCAATACAGCACTTCCAGCATCTATATCCTCTACCTCAGCAGTGCAAATGTCATGTAGCACACTGCTATGTTATCTTATTACCTTGTTCAGCTTTTGCATGTCACACAGTCAACATGGTGTGCAGGTGAGCGTGAGACGTTGCAGTAAAATGGTAGAGTGAATGGACACTGTATACAGTAAGTGTTGCAGAAGGACTGCGACCTACCAGGATTTCTCCCTTCTCCCAGCAGTCCAGCCTGACCCTTTCTTATACTCCATTTAAAGGAACAGGTCAGTGTTAAAATAAAAACTGGTTAAATAGATGTATAAAGGCTAGATGTATAACAGAACAGAACACTACTTCCTGCTTTGCAGCTCTCTAACTCTGAGTTAGTCAGTGACTATAAGGGGGGCCACATGGGACATAACTGTTCAGTGAGTTTGTAATTGATCCTCAGCATTCAGCTCAGATTCAAAAGCAACAGTTATGACCCACGTGCCTCCCCTCAAGTCTCTGGCTACTGCCTGGTAACCAATCAGTGGAAACCAAGAGATCTGAAAAGCAGGAAGTAGTGTTCTGGCTATTATGTTACACATCCAGTCACTCCAGCCTTTATACATTACATTTTTGCCTAAATAACTACATTAGAAACATGTTTTATTTTGCACAGCCTATTTATTTACCCAGTTTTTATTTTTATACTGAACAACTCCATTTAAACTAGGGATGCACCGAATCCAGGATTCAGCCATGATTCGGCCTTTTTCAGCAGGATTCGAATTCGGCCGAATCCTTCTGCCCGGCCGAACCGAATCCTAATTTGCATATGCAAATTAGGGGCAGGGAGGGGAATTGCGTGACTTTTTGTCAGAAAACAAGGAAGTAAAAAATGTTTTCCCCTTCCCACCCCTAATTTGCATATGCAAATTAGGGTTTGGATTCGGTTCGGTATTCGCCCGAATCTTTCGTGAAGGATTCGGGGGTTCGGCAGAATCCAAAAAAGTCGATTCGGTGCATCCCTAATTTAAACAGTTTTTTTCCTGTCCTATATATCTTTGTAAGCTGTAGCATAGATGAGGATATCTCCTTGCTGATATAACACAAGCTTCTCCCTACTTACCTTGGTTTTTTTTCCCCCCCCCCCCTGTATACAGGAGCTGACAGTATTGGGACGGCCCAAAAGACCCCGTTCATCTTTCAATATATTTATGTCTGAGCACTTTCAGGATGCTAAAGGCACCTCTAGTCAGGTGAGTAATGTGTTTATCTCCTGTAAAGGAAAAGGGATGCTTATATATATGTATTGCCTCTATCCAATCCCCCCCATTTTCAACAGTCGAAGCAGCCGCAACCCCGTAGGGACACTCTCTGACACAGCGATTTGACTGCATCCCAATCTCACAGTAACTCGCAGCGTTCAGTTACCCTAAAACCATGTATATACTTAATAAATCAGGGCTGTCCAAATGGTGGCACGCGACGAAGGGGCTTGCCCCCGAAATGTTACATTGGAATAAACACGCAGGGCTTTGCCGGCATGCATCGAGCTCTGAGTGCCCGTTTTTCTTTTATTACGCGACCCCCCACCCCTTCTGTGGCCCCCCACATGCTGTTTCTGTTTACCATATGTAACATATAAAATATAATACTACAGAGATTAGTCCCTGCATTGTTTAAACCTCAAATTCAAACTAATCCCCTGTTCACACCTGTGATCCCCCTGTATTGTTCACACTTGTGACACCTCTATTGTTTATACCCTAAAGCCTGTACTGTTCATACCTGAGATCCAGACTGAAACTGCCACATTGTTCATCTGTTCACACTTTATACAAAATGCTAATGGGGCCCCAGCACTGTGTCACTGTATGTTGTACATCTTAGACTGCTCCTGATAGGTTTCCCTGTCTCCTGTTCTGTTCTGCCTTCCCTCCCTGTGTGCGCCATTCTCTGCTTGCCCAGTGCTGCTTGTGTCTGCCATTCTCTGCTTGCCCTACGCTAACTGTGGAATGTAAGCCTGTTAGGGGTTTGTTCTTGGGGGTTGTCAGCATTTGGAAAGTGTTTAATCATGTGTTGGGGGGTTGTTGTATTATCCAGAGGGGAAGATGAGGCATATAGATTTAAGGGTATGTTTCAGCATGAATTCAATTTTTCACATATGATTTCCCTTCAGTGAGCACCAACTATTTGGTTTTTGGTGTGCTACCACCATTAATGTGGATATGATCTTAAAAGTAACATGGGTGTGGTTTAAAAGGGGGAGTGGCCAACACTGACTTCTATTATCCGCCCTCCACCACATAGGCCAGTAAAATGTTGGCCCTCGGTACCTCAGAAGTTGGACAGCACTGCTTAATATAATGAAAAAATAAAGTACGGTGCAAGAATGGAAACATCCATTCCTTCTTTGATCCCTACACATACAGCTCTGCACTCAACCCCTCAGTCCGGCTGCCGGTGATACCCAGTGGAGCTCCAGAGAGCACGAAAGGAAAGGGCACGTAACCTCAGATGTTTACAATTTTGTAAACCAGTGTTTTGTGCTATTCTCAACACTTCAGTTGCTTCTATGTTACACCACGTGCAGATAATACTATATGAAGTTGCTAGCATATATTTGAGTGATGCGATTTTTATCCCCTTTGAGTACTATTAATGGCATTATACTGCTCAATGATCGCTTAGCGGTATGTTTGTCTTTCCGTCTGATCTTTTATATTTTATTTATTTGATATTTAAATGTATACATTCGGTAGTTTATTGAACATTAGGATGTGGAAGGTATAACTATTTGTCACAGGATTGTTTGATACTTTTTTTTTTGTCACAATTTAACTTTTTCACTGGTGATACATATAACTATTGTAGCATGGTTGTTTATACAAATGATTTACACTCTATCACAACTTTTTTGGCAATTTTTCCTATGTTTTTCCTTTGTTTTAATATTATGAGTTACACGTCATGAGCTCACGTCACTTTGGGTAATTTAGTATTTTGGGTATATCAGTTTTTTTTAGACTGCACCCAGGCAACAGTAATAATAACATAATCATGTGAGTGCAGGTATCCATCTGTATTTGTGTGTGTATGTGTGTAGATATATATATATATATATATATATATATATATATATATATATATATATATATATATATATATATATATATATATTGATCAAAAGTCATGTGATTTCCCTACCCGCCTCTAATTTACATATGCAGGATTTGGATTTGTTTCGGCCAGGCACAAGGAAGATTCGGTGCATCCCTAATGCATAGAGATATATATATATAGAGGTGTTTATAAAGACAGTCCGGCTCTGAAATTAAAGGGAAAGTTGATGTAAACTGTTGCTGTCCAACACTTTCTAATGCTGTAGGCAGTTATCCACTATATAAATAGTGACACTCCTGTGTTTCTTTTCAGACAAAGATGAAGAGTCTGCGGGATGAATGGGAGAGGCTACATAATGCACAAAAGCAGGTATCTGGTTACCCCTATTATTTACACATACTCCAATACCTGTAACACTGCATTTTGTAGTCCAGGTATGGGTTCAGTTATCCGGAAACCCATTATCCAGAAAGCTCCGAATTACGGTATAGCTGTCTCTCTCTGTGGGACATTCACTAAGAATCGTAGTTGCGCTGGCTCCCACTTCGCCGCACTTCGCCAGGTGTATTTTCGCCAGCGCTCTGAAAATTCACTAAAATCTGAAGTTGCGCACAGGGGTAGCGTATGGTTGTGAAGTTGCGCTAGCGTTGATTCGCCAAGCAAAGCGAAGTTGCGCTAGCGATTGTTAATTTGCATACGGCGCCAAATTCAAATTTCAATGGAAGTATTCGTAGCAGCACTACACAAGCCTGGGAAACCTTCAAAACATCAAATAAAATTTTTATTTTGCCCTACACATGTGCCCACTGTATAGTTAAGTTGCCATGAGTTAGGAAATGTAGGGGGGAAGGAGGGGAGCCCCAAAAATTTTTTCGATCTTTTTCAGCCTATCACCCATAATAAAGAAAAAACGGGGCACGTTTTTTGGGACTTAGAAAAATGTTTAACTTTTTTTGAAGCAATCCCTATCTACTCTATTGCGCTTCGCCTGGTCTGAGGTGGCGAAGGAAGTCTGGCGTAAAAGGTAGCGTTCAGAACACTGCGCGCGTTGAATTTGCGTAGTTACGTCCGTTGCGCAAATTCGCCAGGCGTAACGCTGGCGTAACACTAGCGAAGTTACGCCAGCGTCCGTTCGTGAATTTGCGAAGTAACAAAAATGCCCAACGCTGGCGAATTCACGCTAGCGTTCGGCGCTTAGTGAATTTGCCCCATAGACTCCATTTTATCCAAATAAACCAAATTTTTTAAAAATGATTTCCTTTTTCTCTGAAATAATAAAACAGTAGCTTGTACTTGATCCCAACTAAGATATAATTAATCCTTATTGGAAACAGAACCAGCCTGTTGGGTGTATTTGATGTTTAAATAATTTTCTAGTAAAATTTAGATCCAAATTACGGAAAAATCCATTATTCGGAAAACCCTAGGTCCCGAGCATTTTGGATAATGGGTCCTATACCTGTATAGCTTCAAGGGTCGCACTTGCAGCCCCATAACCTGGTCTGTTTCAGTTAAAAGCCAATCAAAAGAAATCTATATTATATATGTGATATTTGGAAATTCACAGCTATGTGGATGGCAGGGCCCAATTTACCATAGCAACCAGATTGTGGTTAGAATGAGAGACTGGAGGATGAGCCGCAATAGTATGATAAGTAATGAAACGTAACCACAAGATTGTAGCCTTACAGAGAAGTAGTTCTTGGCTGCTGGGATCAGTGACCCCCATTAAAATGACTGCAAAGAGACAGAAGAGATAATTATTGAGCCACTGTAATATTACATATATACTATGGAGACTTGTATCTTGCAGCCGTACAACCACCTTGCTGAGGATGACAAGATCCGCTATGAAAATGAAATGAAGTCCTGGGAAGAACAGATGATGGAAATCGGCCGATTGGATCTGGTTCGGCTGAATCAGAGGAAAAGGTTTAAGAAGCCCAGGGCAGCGAGAGCTTCCTCTAAATCGAACACGGCCAAGAAAGTACTGACTGAATCATCCAGCCACAATGAAGGCTTCAGGGGTTCCAGTGGCCCCAAACAACATGAAGAATAAGTCTGGGAATCGTTTATTTTGGTATTAAACAGACCATTTACTGCTTTATAGGCATAAATATCCGCTGTATGTATCCCTTGGTTAAAGGAGAACTAAAGCCTAACTAAAGAAGTAGCTAGAAATGTTGTACATGATATTTTGTGTTTCTGTACCAGCCCAAGGCAACCACAGCCCTTTAGCAGTAAAGATCTGTGTCTCCAAAGATGCCCCAGTAGCTCCCCATCTTCTTTTCTGCTGATTCACTGCACATGCTCTGTGCTGCTGTCACTTACTGAGCTTAGGGAGCCACTCACAATATACAGTACACATAGAATAGAAATGTCACAATATAAGGCTGATTAGTAATTAATACAGATAATTACTACATGGCAGCACAGAAACCAGTGCAATTAGCATCAGAATTTAATAATCAGCAAACCTGTAGCATCAGCTTATATTACAGCCAGGGAAGCTCATTTTCTGCTGGATAATTAGTGACGAGCCCTAAGCTTAGCTTCTCAACAGCCAATCAGAGCCCACTGAGCATGTGAGTGTCACAGACACTTTCCAAGATGGTGACCCCCTGTGACAAGTTTGAAGTCCTGGATCATTGCTGCTATTGACAAGCTGAAACTTTAGCCTCGTGCAATAAGTTCACTTTATAAAATATGGAATTTTAAGCCATGTTAAATTTTAGGGTTTAGTTCTCCTTTAAGCTGACAAGGTAGCATGGCACACTGGGCAAGTCCTCGGTGATGGCTGGGCCCACAGCAAAATTCACTTGCAGCTGTTGTTGAAGTACAACTCCCAGCACAGACTGACAACCAGTGGCTGCTGGGGATTGTAGGTGTCACATTTAGGGATGCTCAGAATCCACTATTTTGGATATGGCCGAAACCCTGAAACCTTTGCGAAAAATTAGGCAGAATCCGAATCATCATTTGCATATGCAAATTAGGGGTGGGAAGGGGGAAAAAATGTTACTTCCTTGTTTCATGACAGAAAGTCATGCAATTCCTTCCCGCCCCTAATTTGCATATGCAAATTCAGATTCGATCCGGCTGGATCCGGTGCATCCCTAGTCACATTTAAGTAGGGATGCACCGAATCCAGGATTCAGTTCGGGATTCGGCCTTTTTCAGCAGGATTTGGATTCAGCCTAATCCTTGTGCCTGGCCGAATCGCATGACTTTTCGTCACAAAAGAAGGATTTTTTCCCACTTTTTCCTTTCCTGTCCCTAATTTGCATATGCAAATTAGGATTCGGTTCGGTATTAGGCCGAATCTTTCACCGGGGATTCGGCCGAATCCCAAATAGTGGTTTTGATGCATCCCTACATTTAAGTCACATAAATGCAGATTTGGCTGTTCGTTTTACCAGTATTCCTGCCGTTATTTTCTCGTACAAATCAGCGTAATACAACATTTCAGTGGTGGTTACAATGAGACGTTACCCGTTTGCTGTAGTTTTTGTGTTCTTTACATCTGTGAGTAATCGTGCAAATCCCTCCATTTTCAACTATTTAAATTATTAATACAACTGTTCTATTTTTGTAATGAACATCAGGAAGTGAAAATAAACCGTCTGTTTTATACCTTGGCAGGGTGAAAATAACCAAAATCTGAATCCTACTTGTATGAAAGGCCCAGGTAAAGGGGAGCTAAGCCCCAATAAATAACTTGTTAAAACTGGGGTGAAAACTTTGAGGGGCAATGGTGCATCGGCTTTAACACCTCTTACGTGATTTAGTTTTTTGGGGCAGTTTATTTGCAGTTATTAATGTGCAGCCAGACTATGGGTGAATGCTAATTGCTGCTGGGGTCAGATAAGCAACTGGTATGGATAACTATTAAAGTTTAGTTTGAAGGAGAACTAAAGCTTAACTAAAGAAGTAGGTAGAAATGTTGTACATGATGTTTTGTGCTTCTGTACCAGCCCAAGGCAACCACAGCCCTTTAGCAGTAAAGATCTGTGTCTCCAAAGATGCCCCAGTAGCTCCCCATCTTCTTTTCTGCTGATTCACTGCACATGCTCTGTGCTGCTGTCACTTACTGAGCTTAGGGACCCACTCACAATATACAGTACACATAGAATAGAAATGTCACAATATAAGACTGATTAGTAATTAATACACATAATTACTACAAGGCAGCACAAAATAACAGTTTATTTATAAATGGTTTAGGAGAAGGCTACAAAAAGCTATCTCAGAGGTTTAAACTGTCCGTTTCAATTGTAAGGAATGTAATCAGGACATGGAAGGCCACAGGCACAGTTGCTGTAAAACCCAGGTCTGGCAGGCCAAGAAAAATACAGGAGCGACATACGCGGAGGATTGTGAGAATGGTTACAGACAACCCAAAGGTCACCTCCAAAGACCTGCAAGAACATCTTGCTGCAGATGGTGTATCTGTACATCGTTCTACAATTCAGAGCAATTTGCACAAAGAATATCTGTATGGCAGGGGGATGAGAGAGAAGCCCTTTCTGCACTCACAAACACAAACAGAGTCGCTTGTTGTATGCAAAAGCTCATTTAGACAAGCCACAGTCATTTTGGGGACAAAAATTGGGCTATTTGGGCATAACAAAAAGCTCTTTGCATGGTGGAAGAAGAACACCGCATTCCAAGAAAAACACCTGCTACCAACTGTCGCATTTGGTGGAGGTCCCATCATGCTGTGGGGCTGTGTGGCTAGTTCAGGGACTACTGGGGCCCTTGTTAAAGTCGAGGGATGGATGAATTCAACCCAATATCAACAAATTCTTCAGGATAATGTTCAAGCATCAGTCACAAAGTTGAAGTTAAGCTGCAGGGGTTGGATATTCCACCAAGAGAATGACCCTAAACATACTTGGAAATCTACAAAGTCATTTATGCAGAGGGAGAAGTACAATATTCTGGAATGGCCATCACAGTCCCCCGACTTGAATATCATGGAAAATCAATGGGATGATTTGAAGCAGACTGTCCATGCTCGGCAGCCATCAAATTTAACTGAACTGGAGAGATTTTGTATGGACCAATGGTCAAAAATAGTCACATCCAGAATCCAGACACTCATCAAAGGCTATAGGAGGCGTCTAGAGGCTGTTACATTTGCAAAAGGAGGTTGATTGGGGTTTTGTTGCATGATTTTTTGATTTTGCATGATTTTACACAATCCACCCTGTTCATTTTAAACAGAAATCTTTCTATCACACCGCTTACGTGAAAACTCTTCATTGATTTGCCATTTACATCCATGAGTTACGTAATGTTTGGTGGCGTTTTTCCCGACTGATAGTTGACACGCAAGGAACATTTTAATGGGAATTCTCACACTGAAGAAGATCGAAGTGAAAACAGAAACCATATTGATGGGGACATCGATGTGCCTTTTAGGGGAACTCTTCCGGTTCTTCGTGTGGTTGAGGATTCTCGATAAAAGTCAATAGAAAACTTGGGCAGATCTCAAAATACATTTGAGAACTTTTATGTTGAGCGACAAGTGAGTTGAGTAATGTTTGGGGACACGGAGAGTTGATCAAAAAAAAAAAAATCTAATTTTTTTTGGAATTCAGATAATTCTACCCCTTTGTGCCTGAAAAGGAGGATGGGTAGCAGCAGCCATGTTGGGTGATCAGCCTTTTTAACCACTGGAGGAGTTATTGTTGACCAGTGCAAAGCTGATCAGCGAGGGGAGACAGACGCCAGTCTCCGGGAACAGATTACAAGGAATTCATATCGACACAACCACTAGATTCTCTTTATTATTCCAAACATTCCTCCTCTTTCAGGAAGTTCTGTGGAATTTTTTACCTCTGAGACTGAAGCTCCATATATACAGAATTTCAGCGTCGTCTGGGTTTTAAGATAAAAAACATTGTGCCATATGGGTGGAACGTGGTGTATTTGATATCAAAGCACTCAGAACACCCAAGCTGACAAAAGTCTGACTTCGACAGATCAGCCATCCGGACGGAAAGAAAAATAAACAAGGGCAATTTTCTATATAAATGGAAAATTTAACCGGATCAGCGTTTTTGCCTCTTTTGTGAAGACGGGTGAGCGATGCTTATGGTCGAGAACAGGTACATTTGCGTACATGTCTCCATGAGAAATAAAGGAAAAACAGCACTGAATGATGCTGATAATGATTCACAATGTCTTGCATAATAGGAAATGATATCCATTTTAATCCCACATTGTAACACAACAAAACTGGGAGAATCCCAAGGGGCAGGGAGGCAGGGGAGGTATACTCTTGCCCCCTATGCATGTGCCTTCTTTTACATCATACGGTCCTTGCCTTGGAGAGTGGTTTGTGCCTTGTCCTGTGCACCATGGAGAGGGGCTTTTGCCTTGGCCTGTACTAGTGATGTACCGGTCAGAGGCTGCCGGAGGGGAACACCAGCACGGTAAAGTTGAAGGCGGGAGAGTGGAAGGAAGAGCTCAGCCCAAAACAACCTGCAATCTGGTGTGGAAGTCAGCCTGAACCTGCCAACGATGCGGGTTTCAGGCTGGTCCACACATCATTAGCATGTACCCCCTTCAAATAGGCTTCTGTTGTGCCTTCAAATGAGTGACAGATTTTGGATGAATCACTGCTGTCCTTGCTATATCTGTATCATCATATATCCGTAACCTTGTTATGAATGTGACCAAATGTTGGATCTCAAAGGAAGGTGAATGAATTGGAAAAGTCCAAACAACACAAATTTCAAAACCAGTAGAGGCTATGCACCTTCTCAGTGTGGAAAGGAGCCACTAGATGGAGCCAGTCATATAGTAATATCTAGTGATGGGTGAAATGTTCGGAAAAAAGTCTCCTTGACTTTAATGCATTTAGCCAAGTTTCACCTAAAAGATTAACTGAAAAATTAGCAAAATGGGACAGAATCACTCATTACTACCAATATCTATCTATTTGTCTAACTGTTGGCCTGTCATCTGTCTACCCGACTGTCAGTTTATACCAACAGGCAATTTACTGATGGACAGATCAGAGTGCCATTGCTAATAATTCATGGGTTTACTGTATAAGGCAGGAAAGATTGATACAGAGGGAAATAAAACCTGCAGTTAGTCTCAAATTGGTTTTGCAGGGAGTAATGAGGAACGGAGTGATGTGGACAGTTTGGGGGCCTTTAAGAAACTGGAGAAACAATGTTTTACAGGGTGAGCAGCCAGGTGAAAGGTTGGAATTTTGTGCAGCCGGAGAGTTTAAGGATTAATGGGACACTGACATTTTCTCTGACAGTCAATAGCCCTGCAGTTAGCTATTACTGACACACAAGCCAAACATATAACAGCTGATACCAAAGGACCTGGAGTTATTTTATAAACCCTCGGCCAGATAAACTGTCTGGGATTAGCTTTGGCTCAGAGCTCGAGGGGCATCTATAACCAACCCCCTGTGCTAATGCCCCAGAGCCAGGCATGAGTTTCTCATTGGCACAAGTCTATTGTGAATCATGGATCTGTCTTGTTCTGCCTTTCTCTAGACTAGACTTTCTAATGAAGTCCACCAGCTCTTTCTAATGATGTCCCACCATAGATTGAAAATTCCCCTTCTACTATTTAGTTCATTTAATACAGTAAATATAGAACTGGAACCTGCTAGGAACCCATAAATTGGTTCCTAAACCTTGTGCACATGGGCCACTAAAATCTGCTAAATCTGCTTACTGGGTCCCTCCAGACTGAGTTGGCATTTTATTTGCTTATATATGGGCCCCCTAACAGTCTGCCCGACCTACATTTTGCCCAAAATCAGGCAGGTTAAACAATCCCATTAACGAGGAGCACATTGATATGTTAGTGGTGTTGGTATGAGCTGACCGTTGACCTGTGGACCAAATGATTGGCTCCGCCCATTTGACCCAGACCATGAGTGGTCAAGTCAACCAAAAATCTGCCCAATTCTGGATAAAAAAATTACATTTTTGTATAGTGTTGCTCTGTGTATTTTCTACTTTCTCATCCAGTAAAAAGAGGTGAAAGACAAAGTATATTTACATGTTTAGCTTTGTTCGCTGCTATATGCTTATTGCTGGCTTGTAGAAACATTTTCCCATTGGGTCCGGCATGCCAGAAATGACACTACGAATATTTTGGAAAGGCCAAGATTTCAGTTCACAGCAGGATCTTGTTTGTTTGTGCAGAGTGTAATGTCTGATATCATGGGAGCTGGCCGAGAAGGTAAGATATTTCTATAGCATTTGCCATTGACATTAATTAGTGAGCAGAGGAATGCAGGGAAACTCCCCAGAAATCAGCCCTTCTATTAGCATCGTAATGAAAAATCCAGATAATTGGGGGTCAAGTACAGTATCTAGAGAGAAATGAGATATATATATAGTCAGTTAGATGATAGATGGATAGATAGATGTTGAGTAGATAAATGATCGTTGACAGATGGATAATTGATAGGTAGATAAATAGACAATAGATGATAGAGAGATAGATGACAGTTATAGGTGACAGATTGATAGATGTTGATTAGATAGATAAATTATCATTAAATTGAAAGAGAGATGATACATTGATAGATGATAGAGCTTGATAGATGATTGATAGATATATAAAGCTAGATAGATATGTATAATTCGATGTATAATTTATGGAAAGATAGATGACTGATGATTGAGTCATAGCTAGAGGACAGAAAGATAGATGATGGATAGATAGATGACAGGTAGATGTTGTTGTAAATGATTGTTAGATGATATATAGATGCAATAGATGGATGTATACTTTATGGAAAGATATATGACAGATTGATAGATGATTGATTTAATAGATAAAGGATAGATATATGACATGATATATATTGATCCAGTTCCACCTTAAAACAGTTTGAAGAAAGAGACAATGAAGATACCAGAAATGCAATCAGAGTGGGAAATATTTCATTTGTTCAAAATCACTGCAGTCTCTCTGCCCAGAAAGTGTTTGGTAACCGGGCAGCTCATGATCCTTCATTGGAGCAAAGACTTGAAGAAAGACGATTAAAGCCCAGCAATGAAATCCCGATAGCAGAGGATTATTTGTATTGCATGTATCAGGGAGGAATGTTATTTACTGACTTTATCAGATGGAATGTTCAGTATGTTTAGCCTGCAACCCGCTGTCTTCACACTTTTCTCGTTGGGCTGGCGTTGGAGGGGCCGAGATAAGGCACTGACCTACAGGGAAAGACAGGTGAGCAGAGTGAGAGGGATAGTGTTTTATTGTTTCCAGTCCCTCTGAATAAACAAGGTTTATCTGTCGTGAGAAAAGGGAATAAAAGTAAAATAATGAAATGTCAAATCATCAGATGTTTTGTACACAAATTTATTATAAATCGGACATTTATTCCTGGATCCCGATATGAATTGTTTTGTGGTCAAAAAAAGTTCTGGAGTTCAGCAAAATCTAAAACCAAATCTTGGTTTCATCCCTAGGAAATAACAAGGGCTCATTTACAAACAGCGCAATTGTCATGACGTAAATGAACATGGTTTTCTACCCACAATGCAGAATTTTTGTTCCCGAATTTAAGGGTAACTGCAGTGACCAATTGCGTCCGTTTTAGCGCGGCCACACTTGTAGGTGCATTTGTAAATGACCTTTATTATGTACATATTGCCTTTATACAAGTATGGGCAGGTTGTATATCTAGTGGAGTTTAAGTTAAGGGTAAGACTCGGTAGGATACTTATAACTGTAGAGTCAGAGTAGAAATGTAAGCTGGAAAGAATCAAAGCACTTTGTCCTGTAGAGTTTTAGTTGGATCCCAGATCAATTCTGCTTGTAAAAATGTTAGCGCAGATTTATCATAACCATACGGACAGCATGAAGTCAGAATATCAAGACTCAGTGTAGAAACCTGACTGGGAGGCTGAATGCAATGGTGTGAAACAAGGGCTATTTCATGAAAAGCAGAAACTCTCCAGCTTCAGCAGGAGTGCAACTCCCAGCCTCCCTTTGTTAATTAATCTGGCAGTGGGATATCAGGGGTTGTAATTCTGCAGCACGTGGAGAGAAATCTCTTAACTAGAGTCAAGGCCAATGAGGTTTGGGATGGAGCAGTTAATGGTTTAACTCTTCTAGGACCCTTTATTTTCTGCTTCTAGAGCCTTGAACATTAAATGTACACCATAGATCTGAAATGTAATATGAAACCTGACTGCGATGGATTGGTTTACTGCTGCAGCTCCATCAAACCTTCTCAGTCACTGTCCAGTAATGGTAACCGTGCCATAGTCATCAATAGATAAAGCTTCTTCTGACATGGACAGAAGTTGACCAACCGAGTAACTAGTGTGACCATCCAACATCCTATTGTGATAATTTCCTTGTTATTCAATGGATGTCTGTAGGTCCAGTGTCCTAACAACTAGACCCATGAAGAACTGTCTTCTCTAATTCCTGTAGGTCTTGCTTGCCCATTCTTCTTCTGAGGAACTTTTGATTTTTCAGAGCTTCTCTATATGGAAGTTCCTGGTAGATTTTGCCAGGTTATCTAGTTGTGGTTCATTTAACCCTGGAACTTGGAATGGAGGAAACATACATGATAGGTAGTTCCAGCCTGTATATGTGTATGCGACCCCTCATACAATCTCCATGTTCACCCTACTGATCAGATGTCTACTATCTACTACTACTTCTACTATTTTATGAAGTTGAGCATCCCTATCCAGGGAATGATATTGCTCTTCAATTCCACTATAATTTTCTTGGCAGATTTGTCTTGCCAGTTTCAAGTAGGGATTTTATTTTACCCCTAATGAGAGTTGAGGGACAGAAGATAAGATAGCAACCAATAAAGCTTACACTTGGCTCCCTGGAAGAGCAGACTTCCTCTACAAGAACCTTCTACATCAGCCATGACCAACAAAATGAAGAAAGAAGAAAATGTGTTGAGGTCTTTAGACTTCTAGCAAAATGTACAAATATGATATGACATAATAGATATATTTTATTTACAATATTCATGCTCACATTACAGCTATTGAAATTGACATATACAGTGTAGGACCAGCATCAACCACTTATTTTTTGTTGTTGACCAAGGACTGTGAAAACATTACTGAACTTTTCACCCGATTGCCTCAAGAGGGAACTGATCACGCCTGACTTTTGAACTGCAAATTTCTCCCGAGTGCAAATTTGAGCACAACTGTGAGTTGCTTCCTGCATCTCAGAATATTCGGCTTTATCCAAAAATGTTTTCCAAGTGTTTTTTTTTTTTTTTTTTAGGTATTTAAGGTTTCTGCCAGCAAATTCTTCTCTGGCAGAGAATTCCCGAATTTTATGACCCTTACTGTGGAGAGATTTTATTAAAGGCAAAATCTTTTGGGATGGTCTGTTGCTCTTGGTCTCTTTCTCTGTATATATTTAGGCAACGTTTGACAAGGGTGCACTTTGTATTGAGCCTAAACAGATTTGTTGCTAATATAATCTCTTACAATATTTATTCTTAATAAGAAAATGATGTTGTTTGCAGGGCCTTTAACCTCAAGAAAACAGGGACCTTGATTCATTGGTGGTAGCTTTGTCTTTGCATTATTGTGGTTTTATACAGTACTGAAGGACATTAGACAGAATGTTTGGTGACTAGGGATGGGCGAATTTTTTCACCTCGTTTTGCCGAAAAAATGACGCCCATAGACTTGTATGGAGACGTGCGACAAAAAAAAAAAAGCCGCGCGACAAAATAATTTCGCCGCGTGGAATATTTTTTTTGACGCCCATAGACTTTAATGGGCGTCTGCGACATTTCGCCGGCGGCGAATTTTTGGCGAAACGAAACTGGTCAAATTCGCCCATCCCGGTTGGTGGCATATAAAAATGATTAATATAAATACTTTTTCCAGGCATCTTATGGACTGATAACCAATCCCTGCAGTGTCTATAAGGTAAGGGTTTGTCATATATGCCCCAATAAAACTTAATCAAATCTCTGGTGCCACCTCCTGAGACTGACCTATGAATTCATTGCGCTGTAAGAAAAAGCACTCATGAAGCAAAGAATGCTTTAAAAGATGAGGATCTCCAAGGCATACAGTATGAATGCATGAGATTCCATTGGGTAATATTATGGAGTCAATCCTTTGCACCTGTATGAGTTATTAGGGCAAGACCACTACCTTCTAGGAAGCTCTCCTTTCCAAACTCCAATGTTAACCATTCCTACCCCCAGTAATTGGTCAGTACGCTCAACCACAGTCTCATGTTTCCCATCAACTGCTCTTTGGCTGCCATGCCACTATGCTGTCCCTACATTGACTTCCAATGTCATTCAAGATAAAATTCAGTGGAAAAACTGCTTTATAAATGAAACGTCGTTGTGTGTCTGACATCTATGGTAGGAAAGCTTTTTGTACTAAGAGATAAAATATTTGACTTTATTGCAAATTATAATGCTATGAGTTTGTGCCAGCAATTTGTAATAGATCTTGCCAGACTAACTTTATTACTTTTTATGAGAAGGTGAGCAGGGGCCTTGATTCTAGGATGGCAGTGGATGTGATCTACTTGGGTTTTGTTAAAGCATTTGATACAGTGTCACACAGTAGGTTAATGGTTAAATTAAGAAATATTGGCCTGGAACATAGTATTTCTACTTGGATACAGAACTTGCAAAAAGATAGACTACAAAGAGTGGTGTAAATGGAACATGTTCTTATTGGACCATTGCTGTTAGTGGAGTACCCAGGGCTCTGTTCTATGTTCTTTGCTTTTCAACTTGTTTATTCATGACCTGGATGTGGCCATTGAAAGTACTGTTTCTGTTTTTGCAGATTATACTAAATTGTGCAGAACTATAGGTTCCATGCAGGATGCTGCCACTTTGCACAGTGATTTGTCTAAGTTGGAAAACTGGGCAGAAAACTGGAAAAGGAGGTTCAATGTTGATAAATGCAGGTTATGCACTTTGGCAAAAATAATATAAATGCAAGTTATACACTAAATGGCAGTGTGTTGGGAGTTTCCTTAAATGAGAAGGGTCTTGGTATTTTTGTAGATAACAAGTTGTCTAAAGCTGGCCATAGACGCAAAGATCCAATTGTACGAATCCTCGATTCGTACGATATTCGGATCATGTGTGGCGTGTCCCGACATTTATCTTGCCATGCCGATCGATCGGTGGATCGGACAGGTTAAAAGATTTCTGACGATGTTCAGTGGGAGACTGTCACAGTCAGCTTTGTCGTACAAAAACTTTCCAAACGATAGCTGTGGGGCAGAACATCGGCTGTTCGGTTCTTCAGTGCTTTCTTTGATCTGAATGGTTAGTGGCAGGTTGGGAAATGAGGATGTATGATCATTCGTCCGATATTGCAGGGAAATCTTTGCAGCTATGGCCATCTTAATTCTGGGCAGTGTCATTCTGTGGCTACTAAAGCAAATCAAGTTCTGTCTTGCATAAAAAAAAGGCATCAACTTTAGGGATGAAAACATAATTCTGCCTCTTTATAGGTCCCTGGTGAGGCCTCATCTGGAGTATGGGGGCAGTTTTGGACTCTAGCCCTTAAGAGGGATATAAATGAGCTGGAGAGAGTGCAGAGACTAAGTGCAACTAAACTGGTTAGAGGGAGGGAAGACTTAAATTTGAGGGTAGACTGTCAAGGTTGGGGTTGTTCTCTCTGGAAAGAAAGACACTTGAGAGGGGACATGATTACACTTTACAAGTACATTAGAGGACATTATAGCCCACTAGTGGAAGATTTATTTTGCCATTAAATGGATCAACAGACCAGAGGCCCCCATATTTAGACTAGAGGAACAGAACTTTTATTTGAAGCAACGTAGGTGGTTCTTCACAGTGAGGACAGTGAGATATTGGTATATCTATCTATATCTATATATATATATATATATATATATATATATATATATAGTTTCAGTGGGTGTGTGTGTAGGTATGTGCGCTGGGTTTCATTTGGGACAGGTTGAACGTAACTATGTAACCCAAGTGGGAATCTGGCTAAATCCCTATAACCAGGCTCTTATTCCCTGTCTAGGCCTCAATGTCCTTGCGACTCTAATCCCGGTTATGTCAGGAGTGCCTAATGGCACTCCCGTTTCCAGCAGCGTTGCGTCCAAGATGGCGGCACTAATGACCCACATGAGCTGACTCGCCCGGCACGAAAATTGAAAATAAAAGGATTTCCAGGTCACGGGTTCAATGCCTGATTATAGGAATTACTGACTTGAGTTCTGGGGTTTCCTAAATTGTTGTTTCCTGGATTCCTGACCATCTGCTAGACCCTGATTCTGATCTTTGCTGCCTGCCTTATTGAACTCTTGCCTGAACTTGTCTCCACTTACACCTGACCCCTTTGGATATCATGAACTTGGACTTAACCCCTAAATTTCCTCCTTGGTCCGGACTTCTCCACTAGGAGCTGATAGGGCCCTGACAGGTTAATCTCCTTGGTGGAGCCCAGAGCTGCTCAATATAGGAAGCCCTACTCCTGACTGTCTCTCCTAGAAACACTATTAAAGGTTCTAACTTCTTCTTACATAACCCTATGCTCTCCTGGGGTTCCACTCCTTCCCAGCTTCTCCCTTGGGGAAGCTGCTGGCAAAAAGCCCTTAGAGCAGCATGATTTACCTTTTTATATTAGAGCACAATGCCTCTTTGTGGCCAAAGACGGGATAGTTATGAGTCATCCTATACACCCAGGAAGTGGAGAATTACTCGCTGTATTATCTAAGGGTCCCCTTGGTGCGCTATAAATAGGGATGCATTTATCAGTCCCTTGCACAAGTTTTCTAAACTTAAATTAAAAAAAAAAAGTGAATAAAAATATTTGACATGGCAAACTTGTATAGAATTCAGTGAAAGGTTTAATTTGAACATTCAATGATTGGCCTATCTCCACGTCAATAATAGGAAATCCTGTCCGGTTTTCCTAATTTGGAAAACTAGGCAGGCAGTTTTGACCTGGGCGGCCCTTCAAGAAACCGGGCTGTTTGGGTCAAAACCAGACAGGTGTCAACCCTAAATGTCAACCAGGTAATTTAAAGGACAAGCTGATCCCTACAAATAAAACTGGGGAAGGCAAATGTATTAATTTTTTATTATTAATAATTTATATATTTTGCACCTAGGGTCACCTTAGGTGTAACGAAATCTCAATGCACTGTAATAAGTATATTGTCAATAAAGTTTCTTGAATCTTGATTGCAAAAAAATCTATTTTTTCCCCACAATTGTTTCAAAGTTTAATAATTTTGTTTATAAAAAAAAAAAAAAAAGCTTGATCCAGTTTCATCTGTTTTTTTTTTGCCATGAGGTTTCCAAAAAATGAAATATTTGATTGTGAGAAAAACTCGATCAAGTTTGAGATTTTTTTCTGCAATCACTTTTCAAAAAACTTTATTTGTAAAATCTGCATATCCTGTACTTTATCTGGTTGGCTTTTCCGTTGGTCTATTTTTTATATGTTTTAAAGTGTTTAATCCAACACTGTCCCCAGACCTTAAAGGATAAGTAAACCTTTAAAATAAGTGAATGTAAAACGGATGAGGGGGCTATTCTAAGCACTTTTGTAATTTATATTCATTAATTATTTTCTTTTAATTCCAAGATATTAAGGGATACATGAACTGTTAATACGAATGAATTTTGTTACAACAGCGCCACCTGCTGGTCATTTTCCCACCAGTCTGACCACTAAGTAGTCAAGGAAGTTGTCAGGAGAAAGAAAGAGGCTGCTCTGATGTTCTTCTGCTTAGGAAAGATGTGAGAAAGGTTTCTAATTCTATTCCTAAGCAGAAGAACATCAGAGCAGCCTCTTTCTTTCTCCTGGAGTCCTTGTAGATAATAAACTTGGCTGTAGCAAGCAATGCCAGTCAGCAGCATCAAGGGCAAATAAGGTCTTGAGCTGTATTAAAAGGGGCATAGAGTCAAGGGAGGAGGGGTCATTCTTCCACTGTATAGAGCACTTGTAAGGCCCCATCTAGAATATGCCGTACAGTTTTGGTCTCCATCACTCAAACAGGACATTATTGTATTAGAGAGGGGACAGAGAAGGGCAACTAAGCTGGTAAAAGGTTTTGAAAATATTAGCTATGAGGAAAGACTGGCCAAGTTGGGGATGTTCACGCTGGAGAAGAGGCGCTTAAGGGGTGATATGATAACTATGTATAAATATATAAGGGGATCATATAATAATCTCTCTAATACTTTATTTACCAGTAGGTCTTTCCAGCTGACACAAGGTCACCCATTCCGATTAGAAGAAAAGAGGTTCCGCCTAAATATTCGGAAGGGGTTTTTTACAGTGAGAGCTGTGAAGATGTGGAATTCTCTCCCTGAATCAGTGGTACAGGCTGATACATTAGATAGGTATAAGAAGGGGTTGGATGGTGTTTAGCAAGTGAGGGAATACAGGGATATGGGAGATAGCTCATAGTACAAGTTGATCCAGGGACTGGTCCCATTGCCATTTCTGGAGTCAGGAAGGAATTTTTTCCCCTCTGAGGCAAATTGGAGAGGCTTCAGATGGGGTTTTTTGCCTTCCTCTGGATCAACTGGCAGATAGGTAGTTAATAAAAAAAAAAGGTTGAACTCGATGGACATGTGTCCCTTTTTCAACCTTACTTACTATGTTACTACTATACTATGCTGACAACTTCCTTGACTACTTGGTGGTCAGACTGGTGGGAAACTGACCAGCAGGTGGCGCTGTTGGAACAAAATTCATTCATATTAACAGTACATGTATCCCTTAATATCTTGGAATTAAAAGAAAATAATTAATGAAAGTAAATTATAAAAGTTCTTAGAATAGCCCCCTCATCAGTTTTACATTCACTTATTTTAAAGGTTTACTTATCCTTTAAGGACAAACCGTAACCGTAACATTTTTATTGAAATCCATACAAAAATCTTCAAATGGTCTGGATACATTACACCTACGGCCTCCTGTCCATTTCTATTCTTCTATGCGCTAGAGTTAAACCATTCCGATACTGGCAGGCGATATCTAATAAAGGATTTTACGAGGTGCGATTTGATGTCCGTCCCTTATTTATTAAAATGACCCAGTGGTTTGTTTTACAATGGAAAATTCTTCCAATAACAATGCAGAAATGAGAGTTCTGGGACATGACATATAAAAGGTTACTCATGGGCTCTCCTAAACTGGCTTATTTTAAAAATATATGTATTGTAATGGATGTCAAGTAAATAGACTTTAATGTTTGGACAAATGTGGTTGAGACAAAGCAGATATGTATTTAATGAAAACCTTACGCCTTGGATTATTTTGCATGTAATTGTAATGATGTTGTGTAGTATAGAGATATCGGCCCTTTTTTCATCAAATACAGGGTAAATCATATATTTTAATATATAAAGGGATACTGTCGCTGGAAAACCTGTTTATTTCAAAATGCATGAGTAAATAGTTTTGCTCCAGCAGAATTCTGCACTAAAATCTCTTTTTCAAAAGAGCAAAGGGATTTCTTTATATTTAATTTTGAAGTTTGACATGGGGTTAGACATATTGTCAGTTTCCCAGGTGACCCCAGTTATGTGACTTGTGCTCTGATAAACTTCAATCACTCTTTACTGCAAGTTGGATTGATATCACTCCTTGGTCCGGACTTCTCCGCTAGGAGCTGATAGGCCCCTGACAGGTTAATCTCTTCGGTGGAGCCCAGAGCTGCTCAATATAGGAAGCCCTACTCCTGACTTGACATGGGGTTAGACATATTGTCAGTTTCCCAGGTGAACCCAGTCACGTGACTTGTGCTCTGATAAACTTCTATCACTCTTTACTGCTTCACTGCAAGTTGGATTGATATCACCCCCTCCCTTCCCTCCCCAGCAGCCCATCAGCAGAACAATGGGCAGCTAACCAGATAAAGAGTTTGGAATGATAGTTCCAGGGGTACCCAGGGTACAAATAAGCACTCATCCCAAATCTCCCCCTAACTGACCTTCAGGCTGGGCCCCCTTAGCTCATAACAAGGTTACAGTTATATAGAAACATTGGGGTGTCACCCTGCTATAGTTCCAGGGGTACCCAGGACACAAATAAGCACTCACCCCAAATCTCCCCCTAACTGACCTTCAGGTTGAGCCCCCTTAGCTCATAACAAGGTTACAGATATATAGAAACATTGGGGTAGCAGTCACCCTGTTATAGTTCTAGGGGTACCCAGGGCACAAATAAGCTCTCACCCCAAATCTCCCCCTTAACTGACCTTCAGACTGGGCCCCCTTAGCTCATAACAAGGTTACAGATATATAGAAACATTGGGGTAACAGTCAACCTGCTATAGGGGTACCCAGGGCAGAAATAAGCCCACAAATATCCCACCTGGCCATAACGCCACCATCCATTGCATTCTCTCAGTGTTGAAGGACAAGCGTCAGATCTAAAGAACCCATGGATAGGGCTGCTGTACTGCTCCAGCTACACACGATGTACATTAATTAGCCTGGACAGTAAATGAGCAGGAGGGGAGTGAAATATCTGTCCAATAGAAGACTTTCCACTGGAGAACATAAAATATCATATGAATACAAAGCACTTGGCATCTTTTTGAGGCCTCCAAACATTTCCATAATTCTCTGACCTATGGAGGTGAGCTGGAAGTTTGTCTTTGGATTTGCCAGTTTGGTTATCCAACTTTTCCCACAGATAACCCAGTCAGATTAATGTCTCAGATTAAAGAATAAAGTTTAAAAAAAAATTCTGTCCTGGTCTCCTTGATAAAGAGAAAAGCAACTGGGGCAGTTTTCTATATCATAACAACAAGGTGTGGGAACGCTTGACTTGATCTCCTAATGGTGTTTTACATGAAAGCAACTTCTGTTTCCATAAAGATAAAACCAAATGATTTCCCAATCACTTGATTTGTTCCACTTCCCCTTTATTCCCCTTATATTTTACCCCCTTGTTCTTTCCGAATACAGTTGGATTTCGCGGCTCTCTGACTTTTCGCATTTTTGGCTTCAGCCTCCGCTTATCTTCATGGCAGGACACTAAGCCTCTGGAATCACATTCAAGACCAATTGTACTTTATTGAACGTTTCCAAGTTTCCAGTGAATGTTTAACTAGAGAACTCTTGTTCTATTGATTTAACATACGACTGGCGCAGGGAAATTTGTTGCAATAACACGTAAGTGACACAGACGCAGCTACCCGGAGGTTTGACTCCGAAAATAGTGTTCTTGGCCTCCATTCTACTAGGAACCATTAAGCGTCATTCTATATCATATTTATATTATATGCATTGAGAATATAGTGTTCTTACAGTATCTGTTTGATTGTGTTCATCTGTTTTCCTTATCTCAATCCAGACTTGTTACAAGAAACTATAAGGGACTAGGGATCAAACACATGCCCATTGGGGACTTTTTACTGACATTTAAATACGTTTGTGCGAATGTAACAATTTTTTTTAATTTTTTTTATTAGTCATCAAAACTTAAGTTTGGAACAAACCATGTACCTTTAAATGGTCACAGAACCCCTCAGTGACTTCTAATATCCTTATCATTTATAGTAGGGGGTACATTATCCCTTATAATACATGAGTGATACTCAGAGTTCCCTGTATAACTCAGCCTGCAGCCTTGTGCCTTTATATGGTCACAGAACAACCCCTCAGTGACTTCTAATATCCTTATCATTTACAGTAGGGGGTACATTATCCCTTATAATACATGAGTGATACTCAGAGTTCCCTGTATAACTCAGCCTGCAGCCTTGTGCCTTTATATGGTCACAGAACAACCCCTCAGTGACTTCTAATATCCTTATCATTTACAGTAGGGGGTACATTATCCCGTATAATACATGAGTGATACTCAGAGTTCCCTGTATAACTCAGCCTGCAGCCTTGTGCCTTTATATGGTCACAGAACAACCCCTCAGGGACTTCTAATATCCTTATCATTTACAGTAGGGGGTACATTATCCCTTATAATACATTAGTGATACCCAGAGTTCCCTGTATAACTCAGCCTGCAGCCTTGTGTCTTTATATGGTCACAGAACCCCTCAGTGACTTCTAATATCCTTATCATTTACAGTAGGGGGTACATTATCCCTTATAATACATGAGTCATACTCAGAGTTCCCTGTATAACTCAGCCTGCAGCCTTGTGCCTTTATATGGTCACAAAACAACCCCTCAGTGACTTCTAATATCCTTATCATTTACAGTAGGGGGTACATTATCCCTTATAATACATTAGTGATACCCAGAGTTCCCTGTATAACTCAGCCTGCAGCCTTGTGCCTTTATATGGTCACAGAACAACCCCTCAGTGACTTCTAATATCCTTATCATTTACAGTAGGGGGTACATTATCCCTTATAATACATGAGTGATACTCAGAGTTCCCTGTATAACTCAGCCTGCAGCCTTGTGCCTTTATATGGTCACAGAACAACCCCTCAGTGACTTCTAATATCCTTATCATTTACAGTAGGGGGTACATTGTCCCTTATAATACATGAGTGAGTGATACTTTAGAAGGAGGCTGTACACTTCCCCGTAGCAGATCAGATTAAATATTTCAATATATTTTCTGTTCTGTTCTTATATGGAATGTACCAGTAGGGCGAGTGGGGAATAAGACAAACATGCCAGTCGGTAATAAAACCCAGATGGCCAATATTTATCACTTACGACAGGTTCACTTTGGCAATGTGTGGGATTCTTTTTTTTTAATGTAATTTTATAAAAACACACAGACTTCTGCTTAAATACAATTAAGAAAGGATACGTTTCCTGAGCCAACATTTTTGAGTGTTTTTAAGTTTCCCCTGATTTTGATAATGTCTGATTTCCATCCCGATGATGAAATGTACGACTTTTCTACGGAGACAGTTGCAAGAATTACACAGAACGTTACCTATGGAGAGACTTTGATATATTATCTGAAGTACTGGCTGCAGTGGATATTGGCAGTTGCCCTGCATCATATTTAACGTGGGACTTCGCTTGGGGATATTCAGCAGGAACATTTTCACCCAGCGAATCTGGCACAGCACTTTGTAACAGGTACATATCTAGGATGAAAATAACAAACCTTTCCTGTTTTGGGCGTTTCTTGACACTGAAACTGCACAGAGAGTCCAGAACCTCCTTGTACCCAGAAAATAATTTGATGGTTATGTCTAGAAAAATCACAGGTCAGGAATTTTTGCTGGAAGCAAAAACAACGAGGGATTCAGGGCATCAATATCCAACTGGAGAACCAGGGGCCTCATTTTTTTTGTATTTACCCATGCCTTCCATTACTTTGCTGACTTCTATATATGACATCATCAATTCAATATAACACAAACCTTCTAAAGATTTCCATCAACGTCTACTCATGACATCATCATTTCATTATTACCCAAGTCTTCTAAAGATTTCCAACAACTTCTACTCATGACATCATCATTTCATTATTACCCAAGCCTTCTAAAGATTGCCATCAACTTCTACTCATGACATCATCATTTCATTATTACCCAAGCCTTCTAAAGATTGCCATCAACTTTTACTCCTGGCATCATCATTTCATTATTACCCAAGCCTTCTAAAGATTTCCATCAACGTCTACTCATGACATCATCATTTCATTATTACCCAAGTCTTCTAAAGATTTCCAACAACTTCTACTCATGACATCATCATTTCATTATTACCCAAGCCTTCTAAAGATTGCCATCAACTTCTACTCCTGGCATCATCATTTCATTATTACCCAAGCCTTCTAAAGATTTCCATCAACATCTACTCATGACATCATCATTTCATTATTACCCAAGTCTACTAAAGATTTCCAACAACTTCTACTCATGACATCATCATTTCATTATTACCCAAGCCTTCTAAAGATTGCCATCAACTTCTACTCCTGGCATCATCATTTCATTATTACCCAAGCCTTCTAAAGATTTCCATCAACATCTACTCATGACATCATCATTTCATTACTACCCAAGCCTTCTAAAGATTTCCATCAACATCTACTCATGACATCATCATTTCATTATTACCCAAGCCTTCTAAAGATTGCCATCAACTTCTACTCCTGGCATCATCATTTCATTATTACCCAAGCCTTCTAAAGATTTCCATCAACATCTACTCATGACATCATCATTTCATTATTTCCCAAGTCTTCTAAAGATTTCCATCAACTTCTACTCCTGACATCATCATTTCATTATTACCCAAGCCTTCTAAACATAACTATCAACTGCTACTCATGACATCATCATTTCATTATTACCCAAGCCTTCCAATGAGCTTCCATAACTTCTACTTGTGGCATTTTGATTTCATTATAATTTAATGATATAACTTTTCTGTATTATGTAATCTGAGAAACACATGAGCAAACTCAACTCTATTTGAAGGGTACAGGGGATACTCTAGTCAGAGGACCCTAAGAACCACAAAGGTGTGACCCATGCACTGGAAAGGGGAAATGTTTATGGGGGTAATTGGGTTTGTACGGATCACGGTTGTATAATGTATAATGGAGCATGGTCAGGTGGACAGGGGTTCTCAGCATGTAGGCACAGGCCATTTTATTTTATTGGAGCCCCATTCTCCATGTTGGCTCTGCCATCTTAGTAGTATGGAGCCACATTTTTGCTCATGGAGGCGGCCACACCAGTAGATATGCTTGTTTGCTGAGGTCACCAAATAATTCACCCAATAAAATGCTGCATCCAAATGTGTTGATTTAGTTAGGGGCATTATTTTGGCACCATGCACAGTTATAGCTGTAGGTCTGTATGTACTACAACTACCTCACAGCTTTGGCCTTACGGTTGGAGCCCAACCAGGGCACCATGTGAACTTTGTATCTTCCCATTGAGTAGGTTTCCTCTTGGTGCTCCAAGTTTACCGAAACAGCCCAAAAACATAGCAGAAGGTTAATTAAAATAACCCGAGTGCGTGTCTGCACTTCTGTAATAGATTGTAAGCTTCACTGCGGAAGGGAATACGTAAACATGCTTTGTGGAATATATCAGTGCCATAGAAATAAACCACCGATGGGCATCCTGCCACCCTCTAGATGGTGTTGCACTGCAAATCCCAGTCTGTAGTGCATGGGTCCCAAACCTTTTTCACCCGCGAGCAACATTCAGATGGAAAAAGAGTTGGGGAGCAACACAAGCATGAAACAAGTTCCTGGGTGGTACCAAATAAGGGTTGTAATTGGCTATTGATAATCTCTATGTAGACTGGCAGCCTACAGGAGGCTCTTTTTGTATATCTGGTTTTATGCAACCAGAACTTGCCTCCAAGCCTGGAATTCAAAAACAAGCCCCTGCTTTGAGGCCATTGGGAGCAACATCCATGGGGTTGGTGAGAATCATGTTGCTCGCGAGCTACTGGTTGGGGATCACTGATGTAGTCTATGAGAACAGGATCTTTAACATGGTGGCTTCGTCCAGTCATTCTGGAATTTTCAATTCCCAAGTGCCTACAAAAATACTCTTGTGTATTTTCAAATTCTATTTATGGCAGCCAGGATACAGGGCCACTACAACCAAATTGGGCTAAAGGTTTCCTATAGTACACAGTCTACTATATATATATATATATATATGTGTGCAGGGAATTCAGTCTAGTTGACCTGTGTATTGAATGTCTGGGCACCCTCACAATTCTTTACCTTTCTATATAAAAACTCTTACAATATACCCTTTATTTATATATTTATCATGCATGAGAGCAGAGGCAGCTCATAATCCCTTCAGGTCCAGTGAGATACCAGGAGATGTAGCAGTGGACACTATTTTCAAGCCCAACATTCTTTGTGTGCACCATAACTCTTTTCCTATAACTCAAGCCAATGTAGAAGAACCAAACAAGACCATCAATCCAGCCTGCGCTCTTGAGTATACTCACCATATGAAACCCACTAAGCCTACTGAAAATAGACCTCACCACTGCTCACCAGAGGGAAATGTCACAGATTTTTATTCACCTTTATAGCAATTTTAGGCGCATAGTTGTAACACACACTCCGTAATGGCTGCTCTTCTGTTGAGGGTTGACGAAATAGCAAGAGAAATGGCAAAATTAAATGAAAATGAGATGAAAAGAAGTAGAAGGAAGAAGTGTAAGGCCAAAAGCGAGAATAAAAATGAGAAAGTTGAACAGTGGAGGAAGGACAGGGGATGAGGAGACAATAGAATAGGGGAAGACAATAGAAATGTAGAATCTGGCAGTGGCTTAACTTTTTAGGTTCAAAAGTTGTCCCCTTTGCTCATGAAATCAGTCATAGTTCCAAGATCATCTTAAGAACTGCTCAATCCCAACATTGCTCTAAATGACCTCCAAGATGGGAGCAAATAAGCATTTTCTCCATATCTGTCCCTAAATGACCTCTAGGCTGATTCCCCCTGCCCCAAACCCACCATTTCAGAAGCTTTTCAGAAGCTGGGAAGGTTTATGAAGTGATGAGGATTTTGTGGTGGGGCTTTGTTGGACATAGTTTATGCTATTAGTGAAAGACACAAATATATATATATATATATATATGTGTGTGTGTGTGTATATTATGCAGTATCTGAGCTATATAATCTGAGCCTTTATTTATCTAGTACTATTACTAGATTACTAGATACCCATATGTTTGCTTGCGTAACGCTTTTCATACAAAGTGATTATGTAACCGGCCAGTGTTGTAGTCAGAAGAAGGATAAATATGCAGCTGCAGAAAAAGGTACATTCTGGAACCAGAACAGTGACCTAATCTCATTGGAATGGCACACAACATGGAAGATCTCACACAAGAATTTTCTGCCATAAATAAACAAGGAGAAAAAAAATTCTGTCCCCCACTCCAAACTCCAAAAAAAAAAAGAAAAAGAAAAGTCACAAACAAATCCTTTTTCCGCGCCCAGCAGAACGTAAGCCTAACGAATGAGGAGTCTGAAAGATTGGCCGAAGTCATTAAATAAACATTAGAGTTGAAATGTTGTTGCTCTTCTGGATTAACGATCCTGTGGTTTGTCAGTTAACAAATCTCCTGACCCGGCTCATTAGGGATCTGTTTTCAGATGTTTTGGTTCCATGTTCCAAGTGAGGAGGAAAACAAAGTCAAATCGACTATAAGGGGAAATTAAGCTCTAATCCACAATATGGAGAAAGGAGGGTTATGTAACATAGTGGGACTTTACTAGATCTTCTGTGGACATGTGAGGTTTCAGGTGCCATTTTATGACCATTAAAATAGACAACCTAGCTTAGGTTGTCCCTATTGGGAATTTAGTCAAATGATGGGATGCCACATTTTAGCTGGGGAAATACACAAAATGCCTAGAAATTCTGCTCAGGTACCAATGGACTCAGGATCCAGTAGAATCCAATCCCTGAATGTCTTCTAGTTACATTTCTGGTTCTAGAGTCAGCCACCCAGGAAAGAACAAATTTTAAGGATTTTTTGGGGGGCTTGTTAATGGATGTGTGGCAATAGAATAAATGATACTGATCATTTATTATAAATATTTATTACCATGAAAAAAAGGTCCATTTACGCTTGTATATAACGACCTACAAGACCTAGAGAAAAAGTGGATAAATGACAATGGCTCCCTAAACTCCTTTTTGTACACATTAGACCATCCAATCAAAGACACAGTAAGTTTAAGAGAAGGAACCATGTCTAGATGTCCATGTGTCCCCCCAGGGGCACTGCCGTCCTCTATGAGACTTGCCTTGGGCACCCAGTAGGTTATAAGGGGTGGCAAAAATGGGCTAATAAGACTAAAATGGGTGATTTGTGGGTCACTGGAGGGTGGGCTTGTGGGAACATGTTGGGGTTTGGGTGGATCATGGACAGGGTGTGGGCATAATTGGGGCATGGCTAGGCCAGATCTGGTGTGGGACCCTGCAATGTAAGGTGCTTTTTTGGTTTTCATTGGGGTCCCAGACGACCAGTGACCTAATAAATTGGGCCCACTGGGGAAGGGCCCTACAAACATAGTATTGTTCCCCATGATTACTGATGGTGGCCCCATATTAAAGCTACAATTTACTGTACAAAGGGTACTGAGACCAATTAGACTAGCATGGCCGTGCTTTTCATTGGCACGTGTGTTAGTTTATCATGGCTGAAGTTATGTCTTGGTTGAGTGCCTGAAACCCTTATTTCCTGTAGTGAGCACATTCAGTACAGTGGGACCGAATAGATGGGATGTGTAACGCTCTGCAGACTTTCTTTGCACTCTAATTTGTCAGGGATTCTTGTTGTTTCAGGCAAGACTCTGCGTGATGGCCCAAAATTGTTCTTGACTGGAACTTATCAGAAGTAATTGGGCAGCTCTGCTACATTTTGCTGGTAATCTGAAACTTTGGGATCGGAGGAAATAAATGAAGAAATTCCCTCGACTCAATAGCGAGCCATAGAAATTCTTGGAAGAGGCCGTTGTTTACAGGAGGAAAAAAAATGGAAATTCTGTTGCTCCGGTAGGTGCAAGCGGGTTTGTGCTAAAGGCTCAGTTCTGAGGGGAAATGGGGACAGTGGCCGTGGGAAGTAACACTCAGGCCTCGCCAAAGGGGACCGTAACTTTTGGGATCTGATCTGTTTGCTTGACAGTTTGGAGGAGATTGGGTGGTCCCTTTGGTTAGGGCATCAGGGGCCAAATTAAGCTGATCAATATAAAACTAAACATGCTCAAAATCTTGGCGAATTGTCCACACGTTTTATTTAGTAGGCAACCAAATTTATGCTGGAATTCAACCCGGAAAAAATGTCAGTTTGGTTATAAAATGTGCAAATATTGCATTTAGCATATACAGTAGATGTTGCCTTCTCAATGATCCCTCCTATGAGCCTGTTGGTCTGCTACATATAGCTTTAGGCTCAGATGTTTGATTCTAAACAATACTTTAGTACCTTACGGCATATTTATTCATCAAAGGGGTCATTTACTTGCAGGACGCAGAGCGCAAAAAAATACACACAATCTGCCATGTTTTTTGCATGTTGCACCCTGCCCTGACTGCAGAGACCTGTGTCCTAGTGATGTATGGTCAACAAATCCTTGACCACCTGAAACGCCTTGTTTCAGCCCAAACCTGACCCACCATGCGGCACCGCACTACCATTTATATACCCAGGCCTGATGTCACAGAAGGGGGTGGAGTGGTTGAATGTGAATTTATAAAAGGGAGAATTGGAGAAATATGAGCCAATATGAAACACAGATTAGGTGGGCGGGTTGTCACATGTATTTTTAGACCTGTGACTTGTTAAATTGCTGGCTGAACCCGCCAGATCCCAGGTAAACTGATGGGTCCCATGGGTTTTGGTCTGGACCATGTACCTACTGCAGGGATCCCCAACTTTTTTTTACTCGTGAGCCACATTCAAAAGTAAAAAGAGTCGGGGAGCAAAACAAGCCTGAAAAAAGTTCCTGTGGGAACACATAGGAGGTATATTTATCAAAGAGTGAAGTTAATAGTGAAGTTCCGCCACTAGAGTGACATTCCGCCACTCTCCGTTCATTTCTATGGGATTTTTATAGGCGTATTTATCAAAGGGTGAACTTTCACTTCACCCATTGATAAATACGCCTTTCAAAATCCCATAGAAATGAATTGAGAGCTGCGGAATTTCACTCTAGTGGTGGAACTTCACTCTTTGATAAATTTACCCCTAAGGGTTCTAATTAGCTATTTGGTAGCCCCTATGTGGACTGGCAGTCTCAAGGAGGACGTGTTTGGCAGTACATCTGGTTTTATGCAACCAAAACTTGCCTCCAATTCAGGAATTCAAAACAGAGTGCATGCTTTGAGGCCACTGGGAGCAATATCCAATGGGTTAGTGAGCAATATGATGCTCACAAGCCACTGGCTGGGGATCACTGCTCTACCCCCCATAATTACAGTGTTGCCTGCGTTTGGCAACTTTGTATTCATGAGGGGCTGGTGTATTCATGAGGGGGTGGAAATGTATTTAGACATGGAAATTATGGAGCAGCGTTGAGGGCAGGGCTCCATTATGCCTGCTGGCGATGTACTTGGCACTAGGTGCAGACTACAAATTCAAAAAATTTCTCTATATACATGCTTTTTGTAAAAAAAAAGTTTTATTATATCATATTAAAAATCACAAAAAAAAACACATGAACGCGTTTCATGCTTACCTAGCACTTCATAGGCAATTAGGTAGGTTTTAGGCGTAGGTGCAGACTGACTGGGGTAATTATAAAAGACCCACCCCTCTGTCCAATCTGTCAACCAATCACCAAAATAAGTAGCCTTCAGTGTAGAAAATATATAAAATGTATAAATAACGAATGCATAACTTGAAACTGGATTTAATTCCAGGGAAACGCAGTGCAGCTCAGCTTCCCATAGCCGTAGAGTGTAGCGCAAGTGGAAAACATATGTCATTTAGCACATGTTATAAAGCTGAGTTTTATGAGTCTATTTTCAGAGGACGTGTGTGGCTTGTTGGTCCATTTCCCGGCCTGCCCTGTCCACCCAGTGTTCTGTAGGGATAATACACTCATGTCTCAGGAAGCTGAAGGCTTTGAGAAGAGCCCGTGCCTGGTGTGATTCCTCTGAGCCTTTTGTTCCATGACCACATGCAAATCAGACTGATCTCATTATAAAAAGGCAGAGAGAATGTGAGAGAGAGACTCACACATGGATCACAGAAAGGAAAACAACATTGTTTCCACCTACGTTGGTATGAAATAAATGCACGGAGCTTTCCAATATTTTTCTAATGCGTGTCCCAGAGGGAAGAGCCCAAGCACACGATACCCTCACAGTCTGTTCTCCAGCTTCTGCTTGTGCTTTGTTATAGTCCTTGTATTTAGCTTTGTAGGATCAGACCTTCCACAGCTGTCCAACTGTTTCCATGGAGTGGGCAAGTTATTCTTTATTCTGCATAGTAGAGGATGGGGGAGCTCGTGACCTGTCTGGTGGCCACATATAGGTCCTGGCCTCCAGTTGTCCTGTAGGATCAGATCTTCCACAGCTGTCCAACTGTTTCCATGGAGTGGGCCAGTTATTTTTTATTCTGTGTAGTAGAGGTTGGGGGATCTCTTGAGCAGTTTGGTGGCTGCATTTAGGTCCTGGCCTCCAGTTGACCATTAGGATCAGATCTTTCACAGATGCCCAACTTTTTCCATGGAGTGGAAGGTGAGTTGCGGGGTGGAAGGTTATTGTAATAAAACCTACCTGCCCTGGTGGTCTAGTGGGGCAGTGGGGACGCCCGCCGCGTGGTCCTCTTCCTGCGCCATCTTGCCTTCCTTAGGGTGCGCCTGCGTGTTGTTTATAGGCACAAACACGCTGGCGTGTTTGCGCCAGTGAGTTTTGGCACAAATGTGCACGTTTTTGGCGCAAATTCTTTCCCCTATAAAAGGCCCATTCTGACTGCAGACAGATGCCCGTGATAGAACTTGGTTTCTAGTGGTTTCCTGAGCCTTGTGCATCTGATCCTGAATCTGTTTGTCCTGATTATCCGGCTTTGACTCCTGCCTGTTCAATGACTACTCTGTATTCTGACCCTTGTCTGCCTACAACAACTCTTCCAGCTTAACCCCTTGATTGACAACCCAGTTTGACCCTTGCCTGCCTGATTATTCTGATATCCACCTGCCCCGACCCAGCCTGTCTGACCATCCATCTGCCTAATCCTTTGTACCGTGACCTTCGGCCCAAAAGACTCTTTCTGCCGTGCCCCTTTGCCAGCCAGAACATCTCGCCTTGTACCCTTCGTTAAGTCCAGGTGGCACCCAAGTAAGCTGAGGGCTCCTCCCAAAGCCCAACGGTCAGCGCCGGATTTTGATGACGGGCGCCCCTAGGCCGCGCGGTCCGACCTAGCGCCCACCTCACCTCCCCTTCCCAGCGCACCGGCGATAAAACGCCGGCGCAGCTGCTGTAATTGAATGGGGACGCACACGTCCCCATAATGCGGCTGGGCGGCATGCCGCCCCTATTTTTTTGCCGCCCTAGGCCTGGGCCTATGCGGCCTTGCCGCAAATCCGGGCCTGCCAACGGTGGTCACACTACTGGTGAAGCCGAGCCGAGACCAGGGTGCTTGGCCGTGACAGTTATGCTTGAGGCTGGGGATTGTAACCATAAGCCAGTGAGACGTGGGGGTGTGGTGTTTAGCAAAAGGTTAATTTGCAGGATGGGGTAAGAATGGATCAAACGAATCTTCATATCACTGGAGGGTAAAATTCGGAAAATAACACCTCATGCCACTGTTCTAAGGCTAATGGCAGATGCAACAGCTGAAATAAATACCCCACCCCACGCCTCCTCTCATTGTCATGAATATAAACCGCCTGCCCTCTTCCCCAAAACAGCCAACAATCCCAAGAACAAGTATCTGTCCAGTCTTTCACCAGCCATTGTGAAACACAGATATAAGCCACAATGGAATACATTTTATTTAAATAATGGAATTCTGGTAACGCTACATTTACCCCCCCCCACACACATTTATTATTGTACAAAATCACATCTCAGATTTTCTCATTGAAAACAAACAAGACCCACTTGAAAGTAGAGCTTTGGTTCGCACAACCTTGGTAACCAGTGACAGTGATGGATTGTGGGATGCTTGGATGGCCAAACTAATCTTTTGCCGGCACCAACGGGACTCGTAGTATCCAGGCAGCTGTCAGATCAGATATGGATTCTGTTCAATGAACCCATAACACTCAACTCTGCTGACGTAATGGTACAAGATAGACATCCCATGTAGGAACATCCCACACCTCTCGGAAGCTTTATTTAGTCACTGAAGCATCAAATCCAAACCCGCTCAAGGTCATTTTGGACTCAAATATAGGTACAGGTATGGGATCTATTATCTGGAATGTTTGGCACCTGGTGTTTTCCAGTTGGGACCACCAGGCGACTAATCTCCCAGAATCTGAGCGTGTGTCTCTGCCCTAAGGGTCCCATCTCCATTGTCAGTAAATACTTGCTTTGTTTCAAACACAAACAGCGGAAAAAATAACAAAAACATTCTCAACGTTAACCCTTTCCTGCTTTGACCCGGCCGCCCTGATGTCTGTTGACTGAATAGACGATGATCCAATAGGAACCTGGGGAAAAGCAGAATCAACACCGCCGGCACGTTGGACCCTTTGGGGCAGATTTAGAATTTTTTATGGTTTAAACTGTCAAATTTGAATTATCCATTTTTGAGATTTATCAAACTCTAGCCCTTTAATAATTCAAATTTAAATATTTGCCACCTAAAACCTGCCGAATTCATGTATAAGTCAATGGGAGAGGTCCAGTGAAAAAAAAAGATGCGAGTAGCCTTCCTGACATTCAAGTTTTTTTCGATTCGAGTTTGGTCGAATTCGATTCGAGTTTTCGGATCGGTAAAATTCGTCCGAGTTTAAGATATTCAGTTTTTTTAATAAATCTTCTGCATATTCCACATGTCATATTCTACATATGAAAAAAAAATATAAGATCTTAACCAAGAATTTTGGGTCGCAAGATTTTTTTATTTTATTCTGGGTTTAAAAAAAATTGCATCTTAATTTTGGAAATATTTGCTGACACCTTCAACCTTACGTACCATTTCTAAAGTAACATTTTTTATGTGTGCAACAAATTTGTATAACAGTAGGGGGCGATAATCATACACAGACATAGGGACAGCAGAGAATGTAGAATCAAAGCAGCAGTCTGATAACACTGTAACATAATGTGGGGCTCACGGACTAGGAATAAATCAGACAAAATTGTCCTTAAAAATTAACAAGCGCAGTATTATGATTATTATTAATAATACAGGTCCTGAGCATTCTGGATAACATGTAATAATAATAATAACAAGCATTTATAAAGCAGCAGTTACACTTCAGACATACAGATACATACAAATAATGACAGAGAGGTGTTAGTGCTCTGTTTGTTAGAGCTTCGGGCCGGACTATACTAAAAAAAAATCTGTTCAGAGAATCTCACAATTGAACTCTCATTGCCAGAAACTCCCAGCAGAAACTGGTGCTAATGAAGTATTTGTCATGTTTATTGCCCGACACCTTGATGGGTTTTACACACTCACCATCTCCCCAAGTACTGGGGCAGCGACTTCCTGAATCCTCTACTCACAGGTATCGGCCGGGCAACTGTGCAAACAATCTCATCCCCAGAGCTAAACATGGTGCTGACCCCCTTGAGTCAGTTCATTTGGAGATTGCAAAAAACAAAATCACTGCTTAGGGTTTGGTGACCCTTTAAAATTTAGTATGTAAGTATGTGGCTATAGGATAGCAGGTATAGTAGGGAGAGAAGGTGCCTATAGTAAGAGTGGATAATAGTCTCTGGGAAGGGAGTGTGACTGTGGGATAGCAGGTATAGTAGGGAGAGATGGTAACTATAGTAACAGTGGGATAATAGTCTCTGGGAAGGGAGTGTGACTGTGGGATAGCAGGTATAGTAGGGAGAGATGGTGTCTATAGTAACAGTGGATAATAGTCTCTGGGAAGGGAGTGTGACTGTGGGATAGCAGGTATAGTAGGGAGAGATGGTGCCTATAGTAACAGTGGATAATAGTCTCTGGGAAGGGAGTGTGACTGTGGGATAGCAGGTATAGTAGGGAGAGATGGTGCCTATAGTAACAGTGGATAATAGTCTCTGGGAAGGGAGTGTGACTGTGGGATAGCAGGTATAGTAGGGAGAGATGGTGTCTATAGTAACAGTGGATAATAGTCTCTGGGAAGGGAGTGTGACTGTGGGATAGCAGGTATAGTAGGGAGAGATGTGTCTATAGTAACAGTGGATAATAGTCTCTGGGAAGGGAGTGTGACTGTGGGATAGCAGGTATAGTAGGGAGAGATGGTGCCTATAGTAACAGTGGATAATAGTCTCTGGGAAGGGAGTGTGACTGTGGGATAGCAGGTATAGTAGGGAGAGATGGTGCCTATAGTAACAGTGGATAATAGTCTCTGGGAAGGGAGTGTGACTGTGGGATAGCAGGTATAGTAGGGAGAGATGCCTGCCCCATCGTACACATCACTGTGAGTAATATGGTACAATAGAATCAGTGATAAAACCCCTGTAGATAGAAGAAATAACTCTATAAAGGTATGGGATCCGTCATCTGGAAACCTGTTATCCAGAAAGCTCTGAATTACAGAAAGGCCGTCTCCCATAGACTCCATTATAATCAAAGAATCCAATTTTTTTCAAATGATTTCCTTTTTCTGTGTAATAATAAAACAGTCGCTTGTACTTGATCCCAACTAAGATATAATTAATCCTTATTGGAAGCAAAACCAGCCTATTGGGTCTATTTAATGTTTATATGATTTTATAGTAGACTTAAGGTATGAAGATCCAAATTTAGGAAGATCCCTTATCCAGAAAACCACAGGTCCTCAGCATTCTGGATTACAGTACGAGTAGTACAGGTGATTCTGTGTGAAGTTACTATTTGTATTTCTAATGACCGGGGTCTTTATGGTGTTAATGACAGCGACAAATTGGTGCCAAAAGACTGACTTTAAAAAGTGTTATTTCTACTTTGTTTTACTCCTCTTTCTATTCAGGCCTCTCCTATTCATATTCCAGTCTCTTATTCAAATCAGTGCATGGTTGCTAGGGTAATATGGACCCTAGCAACTAGGGATGCAACGAATCCACTATTTTGGATTCGGCCGAACCCCCGAATCCTTCGTGAAAGATTCGGCTGAATACCGAACCGAATCCGAACCCTAATTTGCATATGCAAATTAGGGGTTGAAAGGGGAAAATATTTTTTACTTCCTTGTTTTGTGACAAAAAGTCACGCGATTTCCCTCCCTTCGGATTCGGTTCGGCCCGGCAGAAGGATTCGCAGAATCCGAATCCTGCTGAAAAAGGCCGAATCCTGGCCGAATCCCAAACCGAATCCTGGATTCGGTGCATCCCTACTAGCAACCAAATTGCTGAAATTGTAAACTGGAGAGCTGCTGAATAAAAAGCTAAATAACTCAAAAATCATCAATAATAAAAAATGACAATTGCAGAATATCCCTCTCTACAAGGTGAGTACTTTGCCTGAGGCAGCAGAGAGTGGCCAGTTACAAGGGGGCAGCAAAAAGGCTCCTCTTATAATAATAAGAACCAAATTTCCATTTTTTAACCCGAAAATTGCTAGTGCAAAAAGTGCTACTGAGTTCAATGGCCCCCCTTTGAGCCGCTCCAACACTGATTTTTAAACATGGGGAGGCGGCGGCAACAGGATCACCCCTACTCTACCTACAGGAGACATACAGGATAAATGAAAAAACCCTAAGTTTATAGGCAATTATGAGTAATATATGGTGTTGCTTTTACACAGTGCTAAAAATTAATATTATCTTTAAAAATCAACTCTTTTTATCATCTATAGCTCCCTATAGATGTTCACTGGTCCCTGTCTGTGTTTCAAATGAGAGGTGGGCGTGTCCTAACGGTCCCTGCCTGAAGCACAGTAGGAGGGGGACAGCCAATCACAGCCCTGCAGTCACACAAGCACAGACAGGCTTCAGTTCCCTATCAGGTCCTGCTAGCTGCTGATTGGTTCCTGTCCTACAGTGCAGTGAGCTGAGAGCACAGCCTGGGAATTCAGGGAGCAGCAAGTGGAAGGGAGGGATTATTAGGGTTTTTGCAGAAATATTCAATATCAGCCTGAAAGAAACACTACTTTTTTAAAAACACAATTCTTCTATATCTATATGAGTATAATGCAGCTGTCCCCAACCTTTTTTGGCCCGGGGACCGGTGTAGAGCCAAATTGTTTTTTGCAAGGACCGGGGGAGGGGGTCGGCATCCAATTCGGCTCGCCAGCCTCCAATTCCTGCCTTTTGATCTTGTTTTGATTATTTGTGCCCCTTAAGGTCAAAACGCGTTGGGCTCACCAAATATTATTTTGTAATTTTTGCTCTATTTTTTGGGTAATAAATTATTTTTTTTTTCTAACTGGGTGTTGTATCCATTTCGGATTATATTTAGCAGCTAAATTAGGAGACCCTGATGGGGAGTCTCCTATAGAGTAACACCCGGCATTCTAATTTTTAGGGTATGCGCCTTCTCTCTTAATTCTCCGGCGTCCGATTGGTCGTGAGGTTCGTCGGCCCAGTTCAAGACCGTCCGTGGCCTGGTGGTTCTGGGCTGTGGCCGGTGCTTGGGGACCCCTGGTATAATGCGATGGTACATTCTTACTTTTTTTTTTTTTTACATAAAATGTCTCCTTTTAAAGGGGAAGAAGTCCTTTAATCAGGTGACTTCTGCTACATTGTTTCAGGAGTGAGAAGCAGCAGGACAGAGAACAATTCTAATGAATCCAGAGGTGTAATTAGAGGTCACTGGGGCCCCACAGCTAATTCATCTTAGGGCCCAACATATCCAGAGTTTATCCTGTTTTTACCAATATTTGTTGAAATTGCTGATTAATTAGCTCCTCCCCCCTCCTCCCTCTGAACGAATAAATAGAAAGTGATATTTGCCTTTATTGTGTTTTGGCTGAAGTTCCGGTTGAAGTGCAGCACTTGCTATAGGCAACAGTATAAAGTGTAGGGATTGAGTAGAGAGATGACTGACAGACCAGATCTCTGCAATAAAGTTCAGCCTCCCGGCGGTGTGACGTCAGGCGCTAGTCCCAGAGCGGAGGGACACTAGCGGCGCGCGCAGGCGGAGAGGAGTCAGTCGGTGAGTGAGTGCGCGGGGCAGGGAGTGAGTTGGACTTGCGCTTCTCTCCCGACTCTGAGTAGCGAGTGCGCCCCGGGCGCTGAGTATAATGGCGGCTCAGTGCGACTCTATCGGCGGAGACATGAACCAGTCGGACCCGGGATCCAATAGCGAGCGGAGCGCTGACTCCCCAGTCCCGGGCTCAGAGGATGATTCTCCCCACGATCCTGAGTGGAGAGAGGAAAGGTTCCGCGTGGATCGGAAGAAGCTCGAGACAATGTTACAAGGTCAGTTCCCTCCGCTTCTACTTCTTCATCTCCCCGGGATTCTCCTAATTCTCTCATGTCCGGGACTCGGAGTCACATAACGGGACTGATCATCCCTCTCCCTCCTCCTCCGTCCCGTCCAGTTTTCCACTTGTCCCGTGTTTTCTTCCCCGACTCCTGTTCCATCCCGACCCCTGAGCACCGCGTGTTCCCCCGACTCACCGCAAACTTCTGTCTGTGACTCTCATTCCTCTTACTTACATCTCCCTCCCTCCATCTCTGCGCCTCTACCAGCAGCTCTGGATTCTCTGCATTATACACCCACATAGGGACACAGAGCACCTTGTACAGTACAGCACCCTGATAACTATAGCACCCTGATAACTATAGCACCCTGATAACTATAGCACCCTGATAACTATAGCACCCTGATAACTATAGCACCCTGATAACTATAGCACCCTGATAACTATAGCACCCTGATAACTATAGCACCCTGATAACTATAGCACCCTGATTATAGAAAGCACCTTGTCCAGTACAGCACCCTGATTAGACTCGACATCTTGTCCAGAATAGCACCCTGATTATAGCACCCTGATTATAGCACCCTGATTATAGCACCCTGATTGGGCTCAGCACCTTATCCAGTACAGCACCTTGATTAGGGACAACACCAGGTCTGGACTGGGAATCAAAATAGACCCTGGCAGTCCAAGTACCGAGGCCCAAATAATAGTGACTGACTATGGGAACTTACAGCAGCCCCTCTGGCATTTGCCAGAACCCACAGATTACCAGTCCGGCCCTGGACAACACCTTATCCAGTTATAGCACCCTGATTATTGGCAGCACCTTATCCAGTATAGCACTGTATCCCAGTATAGCACCCTGATTAGGGGCAGCACCTTATCCAGTTATAGCACCCTGATTAGGGGCAGCACCTTATCCAGTTATAGCACCCTGATTATTGGCAGCACCTTATCCAGTATAGCACTGTATCCCAGTATAGCACCCTGATTAGGGGCAGCACCTTATCCAGTTATAGCACCCTGATTAGGGGCAGCACCTTATCCAGTTATAGCACCCTGATTATTGGCAGCACCTTATCCAGTATAGCACTGTATCCCAGTATAGCACCCTGATTAGGGGCAGCACCTTATCCAGTTATAGCACCCTGATTAGGGGCAGCACCTTATCCAGTTATAGCACCCTGATTATTGGCAGCACCTTATCCAGTATAGCACTGTATCCCAGTATAGCACCCTGATTAGGGGCAGCACCTTATCCAGTTATAGAACCCTGATTAGGGGCAGCACCTTATCCAGTATAGCACTGTATCCCATTAAGCACCCTGATTAGGGGCAGCACCTTATCCAGTTATAGCACCCTGATTAGGGGCAGCACCTTATCCAGTTATAGCACCCTGATTAGGGGCAGCACCGTATCCAGTTATAGCACCCTGATTAGGGGCAGCACCTTATCCAGTATAGCACCGTATCCCATTAAGCACCCTGATTAGGGGCAGCACCGTATCAAGTAGAGCACCTTATCCCAGTATAGCACCCTGATTAGGGGCAGCACGTTACCCAATGTCCAACACTATTAGGCTGAGCCCCCTGTATAGAGTCGCACGGCCAGTGCCCAGTGAGGTGCCAGTTATGGATCTGATCTGCTGGAACAAGGGCCCAACAGCACAATCCCTCTAGGACCCCGTCACCCACTAAACTATTAAAAGAAATGTTTTTATGAAGATATAAAGGTGCCCTATTGGTTTGTCTTACATCCCTTGTACAGCTATGGGACCTGTTATCCAGGATGCTCGGGACCTGGGGTTTTCCGGATAATGGATCTTTCTGTATTTCGGGTCTTCATGCCTTAAGTCTACTAGAAATTCATGTAAACATTGAATAAACCCAATAGGCTGGTTCTGCTTCCAATAAGGATTAATTATATCTTAGTTGGGATCAAGTACGAGCTACTGTTTTATTATTACAGAGTAAAAGGAAATAATTTTTAAAAATGTGGATTATTTGGATACAATGGAGTCTATGGGAGACGGCCATTCCGTAATTCAGAGCTTTCTGGATATCAGGTTTCCGGATAAGGGATCCTATACCTGCTTGCTTTGGTACAGAGTGGGCACAGCCTTCCTTATTCCTCCTCTTTGTAATTCTCCTCCAGGCTCGGCTCATTGGCCTCTCACCCTCCCTGGCAAAGTATCATCCCAACTGCTCACTGGCTGCTGTAAGCAATTTACTTGGTTCTGTACCTGACAAGTATCAATCACATGTTTAACTGGCACAGTATTAGCCTCGTATATTATATAACCTTACTTGACACAAATATCCCTCTTATAATTAGGGATGCACCGAATCCACTTTTTTGGATTCGGCCGAACCCCCGAATCCTTCGTGAAAGATTCGGCCGAATACCGAACCAAATCCGAATCCTAATTTGCATATGCAAATTAGGGGTGGGAAGGGGAAAACATTTTTTACTTCCTTGTTTTCTGACAAAAAGTCATGCAATTTCCCTCCCGCCCCTAGTTTGCATATGCGGATTCGGTTCGGCTGGGCAGAAGGATTCGGCCGAATCCGAATCCTGCTGAAAAAGGCCGAATCCCGAACCGAATCCTGGATTCGGTGCATCCCTACTTATAATGGCACCTTCCCTTGCACAGAATCCATTCTGTATAATATTATACACTGGGTAGGGATTCACCCTGCCAAACATGCCCCCCTACGACCCAACCTAAATGCACAGAGCACCCACTTCTCCTCCCTTGTCTCCCCCCCCCTTATAGATGGACTTATCCCTTATACCCCTGAGCCTGCAATGGGCTCCTTATAGATGGACAGTGACGGTGCTGAGACTCTGCTGCTGTTTAGGGGGGTTGTTTAACTAGATCTAAGTCTCATTAACGGAACCAAATAATGTTTTTGTTAGGGATGCACCGAATCCAGGATTCGGTTCGGGATTCGGCCAGGATTTGGCCTTTTTCAGCAGGATTCGGATTCGGCCGAATCCTTCTGCCTGGCCGATCCGAATCCTAATTTGCATATGCAAATTAGGGGCGGGGAGGGAAATTGCGTGACGTTTGGCACAAAACAAGGAAGTAAAAAATGTTTTCCCCTTCCCACTCCTAATGTACATATGCAAATTAGGGTTCGGATTCGGTTCGGTATCCGCCGAATCTTTTGTGAAGGATTCGGGGGTTCGGCCGAATCCAAAATAGTGAATTCGGTGCATCCCTAGTTTTTGGATGTTTTACCTGTGAGTAAATCCCCCCAGCAGGCACGAAACGCGTTAGGTCTTGCTCTGATGTCCTAATACATTTTTTTAATTAATTGATTCATTATTTTGGGGGGACATTTTTTCTTTTTTGAAATATTATTGTATCTCCCCCCTCAATCACACTTTTTTTTTTTTTTTTTTTCTTTGGTCGGCAAAAAGAAGTGAGTGGTAGAGATGCCAAGGCAACGTCATTGACTCTCTCAGGGGTTGCTGGGAGATGTAGTTAAAGAGCAGGTAACACATAGAGTATCTGTGCATTGGTTTTACTAACACCGTGTAGTGAGTCTCAATGACCAATCAGCAATTTATGACTTATTGAATAATGCCCCATTGCTTCCCATGAGAATGACACGGCCAATCGTCACCCTGTGATTTTCACCAGCGGTTTTACCTGATTCACGTGTGTTATTTGGGCAACGTTTTTATTAATATTATTATTTATTATTAGCCACATGTATTTATAGAGGGCCAGCATATTGCCCCTTCCATCTCCTTCTGCCCCTTTGCCTTAATATATCACTTTTCAAGCCAGTTTTGCAGTTGGTCCCAGATAGTAAGTCCCCTTTTGATCCCTAAGGCCTTTGTATTGAGTGCAATAGCCTCCCCTGCTGGCAGTGGTGAGTACTTTACCCATATCACCATTATTTTAACTGAATACAGGACTTTGTAGCTGTTGCGGAACTGCAACTCTCAGTGGTGCCGTCAGCCTGTGGGCTCAGCAATGAAGCAGACGGGTGAATCTTTGCAGGCTCTTATGAGCAGCTTGGACTTGTGTTTATAAGGAAGTTGTTGAGTTTTCCCTTGGGATTCCGAGGATTAGGAGCAGGGAAAGACCTTCCCCCTAGTCTGAGCCGTTTGCTATAGGAACCCTTGTCCCCCTGTAACCCAACCCCCGGGAACACAAACTCACATTATGTTATAACAGTTTTTTTGCCTTTAAGTTTGGGGCAGTTATTTAAAAGTTTAGGTTTTATTTTTATCCCAACACAGGGGCGTTTCATTGGCTGATTCATTCTGTAGCTCTTTAAACAATAACATTCCCGGACTGGGCCCTGCACAGTAAAGAAAAGCAGATGTTACACTGGAGCCCGAAATAATGGAAATGTATTTCCCTGGTGTTAACCCTCGCTGTGTCAGCCTTGCGCCATTAACCCTTTACATGCTGGAGTGGGTGAAGGATAGGGCATAGTGGGGGGTTAAGACATGGGAAGTGTGTTTTATTTGTGGGCTTGAGATGGTTTTTTTGAGGAGTATTTTTGAAGGAGAACTAAAGCTTAACTAAAGCATTAGACTAGAAATCCTGTACATCAGGGATCTGCAACCTTGGCTCTCCAGCTGTTAAGGAACTACAAGTCCCACAATGCATTTGCCTTTAGACTCCTTCATTAGACTCCTTCATTGCATTGTGGGACTTGTAGTTCCTTAACAGCTGGAGAACCAAGGTTGCAGATCCCTGTTGTACATGATGTTTTATGCTTCTGTACCAGCCCAAGGCAACCACAGCCCTTTAGCAGTAAAGATCTGTGTCTCCAAAGATGCCCCAGTAGCTCCCCATCTTCTTTTCTGCTGATTCACTGCACACACTCTGTGCTGCTGTCACTTACTGAGCTTAGGGACCCACTCACAATATACAGTACACATAGAATAGAAATGTCACAATATAAGGCTGATTAGTAATTAATACACATAATTACTACATGGCAGCACAGAAACCAGTGCAATTAGCATCGGAATTGAATAATCAGCAAACCTGTAGCATCAGCTTATATTACAGCCAGGGAAGCTCATTTTCTGCTGGATAATTAGTTTATTATTTGTGGTTTTTGACTTATTTCGATTTTTATGCAGCAGCAATCTGGTTGCTACAGTCCAAATTCCCCCTAGCAACCATGCATTGATTAGCATAAGAGACAGGAATATGAATAAGAGCGGGACTGAATAGAAAGGTGAGTAATAAAAAGTAACAATACATTTGTAGCCTTACAGAGCTTTTGTATTTTAGATGGGGTCAGTGACCCCCATCTGAAAGCTGGGAAGAGTCAGTAGAAAAAGGCAAATAATTCAAAAATAATAAACCATGAAGACCAATTGAAAAGTTGCTTAGTACTGGCCCTTCTATAACATATTAAAAGTTAACTTGAAGGTGAACCACCCCTTTAAGTTAATTTTTAGTATGTTATAGAGCAAGTTTTCAGTTGGTCTTGATTTTTTATCTTTTATACTTTTTGAATGGTTTGCCTTCTCTTTCAAGCTTTTCAATGGGGGACGGGTCACTGACCCCATCTTAAGGCTACAAATGTATTGTTTAGGGATGCACCGAATCCACTTTTTTGGATTCGGCCGAACCCCCGAATCCTTTGCAAAAGATTCGGCCGAATACCGAACCGAATCCGAACCTTAATTTGCATATGCAAATTAGGGATGGGAAGGGGAAAACATTTTTTACTTCCTTGTTTTGTGACAAAAAGTCACTTGATTTCCCTCCCCGCCCCTAATTTACATATGCAAATTAGGATTCGGATTCGGTTCGGCCGGGCAGAAGGATTCGGCCGAATCCGAATCCTGCTGAAAAAGGCCGAATCCTGGCCGAATCCCGAACCGAATCCTGGATTCGGTGCATCCCTAGTATTGTTATTACTCCTCTTTCTGTTCAGCCCTCTCCTATTCATATTTCAGTCTCTTATTCAAATCAATGCATGGTTGCTAGGGGAATTTGGAGCCTAGCAACCAGATTGCTTAAATAACAAACTGGAGAGCTGCTGAATAACTCAAAAACCACAAATAAAACATGAAAACCAATTGCAAATTGTCTCAGAATATCCGTATCTATATCTACTAAAATGAATTCAAAGATGAACAGCACCTTGAAAGGGGTTTAGTATGACCTAGAGGAATATTCTGAGACCATCTGCAACTGGTTTTAATTTTTAATTATTTGTGGTTTTTGAGTTATTTAGCTTTTTATTCAGCAGCTCTCCAGTTTGCAATTTCAGCAGTCTGGTTGCTAGGGTCCAAATTCCCCTAGCAACCATGCATTGATTTGAATAAGAGACTGGAATATGAATAGGAGAGGCCTGAATAGAAAGATGATTAATAAAAAGTAGCAATAATAATAAATGTGTAGCCTTACAGAGCATTTGTTTTTTAGATGGGGTCAGTGACCCCCATTTGAAAAGTGGAAAGGGTGAGAAGAAAAAATGCAAATAATTTAAAAAATGATAAAACCTAAATAAGACCAGTTGAAAAGTTGCTTAGAATTAGCCATTTTATAACATACTAAAAGTTAAAAGATGAGGCAACCCTTGGAAACACTTTGTTCCTAAACTGAGGTGAGCAGAGGTTAAAGACAAATGAAACTTTAAATAAAAGTCTTAATTAGTGATGAGCGAATAAATTTGCCTGGCGCGAATTCCAGCGTTTCGCCGATCAATTTCCTTTTTTCCGTGAAAATGTTCGATTTTCACGTTTTTTCGTGAAATCCTTCAAATTTCACGATTTTTTTGCGAAATCCTTTCAATTTCATAATTTTTTTGTGAAAACCTTTGCATTTCACGATTTTTGAGTGAAAATTTCGAAATTTACAATTTTTTTTCGTGAAAACGGTCGAATTTCACGTTTTTTTCGGGATCTTTCCTATTTCATGATTTTTTAGAGAATTTTTCGCCGTTTTGCAAATTTTGCAGGAAATTCTCAAATTTTTTGGTGAAACGGTGCAAAGTCGCCCATCACTAGTCTTTATTAAGAAATAACTTACCGAAAATCCCCTTGTGCTCCTCTTCAGAAAGCGATCGGGCCATCCATAATGCTGCGCTCGATTTCTCCTGCCCTCCTTATAGGAGATAGTCAGGGAGGAGAAATCAAGAGCCACACGATGGATCGTCTCCCTGTTGCCTTTTCTGTAGAGAGCGCAAGCAGAGTTTCGGTAAGTTATTTCTTAATAAATTCTTTGCGATTTTTAAAGTTTCATTTGTCTTGGTGTTTTTTTTTTTTTCCTATGTTATCTAAGGAATTTAAATTTTTTTTTTTGATGTTACTGGTCCTTTAAGATAGGATTCTGTAAATGGGAATTCATAGCTGTATATTGTGTAATGTTTTTCTTTAGCCCTATGTTCCCACGTGGGGGAAAATATTCTCACCATTCGTTATTAGATATAGATATTCTTGCCCTTTAAAACCTGTAGTACAGATGTGGGACCTGTTATCCAGAATGCTCGGGACCTGGGGTTTTCCGGATAAGGGATCTTTCCCTGATATGGATCTTCCTACCCTAAATCTACTAGAAAATCATGCAAACATGAAATAAACCCAATAGGCTGGTTTTGCTTCCAATAAGGATTAATTATATCTTAGTTGGGATCAAGTACAAGCGCCTGTTTTATTATTACACAGAAAAAGGAAATCTTGTTTTAAACTAGGGATGCACCAAATCCAGGATTTGGTTCGAGATTCGCCCAGGATTCGGATTTTTCAGCAGAATTCTGATTCAGCCGAATCCTTCTGCCCGGCCGAACCGGATCCTAATTTGTATATGCAAATTAGGGACGGAGAGGGAAATCTCGTGACTTTTTGTCACAAAACAAGGAAGTAAAAAATGTTTTCCCCTTCCCACCCCTAATTTACATATGCAAATTCGGATTCGGTTCGCTTTCGGCCGAATCTTTCAAAAAGGATCTTCGCCGAATCCAAAATCGTGGATTCGTAGCATCCCTATTTTAAACATTTGGATCAAATAGAGTCTATGGGAGATGACCTGTCTGGATACTGGGTTTCTGGATACTGGGTTTCTGGATAAAGGGTTTCTGGATAACAGATCCCATACCTCTATAGTGTAATTCTATATTTTCACCACATACAGTGACATGTTTGCCAAGACATAAAGCACAGAGTTTATTTCTTTCTCTCTTATGTGACTTCTTCTAATACAACTTCTTTTTCTCTGTATTTCTCCTCATGCAAAACCCAGTCTGTAGGAGAGCACGAGGCTGAAGGTAAGATGCTTTGGCTGTTTGAGCCGTGGGTTTCTTGTGTTTGGGCTGTTTATGGCCAAACAGTGGCTTCCAGGCTGCTCGGACAATAAAGGAATTAATGGCACATTCCGCATTCTTTGTGGGAGGAAGAAACACTGGGCAGTTGTCAAGGTGTTGGGCCTGTGAGCAGAACTATGTGAACACAATTCCATTTGAGATGTTTTGTGTGAGCCCATGAATTCTACTACAACTGACAGGGCAACGTTCAATAGGAGCTGCTACTCCACTGCTTTTCTTTCAATGTACCTTCTGAGTTGTATAGAAAATAGGACACATGTGGGCTCGTTCTTGCCTTTGCCTTATATTTGTAGGGATGCACCAAATCCACTATTTTGGATTTGGCGAATACCAATGCGAATCCTAATTTGCATATGAAAATTAGGGGTGGGAAGGGGAAAACATTTTTTTTACTTCCTTGTTTTGTGACAAAAAGTCACGCAATTTCCCCTCTCCGTCCCTAATTTGCATATGGAAATCCTGCTGAAAAAGGCCGAATCCTAAACCGAATCCTGGATTCGGTGCATCCCTAATGGCAAGAAACAGACTCTTCTCGAGGGGTGTCCAGGCCGCACCCTACTGTTAGATGACAGTTTTCAGCCATCGTTGTCCAGTGGAGGTTGCAATGCAAGATCAGCAGGAGGGCTGCATGTTGCTCCTTCCTAAATGGAAAGTCATAACAAACAGACTTTTCGGTAAACCCTTCTAAAAAATGTCGTGTATTAAAGTACCTCATTTCTAGTTTGTTGCTGAGGAAGCCAAGTGAGCGTTGGTGGAATTTGAAGTCTAAAGGAATGTTGTTGTTCAATTACTCATTGGCTCAGGTATTCATGGTTCTGATTGGTCCCAACCCCTATATAAGAAGTGGACAGAGTTGTGCCTATGAGTAAGTGCCCTAATAGGAACTCAACGTGTTAGGCTTTCTGTAATATCTTGATAAATGTTTTTGTATTTTTAACGATTATTTTTGGAGAAATTGACAACTTTTCTTGTTTCCTCATATACATGCACCCATAGACTGGCGGAACGTGGAGTATTCTCTCTTTCTCTCTCGTTATTTTTGCTTATTTTTGTTATTGGACTTGAATATACTTTGGTAGGGCTTCTATTTTCATTGGTATTTCACACCCTTCCCTTTATATGTTGTGTAAAAAAAAATTAGTGACAAAAAATATATAATTAAAAGTTCAAGCCATTTATTAGGACAAACAGATGAAGGCCTAACACATTTCGTGCCTGTTGGGGCACTTACTCATAGACTGATTAAGGGGTTGGCCAAATCGCTTCTTGTTCTGGCGACTAATCTCCCTGCTGGCTAGAATTTAAATCGCCATCGGGATGGCATTCGGAACTCTTTGTTTTCCGAAGTTGCGAAAGGAGGAAATTTCGGACGACTTCAGATACCGCAGCGTTCCGAGTGCCATCCCGACGCAATTTACATTCTAGCCGGCGGGGAGATTAGTCGCCCGAAGAAGAGGTGATTTATCGATGGACGATTAATCTCCCCAAGTAGCTTTGTGTGCCCTTGCCCTAAATCTGGCAGATTTCTAATTTTTCCTGGTAGACCACGCAGCTTGTCGGAATCAAAGTAGACTATGCAGAATACTAGCAGTTTTCATGGTTGGAACTGGATGGGTTCATAGGAGGCCAGGAATGGGCCCTTGGTGACCATCCATGGCTGATCTTTTGTTTCATTTGGTATAAAAGGGAAAGTTTATTAGAAAGTGAAATGTACACTGGGCCTTCTGGGGCCCACCAGAGAAATTGCCATTAAGTGGCCACACTCATAAGGATTAGCTGTAGACTGTATTGGATGTAATCGGTAGAGCTATGGTGGAAATACAAAAGTGGCTGGTGAGAATTGTCGTTGGCTGGTGCCTGGAATCTGGGAGGCCGGGTTGACCCTGTATTTGGCTAAATTTAAACCATTGGTAACATTAAAATTAAACTGAAGGTTTATTGAGGGTCATAGAGATTAGGGGGGTTCCAAGGCACCCTAGGACTGAAAAGAGAAAACGTGGCAAACCCCAAAAGGACCGAGACATTTCTAACTGCAACATTGTATTTACTGTACCGAAACGCTCCGCTAACCATTTGGACGCCGCGTAGGAAATGTTTCCCTTCAGTCTACTGAAAGATGGTCATTGAGATCTGGCATTCACAGGCAATGGGAGACGGTTACATTTAGACGCGGGTGGGTGTTACGGCTTTTCCTCTCCTTAAACCTATATATATATATATATATATATATATATATATATATATATATATATATTAGGGATGCACCGAATCCAGGATTCGGTTCGGGATTCGGCCAGGATTCGGCCTTTTTCAGCAGGATTCGGATTCGGCCGAATCCTTCTGCCCGGCCGAACCGAATCCGAATCCTAATTTGCATATGCAAATTAGGGGCAGGGAGGGAAATTGCGTGACTTTTTGTCAGAAAACAAGGAAGTAAAAAATGTTTTCCCCTTCCCACCCCTAATTTGCATATGCAAATTAGGGTTCGGATTCGGTTCGGTATTCGGCCGAATCCTTTGTGAAGGATTCGGGGGTTCGGCCGAATCCAAAAAAGTGGATTCGGTGCATCCCTAATATATATATATATATATATATATATATATATATATATATATATATATATATATATATATATATATATATATATATATATATATATATATATATATATATATATATATATATATATATATATATATATATATATATATATATATGGCCCTGCAATGATCTGTGTACAGAGCGAATAGTATCCCTGGGACCTTAGTGATGCTGGAGGTTCCTTTTCAGCTTGTAGCAATACAATGGCTTTCCTTTGTCGTTTGCACAAAAAGTCTTTTTATTTGTTTTCTATGGACCCACTCCTGAGGATAAAGGAGACCGTTTTCTTTGTATTAGGGGGCACTGGGCTTTGTATTGTCCCCGTGAAGGAATCCAAGGCCATAAACAGCTGTTTGTGATGCTACCGGCAGTTTCGTCATTCCGACACCCATTAACTGGTCATGAAATGTTTAGTGTCCTTTTTACTGGAAACCCAATGACCTGAGCTGAGAAGGAAGGTAAATAACAGATCCCTGTGCCCGGGGCCACCCATAGAAATCACAGGGCCGCGTACAACAACATTTTCGCGGCCCCATGCCCCACCCCAGATCCCGCCCACTCCACGTCGCAGTTAAAAGACCACACCGACATCAGCGTTCAAAAAAAGGTAACCCCCCCCACAAGTTATAAAAAGCTATTGGGGACCAAGGCCCCCCTATAAGTTTAAAAAAAAAAAAAAAAAAAAAAACATTGGCGCCAGGGCCCCCCATAAAAGTTTTTTTTTTAAAAAAGCATTGGCACTGGCCTCCCCCTTACAAGTTAAAAAAAAAAAAATTGGGGCCCCAAAGAATATTTTTTTAAAAAACATTGGTGGCAGGGGCCTATAGAGCATTAAAATAATACCAGGGGCCAGGGGATTTAAAAGAAAAAAAAAAACCACACATTGGTGTTCAGAGGAGTTGAACTCATGGCTTCAGGACTTCAACTTTGCCTCCTTTTGTGACTTCGGGTCTTTTTGCTGCTTCGACTATTTCCGCGGCTTCAGGTCTTTTCACCAATTCGGGACTTCGGAACTCTCGGCACTTCCGCATTTTGGCTGTTGGGACTTCGGAAGGAGGTGGCACGGCTTCGGCACTGTCAAGGGGCCCTTTCGGAAATTCAGCACTGCCGGGCCCCCCTTCAGGCCCGGTACACTTGTACCCCGCTGTGCCCCCCTGCCTGTGCCCATTGGTTTGTAAGGGATCCCCCTTGTTACTGAGAGTTGGGGCTAAACAGAGACTGTTCGAAGACATGGAAGCTAATAACGTGCCAAGGCAATGTTTATATGTTCTTATACTGGCTTATTTACATTTTTTGTATGAATTATCACGTGTTTTTTTTTTTTTTTTTTTTTTTTTTTTTTAATCTTGGGCCTATTTTGCCTTTAATTTTAAAAAGAAATAAAAAACCATCAAAACAAAAACAGATTGTCTGGAACATGAAGCTGAGTCATAGCGACCGGGAAAGTCCCTCGTTGGTTAGTGTATTTGTAGAAATACCATCGCCAGACTTCTGGATGGGAGTATGTGCAAAGAACTTCTTAAAATAACTTAATTTGTTCAATTAAATACAACGTCGGCACCTTTCATAAGCTGGTCTAGTAACCCATAACAACCAATCAGATATTTGCTATTTAAGACAGGGGTCCCCAACCGCTGGGCCATGGACAGTCTTGAACTGGGCCGCTGAGCCTATCGACCAATTAGCGTTGCAAGCCCGAGTTGGACGCCCCCCCCGGTCCTTGCAAAAAAAAAATTGGCTGTACACCGGTCCTTGGGCCAAAAAAGGTTTGGGACCGCTGATCTAAGAAATGACCATTAAATGCTACCTGACTATGGGCTCGGATTCAGGGATCCCTCTAGAACGGATTGCGACTGCTTTGGACAAGTTACAGAACTGTAAATATAAGTAGTATAGTTGTTGGGTCAGTTTAAGGCTGAAGGAGACCAGCAGATTCCAATGACCATTCATGGTACAACAATACTTGCAACACAAGCAGAATGTATGGTCAGATGTGGTGTTCCTAAGATCTGCTGGTTTGGTGGTGGTGGGCCAGATACTTGGTCCTTGGACCAATTTGGGGCTTGTACAGATGTCTAGGGAGAAGGCAGCTTTCATAGCCTAACAGGGTCCATGCATGATGGAATTTTGGTTGAGGCCAGCCTTATTGATAGCTTACTGAGCCTCAACCAGGTATCTTTTGGGGAACTTGAATTTTGCCAGGATAAGCGGCCGACTTGGACCAGCTGAGTTGGAATGTCCATCGTTAGGTTTCCATATGTTGACCACCAAAAAGAGCTAAAGAACGTTCTTTGGAAAGCTGCACCCGAGATATTTTTTGCTTGATGATCTCATTGGACAAACTGTAGAAAGGAAGGGCTCCTGTCAGACTTGAATGCAGGTTTAGGCAGGAGGGGTTTCACATCTTCCTCTTAAAGAACTTTCACTGGGTTAATGGCAGATGCTAATGATGGGAACCACCTACTGCCAACGACAATGACCTTCAGCCAGTGGTTTCAGTGTGATGTTAATGCAGAGTCTCTACTCTTCCCCCTCCTCTCTTTACAGCCCAGAATTTACAGTTTTGTTATTGCAGCCCAAATTCCTTCCTTTTTTTTTTTTTTTTTTTACCCCCCCCTTTTTCTTTTCTCGTTTCTTGGTGCAAGGACCATTTTCCTTGTTTGTGATTAAAACCCTTGTTTAGTGCCCTGTTCTTTTGAGAAGAAGTCCAGCAGAGCATTCCCTGGCGTTTATTCCCGGCTTCCATGTTTCAATGAAAAGAATCGGAGAAATGGCAATTTCTTATAGTTTGTTAGGTGTGCGCAGCTGTGTTTGAGTCGGGCTATGGCTACAGTCCGCAAACTGTTGTATTGGCCGCCATTCCTGCTGATGGATTCTTGGCTCCTGCTAACTCTGTTTGTTGCCTTATCTACTGCCCTCCAGTCATGGTTCAACTTCAACTCTCAACAGCCATTGGCAATGCTTTTAGGAGGCCTTATGGTGTTTAAGTTATAAATACAAGGGTCATGCACAGCTGTATGGATTCTTGTTCTCTCAATGCCTTAAAGGACCCGTAACATCACTTTTTTTTTTTTTTTTTTTTAAATTCGTTCCAATAGAACAAAAAAAACCCCACAAAGACAAATTAAACTTTGAAATCACTAAGAAAAAACGTACCGAAACTCCGCTTGCGCTCCTCTTCAGAAAAGGCGACGATCCATCATATGGCGCTCAATTTCTCCTCCCTGACTATCTACTATAAGGAAGGCAGGGAGGAGAAATCGAGCGCTGCACGATGGATCGCTTTTTCTGAAGTGGAGTTTCGATAAGTTATTTCTTAATAAAGACTTAGCGATTTAAAAGTTTAATTTGTCTTTTTTTTTTTTTGTTCTATACTAAAAATATATAGATTGATGTTACTGGTCCTTTAAAGCAGTGATCCCCAACCAGTAGCTCATGAGCAACATGTTGCTCTTCAACCCCCTTGGATGTTCCTTAAATCAGGTGCCAATTTTTGAATTCCAGACTTGGAGGCAAGATTTAATTGCATAAAAACTAAGTATAGTGTCAAACAGAGGCTCCTGTAGGCTGCCAGTCCACACAGGGGCTACTAAATAGCCAATCACAGCCTTTATTTGGCACTCAACTGACTTTTTCATGCTTGATTTGCTCCTCAACTCTTTTTAAATTTGAATGGCGCTCACAGGTAAAAAAAAAATGGTTGGGGGACTGCCTGCCTTAAAGGGATACTGTCATGGGAAAACATGGTTTTTCAAAATGCCTCATTTAATAGTGCTGCTACAGCAGAATTATGCATTGCAATCAGTTTCTTAAAAGAGCATAGGGGGTCATAGGGGTTAGACATATTGTCAGTTTCCCAGCTGCCCCCAGTGATGTGACTGATACAGTTCAGTCACTCTTTACTGCTAGTAAAAATCCAACTCCCACTGCGACACACTTGGTTACATTGAGTAGGAGAAACAACAGCCTGCCAGAAAGTTCCATCCTAAAGTGCTGTCTCTTTCTGAAATCACACGACCAGGCAAAATGACCTGAGATGCACCTACACACCAATATTACAGCTAAATACACTTGCTGGTTCATGAATGAAATTTTATATTGTAGAGGGAATTTTTTGCAGTGTAAACAGTGTCATTTCTAAATAAAAAATACATCCTAAAAATCATGACCGAATCCCTTTAAAGTAGTTACACCTTTACTTTCTTTCGATTTTGTGTATGGCTCATGAAGATATTAAGTGTATTCATTTCACCCTAGCTCATACCCATACTGACTCAACTTGCACGTTTAAAGGGGAAGGAAACCTAGTCGGCGCAAACCGCCCACCCTCCCTCCTCCCCCCTGGCCTACCCGTCCCGCTGGGCAAATGCCCCTAACTTGTTAACCTTCTGCGCAGGTCCAGTCCAGGGAGTTCAGACGACATCTTCTTCCACACGATCTTCTTCCTGCTGTGAAAGACGTTTTGGCGCATGCGCAGTAGGAGCTTTTCGCCGATACGGATCTACTGCGCATGCGCCAAAAGTCACGCGCATGCGCAGTAGATCGTACCGGCGAAATGCTCCTACTGCGCCGTTCAAAGCAGGAAGAAGATCGCGTGGAAGAAGATGGCGTCGGTGAACTCCCTGGACTGGACCTGCGCAGAAGGGTAAGTAACAAGTTAGTGGCATATGCCCAGCGGGACGGGTAGGCCAGGGGTGAGGAGGGAGGGTGGGCAACAAACGGGTGGGGGGTTTGTGCCGACTACTAACTGCTGCTGAATTATAGCTCTCAGCATGCTCAACCAACCATCAGCTGTTTGCTGTCTGGGGTACCAACTATATACTGTACAGGTAGGGGACCTGGAGTTTTCCAGATAAGGGGTTTTCTGTAATTTGGATCACCATACCTCGTCTGCTAAAAAAATAATAATATTTAAACGATAATTTAACCCAATAGGATTGTTCTGCTTCCAATAACGATTAATTATATCTTAGTTGGGATCAAGTACAAGCTACTGTTTTATTATTACACAGAAAAAGGAAATCATTTTTTTAAAATCAGGATAAAATGGAATCTATGGGAGACGGCTTTCCTGTAATTCAGAACTTTTCTGGATGATGGGTTTCCGGATAATGGATCCCATACCTGACTTTATTCCAACACTCTTCACGGGTTGTAAAATGAATTTCTTCTTATCAGCGATATCACCAATCTCTCTTGTATATTCTGTACAAATCTCCGAACCATCTCTGTAATGTGCCCTAAATCTACATGCCCCTGCCTGGTGATTAGTGGCTTTGGAATTTGCCCTTGTAATGAGCCTACCCGCTGGGGGCATGTTAATCTTTAACAGGTTAGTTTTTTAACTTGTCCAGCACCTTACAGCAGATTCCCTGAATCCAGCATTCCTTTCTGATGGCTGCTATTATTACTGTTATCTATCAGGGTTTTGTCATTTTTAAAAGGTCTGGCTATTTCAATGTAAATGTATTTCTAAATTGTACAATATTTTATGCATGTGAGTCTCTTGGTGCTTTCTATTTGAATGGGTGCTATTTATAGACACAGCAGCTTGTTTATATAAACTATAGTAGTACTTATGTTATCTACTGTGTACCCTGTGCTTGAATGGCTGCCCCCATGGCTACACAGCAGCTTGTTTATATAAACTATAGTAGTACTTACCGTATATACCCGCGTATAAGCCGAGTTTTTCAGCATCCAAAATGTGCTGAAAAAGTCTACCTCGGCTTATACGCGGGTCAGCGGTACCTGACCCGAGTATCTGAGATTGCAGTCACTTTTAATCATTCCTATACCAACAGTTCACTTGGGGAGAGACTGCAATATCCCACAATGCCCTCTGTTGGTTATATGAAAGAATAACAGTGCGCCCTCTGTTGGTTATATGAAAGATTAACAGTGACTGCAATATCACACAGTGCCATCTGTTAGTTGTATGAAAGAATAACAGTGACTGCAATATCACACAGCGCCATCTGTTAGTTGTATGAAAGAATAACAGTGACTGCAATATCACACAGCGCCCTCTGTTGGTTATATGAAAGATTAACAGTGACTGCAATATCACACAGCGCCCTCTGTTGGTTATATGAAAGAATAACAGTGACTGCAATATCACACAGCGCCCTCTGTTGGTTATACAAAAGATTAACCGTGATGGCAATGTCAAACAGCACCCTCTGCACATGGTAGTGGGACAGTGGGACAATGCACACAGTAATCCGTTTGGCAATTCTCTGTCACCATCAGCTTTGCAAAGAAGTCCGGTTGATCGCTGGGGGGGTCGCTTTGGCAGAATGTGCGCTGCTGGGAGACAGGGCTGTAGTTGTGTCTAGGCTTATACGCGAGTCAATAAGTTTTCCCAGTTTTTGTAGGTAAAATTAGGTACCTCGGCTTATACACGGGTCGGCTTATACACGAGTATATGTATGTATTATCTACTGTGTATCCTGTGCTTGAATGGCTGCCCCCATGGCTACACAGCAGCTTGTTTATATAAACTATAGTAGTACTTATCTGTTATCTACTGTGTATCCTGTGCTTGAATGGCTGCCCCCATGGCTACACAGCAGCTTGTTTATATAAACTATAGTAGTACTTATCTGTTATCTACTGTGTATCCTGTGCTTGAATGGCTGCCCCCATGGCTACACAGCAGCTTGTTTATATAAACTATAGTAGTACTTATGTTATCTACTGTGTATCCTGTGCTTGAAACGCATTGTCAGCAAAAAAGGATAGTAAAGGTTTGATACTGGACTAGTAAGCTGTTGCCACCAACCAGCACACCACGTTGACTCCCGGCAGCCTGTGGGCTTAATGAGAAATAGATCTTATTTTATGCTAAGCTTTTCCCTAACAAAGGCCAGTCCCTGTATAACGTTACGTGTCTTGATCACTTAATGTAAATATTGGTTGACGATGGAGAACTTGACTGTAATTGACTTTGAAAGGTATCACCAAGTAAGGGCCTCTCTTGCAGCAACAGGTTTGCAACTGATTTTAATCTCTTCCAAAGATTGCCATTACTTGGGCAGAGTCTAGACTTTTGAGGCGATGTTTCACTCTAAATAAATTCAATGGAACCTTTTTTTTTTCCCCCCCTCATGCACATCATGTACATATTTAAAACACATCAGGGATGATAAAAATAAGACTGAAATTCAAAATCTTTTCTGGAAATTTTCCACGTGATATTACTCAAAAATAGTCTCTCTTTTAATTCTGCACAAGTGTAGAAGTGATGTTTGTCTCTGTCCAGAAACCTGTATCAACCAGATTGTAAACACAAATAAAAATTGGCCCTTTTAGACAATGGTTCCCATTAAGGCGCCCATTAAGGGCAGATACACACGTGAAGATTTGGGGAGATTTAGTCGCCCGGCAACAAATCGCCTCTTCTTTGGGCGACTGATCTCCCTGAAAAGTCTTCATGCGGCTAGAATCAAAATCCCCGGTGGGATGGCACGTGGAGCACTTCAATTTAGATTCTAGGTGGCGGGAAGGCTTTTTGGGGAGATCAGTCGCCTGAAGAAGAAGCGATTGGTGGCCGGGCGACTAAATCTCCCTCAGTAGCTTTGACACACAGTCAGATTCGAGGGAGATTAGTTGCCTGGTGACAAATCTCCTCTTCTTCGGGCTGCTAATCTCCCGAACTGCCTTCCCGTTGGCTAGAATGTAAATTGCCAGCGGGATGGCACTTGGAGCTCTTCGTTTTCCAAAGTAACTTCACGAGGAAACTTTGGGCGACTTTAGAAAACGATGCTCATCCCGCCAACTAGTGTCATCCCACCAACGATTTAGATTCTAACCGGTGAAAAGGCAATTTGGGGAGATTTGTCGCCAGGCGACTAAATCTCCCTGAATCTTTGCTCATAGCTCCCTATAGACGTGACAATTCTTCCTGCCGAGCGACCGATTTTAGCGAAGTCCGACCAATACTTCGAAATCTATCTATCTATGTTTGCAGGGACAAGCAGGCAACTCCACTTTGTTTTCCTGGCAAATTGGTCTTTTTAGTTGATGGTCAATTTGTACGATCGTTCCGAGAAAATCGTGGTCGTATCTTTTAAAAATCTCAACATTTATGGCTGGCTTATGTCTCTGCCCTAAGAGATTTGGAGGGGTGACAGGGCCTGAGCCTATAAGCCACTTCTGGGTGAGGGTGCCTATTGCTCTACTAGATATTCCTGGTGTGTGAACTTTGGGAGGAGGCATCTGTAGGTTGTGAGGAGGCCCCTTGAACTCGCAATCCTGGTGGCTCACTAGTGCCCCAGTCCAATGATGGCTCAGTTTGAAGGTCATTTTGGGTGAGATTTGGGAAGAATACCTAGCTGCTGTCTTGGAAGCTCAGTTTAAAGGGTGAGTGTGGGTGAAATTTGGGTAGAACACTTATTTGCTCTCTTAGATACTCTGAGTGAGATTTGGGAAGAATATGCATTTGCTCACCCAGATACTTCTAGGAATTCAGTTTGAAGATCAGAAATAAGTTGGTGCTCTAAAAATACATGTTCATAAAAATGTCAGTTTGAGATTTGGAGAGAATACTATCTGCTCTTCTAGATAATCATGGAAGCTCATTTTTTGAAGGTAAGGCAAATATTATCAATATTATTTGGAAAAAGTAGACCGCCTGTTGGAGTTTTTCTTGATTTTTTTCCTTGAGGAAAATTGTTTTTGTTTGAGGAATAATTTATTGGCCAAATGATTCGTGTCAGTTTTTACTGGAAACTCATTCTATTGTATTTTTACAACTGGACTCAAGTGGTAGAATGTTTCCATGGTAATAAAACACTAGTCTGTGGTTATTAATGGGGTGCCTATTGATCTTTACACATGCATGCAATTTGCACTCATTGATATATACAACTATAACATATTAGAAGTACAACACCTGAACATTTATACAAGGTAGGCTAATTCTTCACTTATTTTTTCATGGAAAAACCCCTTTTTTTCCATTATGTTGCCTCTACATGAGCGAATGGGATACTGTAGTAATTCCTAATCAAGGTAGAAGCTTGACCTTTAAAGATCTGACTATTGATGCCTGTGTTGATTTTTAAAGGCGTTGTTCACCAGAAATAAGTCTTATCATCCAGGTCATGGTGTGTATATAAATAGTAGAAGTAAATCTAGAGCAACTGGACTTGCTGATTAATCGTTGAAGTCGTTTCACTACTCATCTGAGCAGCTTCTTCAGTTCAACTGACTGGTACACCAAATCCTTGGATGAGTAGTGAAATGTCTTTGGTGATTAATCAGCAAGTCCGGTTGCTCTAGATTTACTTCTACTAGAGCTGTTTCAAAAGGGACTTCTGTTAATCTCCCAAAACTATATTGCACATTGTTTTTTTTTTTTTTTTGTTTAGCAGTTTTGTTTAGCAGAGATTTTATTCACAAATTGCCTTATTCTCCCTCCTATTACTGTCCGTACTTTTGGTTCTCCCTTATCTGCATGAAGTGTTGGGTTTTTTTTCACCCTGATTTAAGATCTGGTTTACCTATACATTTAAGGTACAATCCTTCTAAAGAAGAGCAAAGGAGTTTACCAATGGTGGTGTCAGACTTCCCCCAAGTGATTATAATAATTTTATTTAGGCTACTGAGCTGCCAGAGCTTTTCTGCTTTGTGGCGTGTTCGAGCTCAGCACTGAGCTCTAACATTCCTCAGAATCATTAATCCCCGCTGTAACTTCCAGAAACGCTCAGTATTTTTTGGTCACCAAGTGGGTAACCATCATTAATATTGTGTTCCATACGTTACACTTCTAATCTTAACCCGGCAACCATTCAAAAAAGTGTTGGAATTCTAACAGGGCAGATGTTGGCATCTTACCATGAATATTGTCTTAACCCGGGACACCGTTCCTTTAGCTACAACAAACCAAAGTTGCCTTTGAATCACAAACACTATTAGATGGGGATTGATGATCTGTCCTCCTTGGAATGCAGGCCAATTTGCTATTTTTCTGTTTACAGATACAACACATGAACAGATTTGTGTATGTGTGTACAGTAGCCTATGTTACATCTCCGACAAAAGCATTTTCAAAGCTACACAATGACACAAGCAATGTAGAGTCTTCACATTTAGTCCATCCATTGCCATGTAGGTCTCCATACTGTTTGCGGTCTGTTTAATCTAGACTCCATGGAACCTAAACCTGATTATACATAGATATAGAGTCTGTTTTGTTTTTTGGACTTTGTAAGCGCAGTTAGTTTAGTATACGTCTTAGCAAACTGCATTGTCAGCAACGGTTACGTAAGTCTTATCTTTTAATATCCTGTGTCCAAAGTGGCTCCGTCCCAAAATGTGGAAATTAACAGAACGTGAAAAATGATTATCTGGGGATTTACGTTATCATCTCTGGATACGTTTTTCATTGGCCAAGAGAGAGGTTTAGTTAACAAATGCACCTTTTTTTTTTTAAAAAAAAATAAAAAAAGTCTCCCACAGCTAATAAGGGTGATTGGGTGCTTTGGACAACGCACTTTGGAAGGGATTATCTTTAAAGAGTGAGTGGGAGATGAATTTGTATCACAAAGCTCTTTATGGAATGTGTTTCTGGAATTAGCCTGGTTATTGGACTCTTGGCTGTTGGCCATGGACAGTGAGTATTTGTGTTCTGAAACCAGAATTTATATTACTGTCAAATCTTTCTTGAGATCCGGGAAGTGGGAGAGTTAGCTGTTGGGAACATTGTTTTTATTATTTGTTTGTTTTTTAATAATGCCCCTTGTATGGGGTTGAGATCCTGCGGTGGAATTTTTTTGGTACAGATATGGGACCCATTATACAGGAAGCTGTCTCTCATTTTATCCACATAATCCAAATTTTAAAAAATTATTTAATTTTTCTGTCTAATAATAAAACAGTAGCTTGTACTCGATCCCAACTAAGATATAATTAATCCTTATTGGAAGCAAAACTAGCCTATTGGGTTTATTTAATGATATTCCATGATTTTCTGGTAGACTTAAAGAATGTAGATCCAAATTACAGAAAGAGTCCACTACTTAAAAACTCCCGGAACAAATAGGTGGATTTTTTCCTGATTTTTGGAGGGTAAAAACCAGATTATCTGGATTTTGGCTTCTGTAGCAACAGTCAATGCTAACCTTTCAGATGATGATGCATTGAGGGTCTTATGGTCCTCGCCCAACATGATTGGAGGCATTTACCAGGGACAGCAAAAAGATATATCTGATAAATTGAAGATATAAATTTCTGTCTTTTTGAACTGGACATTACGCTTATGCCTGGTCCATGCCGTCATAGGAGTGGCTGAATAAGGCAGAATTAGGGCCAGAAAATGCCCCATTTTTTTTTTAACTTGTCCCCCCCCTGTTTTTGCCGAATAAGTCTTAAAGTGTATTTAAAAGAAAATATAATAAAATATATGTTAAGGAATTTACTGTTGCTGGCTGGGAATGCCATTGGAAATGTGCATAGCTGAAATCTCTGGCTGGAAATATGTGGGCTGAGTATACTTAATTCTCCATTTAGAAAAGAAGCTATGTCAGCCCCCTCCCTATTAGGAACTTGCAGCATTATTTTAATTCCAGTTAGGTAATGACATTCCACATGTGCTCTCTACAAAGTAATGCAGTGTACCAGGCTGCGTGGGGTTTGCAATGATTAACAGGTAGAATTCACAGGATTATTTTAAAGGGGCATTTCATCTTTGTTTTAACGTTTAGTTTGTTCTAGAATGGCCAACTATTATTCAGTTGTCGTCTTCTTGCTTTTTCCAACTTTCAATTGGCGGTCATTGACCCCATCTAAAAAATGCTTTGTAAGGTTACACACTTGTTTTTGCTACTTTTTATTACTCATCTTTCTATTTAGGCCTCTCCTATTCATATTCCAGGTCTCTTATTCAAATCATTTCATGGTTTGTAGGGTAATGAGGGTTGATATCATTCCAACTTGCAGTGTACCAGCCAAGAATGACTAAAGTTTATCAGAGCACATGATTGGGGGCACCTGGGAAACAGACAATGTCTAGACCCATTTCAGATTTCAAAATTAAATATAAAAAAATCTGTTTGCTCTCTTGAAAAACGGATTCAGTGCACAATTCTGCTGAAACAGCACTGATGCATTTTGGGAAAAAACATGTTTTCCGATGACCGTTTCCCATTAAGATGTCCAGGACACTGAGAACAACTTTGTTGCCTTCTCTGTGTATAGTCGCTATTTGTTAATTTAAGTCTATAATGGTTTGCGTTGGGATGTAGGGTGTGTTTGGGTATAATGGCGTGTGGCAAGTGTCAGTAGGGCATACCATTTTCAAATCTAGATTTTTAGTTGGTATGTGGCATCTGTTCACGAATTCAAAAATGCATTCTTCATTTTAGGCTATTACTGTATATATAATTCCTTGAGTCTCTTAAGTGATACTGATGTGTTCCAGGTCTTTATAGAAATGTGAGGACTCAGCCTTACTGTCTCTCGTCTTCGTTTTGAAATTTAAAGCCCTTTCAGGATTCTTATCACTCCCTGCTAGATAAAGCAGAATACCTTGGAGCCGATTGCCTCCAAAGACTTCATAAGGTCTGAATCGGACCCTGAAGGGGCAGGCGAATGCATTTAAGGAAGACCTAACTCTTGTATCCACTCAGGATACTGCCATATGCAAACCCTTCCTCCTCTACAGCAGAAAAGTCTTAAATCAGAATAAGAGGGTTTATGTAATATATGTTGTGTTTACCTTATAGGATGGATAATATTTACTGAACATAGCATATTCTATTACAGTTCTCATTTCTTGAACAAACAAAGGCATCTTGGAACTTTATTTACTGTTTCTTAAAGGAATAAAATATTCCCAAGCAAGGAAAATGCTTCACTGCTTGTTCTGTGGATCAGGACATGACCTCAGCCTTCCAACCATAATAACACATGGGAGCCTGGGAGGCCCTCGAGGACCAGATTTGGTTGGGTAGATGTATGATCAACCTTCCTGCCTGGGTATCAGTTGTCATAAGGCCACTTGAGGCCAAAGGAGCAGTTTCACCAATTGCTGAACTGCCCTTGGTTGACCTTGATGCGTTAGTTGGGCATAGGCAGAACCTAGCCTGATGCCTTAGATCAGTGAGCAACATGTTGCTCTCCAACCCCTTGGATGTTGCTCTCAGTGGCCTCAAAGCAGGTGCTTATTTTTGAATTCCTGGCTTGGAGGCAGGTTTTGGTTGAAAAAAAAAAAAAAACAGGTACAATACCAAACAGAGCCTCAATGTAGGTTGAAAATCCACATATGAGCTACCAAATAGCCAATCACAGCCCTTATTTGGCACCCCAAGAACATTTTTCATGCTTGTGTTGCTCCCCAACTCCTTTTACTTCTGAATGTTGCTCACTGGTTCAAAAGATTGGTGATACCTGCCTTAGATTATAGTTTTGACGCAATAGAACTTTTTTCAGCGATATTTTTATATATTTTTGGTTCCTGATATATATTGATTTAAGCACTATATCTCCATATGGTAATAAAATCAATGATCCTCTAGCGTGAGCACCCAAAATCATTAGATAAGATTAGGTGCGCTACTCTAAGCTGTTTATTATGAGTGGGACTGCACCTCCCTGTATCTTCCATTTGGACTATTGGCATGAAGAAAGGATCTGTGCTGTTAATCCATGTGTAGTTGGGCAAGTTTTTAGACCCTGTTGGCCTGATCATGTGTTGAGACTGTACATGAAAAATAATTAAAAGCTTTGGAATATTTATGGATTTGACTAATTATATTTTAAATAAGAGCAGTGTGTACTTTCGAGAAAAAACGAAGGCTGTTCATTTACACATTGTATTACACGTTCCTCATTTTCGGTTGAACTACTCATCCGACACCTTCTAAATCTAAAACAGAAATTGAAGCAGTGTTTTGTTAGGCGTACAGGAAAATCGATGGGTCTCTCTTTAATTTCTAACAGCCAAGTCTCTGAGGACCGGTTCGTGGTGTAACTGTATAAACTCGCAGAGGAGCAGAGTGAAATGTTTTTGACACTTTGTATACACTGGTGAGTAATAGGTTAGTACTACAAGCTGCCCACGTCTAAAAGAGCATATTGTAACCATCAAAGGTGATTAACGATCCAAATCTTGATAATGGTTAAAAAATAGGCAGTTCTTGTTCTGTGGAACTGCTTGCTGGGGATGTAATTGAACTTTATCTTATTTCCCTTCTGTGGGTTGCCCTTATGCCTAACACAAGAAAGGGGGAGCTCATTTATGGTATTTTTGTTCCTTAAACAGATAATCTACACCACCCCTTGTCTTGATGTGGTGTCCTTCCGTTGAGGACGAGAAGCTTTTCTGGTGAAATATTTTTGTGATTTGTCCAAGGGATAGGAATAGTCTGAATTTGCTTAAATCATATTGGCCATTGTTGTTGAATTGGTTAATATAATAGTGGTGGAACACTCTATGTAGGTGTCATTATAATATACAGATATTTTATAACATCCATATCTTTGATCAGAAGGTCAGCATGATGGGCTATTGAGCAAGGTCAGTATGGAGCCATTTGTTTGGTACGGTAGAGCGTGTAACTGTGACACTTGGCACTTTTGCCATAGAACATCAAATTTCAAAGTTAATAAAGTGTCTAAGGGTGATGTAATATCATGCAGACTCTCTTTTTAATAGGAAATTACTTGAAACGGAAAACAAATGTATTTTTGTAGGCTGGAAGGTCAGTGTTCGCAGAATGGTCCCACTCCTTATTGTGCAAAAAGTGAGTCTGAGCAAAAGGTTAGTCTGAGAAGCGCAATGGGCTTAAAGAGTAGCTAAACCCTCAAAATGAATTGATGTAAATTTAGAGAATAAATATAAAATGAGGAATGTACCCTTCCTTAGGCTCCTGCAGTCCAGAAAAGACGTTTCGCTTGATTCCCTAAAGTAACTTCTAGCTTTTTGTTGAAAATATTGTTGGACCATCAGAAGGTTTCAGATCCCACATACCAGTTATATGGAGTGTTTTGTGGTCGGCTTTATTTTACTTTGCAGTCTTTTTTTTTTCAGAACATTCACTCGTTGGCTCATATTGTTAAAACATTGCCGGGTTCAGGGCATGGCACTTGGCTGTTCCATCTATTCATTTTACTATGTTAAATCTAAAATCAACAAACCATAACTGCACATGCCATTTAACTTGATATCCCTCTTGCTAGAAGCAATGTTGTCAACTAAGGCAGTTCTATAGCTGATGTGACCCAATGGTACCCTTCAGCATAATTATGGAATCTTGAACTCCTCCCAATGTGCCTAGCAGTATATATTGTTTTTCAAGGCAAGTCTAGAGGCCTTTCAGGACTCCTATGGATTTGTACACCTGACTTTTTTTATAATCTTTTTTGGTAACCATAATAGCTGTGTGTTTGCTAAGCCTTGTGGCATTATATGCTCACCACACAATCTTGTTTTACACAATGGGCAGTGCCCATGGGAATGGACATCAACATGCACAATTTTTATTGCATTCAGGATTGATCTCCTTTCCTAGGTACAATGTCATCTGAGGAAGCATGCAAATGTACATGCTTCTCATCCTTGAACTAAACTTGGTGATTGATGGGCCAGTGTTTTTTCAGCTGAATGGTGTCATCATTGGTTCATGTGTGAGATGCCCAATTAGCCATTAGACCAGGGGTCCCCAACCTTTTTTACCCATGAGCCACATTCAAAGATTAAAAGAGTTGGGGTGCAACACAGGCATGCAGCAACTTCATGGGATGCCAAATAAAGGCTGTAATTGCCTATTTGGTAGCCCCTATGTGGACTGACAGCCTACAAGTGACTGTTTGGCAGTACACCTGGTTTTTATATAACCAAAACTTGCCTCCAAACCTGGAATTCAAAAATAAGTACCTGCTTTGAGGCCACTGAGAGCAACATCCAAGTGGTTGGTGAGCAACATGTTGCTTGCGAGCTACTGGTTGGTGATCACTACAGTAGACCCATCAAATTTTGATTTCATTGCGCAACTTTTGGCCAAAATGGAAAATCAGCCAGTGGCCTCCATCCGATTGGCAGCCAGTGACAGAGGAAGATCCATTTAGTTAATAATGGGTAAAGATGATCTCTGTTTTCATGTCTTTATTGTGCCCACATTGTTTAAGTCAAAGGAAAACCATCTATGGAGGGATGGACTATATATGTTTGATGGGAATTTCAATAATCATTATAGAAAAACTTCTCCAGTAGATGAATTCGGACATGAGGTTGTACATGTATAGTGATTAGATACAAGAATGGAATTTCATTTTAGCAAGCTGGTATTGATTAATACTCTACTACACCTGCCATTTTGTCGTGAAGAATTTTTTTCGAGGCCCCCTAGTGGCACACTTTAGCCTGATTGAGATCTTACATTTTCTCCATAAGTAATGGATTGCCGTTGAAGGACCTTTAAAAAATGTTTTATTGTATGTAAGTGTGATGGCATTCATCTGTGTTGCATGAGAAATCCCCAAACAACACCAACAACTTATGAAATAATGCTAAAATATGCACTTGCATGTCCATCACTTACACTTGGACTCAGCTTGCACATTTATCTCTTCGAACTAAAAAAATGCTAAATGAACAAGGCCACTGAACAGAAATATCTCCTTTGGGTTTCTAAGGCTGTATCTTAACCAAACGCCTGGATTTATATTTTTGCACAACAATTGTATGTAATCACATTTTCTTGAGCTTTCGCGTCAAGCGAAGACCAATGTTCTATCATGGTTTGGCTCCTAGCATGCAGATTAAATATTGCTGGTTTGCACATTCCAACTGGTTATATTGTAATCCGTATGCCACTTTAGTGTGTGTGCGTTTCAGCTGGCCCCGCACTAGTTTAGCATCGAAACCGAAAAGCTTGTTTATTTTCTTTTGATTCCGGCACAGATGGGAGATTAGAGCACAGCCTTCTATTATTCATTAAGAACATTTTTCTGTCTCAAACTTTGTGCAAATTGCTTTCCTGGTCCGACAAAACTTTTCTCTTACACCACAAAAATTCCTGAAATGTGCACTTTCTAACATGGGATATAGAAAGGGGCGGGGACGGAAAACAGGTGGGAGAAAAGGCCAATTTTTATGTCTGTCAAAGACCAAATAAACACAAAGTTGCTGTGCATGTGCAGAAGGAAGGGATTAGTTAATACCCTGGGAACGTTTATTATTTAGGTGAGAGTAGAACATGTGCTTTGCTATAAAGGAACGGTCTCTCTTCATAACTAAAATTATATCTCCTAAAGTCCTTGCTGAAAGGAAGCCATAGACGGGCCAATAAAAGCTGCCAACAGAGCGGCAGTTTATAGGCCCATGTATGGGGCCCTCCGAGGGGCTTCCCCGATCAATATCTGGCCGAAAGTCGGGCAGATGTCAATCGTACGGTACTAAAAATCCCGTCGGATCACGGACCGCATCTGTTCGTTGCTGCTGTCCAGCATTCCGACCACCCATTTACCCTACATTATGATCCAATCGTTGGGCCCGCGATCGAATCAGGCCGATATCGCCCACCTCAAGGTGAGAATATTGGGGAGAGATATGCTGATCTGGCGACATTGCCAAACGAGGGGATCTCTACGTGTATGACCACCTTAACCTTCGCTCTTATGGGACAATGACCCAAATGTTGTTTAGACTGCATGTATTTATTGTACTTTATAATAGTATAGATTGTACTGCCTGTACACTCAATCCATTCCTACAGCAAAAATGGCATTCGCATGGATGCAGCATATAATTATACAAATATATAAATGTGAACATATTTATATACACCATTGTCTTTCATGTAAAGTGCTATCGTTTTACCTTTGTCTTGAATTCAGTTTCAAAGCTGGCTACCTACATGATGGACTACCTATTTTAGCCAGGTTGTCAAATCAGTAGCTCCTTGCCAAATAGGCTGTTCCATATTTACAGTCTTTGCATAGATTGGGCCGATTATTGACGCTTGGGGCCTGTTGGCTGAAGACTCCAACCCAAAGGGGCTATTCATTTTCAAAATGAAATTTAAAGAAAGAGAAACAAAATTTTTTTTTTAAATGTGGACACTCCAAGCCTCCAAAATCCTCCAAAATTGGATTCATTTATCGAGGAAGAAATTTATTCACACATTATTTTGGAAATTTTTCTAGTCCCTTCGTAACAATTCCTTAAGGCTTCATGTGTATGAAACTTTTACCCGTCCTGGTTTAAAGACCAGAGTTGTCCATTTACCAGGAAGGTAACCTGTTATGAGCTAAGAGGCCCTGAAGTTTGGTCTACTCCGCCTATAAGAAGGTCTCCATGAGGACCTCTACAATACAATAGAGTTTGCTCTTCAGTTGTCCACATTAAGTAAAGTAGACACATATATACACTTACTTTTAGGTCGCAAAGCTGTCTTCCTGACTTTATCTGAGTCCCAGGATAAGAAGGTAAAGAATTGTTGACCAAAGTGTTAACTCAAAATATAATCCTGAATGGTGTACAGATTAGTTTTTGAAGAACATCTAGTACAATAAATGAGCATTCTGCCTATATTCCACCTTAGGGGGCCTTGGGGCTGGGCTGCCTCCAAGTTTTGAAACCTGACCAAAACCAGGATCGATAGTATAGATGGAGCTGTTTCCAACCAAAATATCCATCTCAAGCAATAGTTCTGTCCTGCTGTTATTTTGCTAATATAGGGCCTACAGCAGTAGTCAGGTTTCAAAGGCCTTTAGATTAGGATTCCACCAGATGCTCCAAAGTTCCCAAGTGTGCTTCTGCAGTTCTTTCGCTGTGGTCAAAGCAACAGAATTTATTTTGCAGGAAATAGCTGTGTTTTATGCCTCACTTGCAATGTGCTGGTAACAATTAACGGTGACATGTAACTGACTCATTTCACGTTTGCCTACATCCATATAAGCATTTACAGTCTTCAGCATGTGTATAATAAATATCAGTATGTGTGTGTGATAATTAACACCTTGCAGCAAAAGAATCTGTGTCGTTTGTGCCCCCTTTTGTACAATGTAACATAGCAGGATATTGGAAGGCTTTAAAGGGCACCTATCACAGCCAAAATCAAACACATATTAACAATCTGACCAGTACAAGCTAAACACGTTTAATCAAACTACATATATAGTTTTTTGAAAAAACTGCAGGTTTTAAAAAAATCCCTTACTTTGTCAAATGGGTTCTTTCACTGAGGGAGGCCATATTGAGACTCTAACAGAGACTCTAATATGCAAATTTCAGGAGCATGCTCAGATTGTAACACTGCTTTGAGTATTCTACCCAGAATGCCTTGTTTTAGTAAACTCCTCCACTAGAAGTATCCACTAGAAGTGCTGCTACCTGCTAACTTCCAGCAGGTGGCAGCACTACTGTACAGCAGCTAACACACAGGTTTGGCTGATTTGAAAATAGCTTAGAAGGGTTGATAAGCAAACAAGGAATTTGAACTGAGCATGTGCAGTTGGCTGGGAAGATATAGGTAGGAGGAGCCAGTGAAATCCAAGATGGCTGCCTCAGCTAGAACTGCAGTGGAGATAGGGGAGATCTTGCAGAAGGAATAGTGAGCTGATCATTTACATTATACAAACAATTCTAACTGTTTTAAAAATCAGATTTCTTGAACTTTCACATAGTGTATTTACTTAGTAAATGATTTTGGTCATGATTGGTGCCCTTTAAGGTGTCCCCTAAATATTGAAAGTCATCGGACCACAGGCAAGTACTTTATACAGGCTGTGGGATTGCCACATTATTACATTATTGTAATATATGTTTCCAGAACTTCTTGTAAGGATAAGCTTTGCATATTTAGAAAGTATATTTTATATAGTGAATAAAGTAACCCCTTTTGTAAATTATAAGGATATTATAAATCACTGAGGAGTTCCATGACCATATACCTTTATACAGGCCATGGAACTCAGAGGTAACTTCTAGTACCCTCATATTTTGCAGCAGGGGTTACTTTATTATAATACCAAACTTTTAGTGTCAAAAATTATAAACAGTGAGTAGTGATGTCATTTTTGTAACTGATGACATCACTACTCATATTTATAATTATATAATTTACAAGATATTCATGGCTTTTGTGTATTATATAAGTATAATCCGTGTATCTAAGCTCTGCTTTTGGGAATGGAAAAAACAATATTCAATAAAACCTTTGAGTAAGTGCCCCATAAGGCACGAAACATGTTAGGCTGCTGTCCCTGTCCTAATAGTTTATTTTTTTTTATTACTTCCGCTACTGCTTGAATTATTGAACGTCCTTTGCATTTAAGCTGCCGTGGGAGAGTTCTACAAATCCTAAAACTCCAAGATGACTTCTAATATATTATTGACCAGTTGGGGGTAGTCCTTTTTTTTTTTTTTCTTTTTGTAATGCCTGAATTCTAATGATGTGCGGGTCGGGATTTTCCGCGCCCGCCTAAGCCCGACTTCCAGGTTCTTTTATAGACCTGCCCTGCCGATGATGTCACAAAAGGGAGTAGGAAGCCGGCATTTGTAAGATCGTTGGCAGGAACAGCAGTCAGAAGAGCTCAACCCGCCCGCGACCCGGTAAGAGGGATGTGAGGTCTTCCCGACCCGCGGGTATAGGGCCAGCCTGCACATCACTACTGTGTTCTGATGTTTCAGCCTCAATTTATATTTTCATGCAGTTCATGAATGCATTGACCTCTTATACAGTTGTGTTCAGAATAATAGCAGTCCGATATCACTGACTTGATCAATCATTGGTTTTTTGGTAGAAATTATAATTCTTCATGGCAAATCATTTTCTAGTAGGAGTAGTAGAGTAATAGAAACCCAACAGACGTAACAGTCGTGACATGCTGCTGATATACAAAGTTGTTCTAATACAAAGTACAGGTATGGGACCGGTTATCCTAGGTCTTTCCGGATAACTGATCTTTATTTGGATCTTCATACCTTTTAAGTCTACTAGAAAATCATATAAACATTAAATAAACCCAATACGCTTGTTTTGCTTCCAATAAGAATTAATTATACCTTAGTTGGGATCAAGTACAAGCTCCTGTTTTATTATTATAGAGAAAGAGGAAATAATTTAAAAACATTTGGAATTGGATAAAATGGAGTCTATGGGAGACGGCCATTGCGTAATTCGGAGCTTTCTTGATAACCGTTTTCCAGCTAACGGATCCCATACCTGTATTCTACACAGGCAAAAATATATCCCTTGTTTGAGTTATTACAGACCCTTTCTTCTCCCACCATATTGCATCTGAGTCTGCAAAGTCTGATATTTGTCCAATTCTATATCTGCATGTATGTGGTTTAATGCTTCATTTGTCATAATCCCTTTGCAAAAGGAAGTATTCTGCCAATGTGAGTTTTTTTCCCCTTTATTTAACATGGAGATGAAGCAGTTGTATGGCTGTTGTAAAACACTCTTGGGGTGGTATGGTGCTTGGCTATCAACTGGCACCCTTACTGCAACTGTCAGCGATTCTTTCTATGCAAAGACACTAGATAGGCCTCTAAATTAATATATTGTACCAATGTGTGTAATAAGCATCTGTTCCTCCATATGCTCCCTCTGTTTATAAAATATTAGCATTTTCAGAATATCAGTCGAGTTCACTTCCGACCAGATACGAAGACCGTTTTTTTACCGTATTGGCAAACTTTGCACAGGTGGCGTTTATCGGAGGGACGGAAATGGGGTTGACTTGCCTGCCCTGTAGCCTAGGCTATTTTGATGTGACAAAGGAAACTTGGATGCAATAAAATAGCTTTATTTTTTATTAATGCGTTATTGGATTCTCCTAATAGGACTTACGCATATGCTCAGTGATAAGAGATGCTATTGGCCCCTAGCATAATCAAAATACAACAGTTCGGCCCTTAATTCCCCCTGTGCTTGTAGGCTGATTGGCTGATATAACAATTCAATTGGGTTGGCATCAAACTTAGGGCAAGTGGTGAATAATAATAATATAGGGATTTAAGTCTCGTATAGTGTTGAGCGGTTAGGGGGCTGAGGTTGAACGTGTTTGTCTGAAATTCCCTAAATCCATAACTGCTTTATCGCATGTTTATGTTTATGTTTAGTGATGGGCGAATCTGAACCGTTTTGCTTTGCCGAAAAATTTGTTGAAATGCATTGAAGACTATGGACGACATTTCTTTTATGCACAAAAAAATTTGAGTTTATGGGTGAAAAATGTATGATGTAGGTTCCACAGTAAAACCGTAGTAACACTCAAGAACAGGCTCTCTAAATGCGTCGCTCATAAAGCTGCTGAGCGGGCTAAATCTTAAAGGGGAACTCCGACTTACAAACCAAAATTTGATAGAGTCCCACATAACACAGAAACCCCTAATATACCCATCACAGTTACTCAAAAAGTCTGAATAAATGCCATTTTCTATGCTGAAATCCATCTGTGTAACAGTTCTTCTGTTTCTGCATCATTTGATATCCTGGCAGGGAAGGAGGGACTAAACACTGATGTTACAAATTGTAACAACTTCTCCACAGCTTACAGACAGCATGCAGGAACTACATAACCCACAATGCATTGCACTGTGATGTTCCTTTCCTTATTGAAATCACATGTGCAGGGAATTGTGGGTATGGAGGATGCAGGCTGAGGACAGATGGCTGTTGATACACAGTAACAGTAGTCGGACAGCTCAGCAAAGTAGTCAGACAGATCAGCAGAAGAACAGGGGCTGGGCTAAGGGAACTGTCAGAAACCATTAAAAATCATGAAAAGTCTGCTTATTTTTTTAATTGATGTACATTGCAAAGTTACTTGAAATTAAGTTTATTTTTTATAAAGCTTAAGTTATGTTTTTGTTGAGTTCCCCTTTAGACTTAAGCATTTAATTTACGGCTGAGGAGTCATTGTTGCCTATGGGGCAGTTCACCGTTAAGTTAACTTTTTAGTACGTTAAAGAATAGCTAGTTCTACGCAAATGTAATTTTTTCTTTTTTAAATAGTTTTTGAATTATTTGGCTTCTGACTCTTTCCAGCTTACTGACCCCCATCTTAAAAAAACAAATGCTCTGTAAGGCTTCAAATGTATTGTAATTGCTACTTTTTAGTACTCCTCTTTCTATCCAGGCCTCTCCTATTCATATTCCAGTCTCGTGTGTTTTTTTTTTTTTTTTTTAAATCAATGCATGATTGCTAGGATAAGTTGAACCCTTGCAACTAGGTTATTAAAATACAAACAGGATAGCAGCTGAATAAAAAGGGAAATAACTCAAAATCCACAAATAATCGAAAAAAAAAAAAAAAGCTCCACGTCATATTAAAAGTTAATTTTAAGGTGAACAGCCCCCCTAAGAGCTTCTACAAAAAACTTTAGCATTGGCATAACGTTCCAAGATAGATAGTTCGGCATTACCATAACAAATGGGCAGCAGATATGGAAATTCATTCGTTATTTACATTTTTAAGACTGAAATATGCCCAAGGGATTGTGCTTTGGAGATCACTACCCAAGAGCCATATTTGTTATCACGTTACGTTTGAGAGAAACTGGTTCAATTCCCATTCCTGACCCAGATCAGCCTAAATACAAAATATAACAACCAAACACAAACGCAGTGGATTTTTGTTTTGTAAAGGTTATTTATTATTTCATATTGTCCACATTCCTGTTTTACATCTTTCTATTTCATTTCTGTTTCATTTTCTTCTTTTGCTTTTTTATTTAAAAAAGCAAAAAATCGCCTTCTTTTCTTCAACTTCTTCGACTTTTCCTTTCTCGAGATCTATTTCAGTATCATTGTCTTTTACATCAGGACTGGGATATTTTTCTTCCTCTGCGTTCTTTTGCTTTTTATCGGCTTTTTTAGCTTTTTTCTTTGAAAAAGAGAAAAGTCTGTGTTTCTTTTTCTTTTCCTTTTTGGTGCCAACCGCATCTTTTTCTTGAAGCCCCTCCTGCGGCTCGGTAATCTGCGGCTCAGTAATCTGCTCCTTTGACACTTCAACATTCACAGGACTGGGATTATTTTCTTTTTCATCGGTTTGAGGGATATTTTCCCCAGCCTTAATCGCTTCTGCTATTATTTCACCAATTGCGTCTGTGGGTAAATCAACCAGTCCTAAAATATAAAATATCACTGGGTCAATAAACTGTTCCTGATAATAATCGGCAATATTGTACCATCTGGTATACGCATGGCTACTTTGTGGATAGTCCTCTATGCAGACATATATATTCTTATGAATATCAGTTACCCCTTAATGCCCACTCACATATATTTTATATACTTGCAGCTGATATTGCCCTCACCCCCTTTTGAAGTATTAATACCGGAGATCATAATAAAAATCATTTCCCCATTACATTAAAATATGGTACGAGCTCATGCGCAGTTTTATGGATAATCAGGAGAAAATATTTACCGGGAATATAGATGACGGTATATTTCTCGTCAGGAGAGTCCACTGCAATTAAAAAAAGAAAAAGTTAACGTTTTTTCCCAGATTGAGACTCCTACACAGTAATACAGTATATTTAAGTATTTACAGGGCACATTATGTCCTTATGGGCATTAAGTTCAAGCGCTACTTGTCTTTCAAACTAGAAGAAATAATTTTTGCAAATGTTTTTTTATTCTCGTGGAACTTTCTGTATTTAGATAAATATTGTAACCACAAAAATCAGTGTTTAGACGCCACTTTTTTACCGTCATTAAACCTGCCTCTGCCTTTCGTCGTGTGAATGTAAATGGCCCATTATAATTACACGGCTCATGGCAAGGCCTGAGTTGATTGGATATTAAAGGAACGGTTACTTCCAGCAGCTCCTGTGTATTCACTCTAAGTATAGAGTCGAGGCCATAAAGGCCCGGGCCTTGGGCAACAAGAGTTTAGTGAGCGCCAGTCGCATTCTAAAGAAAACTGGGAACTCGTAGTGATGTACGTGTAATACCCAGTGCTCTAGCCCAAGGCTGAAATCCGCTTTTTGGAGGCATTTGTTCGTGTTGACAAATAATGATTTATATGTATAAAATGAAAAAAGGATAATTACTAGTAAAAACAGAGCCAAATCCATCAGGACCAAGTTTTGAATCTGCAGATAAAGAAAGAAGCGCAGTATTAGTATCATTATCACATGAGCAATGAATATTTCTATAGACTAAAGTCTTAACACTGGGAGATAACTAACAGTAGTAATATTATAACAACTACTATATATTCATTCTATTATTTCAAAAAAGTAATGTAAATGAACTTAAAGATAATACACATATATATATATATATATATATATATATATATATATATATATATATATATATATATATATATATATATATATATATGAATGAGCTACAATAGGGCTGTATTTTCTCGCTGCTATTCCCATCATGCACAATATATGAACACCTTCCGCTTAAAGGGAGACGTTTGTATAAATATAAAAACCCCTGTGTTTTAACTTACGGCTGATTTTTGTGTTCTTTCCTTTCTCCTGCCGCTCTTCCTCTTCATTCTGGCGTTTTATCTCTCGCCTGTTAAACAGAAGTTGATAGAAATGGTGAGACCAATCAAACCCTGTGTTCCCTGAGATTCCATTGTATTAGAACGTGTGCAATTCAGTTAATGACATACTCACCAAGCTCCATAGAAGAGGAGTATGAGGCCTACTGCACCCAACAGAAGAATTACTGCAATGACCCCAATGGGAGGCAGTTGAACTGTAGAAAGAGAGAGAATGCATTAGTCAGTAGAACTCCAGGCACTACATTTGGACCCATGTGAAAAATAGATGTTGAAAACCCTAGAGAAATAACCCTCTTCCGATTCTAAATGCCCCACGTGATCATCAGTCTCTGAAACCCCTATGAGAAATGACACTTGTATAGGACTCTCTGTGCGGCAAGGAAACTGCAGAGTTTAATAACAGGAGGTGAGAACGGAGAGTATTTATGTAATGAGGGAATTCTGCAAAGAACTAAAGTTTTATATATATATATATATATATATATATATATATATATATATATATATATATATATATACACATACACATACACATACACATACACATACACATACACATACACATACACATACACATACACATACACATACACATACACATACACATACACATACACATACACATACACATACACATACACATACACATATATATATATATATATATATATATATATATATATATATATATATATATATATATATATATATACACACACACACACACACTCACCAGGTGTAGTGGTCTGAATATCCAAAGTGCTGGGCTCCGTAACAAGATTATAGGCTGATGTTTCAGATTCTGAAAGGGTAAAAATAAGGTTAGTTAAAAAAAATCTTTATTTAAGAAAAATCAAATATTAAACAGATCCTAATACCACTCAATAAAATCTGGAAATCTGTGTCTCACACACACACACACACTGTTTCCCCTTTTCTGTGTAATAATAAAACAGTCACTTGTACTTGATCCCAACTAAGACATAATTAATCCTTATTGGAAGCAAAACTTGCCTATTGGGTTTACTTAATATTTATATGATTTTCTAGTAGATTTAAGGTATAAAGATCCATTATCCAGAAAGCCCCAGGTCCCATACCTGTAATACCTGTAATAATAAAACAGTAGCTTGTACTTGATCCCAACTAAGATATAATTAATCCTCAATTGACGCAAACCCAGCCTATTGGGTTTATTTAATATCTACATGATTTTCTAATAACCCCAGGTCCCAAGCTTTCTGGATAACAAGTCCCATACCTGTATAGATTTATTTATACAATTTTCTTGCCAACGATTAGCACATTTAGGGCTTTCCAGTGCAGTTAAAAATAAAATGATTTCTTTATGGGATCTATCAATAAAAATCAATAAAGCTCTGCTCACCTGTACTTAGTGTTGTCATAGGAAATCCATTTGATTGTAGATAAACAAAAAATAGAATAAAAATGATGAATAAAATAAGAGACATGTTGTTTTGCTGGTTGTCAACGGACAAATGAGCTGGATGGACGTTGCACTGATAAAGTAACATTTCCAGGCATTATGACATCACCAGTAGTTGGAAGAATGCCAGAACAAGGCCTTGTGACATCATCACTAATACAGTATATTATGGGATGGGGAAGATTTAGCAACCGTTTTTACTGACTGAGTGCATTCAAATTAACTGCTTCTAAAATATAAACACCAACACAAGATACATCAAATGCCTTTTGCAAAACTCAACAAAACTGTACATATATTGTATACATTTATGGGATCCGTTATCCAGAAAGCTCCCATAGACTCCATATTATCCAAATTTTTAAAAATGATTTCCCTTTTCTGTGTAATAATAAAACAGTAACTTGTACCTGATCCCAACTAAGATATAATTAATCCTTATTGGAAGCAAAACCAGCCTATTGTTTTTTTTTTTTTAATATTTACATGATTTTTTAGTTTTAGGTATGGCGATCTATTATCTGTAAATACCTAGGTCCCGAGCATAACTGTATACAAGTTTAATATGACACAAATTACTTTTGCAAAGGACTAATTATAATTGATGATCTAACTCAACACCTTTTATATGTTCAGGGTTGGACTTGACCAGTAGGACACCAGGAGAAAACCTGGTGGGCTCTGGCACTCATGGGCCTCCCTAGCCCAGGTCCACTCCCCTGATCATCCACCTCCTCCGTGTAATGTGATGTGTGCGGGTGGTGGACATCGAGAGGCCCCTGGTGATTGTTAGCGGGGGGCTCTTAGCGTCATAGCCCTAGTGGGCCCGGATGCCCCAGTCCCATGCTTTATAAGGATATCATTGAAAGGTTATTCATGGCTCTTGTAAGGAATGCTTTACAAGCTTGGAGTTCCATGACCTGAATAAAAGCCTTTGACCTTCAGCCTGGTTCCTTTATATGATCATGAAGCTCCTTGATTACTTACAATGTACAGTCGGGGATAGGTACATTATCTACTAGAAAATGGCCCAACTGCTAAATGCCTAATTGAATCACCTGGTACAATTTCACTCTTTAAATAAAGTTTTTGGGTCAGATGCATCTCCTCCATCTTTTGGTGATGGCTATAGTCTTCCCAGGTGGGAAGACTATATACATTTATTATATACACTTGTTAGTGACTTCATATTTATATATATTTATATATATTTGTCTTCTTAGGAGTCCCAGGAAGACAAATAGCTTCTCTTTCTTAATATTATTCTGTATTAAAGGGAATTAAATGTTTTTAATGTCTATAATGTGCATGTGTGTTTGATATATACAAGTATTTAGTCAAGCAGACCAAAGTCAAGCTTGGATTAACTTGCAATCTAATTCTTGTATGGCGTTCATAAAACACAAGGGCAAGTTCATTGTAAAATCCTCCGCATATATATATATTTTCCCCTTATGAAAATTGCTGCATTATTGTACCTGAGTGGGCCGACTGCGATTTGTTTGTTAATGTAGTAATGGAGAGGGAGAAATCTGTTTTCAATCAGAGGTTTCTCTGAGCACAAAATGCTGTACTGGGCAAGATTCTGAATTCTTTTGAGACTTGATAAAACAAGACGCAAATGTGCAAGTGTAAGATTTTTCTTTTCCGGAGCTCCGATCGAATGTAAATGGTCACAAAAAAAAAGATTTGTTGAATCTGAAAGATGTATGTTTTGGAATTCTGTAAGGCAGAAAAGTTGACTGTCGGTGTTTATTTTCTTTTCTTATTATTTTAATGTTCTCTTGGAAACCGTTGACTCCAGCAGAATAATTTAGGAATGCCAATGGTTGTTGATGGTGATGGGAGTTGTAGTTTAGTAATAGCTGTAGGCTGGGAGCTGCAATACCATTACGTTTGCTCCATTTCTCCAAACAGTACCCCAATAACTTAAGATCAAAGGACCTCTCCGGGGCAACCAGTAATATTTTTCTCGGCATTGATCTGAAGTATGCAGTTCAGTTTTGGACTCCAGTCCTTAAGAGGGATATAAATGAGCTGGAGAGAGTGCAGAGACGCGCAACTAAAATGGTTAGAGGGAGGGAAGAGTTAAATTATGAGGGTAGACTTTCAAGGTTGGGGTTGTTTTCTCTGGAAAAAAGGCGCTTGTGAGGGGACATGATTAGACTTTACAAGTACATTAGAGGACATTATAGACAAATGGCAGGGGACCTTTTTACCCATAAAGTGGATCACCGTACCAGAGGCCTCCCCTTTAGACTAGAAGAAAAGAACTTTCATTTGAAGCAACATAGTGGGTTCTTCACAGTCAGGACAGTGAGGTTGGGGAATGCACTGCCGGGTGATGTTGTGATGCTGATTCAGTTAATGACTATAAGAGGGACTTGGATGATTTTTTGGACAGACGTAATATCAAAGGCTATTGTGATACTAAACTCTATAGTTAGTATAAGTATGGGTATATAAAATTTAATTAAAAGTAGGGATGGGTGTATGTATGGATGCTGGGTTTTCATTTGGAGGGGTTGAACTTGATGGACTTTGTCTTTTTGCAACCCAATTTAACTATGTAACTACTATCTTGCCGCTGTAGACCAATTAGAGCTGATTTTTATTGGGCTATTATACTTTGCCTTAAATTGAAACTTTGTGAACTCTCCCTATACTGATGGGAATGTATTGAACTATGAACAAGAACATCCATGCAAAATAAAATTGGGTTCAAAATAGCGGTTTGACTTCCATTGTCACCTCCACCTGTCCCCTAATCTAACTGATGTTTTGAAGGTTATGTTGACTCCTGGTTTTTATATGTCCAAGCAAATGTGCCAACTTTCCTCTTTCAAGACTCTTTATATAATATAGAGTCTTCAGTCTTCTGAATACTGTCTTCACCTGCTTTTCTTCTCATTTAATGCTTCAGTTGCAGCTTGCTATGCAACAAAATATCCATGTGCTACAATGCGGACATTGCACAACATCTTGTCTTTAGCTGAAGGCACTTCATGCCTTGTAATTTATGGTGGGAACTCTATTCCTGTTTAATTGCAACACTGATTGCTTGATATGCAAGATCTGCAGTGTTTCCTGCTCTACTGTTTTTAAACCACTGATCTTTGGATTTGTATCGGCTATGTCTGATTTCGTTTGTTCTGGTCAGGAGTAAGACTTGGGGCCAAACTGGAGTCTTTCCTGCAGTGTTAATACTCTTGCTGGGAAATGCTGCAGACTGAAATCTCCAAGAGTGATGTGTCTGTCTCTCGGGGAATGCTGAAATGTCAGTGACCATTGCTGGCCGTTGGCCACTGCTTGATTGACTCAAATGAAAAGTGACTGCACCGTGATTCCGTGATTGTGGTGAAGCCAATTACTGAGTCTTCCTGCAATTATGTTACTCTCCTCCCTTTCTGTTCTCAGCAGCAAGTTGCTGTTGTCACTTTTCGGACTGTAGCTCTATCTTAACTAGGGATAACTACTGCAAAAAAGGGGCCAACACTAAAGATACCCTGATTGGGAATCTGTATAACATTTTGTGCAAGTTCTAAGTGTAAACACTGGATTAGGACTAGCTCTGGAGACTGGCCTCCATGGCTTTCTCCAAGAACAAATGAGTATTGCTGTACTGAATGCTGTTTGCAGCAATCTTGAGTACGGTAGGTATTTTCTGTGCCACCAGTCGATGTAATTTTTTTTTGAGGACAACATTTTTTTTATGGCCAAATGCAGCTGCAAAAAAAAAAAAAAAAGTTCTGGCTTTTGTGAGATCTGCCGTGAAAATGACATGAAATACTGGTCTCCCACAACAGGCACATGGAGTTTTTCTTTAACTGAGGGTTACCTTTTGCTTTGGTTATTTTAACTTGATATTATGGTATTTTGCAAAGAAAAATAAGTCCTTGTACAGTGTATAATCTAATTTTTATTGCCTGAGGCTCAAGAAGATAGAATTACCTGCCTACAGTCATTGAGGCAGACGTGCATCAACACGGACTTCCCTGCTTTATGGTTTACTTGCGTCCAAACCAATTGAGCCGATGCACATAGAATTATTTTTTTTTTCCTGGAATATAGGAGAGATTCCGAGAGTTTGTGAAAATGTTTAAATGTCATGGGTCTGAATAGCAGAAGCTAGAAATTACATGTGAGAAATGGCTGAGAAGATAGAAGTAGGTTGGTTTTGCTTGGCTTAAGGTAGAAGTGATGTGATCACTCAACAGTGCCACTATGTGCGTGTGTAAACTTATTTAAACATAGACCCCTGAAGCTGGTGCTCAATCAATGCACCCACATGCTGGACCTCCTATTCTAAGGACTTAATAGATGTGGCATATGGTAACATGGAGTACATACATAGTAGTCCGCACCGGCCCGGGGTTCTTCTAGTGAGCACTATAGGGAGATCCTCTTCCTGCTTCTTCCAATCTTCTCGCGATTGCTCATGCGCAGTAGTTCGAAAAGCTGAACGTTAAAGGCACAGGAAAAGCTTGGTGCAGTTGGTGGTGCCAAATGTTAGGCACCCCAAGTGATTGTATTGACTTACCTGAAACTCCGGGCCGGTGCTCCTATCAGCAGAAAACTACACCGGCCCGTGGTTATACCAGTGAGCACCACAGAGCGATCCTCTTCCGTTGTCTTTTTGTGGCTGCGCATTTGCAGTAGAACGAAAAGCTGAACTTAAACTAAAAAGTCGCTGTTTCCTTCAACTGCGCATGCGTTTGCCCCGACAAAATTGAAGCTAGAGGACAACGGAAGAGGATCGCTCTGTGGCGCTCACTGGTATAACCCCGGGCCAGTGCAGTTTTCTGCTGATAGGAGCACCAGCCCGGAGTTTCAGGTTAGTAAATACAATCGCTTGGAGGTGCCTAACTTGGCACCCCATTTGAAAAATGCTATTCCTTCTCCTTTAAGAGGATACATGGTCAGGAATCATTCACTTAACAAAGAATTTGCAGCAGGACGCCGTGTGATTAAAGTTGATTAATTGCACCGGACCCTGTAAACAAAACAAAATATTTGAACGAGGCTTATTTTTCATCCTCGTTATTTCCAAATCAGTTGTGTGAGAGGTGAGTGTTCCAAGTTTCAGTGCAGAAGAGGTCTGCACAGAATAGTTACTGGCCAGGGAGGGAGGTGTCATTGTCCTCTTGTCCATTATTATTATTATGGGTAGATCTGTAGTTTGGTTCTAAATTAATTACCAGGCTAGATTAGGAGCTGTCAGGATAATATTTATGATTTCTTTTAGTAAATCAACAGAAACCATGTATTAAAGGAGGCCAAGGAATAATGTAAAAACGCATTTGCATTGCCGTCCATGAAATCCATAAATAAGCATGGAAATCTATTCTTAGAACTTTAGTTTGGGGTCTTTTTCAAGTGCATTTAAATGTAATTATAACACACAAGCCGTAAATGACTTTTATCATTATCATTATAAATAGTGCTTAGTGGTGTCACTTGAATATTTTGACCTATTGAAATTTCTCTTTTTTTTCCATGATCTGCAAAAATGAACTTGATTTATTGGCCTCTTGCCCTTTATATATTCATGTTACTGTAACTAGTTGTTTTCTCTTACTCCCTTAACTGCATTTTCTATCTATAATTATGCATTTGATCACCCTTCTTAAATGGGTGGTTGACCTTTAAGTTAATATTTAGTATGTTATAGAATGGACAATTCCAAGCAACTTTTCAACTGGTCTTCATTTTGTATTTTTTATAGTTTATTTGCCGCTTATACTGACTCCGCAGCTTTCAAATCGGGGTCACTGACCCCATTTAAAAAAATCAAAAGCTCTTTAAGGCTACAAATGTTATTGCTACCTTTTATTACTTTCAATTCAGACTTCTACTATAGTTAGTAAGTTAATTTAAAGGTGAAAAACCTCTTTAACTAGCGTGTCTTTGTTTTAATGTCCTTTTTGCTGTGCATAACCAGGATTGATGTGGTCTGAGCTGGAACCAACCTATAGTCACTAAGAGCAGTGGAATGTTCATTATTCAAACCTTAAACAAGATTACTTTGTCACTAAATGCTTCCAACTTGTTTTGCGTGTTAGAAGCAAACTCAGTTATTCATGGAATAATAGATTTACATTGAACTGATTGTATAAACGAATGTAATCTGTATCTACGGTTTAAAATGTTTTGGATTAAAAGAGATCTTTTGTTCACTCAAACATTAACTCCTTAATATACAACTAGAAAACTTTATGGAAATCACAACATACTAACATATACAACTTACATCTCTAGTCACTGTGAAAGTAGTTGCGGTGTAGCAGTAAAGAGTGATTGAAGTTTATCAAGTCACATGACTCTTGGCACCTGGGAAACTGACAATATGTCTAGTCCCATTCCAATACCAAAATTAAATATACAAACTAAAAACTGATTTCAGTGCAATATTCTGATGGAGCAACACTATTAACTGATAAGTTATGAGAATACAGTAATGTGTTTTCTTGCGACAATATCTCTTTAAAGCGCATGTAAAGGCAAAAAAATTTAATCAAATTTTACTTTCTTTAATGAAAAAGAAACTTATCTCCAATATACTTTAATTAAAAAATGTGTACCATTTTTATAAGAAACCTGACTGTATGCAGTGAAATTCTCCCTTCATTTACGGCTGTGGATAGGAATTGTCAGACGGTCCCTAACTGCTCTGCAGGGAAACAATCATACTTATGAACAGCAGGGGGAGCCCCCGCCTTACTTCCCAGCCATGCAGAACTCAAGCAGCTTTGTTTGTTTCCCTGTAGAGCAGTCGGTGACTGTGTAGAGATTTGTATTGGATTTTATTTTTGCCTTTACATCCCCTTTACTGTTTCCAACTCCAGCTGCAGGGACAAAGATCATGGAGCCAGATTTAAACAGATAAACTGGGATTCTATTTGGAGAATTATTTTGCTGCAGCCACTGGATCTGCAGAGTTGGAGAAAGTTTGTATTAAACAATACAAAAACTATAAAATCCACATTAGATTACATGACCACACAGGACCCAGTGCAGTCTGTATATTCTGATTATTAATCAGTCTTGCTGTATCAGCTTCTGGCAGATATTATTTGACTTGTGCTGTTTTGATCATTTATGACGATCCCTAAGCAGCCCAGACCACACTGAGCATGTGCACAGTCTTGGTCTTGCAAAGATGTATAACAAAGTTAAATAACCCATTTCACTTGCAAAGGGCTGCAGACAAACATTTAGTTGGTTAATAGAAGGGTTTCAGCCTCAGTTTACAATTTAGTGAATGAAAGTCTGGGCAGTCTATGAACAGATGTGTTCGTAAATTCGCTAGTGTTCGCACACTTATGCCAGGCGAATTTTCGCTAGCGATGTAACTACGCAAATTCACTAACTTGCGCAGTGTACTGAACGCTACCTTTTACGCTAGACTTCCTTCGCCACCTCAGACCTGGCAAAGCGCAATAGAGTAGATAGGGATTGTTTCCAAAAAAGTCAATTTTTTTTCTAAGTCCAAAAAACGCTGGCGTGTTTTCTACATGATGGGTGATAGGCTGAAAAAGATCGAAAATATTTTTGGGGCTCCCCTCCTTCCCCCCTACATTTCCTGACTCATGGCAACTTACCTAGACAGTGGGCACATGTGTAGGGCAAAATAAAATTTTTATTTGATGTTTTCAAGGTTTTCTAGCCATTTGTAGTGCTGCTACATATTCCTCCATTGAAATTTGAATTTGGCGCCATATGCAAATTAGCCTTCGCTAGCGTAACTTCGCTTCACTTAGCGAATCAACGCTAGTGCAACTTCGCAATCTTACGCTACCCCTGTGCGCAACTTCGGATTTTAGTGAATTTGCGGAGCGCTGGTGAAACTACGAATGTTAGTGAATTTGCCCCTTTGTGTCTTATTGTTGGCTAAAAAACTTTTTTTTTTTTATTTTGTTGGTGTCTCACAGTTGGTATACTTGAAATTTGCAAAATGGAAATATCCGTTTAAATATGACATCTTTCTCAAACTATTACATTCTAAAAAAAAATGTGGTGTTTAGAACGTTTTTCTAAAATATGTAAAAAAAAAAAAACAAAAAAAAAAAAACAACTACTTATGTACTGGACTACGATGAAATAAAACTGCAGCATGCATAGTTACTGAAATAGTATGTTAGTATGTCCCACTGTCCCTTCCCAGAGACTATTATCCACTGTTACTATAGGCACCATCTCTCCCTACTATACCTGCTATCCCACAGTCACACTCCCTTCCCAGAGACTATTATCCACTGTTACTATAGGCACCATCTCTCCCTACTATACCTGCTATCCCACAGTCACACTCCCTTCCCAGAGACTATTATCCACTGTTACTATAGGCACCATCTCTCCCTACTATACCTGCTATCCCACAGTCACACTCCCTTCCCAGAGACTATTATCCCACTGTTACTATAGGCACCATCTCTCCCTACTATACCTGCTATCCCACAGTCACACTCCCTTCCCAGAGACTATTATCCCACTGTTACTATAGGCACCATCTCTCCCTACTATACCTGCTATCCCACAGTCACACTCCCTTCCCAGAGACTATTACCCCACTGTTACTATAGGCACCATCTCCCCCTACTATACCTGCTATCCCACAGTCACACACTCTTCCCAGAGACTATTATCCACTGTTACTATAGGCACCATCTCTCCCTACTATACCTGCTATCCCACAGTCACACTCCCTTCCCAGAGACTATTATCCACTGTTACTATAGGCACCATCTCTCCCTACTATACCTGCTATCCCACAGTCACACTCCCTTCCCAGAGACTATTATCCCACTGTTACTATAGGCACCATCTCTCCCTACTATACCTGCTATCCCACAGTCACACTCCCTTCCCAGAGACTATTTTATGATGCTTTTATGATCTGTCCTACAATCTTTCTATCTACAGTTGCTGTTTAATAGGTCCCCTTATTTGCGTAACCAAAGAGTGATGAGTTAAAGGAGAAGGAAAGGCTAAAATTGTAATGGATGCTGTACCTGATTCCCAAGATGGCGTTCCGCTTCCTCACCGCATGGCCCCTGCTGGTCGCAGTACTGTGACGCCCCCTTCTTCCCGCCCTGTGATTGGGCGCCGGCGTCGGAATGGGCTACGGCGTCAGGACGCCAGCGTCAGCACGCCACTGCGTCCGGACTGACGCCACTGCGTCCGGACTGACGCCACTGCGTCCGGACTGACGCCACTGCGTCCGGACTGACGCAACTGCGTCCAGACTGACGCCAGCACGTCCGCAAATTGGCGCGAAATCAGGCCTATTTAAGGCAGCTCATTGTACTGCTCTGTGCCCAATTATAGGTCTTGTTTCCAAGTTCCTGGGTGTGTTCATGCTGTTATTAGATTTCCTGTGTACCGACCTTGCTTGTTATATCGATCCTGTTTGTCTGCTGCCTGAATTGACCATTGCCTGTTTTCCTGACTACTCTCTTGATAAATCCTTCCTGTACTGCGAATCTGGTCTGGTCTCCTCCTTGGTCCTCACTTCAACTGTGCCTTCGGGCCCTTACAAAAATTAAGTAAGCTTTATCAGAAAGGTCTATATAAATACACCAGTAAACCCTCAAAGTAATGCTGCTCTGAGTCCTCTGTCAAAAGAAACACCACATTTCTTTGCTTTTATTGTGTACTCATGGGCTTCTGTATCAGACTTCCTGTTTTCAGCTTAAACCTCCAGGGCACGGCCTTGAGCATGCTCAGTTTGCTCCTCTCCCCCTCCCATCCCTACTGTAATCTAAGATCAGAGCTGTTAGTAAGCAGGGAGAGACTCAGGCAGGAAGTGATGTCACACCAAGCATATATGGCAGCTTCTATCCTAAACAAACAGAGACAGTGTCTAGAGCTGTTTACTCAGGTATGGTAAAGCATTCTGCAGAATAAATATAGCGTTCTAGCTTGCACTATTGTGGCTATTCTATTGGCAATAAACTGTCTTGGAGCTTTCCTTCTCCTTTAAGAGGTTTGATACTGAGTGACTAAAATCTTTAATCTGTAATCTTTAATTTAATATATTCTTATTACGCACATTGGCTATTTTTCTTGCCTGGGATGATGAAAGATCTTGCAATTCTGTTTGCAAACCTTGGTGCCGCTGAGACAGATTTGGAAAGGTTACGTGTTAAAGTGAGCAGCTGAGAAAATAATTCGTTTAAAGTCGTGTCCAAGTGCTGCGCTCTTCTGGTGCTCTTTGTTCCCGTTATTTAAACAATGATTTCATATCCTCCGGGAATCACTTGTATCTAAAGGAAGATATTTCTGTAATTGAATTTAAGCTTTGGTTTCGTAATACATGTAGATCACATTTTCTGTATATATCCAAGCCTTTGCCTCGCTTAATAGTCTTCTAAACATAGGGCAAAAGGAAGCAATGGCAGTAACAAAATATTATGTAGTTAGAGGAAATAGTTTGGAATGAAGATGAGGGATGGCATGTCTTCTGTTTATAACTTTGCACTTTATATAGCACTACCATCTTCTCTAGTGTTCTTCCAAGAGCATTATCAGCCTATATGAAGACATATCAGCTCTTTAAAGAGATTGTTCATCACAAGTCCTTACTCCAGTGGATCATACCGTTTAAGGTCCCTTTTGAGTAACACATACATTGGGTCAGTCTCATGAGTTATCAATTATCGTGGATATTATTTTTTTGAGTGTAGGATAAAAGCCATATAGGTGATATTATAACATGCATGCTCCTTGCAGATGGTTCACTCGTGGGATTCAAACTCAGGACCTCAAAGATGCAAGGCATCGGTGCTGATCACCGAGCTATTCACTAAGGGGCCCATTTACTTAGTTCGAGTGAAGGAATAGAGGAAAAATAGTTCGAATTTTGAATGTTTTTTTTTATTGGCGACTTCGAATCGTACGATTCGAACTAAAAATCGTTCAACCATTCGATAGTCAAAGTACTGTCTCTTTAAAAAATTCTTCGACCCCCTAGTTCGCCACCTAAAACCTACCGAGGCCAATGTTAGCCTATGGGGACCTTCCTAACAATTCTCTGATCGAAGGAATTTCCTTCGATCGATGGATTAAAATCCTTCGAATCGTTGGATTGATCGTAGGAATAGCGCAAAATCCTTCGACTTCGATATTCGAAGTCGAAGGATTTTACTTCGGCCGAATATCGAGGGTTAAATAACCCTCGATATTAGACCCTAGGCAAATGTGCCCCTAAATGTTATAAGGAGCATGGGAGAGAATTGGAGTATCTACAAGAAAACAAGATTCCAAGAATACAGTAACTCCAATAATAACCGCTCATGGCCCTAATGGGGCTCAGCTCCAAGTTCAGTTCTTATTTACTGTTTTTCCTATATGTCAAACTATAGTTCAGTGACTGTTACTGCCATGTCTTTGAAGGCCAGGGGGACCACCCCTACTGGGGGCCCCAAATTCTGGTGCCCATTAGGGGTCATGAATGGTTTTTATTGGAGCTACTGGAATGGGAATTATTGGCTTTATATTTGCTTACTGTGATCTAATGAATGTGATGATGTAATCGGGTTGCCAGGCAATTACATCATCATTCAGCATTAAACTTGATAATGTAAAGCTAATAAAAGGGCATTAAATCTTATTATTTAATCCACTGACCATCCAGCTGCAATGAATTGATTTTATTTTCTGATGTAGTAGCGATGTCCTTGGTTGTAGATGAAAAAAATCCATCAAGGGCCACAGAGCAGTGCTAGAAATCAGTGTTCCTCCAACAGAATGCTACGGGGGAATATCACAACGAAGGATGGAAAAAAATAATTCGGTCAAAAACAGAGCAAGAGACTTTAAATAAAAGAGCAAATGTTAACCGGAATTTGAAATATTATTTTACTGTCCAGGAAGTGGTCGTTGCAGTGCCGAGCAAATTCCCTATTTTTAGATATTATCTATTTCGATGCCAGGGAAGAAAATATCCTTTGGGAAAAATAGTACACTGGATTCTTTTCTTGTGGACATGTGAGAGGAAAGGTGAATGGCTGCAGAACACAAGGTCTGACTGCTTCCAGATGTTTGAAGCTGCTCCGGGGGGAAAAAAATACCTTCGCTTCACCAAAAAAAGCAAATACGAGGAAAAAATGCTGATTTGGCTGATTTATATCCAGTCAAATATTTTTAGGTATGTTGTTTTATCTGAGCTTTCGGGCACTCAAGTAACCATTAACATTGCATATGGGCAGTAGAGGTTTTAGGCGGCACAATTCAGATTTGTTTAGCCTTATTTTTGTTGTAATGACTCACAAGTTTGTCATTTTAAGCATCTAAAACTCTTGAACTTCTATGTTATAGAATGTTAAAGCTATATGGGCTTTGAAATCTGTTGCTCTAGTCAAAGGAAACCTTTAGCTTGTTTATCGGCCGTCTTTTTCTCTAGACGTTCAGTAAAGAATAAGTGCGATCTGTTGTGCTACTACACTTATAAACTGATGATAGTTGGGATATCTATAGTGATGCCCTGAAGGCTTGTCTGCTGGCTCACTCTTGCCCTCTTCAAGCTTTTCCTCTTGGCTCAACTAGAAGAGAAGAACCCGCTTGCTCCTCAAAGGCAGAAGAATTAGGGGAACATGGACCCAGTATTATTTCATATTTTTTTTTGTTTTAATGTGATAGTAGATTCTTTTCTCTATTTACTTATTGGCAATCCCATTTCCAATGAGTGAGTGAGTGGTATCTCTCTTTGAGTAGAGATTCCATTTGTCCTTTCAATTCCAGCCTCATGTTGAAGGAGTAAGTTGGAGAACCCTCATTGTTGCAGCTTTTCATTTCCTAATAATCTCATGATGTCACCGTCAAACAGTTTACATGTCCATGATGTCACTTGAAAGGCCTAGAACTACCTTAGTTAGGTTCATTTCAGTGAATAAAAAAAGTCTTTTATATACCAAGTTTTTCTTGGATCCAGAGCACACAAACAGGTTGAGACCAGTGGGCAAATTCACTACAGGGCGAATTGTCGCCATCCACCGATTTGCACACATTGAACCGATTCGCCACTCTGGCAAAAATTCCGTAAAATCCGCACTATACTGAATTTGCAAAGTAGTGGCCCTTCGCCAGATCGAAAAGTCTCCTGGCTATAGACTACGAACAAACGATAGCGACGATCTCTTTCGCTAGCGAATTGACATTGCCTGTTAGTGAATTGGCGATGTCTCTGCAGATGTGAATTCTGTTGAAAAGTCACTAACGTTGGCCACTTCGTCCTTTAGCAAATTTGCCCCCAGGAAAGTTGGCATCTTTGAAAGGGCTAGAATTTGCATAAAAAGATTCTTTTAATGTTGGTGTAATAAACCCCATGATCTCTGTTACTTTTGGAAACATTGGGGTAAATTTATCAAAGAGTGAAGTTCCGCCACTAGAGCGAAATTCATTTCTATGGGATTTTGAAAGGCGTATTTATCAATGGGTGAAAGTTCACCCTTTGATAAATGCGCCTATAAAAATCCCATAGAAATGAATGGAGAGTGGCGGAACTTCACTCTAGTGGCGGAACTTCACTCTAGTGGCGGAACTTCACTCTAGTGGCGGAACTTCACTCTAGTGGCGGAACTTCACTCTAGTGGCGGAACTTCACTCTAGTGGCGGAACTTCACTCTAGTGGCGGAACTTCACTCTAGTGGCGGAACTTCACTCTAGTGGCGGAACTTCACTCTAGTGGCGGAACTTCACTCTAGTGGCGGAACTTCACTCTAGTGGCGGAACTTCACTCTAGTGGCGGAACTTCACTCTAGTGGCGGAACTTCACTCTAGTGGCGGAACTTCACTCTAGTGGCGGAACTTCTCTAGTGGCGGAACTTCTCTAGTGGCGGAACTTCTCTAGTGGCGGAACTTCTCTAGTGGCGGAACTTCTCTAGTGGCGGAACTTCTCTAGTGGCGGAACTTCTCTAGTGGCGGAACTTCTCTAGTGGCGGAACTTCTCTAGTGGCGGAACTTCTCTAGTGGCGGAACTTCTCTAGTGGCGGAACTTCTCTAGTGGCGGAACTTCTCTAGTGGCGGAACTTCTCTAGTGGCGGAACTTCTCTAGTGGCGGAACTTCTCTAGTGGCGGAACTTCTCTAGTGGCGGAACTTCTCTAGTGGCGGAACTTCACTCTAGTGGCGGAACTTCACTCTAGTGGCGGAACTTCACTATTAACTTCACTCTTTCATAAATATACCCCATAATGTTTTGTATTTCTTGTAAAAAGGGAATTCTAGTGCAACCGTCTGCATTTATTCTTCAAACAATCATCTGGTAAATTTAGACTTATACATTTCACCAATGGGAAAAAATTCCTCCAGTCTATACTGTACATAATCTATCCTATGATGTGAGGAAGATTTTACCTCATTTATCTGTAGGATTCTGAGGGAATAATTTGTGTTTTTACATCTTGAGATTTGACCAATGTCAATCCACCAGCAAATGCAATAAGGACAAAAGTATTCCATTATTTTGAGCAGCACCTTAACTTGTAGGAATTTACATTTGATAGATTTTCCTTAAACTCTTCTGCCAACGATTTTATAAATAATCAGGTCTTGTACTGCCATTAATTAAGAGCTGAGGCTCCTGCAACAACAACGTTGCTGGTAAATGCACATTAATGGAGTATTTCCCATGATATGATTTAGCGTTTGTGCAGTTGTTTCATGACGGTGGGAAGGCATGCAGACCAAAAAAAAAAAATCTGTTTATTATATTTGGCTCCGGTGCATATTACACCCTGTTTTTTTTAAATTTTGTGAGAGCGGCTGTATATTTTGGGTGAGGTTATTAAGTGTTGAAATGCTGGTGAATTAGAATTCATTCTACATTGTTGTTGTTGTTAAATTAATATAACCTATAATTCTGATTGAACCATTCGTTTGCTGAGCCCTGTGGTTTCACTCTACAGTTGGCTTGTACCACCCAAGTTCATTGTTATTCAGGTTTCACATCAGCAGTTGAGCTGCTTGAGCTTTTTATTCCAGTTGCATGATGGTTTTGCAAGTGTCTATTTTTAGTTTGAATTACACAATGCACAAAAGTTTTAGCTGGAAAAATTTGCTTCAGATGAGCATGTGGAGCAAGAGGCCTCCAAGATTGCCTTTTGATTATCTACCTTACTAGTCCATGTGTGACCCCCATAGCCATCAATGATTGCAATTTTAATGTCTCTATGCAGCTAAAAAGCATCTAGATACATATTTAGCTAAATGGATGAAAAGGTCACTCTTTCCAAACTGTCTGCACATACAGAGAGTGGGATTATTTTTGGATGATCAGAAGCAAACAAACCTGGCATCACCATGTGCATTGACCAGTGCTTGTTGGATTGGTGTAAAGGCCACTACCTTTGGACTCTGAAGCAATAAATGACATTTCACTGGCAGGTACCAGTAGTTCACTACTTACCTGAATGCATAACATCAATGGTAAAGTTGGGTGGAGGAAGAATAAGGGTTTGGGGCTGTTTTTCATGGTATGGGCTTGGGCCCTTTTTTCTATTGAAAGCAAATCTTAAAGACGCCTTGTGAGGTCCATACATAATGGATTTGCTTAGATGGGAGTGGAAGGACTTGATTAGAGGATCAGATATTTTTTAGACTGTAGTAGTAGTTATCAGCATGTTTAGGGGGAAATTCCTTTAGGGTAAGGGCACACGCTAAAGATGGCCATTCACAGAGAGAGCGGTGTCGCCAAACAAGCGGATCTCTCCCCGACATGCCCACATTGAAGGGGGCGATATCGGGCTGATCCGATCGTGTGCCCTAGGGCCCAACGATCGGATCTGAATGGAGGCCAAACAGGCGGACAGATCGCAGGACCGCATCAACGAAAAGATGCAGCCGCAATTCGACAGGATTTTTTAACCTTCCCTATCGAGATTGATCAGGGAAGCTGTCAAATGGCCCCCCACATGGGCCAATAACTTGCTGACTCGGTCGGTTGCCAGCTTTTATCGGGCTGTGTATGGGAGTAATTTAGCTGGGATATTTAGTTGCCCGGCGATAAATCGCCTCTTCTTCAGCCGACTAATCTCCCCAAAAAGCCTTCACGCTGGCTAGACTCTAAATTGCCGGTGGGATGGCACTCTGAGCGCTTAGTTTTCTGAAGTCGCCCGAAGTTTCCTCATGAGGCAACTTTGGGCGACTTCAGAAAATGAAAAACTCAAGAGTGCCATCTTGCACTTAGATTCTAGCCGGCACAAAGGCTTTTCTGGGAGACTAGTCGCCCGAAGAAGAGGCGATTTGTCGCCGGGCTACTAAATCTCCCCCAAACTTAGTGTGGGCCCTTACCTTAAGAGCATAACTTCAGCATAAATATTAAGTAGCCGGAATATACACAACAAACTAAGGGCGTACATCATTCCTTGGCTTGTAACCTTGTTAAAAGTCAACGTGCCTTCTCTCCTGGCACTTCGTCAGGGTCTGACCTGGGAGAGAAGGCACGAAACGCGTAGGTTTCCTCACCAACCCACTGCCACAAGTTCACTAGATGTGCCAAATAAAGCCGCAAGAAAATTGAGCTTAAACACGTCTTGTGATTCCTACGATCAGCGCCGTATAGCGGGGTAAATCTGTGCACTATAGTTACCTCCTGAACGAGGTGAGGAGGATCCCGCGAGAGCTGCTAGCAAGGGGAGAGACGCTGCGCTATCAAGAAGGGTGAGCTCCGATACATTTTCTATACCCATCTTTGCACTTTATGTTCTTGCTTGCTCATTTCCCATTGGCTGTCCATATGCCTTTTAGACAGGATTGATGGCAGCCCTATAGCAAGAGGAAGGGAGCAACTATCTGGTCTTAACATGGAGCAAAGTGCAAGCTCTTGTATTCTAAAAAGGATTTTAAATACACTGCAGTAACACAATGCTTGTATATGAGAAGGTGGCTTATTTTCTATAGTTGTAAATTAAGCACAATTTTGATTTTATGTTTAATTTAAATTAATGTATTGCTAGTTATTTGCTGATATTGGAATGTCTAGAGTCTGAGCTTCTACAGGACACCAGAGTTGGGCACAGCTCTTGACCATGGGCATCAAACAGGCTTTTGTGATATTGACTGAAACCGTGGGGATCAAGCAGAATTTCAGGTGCAGACTTGGAACTTGGAACTTGAGTATTCATCCTGGAAATCGAGTTTTGCTGTAAAACTTGGGACACTTTGGATATGTTTTCTTGACTCAATGTCCAATGAAATTCCAGAAAAATGGAATGCAACTACTCTTGAGACTTTACACAAATAGATTTTGCCCTAAGCCACAGCTACCAATCCACAATCTGCTTTTACTGACCTAGTGAAATGAAAATGATGCAAACAAATAGCTAATTGGATGATCTGGGTCACTGGGTTAGGGCATAACCCCAGATCTGTCTCACAAGGAGGAAGTTAGACAGCCTTCTGGGAACTCCAACAAAACGCCTCTCCGTATGGGACGCAGGCCATACACCCACACTGTTTCTGTCTCTGACACTCTTCTAGTTACAGAGATTTAATGATTGATGATCAGAATGTTAAAGTTACTTTTCATTCTTCTTCAAGCAGCAGAATTCTGTTTTCCTTGGCTCCATGCAGCCTTAGCTTTAAAGACATTTTAAAAATTCAGAAGTTTGAAGGACAGATACCTGCTAAACCTTAGTGTATATTTCCTCTTGTTTTGTTTTTGAAAGAAATGCTATACGCAAGAAAAACGGCTAAACATGTCTCTTTATGTTAATGCATAATTCTCTGATATCTTTGATAGTCTCAATTTTTGTTCTATAACAGCTGTTCTGTGCTCAGTCGGTGAATACTCATAGCAACACGACTGTTTTGGGGGAGGCTGGACGACTGGAAGGGAGACCTAAATGTGTAAGGCAGAGGGTAGTTTCATTATTGTGCAGCTCCTACCCACATATACAATACCCCTACATATACAATAAAATCATGGAAGTGTTTATCCAACAAAGACTGTGTTCTTTAAATTTTCCTGCTGAATTTTTCTTTGTTGGCATAGTAGTCTCTGTACAGGTTATAAGCCAACTTAGGTGGATGTTTTTTGCGAAATAGTCTGTAGTACAGAGAATAACTATACTTCAGTTTTATGGTCTCTTTCTAGACGGGCTCTGGGCAACTTAGTTGGCCGTTCCTGCGGCACTTTGGCCAAGCAGCCACATGTATTTTTGTCATGATTAAAGATAGAATGCAGCAAGGAATATTATGGCTAGCCTAAGACTAAGGGGCAGATTTATCAAGGGTCGAAGTGAAATCGAGGGAATTTTCTAAGTTAAAAAATTTGAAATTCAAAGGTATTTTTGGTTACTTCAGCCATCGAATAGGCTACTTCGACTTCAACGTCGACCCTCGATTCAAAGTAAAATAGTTCGATCATTCGATAATCGAAGTACTGTCTCTTTAAAAAAACTTTGAATTCAATACTTCACCAACTTAAACCTGCTGAAGTGCTATGTTAGCCTATGGGGACCTTCCAGAGCATATTTCTACGTTTTTGTATTTCAAGTAAAATCATACAAAAACCACTTGAATCGTACGATCGTAGTATTTAATTCGATGGTCAAATTTCGAAGTATTTTCTAGGTATGCACCGAATCCAGGATTCGGTTCGGGATTCGGGTTTTTTCAGCAGGATTCAGACGAATCCTTCTGCCCAGCCGAACCGAATCCAAATTTGCATATGCAAATTAGGGGTGGGGAGGGAAATCACGTGACTTTTCATCACAAAACAAGGAAGTAAAATTTTTTCCCCTTCCCACCCCTAATTTGCATATTCATATTAGGTTCCTGGTTCGGTATTTGGCCGAATTTTTCACAAAGGATTCGCGGGTTTGGCCGAATCCAAAATAGTGGATTCGGTGCATTCCTAGTATTTTCCACTTCGAAATTCGACCCTTGATAAATCTGCCCCTAAGTGATGAATAGGTGGGCACAAAGGGTCCCCAGAGTCCATAAGGTATCCCAAGAAAATCCGTAAAGCGCCCAATCCAGTGTGCTATTCAGAAAAGTACTTGCCAGGAGTCTATTGTTACGGTTCATATTAATTCGAGGACAAAAGCAACATTGGCCTCAGATTTCTGTTTATATTGGGCATCATCTGTTCCGCTGCAAGGATGGACTGCAATGGTGTTAAAGGAATTGTATGACTTTATGGCTACCTGGCTTAATAGGGAGAGAGAGTCTTTTTACAACTAGAGACCTCTATTAATTGTGCTCAAGGCTCAATTTAAAAGTCTCTGTTTAAGGCTGCTTTATATCCTTTAAGGACACTTCCAGCACACACACAACTCTTCAGCTAATTAATAACAGGGAACCTTAACAAATGGTGGCCTTGGGCCAATTGATTAAGACGGCCCTGGCTCTTGAGGGCATTGACTTACATGAAGTGTCTTAGCCAATACTCCAACTTTTGCTTAGTTCGCCACTATGGATCTATCAGTTGTACCAAATACATTCTCAAACGCTCCTGTTGTCTATTTAAACCTGACATTCGTTTTCGGAGTTTAAGGAAAGTTTGCATGGAAAACTGGACCAGTTTATTAATATATTTAGTTGAAGTGGATCCGACGCCCGCACATAAAAAGCTTTATAATGATATCATGAAGTCCTTTGCAAATTAAACTTGAAACCCAAATTATTTTTTTTCCTTTAAAACAGCCATAACTTTTATAAACTCATTTAAAAGTTTCAGCTGTCAGTTATGTATTGCCTGCCCTCCTCTATAGGTGGGGCAGTCAAATACTAATACCTTCCGATATAATTAAATAAACTGATTCTGGTCTTGTGTGGATTAATAATGAATAGTGATGGGCGAGTTTCTCCCGTCTCGGGGGAAAATTGAAAAGGTCACGGAAAATCGTGAGATTCAAACGTTTTCATGGAAAAAATCGTGACATTTGAACGGTTTCACGAAAAAATCGTGACATTTGAACGGTTTCACGAAAAAATCGTGACATTTGAACGGTTTCACGAAAAAATCGTGACATTTGAACGGTTTCACGAAAAAATCGTGACATTTGAATGGTTTCACTTAAAATTTTAGAAAATCTGACGTTTTCGCTGAAAATCGGAAATTAACACTGGCGAATTTTCACGGGAGATTCGTGCCAGGAGAATTTATTCGCTCATCGCTAATAGTGAACACCTGTTTCAACCAGTGGGTGTTATTATTGGACGGCATGTCTGTAATTCAATATGATTAGTAATGGCTGACCACTAAAGGGAATAGTGGAAGAAATTTCCATTCAGTCCAAAACCGAAATTAATTATGTCGAAAGGAGAAAAGAGGCCATATATGTCTACCCAAAGTACATTTACTGGGGTATTCTAGGCTTTCCTTTAGGGAAATGAACTAAGGGGAAATCAATATACTACCCTTTCACTTGTACACAAGGTCCTCTTCAGCCAACTGAGCATAGCCTGGAATCACTGGTGACTCCTGCCATTGACTTGAATAGGAAACATCTAACAGCAGAAGGCAACTAAGGGCATTTTTAGGGGCTGAAGCGCTCCACCATGTGCTATCAATTGCACTTTTCATGCTACAGGTATGGAACCTGTTATCCAGATTTTCGGGACCTTGGCTTTTCCAGATAACAGATCTTTCTGTAATATGGATCTTCATATCTTAAATCTACTAGAAAACCATGAAAACATTAAATAAACCCAATGGGCTGGTTCTGCTTTCAATAAGGATTAATTATATCTTAGTTGGGATAAAGTACAAGTTACTGTTTTATTATTATTATTATTATTTATTATTATTATTATTATTATTATTATTATTATAGAGAAAAAGGAAATCATTTTTAAAAAATTTGATAAAACTGAGTTTACGGGAGACGGCCTCTATCTAATTCGGAACTTTCTGGATAACTGGTTTACAGATAATGGATTCCATACCTGTCCTTGTTAACTGAATCTGCAGTTACAGTGATTGGGTGCTACAGATCCATCTTTGGAATTTTTTAACACTAATCCAAGTTAGGTCCCACCACTGCCAAGCCAAGTGTGAATTTCATAAAAGTGAGCAGAATTGGGAGAATCTATTGCAAATTGAGTTGCTTTCAGGAATTTGCTTAAAAAGACCATTTTTTTTGTGAAGTCCAAAATGAAAGTGGATGAGACCCCCCCCCCCCCAAGTATTGGCTCTGTCTTCCGACACCCAAAAAATTGTAACACTTATAATATCACGCTCTGCCTTTGAAGCCTTAGAACCCCTAACTTCATTTTTCCCCTTCACCGTGAAGCTCTGTAGAGTAAAAAAATCCAACACATGTTTGAAATCATGTTAAATGTTCCCTCTTACATTTTCCTGTGAATGATCATAAATCATTTTCAGCAGTGATTGGCTCCGTCTAAACAAAACAGTGCGGCCCGTTGCCAAGGTATCAAGAAATGAATCGGTTACACACCGGGGAGGGGGGGATTCTCTAAATTGCTGGTAGCTCCAATATGGTGTTAATGTTTGTGACTGTAAAAACTTCAAGACAACATTTCAAGAGCCAAGTATTCCAGCAATGACTCATTCAGTCATTCATTTGTTTTCTGTCCAAATATTTTTCTAATCTGGTATCTATTAGTGTGGTATTGCTTCTTTTCCAGTAGAATCTAACTATAAGAGCGGTTGTTAAGAAATGTATGTAGGCACCCTACATACAATGAAGAATAAAGTCAAGGAAGGATGATGCTGATTATGAAGGAAAGCTTGTGATGCCTTCATGAGTGCGCACATTGCTTCGCCTACAAAAGGAGGCTCCCTTGGTCTTGATCAACAGCAGGTAGTGAGGTAGAGTTGTCTGTCGGACGGATCATCAAGGCACGTTCTGCTGTCCTCTTCTGAAAGCAGTTCTTTCTCCTAATGATGCCACCTCTTGAGATTGGCTGTGGATATTTGGCTGAAGAAAGTTGTTGTAGATGCAGATGTGAGACCTCTTGAAGATGTTTTTTGTTAGGAGCACAATTTGGCCTTGTGAAGCCCATGTTGCTCCCTTATGGGGAAAAAAAGTCTTACTCTATAGAGCACTGATCTCCAACCAGTAGCTAGTGAGCAACATTTTGCTCTCCAACCCTTCAGTGTCCTCAAAGCAGGCGATTATTTTTGAATTCCTGGCTTGGAGGCAAGTTTTAACTGCATTAAAAAAAGTAGAGCCTCCTGTAGGCTGCCAGTCCACAAAGGGGCTACCAAATAGTAAATCACAGCCCTTATTTGGCACTCCAAGGGACTTTTTCATGCTTGTCTTGCTCCCCAATTCTTTTTACATTTGAATGTGGCTCATGGGTAAAAAAAAGGTTGGGGACCCCTGCTATAGAGGCTCCATCTTACTAGAAAGCTCCGTATGACCTTGCCTGAAACTGGATTTGGACACTGCCGAAACTTTATGATGAAAATATTCTAAAGAAGGGTTCCTTGTTGATCTAATATGTTCAGCATTTTTGTGCAATGGGGTGGCTCATACCTATTTCTCTGCATTTTGTTTTGGCAACCACTGGTAGTTATAGACTTATTTGAATAGGATTTCAACGTTGCACTCTTGTGGGTACACATGACTTAGAACTTGATTCTTTGAAGGAACCATTCTGCCTGGGCTTGTACTTGTTTGAATTCTGTGAATCATCGGAGAGGATGGGCTAATATACTCCTGCGTTTTTGTATTTTATATAACTGTGTTCTTGTTATGAGCTAATGGTGAGCCTTATCTTATGTACGAGCCCAAAGATGGCCTGAACTAAAGTTGCCTAAAAACCTGTTCATTCACTATTTAGATTTAGTCTTAAAATTGCTCAGACCCAGGTGCTTTCTGCATAATGGGGCTAAAGTTTATGGAAAAGACAGTGCCCCCCTAAACGCAAAGTAGTGTACAGTGGCTGCATTTAGTTACAGAGCAAGTGGGCCCCAACCATAGGGGGGTGTGTGCATGGTCAGTTAGATAGCAGGTTCCGATTGGGTATGTTCTGATGTGAATAATAATCTGGGCTTCAGTGTTTGATTTATCTTTTGCAATGTAGTCCATGGGTTATCAACAAATACAACATACCATTGTCTAATACAACAAATTAGATATGAATTGGGTAACATGGCTGGAGGCAAAAGACTGGAACTAACAGAAAAATAGATCCAAGAACGGAATTCCCAGCTAACGGTGCGGTATCTTTATGCAGTGTTCCTTACCTCAACATCTTCCCCCACCCTCCCAGCTCACCTTCTCTTATTTCTTCTCTTCTTTTTCCTTTTCCATTCTTTCATGGGGGCTTTTATTAAAAAAAAAAAAAAGTGCAAAATAAGATCTTTACATAAAAAATCTAAATAATTAAACGATACTTTGCATTCAAAGATGTTTGTTATTAATGATGACATCTTCTGCCTGGTTGCACAACTCACAAACCCAGACTTCATGTCGGACATGACTGGTGATTAAGGTATCAGGAGCCAACTCCAGCTACTTCATTATCACTAAATTAAGCAATTAATCTGTCTCCACTTTTCAGGCTGTTGGAACGGCATCTGTAACTATGCACTCTCATAGGTTTTTGGCCTTTTCCAAGTAACTTTGAAGGTCATTATGATCTTTTAGACTTGTTTTATTATTCTTTTAGGAGATCTATTCTTGGCATGGTAGGTATCTGCATTCTCACATGTGTTTCCTTAAAGTAAATGAAGGAAACTCAACATTGCAGGTGATTTGAAACCACGTCACAATTATGGCAGAGACAGACAAGAATATTCGGGGAGATTGTTGCCCGGTGACAAATCGCCTCTTCTTTGGGGTGACCAACCCCCCCAAACTCCCTCAGCAAACGGGGAGGCAGTTCGGGAAGATTAGTCTCCCGAAGAAGAGGTGATTTGTCGCTGGGCGACTAACTCTCCCAGAATCTGCACATGTCTCTGCCAGGCTCGGACTGGCAATCTGTGGGTTCTGGCAAATGCCAGAGGAGCTGCTATAGGTGCCATAGAAAGTCAGTATTTAGTGGGCTGGTTGGGGCTGTTTTGGTCTCTGTGTATCTGAAATGCCAGGGCCTATTTTAATTCTCAGTCCGGACCTGGTGTCTGCCCTTAGCAGGGGTGATTTATAGATTTTCGTAAACGCATTATACTATTGTGGTGCATTTTTTCCTGTTTTATTTATACATGTGCTCTAGATATATAAATTTATTGATCAAGTCTGTATTGCCTATAAGACAGTTATTTGGGTGCCATAAACTGTAAACACTATTTGTAAAACTAACATTCTGTAAAAGTACTCCATATAGTTAGCAAGTACAGGTATGGGATCAGGTATCTGGAAACCAGGTCTCCAGAAAGCTCTGAATAATGGAAAGGCAGTCTCTCAGACTCCATGTTATCCAAATTAAAAAAAAAGAAATTCCCCTTTCTCTGTAATAATAAAACAGTACCTTGTACTTGAGCCAAACTAAAATGTAATTCTTATTGGAGGCAGAACAAGCCTAATTTGTTGATTTAACGTTTACATGATTTTCTAGTAGACTAAAGATGGGCATACACGATCCACTTGTTTAACGAGGTCGCCAAATGAGCGGACCTTAACCCGGTGTGCCCACTAACGGCTGGGCGTTATTGGCTTAATCCGAACTAGTAATGTGGGCGCCGACCCGATACTCGCGGGACCCGTGGGCCTATCGTTCGGGAGCCCCCACACACTGGCAGATAAACTGCCGAATCAGTCTAAATGGCCGATATCGGCAGCTTTAATCTGCCCATGTATGGCCACCTTTAAGGTATGAAGATCCAAATTACAAAAAGATTAGTTATCTGGAAAACACCAGATCTCGAGCATTCTGGATAACCGGCCCCATACCTGTTTACACGTGAACAGAGTTGTCCTCTGGTAACGAATTGCATGTAGTTTGTCATACTTTATTAATAATAGAAAATTAACTGAGGGTTTACCCATTTAATGTGGTATGTTATTCCTGTGTAGTTGCTTTCCCAATTATGTTGAAACAATGAACTGGTTTTCTGGAACTTGCATATCAACGTTTCTCTTTACTTACTATTTATATGATTTTATTTCCAGCTGCTGCTGAAGGAAAAGGAAAAAGTGGAGAAGATTTCTTTCAGAAGGTAAGAGCTTGCTTGTTGGGAAATGTTTGTGCAATTGTATTACCATCTCTGGCAGTGGTATCAGGTATCTGAACCCATTGGATCTAGCATCATTCAATTTATTTGGGTCCAGCGCAAAGCCAGAACATCCAAGGAGAACTGTGGTGAAACCGGGGCACCAACAACCACTTAGTCTGTGGATCTGCTAGCTGCCATTAAACTCGTGGCACTGGCAGTTTTTCTTTCTGTTTGGAGCAGCAAGCTGTGATCATCTAGGATCTAGGATCTATTTAAACTAGATTCTCCCCAGCACCACCGCAAATATGCTCTGGGTTTGTTGCATTTTTACAAGTACTGATCATTAGGTTTCTTGTTTACATAGATCAGGGCTGTGCACCTTGGAGACCTGTCGGGCAGAAGTGGCCCTTCAGGGGATTTTTATAGCCCCCAATCTTCTTAGAGGCTCCATAGATGTATGGTTTTAATTTAATCTGGCCCTCAAACTGGTAAGGTCTCATCTGGAGTATCCATTGCAGTTTTGGGCTCCAGTCCTTAAAGGAGAACTAAACCCTAAAAAAGAATGTGGCTAAATGACATATTTTATATAGTGAACTTATTGCACGAGGCTAAAGTTTCAGCTTGTCAATAGCAGCAATGATCCAGGACTTCAAACTTGTCACAGGGGGTCACCATCTTGGAAAGTGTTTGTGACACTCACATGCTCAGTGGGCTCTGAGCAGCTGTTGAGAAGCCAAGCTTAGGGCTCGTCACTAATTATCCAGCAGAAAATGAGCTTGAAAACTAACAATATGTCTAGCCCAATGTCAGATTTCAAAATTGAATATAAAAAAAAATTCTGTTTGCTCTTTTGAGAATTGGATTTCAGTGCAGAATTCTGCTGGAGCAGCACTATTAAATGATATGTTTTGAAAAAAAGATGGTTTCCAATGACAGTATCCCTTTAACTATGCAACTATGAACATGTTTTGTAAGAAAATATTATATATTATATATAATAATTTGGAGAACACGTACTTAGAATATCTGCGCTGCACAGTATGTAGGTACATTGCAGGGTCCCTGGGTTCAGCGATATAATATACCGTATATACTCGAGTATAAGCCGACCGGAGTATACTGTAAGCTGAGGTACCTAATTTTACCTACAAAAACTGGGAAAACTTATTGACTCTAGTATAAGCCTAGACACAACTACAGCCCTGTCTCCCAGCAGCGCACATTTTGCCAAAGTGACCCCCCCCCCCAGCGATCAACCGGACTTCTTTGCAAAGTTGATGGTAACAGAGAATTGCCAAATGGATTACTGTGTGCATTGTCCCACTACCATGTGCAGAGGGTGCTGTGTGATATTGCCATCACTGTTAATCTTTTGTATAACCAACAGAGGGCGCTGTGTGATATTGCAGTCACTGTTAATCTTTCATATAACCAACAGAGGGCGCTGTGTGATATTGCAGTCACTATTATTCTTTCATATAACCAACAGAGGGCACACTGTTATTCTTTCATATAACCAACAGAGGGCGCACTGTTATTCTTTCATACAACCAACAGAGGGTGCTGTGTGCTATTGCAGTCAGTTATTCTTTCATATAACCAACAGATGGCGCTGTGTGATATTGCAGTCACTGTTGTTCTTTCATATAAACAGAGGGTGCACTGTTATTCTTTCATATAACCAACAGAGGGCGCTGTGTGATATTGCAGTCTCTCCCCAAGCGAACGGTTGGTATAGGAATGATTAAAAGTGACTGCAATCTCAGCTACTGCCCGCTGACCCGAGTATAAGCCGAGGTAGACTTTTTCAGCACATTTTGGATGCTGAAAAACTCAGCTTATACTCGAGTATATACGGTAAGCAGGTTATTTGGCATTTTAGATTGGAGTGCCGCTGCGGCAGGGAGCCATGTGAATGAGGAACAGTTTCTCTAAAGTAGAATATGTTGGCTCTATATAAAACCTAATAAATTCTGAAAGAATCATTTGTGTATTTAACAGCTGAGAATAAAGAGATTTAATGCTGGAGTAACGTCACAATGGGCAGCCTGCTCCTTATAGACCTTTGCTGCTGCTGCTCGCTGGCATTTACGTCTTATTTCATTTTCTCTAACTGGCCAGTCTGACTCATCGTTTTCTCTTTGTGTTTTTGTTGGAATCCTCGTTTATTTGCAAGTTGTGCTGAAGAACAGACGTGTGTTTCTCATATTGTTTTGAATGGAATCTGAGCAGTACTTGTAATGGCCATCAGGGGGCTGCTTAGAACTTTCTCCAAACATGACAACGTCTTCCTTTTTATTAATAAAGGATTAGCTTTGTTCCTCTTGCGTTAATGACAGGATCAATCAAAAGAAATCATTTTGCTCTAAGTAGAATTTTATGGAAAATCTCCGACACAGACACGTTGCACTTCTTTTTTATTTTTGTGGCAAGTGAAGGCAAATTTTGACGTCTGGGATACACGGTGGGGAGAAGGATCATTTAAGGAACATTTATATCTGAAATAAAAACATTATGAAGATTTCAGATAATTGTCTGAGGAAATATCTGAGAAGACACCGTGGGCAGATTTATCAAGGGTCAAATTTCTAATTTGAAAAACTTGGAAATTTGAATTCAAAAAGACCAACCGAAATTAGATCGAAATGTTTTTTTTTGGCCGAATAGATCCGCTTTCGATCAAATTTGAATTGTATGAAACAAAAGAATAGCACATTCGATCAAATTCGATTCAAAGTTTTTCCAGAAAAACGTTGATTTTTCAAGGTCCACTGATTGACTACAAATAGGTTCTAGGGTATTTCCCATAGGCTAATTCGCCAGGTTTTTGATGACGAATGGTCAAAGTCGAATTTTTAAAGAGACCGCACAGGATACATTTCGAAATTCGAATTTTCTAATTTTTATCAAATTCCAATTGAATTTGGACTATTCCCTAGTCAAAGTACACAAAAATTAGCTCGAAATTGGAATTTTTTACATTCGAATTTTCACTTCGAACTTTGATAGTTCTGCCCCCTTGAGTTTGTCTGCCTGAGCCCAGCTTCTCAATTCCTCTTCCTTCCGTTATCCGGAAACCCGTTTTCCACAATGCTCCGAATTACAGAATGGTCTCCCATAGACTCCATTTTATCCAAATAATCCAAATTTTTAAAAATGATTTCCTTTTTCTGTGTAATAATAAAACAGTAACTTGTACTTGATCCCAACTAAGATATAATTAATCCTTATTGGAAGTAGGGATGCACCGAATCCAGGATTCAGTTCGGGATTCTGCCAGGATTTGGCCTTTTTCAGCAGGATTTGGATTCGGTGGAATCTTTCTTCCAGGCTGAACAGAATCCTAATTTGCATATGTAAATTAGGGGTGAGGAGGGAAATTGCATGACTTTCTGTTACAAAACAAGGAAGTAAAAAATGATTCCCCCTTCCCACCTCTAATTTGCATATGCAAATTAGTATTCATGTTCGGTATTCGGCCAAATCTTTCTCAAAGGATTCGGGGTTCAGCCGAATCCAAAATAGCGGATTCAGTGCATCATGATTTTCTAGTAGACTTGATGTATGATGATCCAAGTTACTGAAAGATCCGTTATTTGGAAAACCTCGGGTCCTGAGCATTCTGGATAACAGGACCCATAGCTGTATCTGAGAAAAGGCTGTTGCTATTGATGTGGTGATGTCCTGTATCTGCCATGTCCTGTTTGGGGCCCTTCAAATGTTAAAGTGCCATTCCCAACCTTTAGTGGTAAGTGAGAAGGTGTAGTTCAGCTATGGGAGCTGTATCCAGAATGCTTGGGACCTCGGGTTTTCCAGATAAGGGATCATTATAATTTGTCTACTAGAAAATCATATAAACATTAAATAAACCCAATAGGCTGGTTTTGCCTCCAATAAGGATTAATTATATCTTAGTTGGGATCAAGTACAAGCTACTGTTTTATTATTACACAGAAAAGGGCAAAAATTAAGATTTTTTTTTTTTAAATGTTAAAAGCATATGGATAAAATGTGGAGTCTCTGGGAGAGATGGTTTTCCCGTCCTTGCCTACTTGTAGTTCCAGAACATCTGTTGGGGTGCAGGAGACCCATCAGGGCTTCCAGAGAGGCAGATAAAAAATTTGTTAAAAAAAAAATTTATATTGATCATGTTATTGTTATCGATCCTGTTATTGATTGTTATTGATGTTAATCATGTTGTTGATATAAATCATGATATTGATCGTTATTGATCATGTTATTGATATTAATCATGATATTGATTGTTATTGATATTGATCATGTTGTTGATATTGATCATGTTATTAATATTATGTCATTGATCATGTTATTAATATTTTGTTATTGATCATGTTATTAATATTTTGTTATTGATCATGTTATTAATATTGTTATTGATCATGTTATTTATATTGATCGTGTTATTATTATCGATCGTGTTATCGATCATGTTATTGATATTAATCCTGTTATTGATTGTGTTGTTGATCTTGATTGTGTTGTTGATCTTGATTGTGTTGTTGATCTTGATTGTGTTGTTGATCTTGATCGTGTTGTTGATCTTGATCGTGTTGTTGATCTTGATCGTGTTGTTGATCTTGATCGCGTTGTTGATCTTGATCGCGTTGTTGATCTTGATCGCGTTGTTGATATTGATCGCGTTGTTGATATTGATCATGCTATTGATATTTATCAGGTTATTAAAGGTGCAATGAGAGCCAAGTAGAACCTGTGGAAACTCATACCTACTGACATTTCAACATTTTAGCGGTTATGTAATAAAATGCTTTGTTTGCCCAAGAACCCATATCAACTAATCAGCATTTGGCATTTACTGGTTACCTTTTTTAAAAGCAGACATCTTATTGGCTGTTAGGGGTTACTGCCCCTGGGCAAACTTAGTGCCTTTTATTAAATATTACACAGAAAACAAATTTATGCTGCTCAGCCTGTAATCACCGTAAACGAAGACTAACTTGACTATATGGTAAACCTGTGTGCATATACCCCCTGCTATCGCCTGAAACAAAACCGCATTAAATCACTTCAAGCCATAGGTCACTCACTGGATCTTTTTGGTGGCCGAGGGTGCCTTACCCCAAACCCATTGCATAGGGGTGAGAAAAATCTTAAAGAAGAATAGGGGAAGCACTCCAGGGAATCACCTCAGCTGAGAGTAAAACAAAGGTGTAACGCGTTTTGTATCTAGATGATAAGTACTCGGCTATGAGAGGTGGACGTATCATCTAGATAAGAAATGCGTTAGGCTTCATTGTGCTTTGTTTGTACTCTCAGCTGAGTTGATTCCCTGGCGTGCTCCACTTTATTACATAACCCCCTTTATGTGATGCCTTGATGCAACCACCCTGTCTAAATGCCATCTACGTTTGGGAAGCCTCCATTAGGGTAGTTGGCAGGAATGATAGTTGTCCTAGTCCATCCATCTTTAGCTACTAATGGGTAGCCTTCTAAGACCACTACACTAAGTGCAAGACCTACCTATTAGAATCCTGTGCGGAACCAATTTCTAACACTCAAAAAGATTTTTTCTGTTTATTGGATTCTCTGGAAACTCTATTGGCTTGGAAGGTCCTTAAGGTGGCCATACACGGGCAGATTAAAGCTGCCGATATCGATCCTTTAGACCGATTCAGCTGCTTACTGCCCATATGTGGGGGCTCCCAACAGGTCCTTCCGATCGAAATCAGGCCAAAAATCGGCCAGGTATCGATCAGGTTTGATTTTTTTCTGCGATCTAGGGCCACATTGGCTAGTTGATGCGGTCCTGCAACCCTTTGGCGCCCATTCGCAGCAAAGTTAATGTTTCTATAGCAGCTGATACAAAACATAAGGTACGCACGCTGAATTGGAGCAGGCATGTTGCACATGTTTGAAGAAATGCAGATATCTCCTGTGCACTTGTGTATATTTCTTTACTGATCTCTTTACACTTACGCATAGGCAGCCTTTTTCTGGTTCACCTTATTTCCGTGTCAGATTCAGCACTTGATGAAGCACACGCCGCAAGTTGTATAAGCAAAGCTCGTCGGTGTGTAGCTGTGATTTATTATTTTGTTTTTCAAAAATTCCTCTGCTGCTAGATATTTGCTCATTGCCCTACCTGGTAACATTCTAATAGTTCTGGAAGTATTAATCAGAAGTTGCGGCTTTACATGAAAGTATTCGGGCCCTCTCATTTTACATTCCGTTTTTTTCTGTGATATATTTCAGATGTACTAATGTAAATGAAAAAGACCTCTGGATTCTGCTGTTAGTCAAGGCAGGGCAATAACTACTTCACCTGTTTTTTGTACAACCACCTTTTGCATACGGTTGCCAACTGTTTTTGACCTGAATACCCACGGATTTTGGAAGGGCTGCTCAGGTCAAAGCTGCCAGCCTGGGTTTCCAAATCAGGAAAAGTGGACAGGACTCTCCTAACTTGACACAGTGATTGGTCAATCACCAATAGCCATGTCACAGGGCCACCCCCTGATGCACAGCCCAACTTTGTGATGTCACCATCTCACCCCGTAACCTATTCTTCCAAACCAACTGTTCTAGATACTTCTGCACTCCAATTTTAAATAGTTCCACACATTAATGAAGTTCTCAACCTCTGTGTATTATCCTTTAGGATCAGGTGCTAAGCAGTATATTACCCAACCTGCCATTGGTCAAGAATTATATACCAAGTCCAAGGAACTGCAGCACACTGTTAAGGTGAATCAATTTTGCATCATGATGGCTTTATTGGCTCAAACAAAAAGCAGACAAAATGAAGGCAACATTTCGGGCCTTACGGGGCCCTTTATCAGACTTGATACTTGAACTTGATATCTCAATTTTAAATAGTCTCACAGGTTCTTAACATGAATGTGCTACAATGTCCTAGTTAAAGCTCACATTTCAATTAATTTTTTAGATTTTGATTCACAAAGTATCGATATTTGTCAACCTGCCCCTGACACTAAGCTGCCCCTTCTGGACACGCAATGTCTTCATGCATATGACCCTTCCTGGCCTGTCCATCACTGGAGGTGACTAGGTAGTTGGGAGTTAAAATAGAATATTAAACTAGAATGAAGAACATATGGCCCAGAACACATGGAAATACTGCAAGAGAACATGTTTCAGCCTGCTAAAAAAAAACCTAGCTAGAGATGTATAGACACAGGTACAGATGTATAGTTATTAAAAGGGTAGATAGACCGGCATATGAAAAACTTTCAGCAAAAAAACAGTGGTATGTCTTTCATTTCCCAGGAACATCTGGGGAAGTACTAGGGTGTTTTCTGAACAAAGATTTTTAGTGAAGCAGTATTCAGTTGTATGAAATTAAATCAAATGTGAAAAACTGACTGTATCCTTGTAATTTTGCTAATTTGAATGCATGTAACTGCCCAATACTGATTACTGGCAACACCAAATTGGTTGGATTGGCTTGTTAAGCCTTAGGAAGGTGTGTCCAATCATGAGAAAAGGTATATAAAGTGGCCAATTGCAAGTTGTGCTTCTGTTTGACTCTCCTCTGTAGAGAAACAGCATGGGATCCCCAAAGCAACTCTCAAAAGATCTGAAAATAAAGATTGTTCATTATCATGGTTTATGCTACAAAAAGCTATCTCAGAGGTTTAAAATGTCAGTTTCAATTGTAAGGAATTTAAACAGGAAATGGAAGGTCACAGGCACAGTTGCTGTAAAACCCAGGTCTGGCAGGCCAAGAAAATACAGGAGCGGCATATGCGGAGGATTGTGAGAATGGTTACAGACAACCCAAAGATCACCTCCAAAGACCTGCAAGAACATCTTGCTGCAGATGGAGTATCTATACATCGTTCTACAATTCAGTGCAATTTGCACAAAGAACATGTGTATGGCAGGGGGATGAGAAAGAATCCCTTTCTGCACTCATGCCACAGGGTCGCTAGTTGTATGCAAAAGCTTATTTAGACAAGCCAGTCATTTTGAAGACAAAAATTTAGGTATTGGGTCATAACAAAAAGCGCTTTGCATGGCGGAATAACACCGCATTCCAAAAAACCACCTGCTACCTACTGTAAAATTTGGTGGAGGTTCCGTCATGCTGTGCGGCTTTGTGGCTAGTTCAGGGACTGTGACCCTTGTTAAAGTCGAGGGTCGGATGAATTCAACCCGATATCAACAAATACTTAAAGGAACAGTAACATCAAAAAATAAAAGTGTTTTAAAGTAATGACATTATAATGCAGTGTTGCCCTGCACTGGTAAAACTGCTGTGTTTGCTTAAGAAACACTACTATATATAAATATAAATAAGCTGCTGTGTAGCAATGGGGGCAGCCATTCAAAGGAGAAAAAACTCAAGTTACACAGCAGATAGAAGATAAGCTCTGTCTGTCTAATGGTGTTATCTGTTATCCATTAGTTAACCTGTGCCATATAGCCGTTTTTCAATTTCCGCCATTGCTCACAGCAGCTTGTTTATATGAACTATAGCAGTGTTTCTGAAGCAAACAGATCAGTTTTACCAGTGCAGGGCAACAGTACATGATATTTCCATTACTTTAAAACACTTACATTTTTTGGTGTTACTGTTCCTTTAAGGATAATGTTCAAGCATCAGTCACAAAGTTGAAGTTACGCTGGGGTTGGATATTCCACCAAGAGAATGACCCTAAATAAACTTGGAAATGTACAAAGACATTTATGCAGAGGGAGAAGTACAATATTTTCGGATGGCTGTCGCAGTCCCCCGACTTGAATATCATGGATATCTATGGGATGATTTGAAGCAGACTGTCCATGCTCGGCAGCCATCAAAATTAACTGATCTGGAGAGATTTTGTGGATAAATTGTCAAAAATGCCTCCATCCAGAATCCAGACACTCATCAAAGTCTATAGGAGGCGTCTAGAGGCTGTTACATTTGCAAAAGGAGCTCAATTAAGCATTGATGTAATATATTTGTTGGGGTGCCCAAATTTATGCACCTGTCTCATTTTGTTATGATGCATATTTTCTCTTAATCCAATAAAATTTGTCAATGCTGAAATACTACTGTTTCCATAAGGAATGTTATATATTAAAAGGAAGTTCTACTTTGAAAGCTCAGCCAATGATCAACAAAAATACAAAGAATTAAGAGGGGTTCCCAAACTTTTTCATAAGACTGGAAGTCACCTGCCTGGACAATGTAATAACGAGAGAGTAATTTGTGGTAGAGTAAGAGATATTCTTTCTTAGTGCAGATTTTCAAGCAGAATATAACAGATCAGGTCTCTGTATTTTAATAAGTGAAAAAATTCCATGTAATGGGACTTGGCTGACATTGTTTACATGTATTTTACCACATATTGTTTTTTTTTATTATTTTACCACATATTGTTTTTGTGGCCAGCAATCCTTCAGTGTAATTATGCTGACTGGTCGAACCAGCCAACGTGCATACCATAAACGTGCAGCTTACTTGGAGGTTCTTTGTTCCAGTGCAAATCATAAGAAATAACTTTACTGTGGATTGTTTGAGGTCTCTCTCCACAAAGCGTTTCATTATGGCCGTGAGTGATTATTAACCGTGCATGTAACCCCATAAACAAGAGCATTTAATGCTTTTGTAGACACATAGCAGACAAGGTGGCTGCAGCAGAAACCATTTACCCCCTTTCTGAGCCAGCAGCTCTTTTCTTGGTTGGGTCTAATGATCAGGTTAGAACAGTCGTTCTGAAATTGTATTGCTACCCCCACCCACAGGGACCAGAAGCCGTGACTGACAGGCCTGGCCCGTTAGTGTGAAATTTATGGGAAATTCCTTTTTGGCCTCCTAGATAATCTGCAAGTCCAGCTAAAAGGTTATTTATGAAGGTTATGAACACTTATTTGCTGCCTTAGATGTTCTTCGGGCAATAACTGACTACACTACAATAACTCATAACACTGATACATCATTGTATTTATGCTTTGAAGGCCTGACCAAACAAGTTGCTCCTAAAATATGGACTTAGATTGAAAAAAAAATCTAAAAAAAACAAACAAAAAAACCCATACCTGAACTTCAGAGATTCTCTGGAACCATGGCCAACAAATGGATAAAAATCACAGGCAATTCATAAACTATGCTCGTTTAACAAGCTTGGAGTTAGTTGCAGGCACTTTGCTTCTGCTGGAACACTATTAATCTGGTAATCTCTAAGGATAGAGAGAATTGTAGTTAATTAATGCCAGTCACAATGGCAAATAGTTGACAGAAAGGCTAGTGTGGTCTGTTTTTGGGTTTAAATCGATGGAAAATGTTATAACACATTTAATGTGATAACCGCATGGCTGAAACTCCAAGCTTGTTAAACTTGCATAGTTTATGAATTGGCTGTGATTTTTATCCATTTTGTTGGCCATGGTTCCAGCAAATTTGGAGCCATATTGGAAAGCTTCATTGCAAGGAATGTATATAATTGTTGTTTTGGACCAAGCCAATACATTCTAAATCAACAATGACCCACAGTGGTTAACATTCCTGCATGGCTGCATTGGAGTCTTGAGTTCGGTGCCAATCAGACCACTGTCTACATGAAGTTTGTGTGTACTCCTTTTGCTAGGGTAGGCTTTCTCAATATGGGACTTTCCTTCTATATTTCTATTTTACCATTTTATCCAGCATTGCTTTCTGAGGTACCATTCTTGACCATCTTATTGACCCGTTTCAACCTATTTCAGTTCTTTGTAATACTGAAACCTCCCTGTTTCACATCACAATTTATTTTTGTCACAAACAAAATGCAATTTTCATAGCAAATCTTTATCGGGCCAAAACAATTCCTCCTCCCTTGGTACAAATGGTCACTTTAACTTCATGGGAAGAAATTGGAGAAGGCTTGGTGTTATCCACTTGGATGCAGTTGTGCCAAGAAATTTTATCTCTCCAAGACTCCTCATGGGGAGGATGAATCTGTGACCTGCTACTGGCTAAACCGGTCATTTGCTGGAGAAATTTGTATCTGCAAAACAATTCAGAACTAAAGGCGGCCATAGACGCAAAGATGTCGCCAAACGATCAGATCTTTCCCTGATATGCCATTGGCTATATCGGGGGTAATCTGAACGTTCGATTATGATGCGCAATGGGCTCCGGCGGGATCGGTCGGGTCAAAATCAAACCTGTCCAATTGACCAAACGACTGATCTCCGCCAGACAAAAGATGTCGGCACTCTCCACACACGATCCGAAAATCGTACGAATCTTCGATTCCACGATAGGATCTGTGCATCTATGGCCAGCTTAAGACCTTATGTACAGTACCTGTTGCCTCCATGCTTGAGCTTACCTCAGAAAGGATCAGGAACTGGAAGCTTTGGGCATGTTTTGAAAGAACCTGGGTTCAAGATGCATTCATTTGTTCAAATAATGAATTTTAGGAGATTTGATGACTCGCTTACATACTGGATAATGCTTGCCTTAATCTATATAAAGTTCATGGGCAGGATCTAATGCATGGGTTGTAGTGAAGAGCAAAGCAAAGATGGTGGTGGTGGGTTCTGCACTGTACCATGTATAAACCATAGAGAAGAAACCTTTTTCCTACAGTCCTCGGCTAGTGAGATGCATGAGACAGTCCTGTAATTGTGAAATAGAATTCACAGGCATCTCAGTGTGCATTCCCTAGATATCTGAAGTAATGTCATGGGGACACGTGTAAATGCACATGCGATACCAGTTGCAACACTGCATCAAATGCCGTGTGCATTTAACGAAGGTGCTTGTATTTACATCAGAACTATGACTTAAATATATAGTTTACGATAGATAGGAATTCCAAGTTCTTGCAGATGAAATAGGAAGTCCTTACTCTACACTCATAAACAAAACCTGGAATCATCCCTGTTTCCATTAACCATAAAATATCACTCTAACTGATGTCTTTTTCTTCACATTAGTTGCTCTATTGTAGAACCAGCAGACAAGTATTCAGTACAACGATTTTCACTCCGTATGGGGGTGGTGCACGTTCTTCAATGGCTACTTTCCATTGGCATCACAAGTCGGCAAGTATTTTTGAACAGCACCACTAACCTTTTTATCTTTAAAAAGCTTTATTTGTGCTTTCAAGGGCATCAAAGCAACGTTTCAGGCCATGCGGCCTTTTATGATGCTTGATAAACGGCCGCATGGCCTGAAACATTGCTATGATGCCCTTGAAAGCACAAATAAAGGCTTTTTAAAGATAAAGAGAGCAAGAGTTTGGTGGTGCTTTTCAAAAATACTTGTAGAACCAGAACAGTGATAGCATGTTAAATAACGTTGCAGAATTGCTTTTCTATATTTAAGTTGTGTTTGATTTTCTTGAACTCTCTGCTTGAGTTATTTATAGTGTCCTGTTTTTAATGTTTTGTTATATAAAAGTCTTTCTTACAAAAACAGTAAGAGGATTGTTGAACAGAGTATTGATGACTGACATTGTGCGACCAAAACTGAGGCTTTAAGGGCCACTTTTTTGGAATGGATGCATGTTATTGATGATATTTGGTACCTCTTTGTAAAAGCTATAACAACAACTTAATGCTTGATCAGCTGCCTGTGTTCCCCAGTACAGGTTTGAGATCTGTTATCCAGAAAGCTCCGAATTACGGAAAGGCTGTCTCCTATAGGGGTAAATTCACAAAAGTGTGAAGTGCCTAACGCTAGCGCAAATTCGCCAGCGTGACGTCATTTCGTTACTTCGCCGATTTACGATTTAACGGGTGCTGGTGTAAATTCACTAGCAAAGTGGACCTACTCTAGCGATACTTCGCACCCTTACACCAGGCGGAGTTGCGCTATGGAGTAGATAGGGCTTGCTTCAAAATTTTTTTCTATGTCCCAAAAAAACGCTGGCGTCTTTTCCTATTTTAAGGGTGATAGGCTGAAAAAGATTGTAAATTTTTTTGGGGGCACCCTCCTTCCCCCCTACATTTCCTAACATATAGCACCTAAACTATACAGTGGGCACATATATAGGGCAACATGTCAATTCTACTTTAACTTGGGTTGTATGCAAATTAGGCATCACTAGCGTAACTTTGCTTTGCTTGACGAATTAACGGTAGCGGAACTTCGCTACCGTTCGCCTCCCTGAGCGCAACTTCGGATTTTAGTGAATTAGCCGCACCCTGGCAAAACTTTGCCTGGCGAAGCCTGCGCTAGCGCAAGTCCGCAGGTTAGTGAATTTACCCCATAGACTCTATAAATAATCCAGATTTTTCTAAATTATTTTATTTTATGAATCATATACATTTGACCCATTCTGTCTTCCTCAGAGAACTTAAAAAAAAAAAAAAAATTTGGAATAATTTAGTATGATACTTTCAGGTGTTCAGTTTTAATATAGTGGAGCTGTCAAATGCAATTAATATATTTTGGGCATTTTTTGCTCATCAGTGCTAATGTATATCAAGCGTAGTTTGTGTACTATTCAGCCATTCCAGTGCAAAACCTTCCCAGATTGTGGTCTTTGGCTGCGGTTCATTTTTAAATCATTTAATGGGATCCATGCCGAGAGGATTGGCTATTGGTTACGGAAAGCCGTCCAGCCATTCAAATGTTTTTCATTTACTTTAGAACAAGTGGCTGATGAAAATGAATCCAGTTGAAAGTGGGATTTTTTTTTTTTTTGGGCTAAACCATATTATGTTCAAAAGGCAGATTGCATCGTTTGGAATATTTGAGTGTAATTTTCAGAGCAAGAATTGATGATTTTGGAATGTGACAGATTTTTCCATGTTCTGTTTATTCATCTTTGTAACAGTCAAGACAAGTCAAGGAAGCCTTTCCCTTTTACAGGCACTGGAAGCGTATCGCAAGCTCATGGGTATTCTCTTGGGCTGTAATGTATCGTTTCTAGATCTTCAATTACATTTTCCAGTTTTACCAGATTTTATTTTGTATAAAATTCTGTCTATTAAGAAAACTGTAGATTCACTTTATTTATAACTCAGTCTATTGTCCTCAAAGTACAACAATTAACAGAAATAAACATTCTACAAACAATGGAGCAAAGAAATCGGCTGTAAAGAATAACTTAGGGGGCGCTGTGGAGGCAGATGAGAAAAGGGTAAGTCTTTCAGGCAGGGTCTGGCTGTGCACACAAGGAATTTAACGGCAGGGCAGGAACAGGGAGATGAGGGCATAGAATCAAAACTGGATTGGGAGTAGACTGGGTAGGAATAAGAACGGTGCAGGCGTAGTTCAGATCAGGAGACAGGAGCAGACTGGTAGGATAGAGCAGGACAGTGCGGGAGTAGATCAGGAGCAGACTGAAAGGATAGGACAGGAGGACTGGATAGCAGGAAAGGAAAAGATAAGGGTCAGGCTTGGTAGACGAGATTAAGGCAGGAAGAGGAAAGAAAGGGCAAGGTGCAAAGTAAGGTCAAGACAAGTTGATGATTGAAGGGAGGAGCAGAGCAAGATTCAGAATAGTGAGGAAGACAAGGCGGGCAAGGTCAAGGAAAGGTTAAAGCAAGGCAAGATAAAGGTCAAAACAGGACTGGAATCTGAGTAGGAGCAGGCAAGGTTTAAAACAAGACAGGATAAAGAGCAAGGCAAGGTAACAAGGATAGGTTCAGGGTAAAGGCAGAACAAGGCAGAGAAGGGATCAGGCAAGACAAGTGTCACGAGCGCCCAATGGCGTGGCTCTCCCCTGCTGCAACGGATCCAAGATGGCGGCGCCCAGGATCTCCATGTAGCGCTGGCGCGATGATGTCATCGGCGCCAAATTCAAAATAAAAGGACGCCCAAGATGTCGGTTCAATGCCCGTTTGTAGGAATTGTTTGATGCATTCCTGGGTTTATTGTAATTCTTTTGCTATTGATTCCTGACCTTGCCTGGACTTTGACCTCTCTGATTTCTGCCTGCAACTGAACTCCTGCCTGAATATTGACTCTGATTTCTCCTGATCCTTATCTGTACCGTGCATTGGACTTTTACCCCTGAGGTGCTTCCTCCATTTGTCCCGACTATTCCCGCTGGGAGCCGATAGGCTCCCTTACAACAAGAAAGAAAAGGAAGCTGGCTAGAACAGGAACCTTAGCTAGGGACAACGAATCCCAGCAGAGCCGGACACTGGCATCAACTTGCAAAGTCTCCCATAGACAAGCAGCTATTGGCATCCAAATTCGTCCACTCAGATGCAGTAATGCTGTAGATGTGGTCTTTAGTCAGTGGTGAACCTGTGTGGACCCCTCCATGTTGACCAATAACGGAACATATGGAGTCCACCTAATTTGTTCCACCGTGTCATGGTGGATCCCATGAATTAGTTAATTAAATGGGTTTGCTGGAGTGAAGCTCAAGGAAGGTGATATATTTTTTATGGATCTCAACACCAACACAAAGGATGATACAGCACATAGTGTGATTGAGATGGAGTTGGGATGGAATGCAAACCAGAAAAGGGGGCCAAGATCAGGGCTCATGAAGTTTATCTAGTGTTTAATTACAGAATGAGGTCAGAGGGTGTCAAAGCATGTGAGAATGTGCACTAACACAGATAAATTCACAGAGGAATGCATGCCTTGGCATCTGCTGAAGTCAAAGTCTAATAGGCACGTGCCTAACACAATGCACAGCATTCACGGTAGCCTTAAATTCTTCTCTCCTTAGGAAACCTTTAGCTAGCAGAAGGTTTTTCGGGATACCTTTGCATGAAAAGCAAGCATAAAATAGAAAATGGATGTGGGTTAGAGCTCAAGCAGATTCAGGATCGAATATAGACCAAATCAAGACCTAATTTAGGTGTCTGACATCCTGTTATATCCAGAGAACAATGATGCCATAACATTCCCAAGCTGGCAAGAACACATTCCCGGGAGCATCCATACCAGTGCATTTGCCCAGCTGGAAGGCCCATATTATTCTTCCCACACTAAGGTGCCTCGGCAATGGCTTCTAACCATATTCAATAAAAAGAGAAGAAACTCTCAACATATCTGTATCACAGGCCAAGATATTTATATAAATGCTCTTCGCAGATAATAATGTGAACTATTCTGCGTTGCCCAGTAAGAAAATATCCCCATGGAACTTCTAGGGATAAGTTTGCCATGGATAGTGCCCCATCCAATTTTCACTCATTAAAGGGATCCTGTCATCGGGAAAAAAAAGAATCAGTTAATAGTGTTGCTCCAGCAGAATTCTGCACTGAAATCAGTTTCTCAAAAGAGAAAACAGATTTTTTTATATTCAATTTTGAAATCTGACATGGGGCTAGACATTTTGTCAATTTCCCAGCTGCCCCTGGTTATGTGACTTGTGCCTGCACTTTAGGAGAGAAATGCTTTCTGGCAGGCTGCTGTTTTTCATTCTTAATGTAACTGAATGTGTCTCAGTGGGACATGGGTTTTTACTATTAAGTGATGTTCTTAGATCTACCAGGTAGCTGTTATCTTGTGTTAGGGAGCTGCTATCTGGTTACCTTCCCATTGTTCTTTTGTTTGGCTGCTGGGGGGGAATAGGGAGGGGGGGTGATATTACTCCAACTTGCAGTTCAGCAATAAAGAGTGATTGAAGTTTATCAGAGCACAAGTCACATGACTGGGGGCAGCTGGGAAATTAACAATATGTCTAGCCCCATGTCAGATTTCAAAATTAAATATAAAAAAATCTGTTTGCTCTTTTGAGAAATGAATTTCAGTGTAGAATTCTGCTGAAGCAGCACTATTAACTGATTCACTTTGAAAATTTTTTTTTTCCCCATGACAGTATCCCTTTAACCTAGAAGTTTTTACTCTGCTCACTCCTCTGGCTATTTTCCTGTTTGTCCACTAAAAATAAATCATAGTTATAGGAGCTAATAAAGAGCCCCATTTGTCAGGCCATATCCCTTTCTGGTTTCTTCTAATGGGATTATAACACAATAGGAGGCCTATGGGAAGCAATAAAGAAACTGGACACCAGCCATGTACACATGAGACAAGAATGAAGTTTCAAGCTGAGCCAGTGTAGAAGTCTGTGGATGAAATGAGAATATATTCACATTTGTCTTTTAATATTTTCCGTGATAAAAGTCCGTAGAGAGAATAAAAAAATAATAAAGGTGTAACTGCCCATAAACATCTGCACAGCAGACAGCGGCAACTGATTCATTTACATTATTAAAGGGTGAAAATGTAGCTTTACTATAAATCATAAATAATTCTGGGGCACAGCTTTAAATATGTATATAATATTTGCACATAGTAATAATATGCATATAATATCAAAAGCCCAGGCACTTTCCAGTATAAGGGAATCACAGAATAAAATCAGCTTAGAAATCTTCTGCGTTTGAAGCCCACGGGAGCCGCGGCAAGTCGGTCTGATTTTCACAATGACTCGTTCTCTGTTTCCTGCCTAGACTAAAAGGATTTTGATCTGTGCCATGAAAGGATGGGAATCTCTCTGTTCTGTTTCCACCCAATCTCCAGGAGTTTTTAATCAAATTTTTCTTCTTTTATAAAAGTCTTATTCATTACTGTGAATATTCATGTTGTTTCATGACTCACATTTGGCAGAGAAAATTTATGGACCACATAAGATACTTGTTAAATTGTTACAGTTCAATTATTTTTTTTTTTTCCGAAGACCAGAGTGGAATTCAGAAAAACATTAAACATATTTAAAAAGGTGCAAGGGTACACCAAACCATAAGAATTAAATTTATTTATCAGAAACTATTATTCTATAGATGATCATCCACTAATGTCTGCATAGACCCAATTTTCATTATATCCTCTCCCATAATAGTCTCTGGGAACAAACTATGCCTATAATAACAGTGGGATAATAGTCTCTGGGAAGGGAGTGTGACTGTGGGATAGCAGGTATAGTAGGGAGAGATGGTGTCTATAGTAACAGTGGATAATAGTCTCTGGGAAGGGAGTGTGATTGTGGGATAGCAGGTATAGTAGGGAGAGATGGTGCCTATAGTAACAGTGGATAATAGTCTCTGGGAAGGGAGTGTGATTGTGGGATAGCAGGTATAGTAGGGAGAGATGGTGCCTATAGTAACAGTGGATAATAGTCTCTGGGAAGGGAGTGTGATTGTGGGATAGCAGGTATAGTAGGGAGAGATGGTGCCTATAGTATCAGTGGGATAATAGTCTCTGGGAAGGGAGTGTGATTGTGGGATAGCAGGTATAGTAGGGAGAGATGGTGCCTATAGTAACAGTGGATAATAGTCTCTGGGAAGGGAGTGTGACTGTGGGATAGCAGGTATAGTAGGGAGAGATGGTGTCTATAGTAACAGTGGATAATAGTCTCTGGGAAGGGAGTGTGATTGTGGGATAGCAGGTATAGTAGGGAGAGATGGTGCCTATAGTAACAGTGGATAATAGTCTCTGGGAAGGGAGTGTGATTGTGGGATAGCAGGTATAGTAGGGAGAGATGGTGCCTATAGTAACAGTGGATAATAGTCTCTGGGAAGGGAGTGTGATTGTGGGATAGCAGGTATAGTAGGGAGAGATGGTGCCTATAGTATCAGTGGGATAATAGTCTCTGGGAAGGGAGTGTGATTGTGGGATAGCAGGTATAGTAGGGAGAGATGGTGCCTATAGTAACAGTGGATAATAGTCTCTGGGAAGGGAGTGTGACTGTGGGATAGCAGGTATAGTAGGGAGAGATGGTGTCTATAGTAACAGTGGATAATAGTCTCTGGGAAGGGAGTGTGATTGTGGGATAGCAGGTATAGTAGGGAGAGATGGTGCCTATAGTAACAGTGGATAATAGTCTCTGGGAAGGGAGTGTGATTGTGGGATAGCAGGTATAGTAGGGAGAGATGGTGCCTATAGTAACAGTGGATAATAGTCTCTGGGAAGGGAGTGTGATTGTGGGATAGCAGGTATAGTAGGGAGAGATGGTGTCTATAGTAACAGTGGATAATAGTCTCTGGGAAGGGAGTGTGATTGTGGGATAGCAGGTATAGTAGGGAGAGATGGTGCCTATAGTAACAGTGGGATAATAGTCTCTGGGAAGGGAGTGTGATTGTGGGATAGCAGGTATAGTAGGGAGAGATGGTGCCTATAGTAACAGTGGATAATAGTCTCTGGGAAGGGAGTGTGACTGTGGGATAGCAGGTATAGTAGGGAGAGATGGTGTCTATAGTAACAGTGGATAATAGTCTCTGGGAAGGGAGTGTGACTGTGGGATAGCAGGTATAGTAGGGAGAGATGGTGTCTATAGTAACAGTGGATAATAGTCTCTGGGAAGGGAGTGTGACTGTGGGATAGTAGGGAGAGATGGTGTCTATAGTAACAGTGGATAATAGTCTCTGGGAAGGGAGTGTGACTGTGGGATAGCAGGTATAGTAGGGAGAGATGGTGCCTATAGTAACAGTGGATAATAGTCTCTGGGAAGGGAGTGTGACTGTGGGATAGCAGGTATAGTAGGGAGAGATGGTGTCTATAGTAACAGTGGATAATAGTCTCTGGGAAGGGAGTGTGACTGTGGGATAGCAGGTATAGTAGGGAGAGATGGTGCCTATAGTAACAGTGGATAATAGTCTCTGGGAAGGGAGTGTGATTGTGGGATAGCAGGTATAGTAGGGAGAGATGGTGTCTATAGTAACAGTGGATAATAGTCTCTGGGAAGGGAGTGTGATTGTGGGATAGCAGGTATAGTAGGGAGAGATGGTGCCTATAGTAACAGTGGGATAATAGTCTCTGGGAAGGGAGTGTGATTGTGGGATAGCAGGTATAGTAGGGAGAGATGGTGCCTATAGTAACAGTGGATAATAGTCTCTGGGAAGGGAGTGTGACTGTGGGATAGCAGGTATAGTAGGGAGAGATGGTGTCTATAGTAACAGTGGATAATAGTCTCTGGGAAGGGAGTGTGACTGTGGGATAGCAGGTATAGTAGGGAGAGATGGTGTCTATAGTAACAGTGGATAATAGTCTCTGGGAAGGGAGTGTGACTGTGGGATAGTAGGGAGAGATGGTGTCTATAGTAACAGTGGATAATAGTCTCTGGGAAGGGAGTGTGACTGTGGGATAGCAGGTATAGTAGGGAGAGATGGTGCCTATAGTAACAGTGGATAATAGTCTCTGGGAAGGGAGTGTGACTGTGGGATAGCAGGTATAGTAGGGAGAGATGGTGTCTATAGTAACAGTGGATAATAGTCTCTGGGAAGGGAGTGTGACTGTGGGATAGCAGGTATAGTAGGGAGAGATGGTGCCTATAGTAACAGTGGATAATAGTCTCTGGGAAGGGAGTATGACTGTGAGATAGCAGGTATAGTAGGGAGAGATGGTGTCTATAGTAACAGTGGGATAATAGTCTTTGGGAAGGGAGTGTGACTGTGGGATAGCAGGTATAGTAGGGAGAGATGGTGCCTATAGTAACAGTGGATAATAGTCTCTGAGAAGGGAGTGTGACTGTTGGATAGCAGGTATAGTAGGGAGAGATGGTGCCTATAGTAACAGTGGATAATAGTCTCTGAGAAGGGAGTGTGACTGTGGGATAGCAGGTATAGTAGGGAGAGATGGTGTCTATAGTAACAGTGGATAATAGTCTCTGGGAAGGGAGTGTGACTGTGGGATAGCAGGTATAGTAGGGAGAGATGGTGTCTATAGTAACAGTGGATAATAGTCTCTGGGAAGGGAGTGTGACTGTGGGATAGCAGGTATAGTAGGGAGAGATGGTGCCTATAGTAACAGTGGATAATAGTCTCTGGGAAGGGAGTGTGACTGTGGGATAGCAGGTATAGTAGGGAGAGATGGTGCCTATAGTAACAGTGGATAATAGTCTCTGGGAAGGGAGTATGACTGTGAGATAGCAGGTATAGTAGGGAGAGATGGTGTCTATAGTAACAGTGGGATAATAGTCTTTGGGAAGGGAGTGTGACTGTGGGATAGCAGGTATAGTAGGGAGAGATGGTGCCTATAGTAACAGTGGATAATAGTCTCTGAGAAGGGAGTGTGACTGTTGGATAGCAGGTATAGTAGGGAGAGATGGTGCCTATAGTAACAGTGGATAATAGTCTCTGAGAAGGGAGTGTGACTGTGGGATAGCAGGTATAGTAGGGAGAGATGGTGTCTATAGTAACAGTGGATAATAGTCTCTGGGAAGGGAGTGTGACTGTGGGATAGCAGGTATAGTAGGGAGAGATGGTGTCTATAGTAACAGTGGATAATAGTCTCTGGGAAGGGAGTGTGACTGTGGGATAGCAGGTATAGTAGGGAGAGATGGTGCCTATAGTAACAGTGGATAATAGTCTCTGAGAAGGGAGTGTGACTGTGGGATAGCAGGTATAGTAGGGAGAGATGGTGTCTATAGTAACAGTGGATAATAGTCTCTGGGAAGGGAGTGTGACTGTGGGATAGCAGGTATAGTAGGGAGAGATGGTGCCTATAGTAACAGTGGATAATAGTCTCTGGGAAGGGAGTGTGACTGTGGGATAGCAGGTATAGTAGGGAGAGATGGTGCCTATAGTAACAGTGGATAATAGTCTCTGGGAAGGGAGTGTGACTGTGGGATAGCAGGTATAGTAGGGAGAGATGGTGTCTATAGTAACAGTGGATAATAGTCTCTGGGAAGGGAGTGTGACTGTGGGATAGCAGGTATAGTAGGGAGAGATGGTGCCTATAGTAACAGTGGATAATAGTCTCTGGGAAGGGAGTGTGACTGTGGGATAGCAGGTATAGTAGGGAGAGATGGTGCCTATAGTAACAGTGGATAATAGTCTCTGGGAAGGGAGTATGACTGTGGGATTGTTTAAAATGGTGCTTGCTCTATTCTTATCTATCCTGTTTGGGGTCGGTGCTTTAAGTGGCATATGGCTGGTGGCTTTGGAAAATGGCATGCTCCTTAAAGGGGAAGGAAACCTAGTTGGCTCAAACCCCCCACCCCCCTCCCGTTTGTTGCCAACCTCCCTCCTCCCCCCTGGCCTACCCGTCCCGCTGGGCAAATGCCCCTAACTTGTTACTTAACCTTCTTGCGCAGGTCCAGTCCAGGGAGTTCACCGACGACATCTTACACGCGATCTTCTTCCTGCTGTGAATGGCGTTTTGGCGCATGCGCAGTAGGATCATTTCGCCGGTATGGATCTACTGCACATGCTCCAAAAGTCACGCGCATGCGCAGTAGATCGTACCAGCGAAATGATCCTACTGCGCATGCGCCGTTCACAGCTCGAATGCTAAAGCGCCAAATTGAAACAACCACTCCATACACTGTCAGAGGGCTGTTTTTTTTTTTTTTGGTTTTGTTTTTTGTGTGCTACAATAACCGCTTTGAAACGATGTACTTAATTCTATAAAATAAACATGCGACTCTGGTGATCCCACGTGCAGTCAGTGATTTCTTTGCATGAAAGTAACTCGTTCAATGAGAAACACATTTGACACACTAGCAGATCTCTCAACCACGTCGGCTCCCTTTCCAGGAATGCCAGTCGTTGCTAAGCGAGATAAATACTACAAGCGATTCTTTATCCGAAAGAAAAGTTTGGCATTGATTTACCCTCTCCCTCCCCTGTTTTTGGTCTGACATCTGGAAGCAGTGCTGGTGGTACTCTGGAAGCCTCTGGCTTTGCATAGGATGCTGGGAATTGTAGTTCTCCAACATCCAGAGCGTCTACAGTTGCTCACCCTGGCATTAACTGATTCATTTTGAAAAAAAATGTTTTTCCCATGACAGGATCCCTTTAATGTTTACATGGTTTTCTAGTAGACTTAAGATCCAAGAAATGTAAAAAGATTCAAATTATGGAAAGATCCATTAGCTGGAAAACCCCAGATCTGGATAACAGGTCCCATACCTGTACAAAAAAAATTTTGATCTTAAAAAAAAAAAAAAAAAAAAAAAAAAAAATTACATTTATAAATAATTCAGTTCATTTTCTGTAATGGATTACTTTTAGTGATGAGTGTATCTGTCTCGTGAATTTTTCAGCAAAACAGTTTTGTTCCGTGACAATTTTTTTTTTGTTTTGCGTCATTTTTTTTAGCAAACCATGCCCATTTTTTCTGCATTTGTCGCATGTCTTTTTGTTTTGTCACGTGCCATTCTTTTTTTTTTATTGTTGCCCAAAGTGGAACAAGCTGCGTGGCAAATTTTTGCAGCAGTTTTGCAATATTTTCCTCGGCGCCGAAACCCCTGAAGTTTGCCGCAAATCTGATCATGGCGAAATTTTTCGCTCTTCGCTAATTATTTTGTGATTATAAAGAGAGTGTTAGTCGCACATAAGGATAACACTGGGGCTTTATAAACTCATTATTTTGCACCAATTTTTACACTTGGATTATTTGTTTACAATACTTTACACATCTTTATAAGTAGCCCCTTAGTGGGCAAGATGTAGAATTGTGTGACTTGTTTTAGTAATGTCATTAATGAAAGGGGTGACTTGGCACCTGTCCCCGCTGGTGTTTTTGTTTCCCGTAAGTGTCACTCTACGGCGATATTGTTTTTCGCTACATTATCGTCTGGATGAGGAACACGTGTTTTCTATTTGAGACAAGGCTGCTTTTCAGTATATAGTAATGCGACTTGGCTCAGCACAAAACAATCTTTTCTGCCTTTCCAAATATTTTGCTTTATTAAATGACAAATGAATTGCCTGTAACTGCCTTGTGTTTACACTCCCTGCTTGTTGGTTTAGGCATAAAGATTTCGAGATCAACCTGAGACTTTTAAGAAGAAGTTTTAAGTTTAAATCATGTGGCTAACCTATTTTCATCCAGTGTTAAAGTAAGATGGCAGCGGGGGGAAATTTTAATGTTTCTGGCAATGTTTATCTTCCCGGTTGTGCCAAGACCCTTCTCAAATATTCACAGAATGTAGGGAGGCCAAATCCTTGGAACCAAATGTACTGGCTAGACCGGGACATGGTGGCCATGTTGGAATTATAGATTTGATACAAAGTACTGTTCAGGAAAATAAGTTTGTGTGTTGGCACTAAGGGTTTTGTTGGCATCCCTATACCATGTAAATGGGAAAACACTCCACAATACCTTTTTGTTGGATGACCATACTGGGAAATTCTTGAACTGTGTACAGATGTACTTCATTTCTTAAACTTTTTTTAAGCTCATGCTTAAAGGACAGACAGGGAAATTGTAGGTACTCCATGTTTGTTCCTTGCGAGGTAGATAATTTGATTTCTTTATGCACAGATAATTCCCACTGCATAATAGACCCCTGTTTATCAATGCAATGGTGATTTGATTATCCACCTCGCAAGAACCAAACATGGAGTAGCCTCAATTTGCCTTCTTTTCCTGTGTAACTCAAAAAACAATATAAATCTTAGACTGTTCATGATTAAAACAATAGGGAAAATGTATGATCACGACAAACCCTATTCATTGCACTCATTTTGAACAAGGCGGAATATGCTCCTTTAAGGATGAAATCGGTAAGGCTCCACCTACGGTAGGAATAAAACTGCAATTACAGTAAATTACATTTTTGGCCTCTTTGAAGGATTTTATACTGCTGGCCATGCAAATGTTTTGGACTATTGGGGAGGCAGGTGCATTGGTAATTTTTGAATGTCCATGATTTATTAGGTGGAACCTCTTTCTCCAGCACCAACACCTCCGCTCCATCCTTCCCCCGGCTTCATATATCATTGAATGAATCTTAGAGATTATTTTAGACTGAGCAACAGTAATTTGATTTCTCCTAGGTTAAGATAGGGACTTAATTGTGCAATGCTCTGACAGGTGAAACAAATGGAATTTTGGCTTTATCTAAGTAAAATAATATATTTTCTTATCACTCTGTGATTCCAGATAAATGCATGAACTCCAGCAAAAAAATGTATTTTGGCCTCAGCTTGGGTCATTAACACTTGCCGATGGATGTTATCAATGGTCCTCCCACACGGCCTAACCCTGTAACTTCTAAGCACCTTCTCGTTATGCTTTCTAGTTAAAGGGACACTAACGGAATATGCAGTGGGAACTTGGAGCAAATGGAAACCTGCTGAAATCTTTAAAAATTGTCATTTCTGTAAAATCCCAGACAACTCATTCAGTTGAGCTTGTGTGAAAACAAAACATAAGAATGTAAACAACCACAGATTGAAAGGAAGCCAAGGTAGCTTATTTGTGCTCACAGGGACCATATCCATGCCCCCTTAGGCTCACAGTGTTATTCACCCCCTCCCACACCTAGTTCTATTGTCAAGTGATTGAATCTGGGACTTGATGCCCCTCTGCTTTCCAGAGATCTTCTAGTCCCACAATCCATCATATACCAATGAAATAATGGTTGAGTTGGGGTTCATGTTCAAAGTACCTTGGTCAGTTATAATTTGTGGAATCGGGTATATTTATGAACAATGTATATTTTTCTGAACTTTAGATCGTTTATTCATCTTTGCTACATAAGTGCAACTGGACGAGTTCATGAGTTCAAGGGTGGGGGTGCATTTTTCCTTTGAGGTCAGGAGCAGACCTGAAGGAGTCTAAGGCAGAAGTATTTAAATAAGAGTGGTGTATCCATATCCCACCTCCTTTAATATTTTTGGCTTCTGGTTTACCACATAATGTATAGAGGGGGCAGGCTCTGGTGATTGATCCTGACGCAGCCAGCCAAATTTCTTGTTGTGAGATATGGAAACAAAATTTTTATACATAAATTATACAGAGATTTTTTTTTTTTTACATTTTTAAAATGAGTAGACGTTCATATAGAATATTGCTTACTATTCAGTAATATTCAGAAACATTACTTGGTAGTTTCTTTTGTGACATTGGCATTGATACGAATACGAAACCCGCTGCCAGAGGTTTGCTTGGAGGAACTGAGGTTTGGCTGAAGCTGATGGACTTGTCAAACTGACCTGGAATGAACCACTGTGACCCAAGTTAAAATAATGTCTAGTAACAGAGGCCTTGTTAATCCTTTCAAAGATTGTGTTTTTGTGTTCTCATCAATTACACAAATTAAAGATGTTGGTTTTCTTTCCCCTTGGAAGTCTACTTTTACTCTTCACAAATCCCTGTCAACAGGGGAATTGGACAACATGTATCATATTGAGTTTATAGACTGTTGAGCAGAGGTCAAGCCAAGCTGTAGTGGTCAGAGTGTTGAGTTCTACTCACGAGGGAACGATTCCATTACTAACAACGCTTGTTCTTCTCTACAGATTATGGAAGAGACAAACACGCAGATCGCTTGGCCGTCCAAGCTGAAGATTGGGGCAAAGTCAAAGAAAGGTATTTTTATTATTGTTTTTACAGATGAAGCCAAGGATCATCCCATACTTGTGGTGCAGTCATGCAATTTATTGTACTTTATGTATCCAATTTTCCCAAGGGAAACATCCAGCCTTACAGATAAAAAAAAAATGCTTGTCATCCTTTTAGAATCTTTTAAGCCTGCTGTTGTTATTCTATGTCCAAGAGTTATAGGCTGGTCAGGTCTTGCCCAACCTGTACCTTGATATTATTAATTAAATTATCTTCTGGTAGTCCAAATTCAGTTCTTCATGTAATTTCTTTTGAAATGGAATTCTCACTTTCATTAGAGAAGTATTCGGGTTCTGAAATGAGCAATGTGGGCCAACTGACTACTACCTGTTTATATGCCAAAGAGCAAACATTCTGGAAACAAAGGAGTTTCTTCTTTATGGAATATCCTTTGAGTTGATGCTCACTTACTAAGCCTTAAAAGGGGTTGTTCACCTTTAAATTAACTTTGAGTATGATACATAGTGATATTCTGAGAATATTTCCAATTGGTTTTCATTTTTTCTTATTTGTGGTTTTTGAGTTATTTAACTATTTAACTTTTTATTAAAGGGATCCTGTCATCGGAAAACATGTTTTTTTTCCAAAACACATCAGTTAATAGTGCTACTCCAGCAGAATTCTGCACTGAAATCCATTACTCAAAAGAGCAAACAGATTTTTTTATATTCAGTTTTGGAGTCTGACATGGGGCTAGACATATTGTCAATTTCCCAGCTGCCCCTGGTCATGTGACCATACCTCCCAACATTTTGGAAGTAAAAAGAGGGACAAAAAAAATTTTCCCGCTTGTAGCGCGGCAATTTTGTTGACCACACCCCTTTCTGTGGCCACACCCCCTAATTACCATGTTTGTTTTACAAAATTTGGAAGGTTATGAAAATATTTCTCCTTATCTAAACTGTGTTTTTGTGTCTCAAAATTGTTACAAACTATCTTATTTGTACCTGTTAGCTGTTCTGGGCTCTCTGCTAAAAGCCAATTAAGTGAGAAACTTTGTTTCTTTTTCTGGCTGTTCAGTGCAGAGAAAAGAGGGACTTTCCAGTACAAATGAGGGACTGCGGGTTGAGCTGTCAAAAGAGGGACTGTCCCTCCGAAAAAGGGACAGTTGGGAGGTATGATGTGACTTGTGCCTGCACTTTAGGAGAGAAATGCTTTCTGGCAGGCTGCTGTTTTTCCTTCTCAATGTAACTGAATGTGTCTCAGTGGGACATGGGTTTTTACTATTGAGTGTTGTTCTTAGATCTACCAGGCAGCTGTTATCTTGTGTTAGGGAGCTGCTATCTGGTTACCTTCCCATTGTTCTTTTGTTTGGCTGCTGGAGGGGGGAAAGGGAGGGGGTGATATCACTCCAACTTGCAGTACAGCAGTAAAGAGTGATTGAAGTTTATCAGAGCACAAGTCACATGACTTGGGGCTGCTGGGAAATTGAGAAAATGTCTAGCCCCATGTCAGATTTCAAAATTGAATATAAAAAAGTCTGTTTGCTCTTTTGAGAAATGGATTTCAGTGCAGAATTCTGCTGGAGCAGCACTATTAACTGATTCATTTTGAAAAAAATGTTTTTTCCCATGACAGTATCCCTTTAAGCAGCTCTCCAGTTTGTAATTATAGCAATCTGGTTGCTAGCGATCAGATTACCCTAGCAACCATGCACGGATTTAAATAAGAGGCTGGAATATGAATCGGAGAGGCCTGAATAGAAAGGAGTAATAAAAAGTAGCAATAACTATAAATGTGTAGCCTTACAGAACATTTGGGGTCAGTCACCCCTATTTGAAAGCTAAAAAGAGACAGAAGGAGGCAGTAAATTATTAAAAAACTATAAATAATAAAGACCAATTGAAATGTTGTTTAGGATAGGCCATCCGATAACATTATATAAGCTAATTTAACCTTTAAAGAGCAGCTACTGATGAGATCACAAATACATATCCCAGCAAGACCTCTCTCTAGTTTGGATTTGATCTGCATGACCCTTAACTAAGCTTAAAAAACGAATATTCTATGAAACTGGTAAAATGTGACTTTTCAGCTAAAGTAGCTCAAGGCAATTTCAGGAAGTAATAATATTTCTGTTACTTATAGATTCCTTTTGGATAATCAACGTACTATTATTATTATAAGGTGCCGGCATATTCCCAGTACTTAACAATAGAAGGGTTTATTATTATTAATTATTGGTACATACAGTACCGATTGTATTCCAAAGTAAAGGGGTCCTTGTTCCTTAGAGCTTACAATCTGCAAATACTAATGTATATTGATATAGTTTAATTTTTGGCCAATCGTTACCTTGTGTGCTTTTCTTTAAGGGTTTTCTGTTGATGTTCCTCTTGAAGGTCCATCCTTTGACCAGATTCTCTCCCCCCACCCATATTTCATCTCAAGTTGAACATTTAGGTGCATGTTAGAGATAAAATTACCATTTTCCACAGTATTCACCCTAAATGGACTTCAGACTTGGTTCCCCTATAGCAGAGTTTATAATAAACCAGTGAGAGAACTGCAACTCTATACAGTGGGGCAAACAAATGACCCGTGTGGCCTTTGTTATTGTAGTTTACATGATTTATTAAGGCTTATTTGATATTCATGAAGTCTGCTGTAATTCAAGAAAAATTCTGCTAAATCAAGAATTCCAATAATGAACATCCTTCAACGTGTGATAATCGTTGCCCTTTAAATACTCTCTCAAATCCTTCCAGCATGTGTTCTTTCCAAACATCTGTTGCTTACATTTCCAATGAATTCAGCATACTCTGTTTGCTATTAATGGTGAATGTGCCTTATTTTGTTGGCTATTTAGTAACATCAACAGGCTGTGCATGTAACTGAATATTTCTTCAATGGCTTAATGGAGAAAACTGCATTGTAATGGCGAAGGCAAGAAATAATCATTGAGAGAGTGGAGCGATTAGTTTTTATGCAAGTAATTTTTCTGCAATATTTTCTGTCTCCTTAAAGGGATACTGTCATGGGAAAACAGTTTTTTTTGTTTTTTTCAAAATGAATCAGTTAATAGTGCTGCTCCAGCAGAATTCTGCACTGAAATCCATTTCTCAAAAGAGCAAACAGATTTTTTTATATTCAATTTTTAAATCTGACATGGGGCTAGACATATTGTCAATTTCCCAGCTGCCCCAAGTCATGTGACTTGTGCTCTGATAAATCTGATAAATTCAGTCACTCTTTACTGCTGTACTGCAAGTTGGAGTGATATCACCCCCCCCCCAGCAGCCAAACGAGATCAATGGGAAGGTAACCAGATAACAGCTCCCTAACACAAGATAACAGCTGCCTGGTAGATCTAAGAACAACACTCAATAGTAAAAACCCATGTCCCACTGAGACACATTCAGTTACATTGAGAAGGAAAAACAGCAGCCTGCCAGAAAGCATTTCTCTCCTAAAGTGCAGGCACAAGTCACATGACCAGGGGCAGCTGGGAAATTGACAAAATGTCTAGCCCCATGTCAGATTTCAAAATTGAATATAAAAAAATCTGTTTGCTCTTTTGAGAAATGGATTTCAGTGCAGAATTCTGCTGGAGTAGCACTATTAACTGATGTGTTTTGTAAAAAAACATGTTTTCCGATAACAGGATCCCTTTAATAACGTGGCCAATTTGCCAAACTGTGATTTATTTCCAACAGAATTCGAATTGTTTGTTAGTCGTTTATTATTTCAACTGTTTCAGAGTCAGTTGCAGCTTTACAGCAGGGCTCTGTAGGCCTTCACACTTTACGATGCGGAGATAACGGTTTACATAATACCTTTTTCGGGATAGTTCTGGTGTCTGCCGGTTCTGCTCAAATTCTCTTTGCACTGACACCTCATAACTCGTGCATAGAATCCCAGGAGCGTTACATCAGTGTAGGCTTCTTACAAGACTCCAGCGCACCCACGCTCACCCCTTGCTCTTCTATTAAATGTTTGTTCCGGCCAGGAATCTTTTTTTGGTAAATGTTTTCCTTTTTACAATGACCTTTGAATTCATAGCAGGTGCTAATGTGAGCCAAGCAGGAAAAATAATAACTGTGAGTTTTATGTAGATAGTATAAGGAAAAGATATCGTGTTAAAAAGTGTCACTAATAATTATTTTCCTCTTCCTTTGTTTACCCTTAGCTTCTGTGAAGGTTTTATTGTTACATATTCCACAGCTCTATTACAGAGAGACGATTATATCATTCCCATCTTTCCCTGCCCCAGTGGAGCTTACAATCAAGTAGAGATGCACTGAATCCACTATTTTGGATTCGGCCGAACCCCTGAATCCTTCGTGAAAGATTTGGCCGAATACCGAACCGAATCTGAACCCTAATTTGCATATGCAAATTAGTGATGGGAAGGGGGAAACTTTTTTTACTTCCTTGTTTTCTGACAAAAAGTCACGCAATTTCCCTCCCCGTCCCTAATTTGCATATGCAAATTAGGATTCGGTTCGGCTGGGCACAAGGATTCGGCCGAATCCAAATCCTGCTGAAAAAGGCCGAATCCCGAACCGAATCCTGGATTCGGTACATGCCTACAATCAAGTCTCTGTCACATTCACACAAACTAGGAGCCACTTAACCTGACTGTATGTTTTCGGGGTGTGGGAGGAAATAGCAGTACCCAGAAAGATAGTTTTTTGGCTAGAATCAAACTCAGAACCCCCAGCACTTCCTCATTTTAGCTAGATGCAACCTTTTTTATCAACCTTTTCGCTAAATGCAACCTCCTTTATCTCTTCCCACAACCCTTTCCGTTCAATGTTCACTAAGTTGTGTTCTCTTGAGCGCACGCACAAATTATGAAGCCAGCGCACAACAACTTATGGTGTGTACAAAGATTTTTCTGTAAAAGCACAAAATTCTCAATTTATTCTGACTTGCGCACACAGTTTTTAAAACTGTGCACACAAGTTTAAAATGTATGCACAAAATATTTTTTTTGCGCACCTAGCCGAGAAGTAATTAGAGGGAACATTGCTCCCGTTGTATCATAATCTCTTTACAAGAAGCCAGCAGTTACAATACAATTGTAACATTTAAAGGAAAACTATACCCCCCCAAACAATGTAGGTCTCTATTAAAAGATACTGAGTAAAACTGCTCATGTGTAAAACCCTGCTTCATGTAAATGAACCATTATCATAATAATATACTTTTTTAGTAGTATGTGCCATTGGGTAATCATAAATAGAAAATTGCCATTTTAAAAAATAAGGGCCGCCCCCTGAGATCGTAAGATTCACTGTGCACACATACAAACCACATGTAAGGTCACATGAGCCAATTAACAGACAGTTCTGCCTTTTGCTTCCTCACTTCTTCCTGTTACAGTTAGTGTTGTAGTATTTCTGGTCAGGTGATCTCTGAGGCAGCACAGATAGAGGGGCATGTTTACTAACATTGGAGATAAATATCTGGAGAGATTTTTGGAGATGTTGCCCATGGCAACCAATCAGCAATTAGATTTAAACAGCCACAGCCAAGTTAGAAAACAAAAGCAAATATCTGATTGGTTGCTATGGGCAACATCTCCAGAAATCTCTCCAGATATTTATCTCCAATGTTAGTAAACATGCCCTAGAGTCATGAAATGGTGGTTCAAGGTAAGAGATGTAAAAGGGCAATATTTATGTAAATATATATTCCAGTTTGGTAAGATTCTTTAATATGTCATTCAATTTGATATACACTATCTGTTGCTTAAGTATTAATTTTGGGGGTATAGTTTTCCTTTAAGGCTGCCATACACGGGGAGATTGCAAAACAAGTAGATCTCTCCCCGATATGCCCACATCAAGGTGGGCGATATCAGCTGAACCGATCCTAGGGCCCAACGATCGGATCACAATGCAGTCCATACGGGCGGGACAGATCTCGGGACCAAATCAACAGATGTGACCACGATTTTTTTAACCTGCCCAATCGAGATTTGCCCGACTTTCACCCAGATATTGATCGGGGAAGTCCGTCGGAGGGTCCCATGCATGGGCCAATAAGCTGCCGACTCGGTCTGTCGGCAGCTTTTATCAACCCATGTATGGGGGCCTTACTGATCAGAAATAGAAACACTGCTTCCATTGCACACACAACTTATTTTTTTTTTTTTACATTGCCCCCTAGTGTTCTGTTTGTGTAGCCTCCAGTGAACGTTTGGATGCCGTAGTTCCTGGGAAAATCTATTTGGAGCAGCTGGCTCAGCCATGTTGATGACTGTTGGAATACTTAAGTTGTTTCTAAAGGTTATATGGCCTACAATGCTGGAAACATGGTCTTCCTTACAGACTTTTTGATCAGTTGGGTCTTTGCTGCCTCTAGTTTACTCAACTGGTTTCCTTCTTTTGATAATATACATACATCCACTGTACCAATACTGTACTATTGTGATATGTTCAAGTCTCTATTTATTGTGTATCTACTGAGACACGATGTTCCCATCTCCTTACATATGAACTGCAGGAATTACTTTGTACACTGTGGAAGGCAATATATGAACTTTTCTTGATGATGGTGATAATACGGCTGGATAATTAATTAAATGCTGAATATTTCATCTTTGTTGACTTTGTACATGTTCTACCATTAGTTTGAACACCTTTAATAAGTTGGTAGGAGGCCCAAAAATTAAAGTAGCAAGAAAGCATTCTGAATCACTTCTCATTGACTATTGGGACCCTCTGTAGAGCCCTTGACCGTTTTTCACTATACAGTTGTACTAAAGGTTTCTACAAAATTGTCTCTGGGTTTCAATATTTCCCTTGAGTAATGGTTAGAAAAACTGTGACTTCTGATAAGTGGCAGCAACTCCTGCCCAAGGAGCTTCACAAAAAATAACAGTGAATCCGACTCTGTGGAATAATGTGCTTTCTCATCTCAGAAACTGTTTTGCCATAAAGTATTCAGAAAAGTTCAGACAGTTGTTTCATTAAAGCACAGTGTGTGCCCTTGGATATTATTGTGGGAACAAGCCCCACATATTCTTATTTAATCATGTAGATATTTATTATAGTTAATAAATACCTTCTGTAAGGCATTAGACATTGAAAATGTCATGTATGCAGAAAATAATCTGCCAACCAAATGTTTATTTTCCCCATGGCATAAGAGGAGCCATAAGCTTTGTAATTTGTACTGAATCAAGGCGGTCTGTCTTGATATTTTCCTAGTTCATCACTTAAAAATTTCACCTACCTTCTCATTTTCTTGTTTTAGTGCTTTCTTTATTGGGTATTCTAATACCAAACTTCTTCCCAAGTTCTTCATTAGAATTATGGGCTGTGAACCCAATTGTTGGCACCAACCAGACCTACCTAGCATTTCCTTCAAAAATGCTATATACATCTCAAAGGAGCACTATTAGGCACGTGGATTAGCAGACCTCATGCAGGAGGAATTGGGCTTGTTGGAAACTTTCTTGCTCCTATTGGCCAGGAGTTTGATGAACTGTTTCTGCTACTCTGGGTCTCGAAGTCCCAAAAGTTATTTTCTTTTTAATATGGATTCAACTTTGTGAGTAATAACCAGCCGCTAGCACACAACAGGGATAAAAATAATACCATATTACTGGGGGGGTAATGACTAAATCTGTTGTGTGTGGTTTTACCCAGTAACTATTTTAACAATGTTCCATGTGAGTAGTTAGACACAGTTCAACATCATTCGTTTCACTGTCCAGCAAGAATACTATATTATTTCAGGTCAAATGTATTAGGCAGTAGAAACTTTTACCCCGGCACCACCACCACCACCACCCTTTCTCCTCCTCTTCTTCATCTTCCTCCTCCTCCTCTTCATCTTCCTCCACCTCTTCTTCATCTTCCTCCACCTCCTCTTCCTGCTCCTCTTCTTCATCTTCCTCCACCTCTTCATCTTCCTTCACCTCCTCTTCCTGCTCCTCTTCTTCCTCTTCCTGCTCCTCTTCTTCCTCTTCCTGCTCCTCTCCCCCCAATTGATAAAAGCTTTGCCTCCTGCCCACTAAAATATTTCCTTTTTTTGTGTGATCCATGTGCTTACCTATTAAAAACCTTGATCAACTGAGAAAAATTATGAAAGAAGAGTTAATTCATCGAAGGACAAAAGAGGAGGAGGAGGATGATGATGGATCCAACCAATGTTTTTCTTCATAGGATTCCAGTTTTACAATTGCATGTGTTAATTCCAGGGTTCATTTGCATCCATATATTCTTTACCCTGAGTGCACCCCATCAAAACAGGCTATGCCAACTCTACACACACATTGTACGGAGCTTGTATTGGTGTAAGAACCTTTGTGCTCACAACTTGATAGAGTTACACACCATATTAGTGTATTTTCATTATCTTTGTGTATTTTTGTGTTTTCTTCACCATTTGGCAGTGCTGCTATATATCCTGGACATTTAGTTGAATGAGGAGGCTATAAACGTATATACAGTATATATATATATATATATATATATATATATATATATATATATATATATATATAAATCTTAGATACTGTAGATATGGAAGAGGGCTTATGCTTTCTAACCCCAATGAATACTGCTCTTCAATTCCACCTTGGTGCACAGCCCTATATGTAGTTGTCTAGAATATCATTAACAGTATTGTTTTAAATAACATAACATATTTTCTGCCTATTGGCGCTTAGTCATTGGTTGCACACTGAAATTATTAGGTTTAATTAACCTGTTAGTCAGTGCTTTATAGGTGTAGTAACCTGATTATTATTTATGATGCCCTGCCATTGTAACCATCTGTTTAATGTTAAGCTTCAGATAAAAAGCAATTTCAAAGTAGAAACAAAAAACAGAACAATGTTGGGTGTTGAGTACTTAGAGTTGCTAAGCACAACACTATATGTATTCTAGAACCGCAGGCGTTTGACATATAAAGTATAGCAAAGGCGAAGTGTGCCAAAACCAACTAGTCTTCATGAAAACCTAAATATTTGACTGTGTCCTTGGCTATTATATGTTCCAGTAAACGTGACTGGAAAGCATCAGGATGATAACTGCAATAATCCCTTTTGACCTCGCGGCTGCTATTGGCGTGACACTTTCCTGAACGCGTGAGCTCCATAAAGCAAAGATTTAGCTGATCGTGAATTTGTTAATAATTCCCGTCATCTGGATATTAAACATGTGGAAGTTCTCTGTATTTCCAAAACCAATAGATGGTTCATTAGAAATCAGATCCTGCTGTGGTTTGGAAAAGAACCATTGTTCTAAGAGGGGAAAAGACGTTCTTGTACGGAGACTCGCTAAAATTTGGGCCGGCCTTCTAATTATTCCAATATTGCCATCAGTTGTTTTAGAAAAATGTCTTTATTGGCTGCCCAGATTGTAATTTCCAGTTTGCACTGTGTTATGGGATTCTATAGTTTTCCATCTTTTGTTTTGTTGGGGGGCATCACATTATTATCCTTTCTTTACTTCTGATGTAGTGTTTTACAGAGATTTTAAAAAATTCCCATCAGCCCCTGCTCCAGTGGAGCTTACAATCTAAGGTACAAGAGAATCCTGTATGTTTTGCTGTGGGTGGAGCAGGGCAAAATGTTTTGGTCACACCCATTTTGTGGCCACACCCCCTAATTACCATGCCCATTTTACAAAATTTGGCAGGTTATGAAAGTTTGAACAGATTTCTGTGTTTTTTATGCTATTACAGTTTTGCTAATGAAGACAAATTGCCTTTTAAACTGTGAGTCTAAGTTCTCCCGAGAGACCTGCTTATCTCCATATCTATTCTGGGCTCTCTTCCAAAAGCCAATTAAGTTAGACACTTTTTATCTTTTTCTGGCCGTTCAATGCAGAAGATAACAGAGCAAGTTGGGACTTTTCAGTAGCAAACCCTGGACAGCGGGTTGAGCTGTCAAAAACGAGACTGTCCCTCGAAAAACGGGACAGTTGGGAGGTATGGCATTGTAGCTTATGCTGTTTACAGAACATTTCTTGTGTTTTGTTTGCAGTTATAGGATGATTTGGAGTTTTCCATTGAGTTGCTTGCATGACTTGTAGCCTTACATTATGGTCTAGCGAAGATTATTCCATGGCATCTGTTGCATATGATATCAAATTGAACAGTATTCCAAATTGCTTTCCATTATGCATTTTTATTTTGCTTTTTTAGAGATAAGGGAGGCTCTCTTTTTATCATTCCATTCATTACTGTCCTAGGCTACCTAGAGCCCACCAGAAAAATGGCCCCCTGTAATAGCAGCTGTTGAAAAATAAAGTGAAACTCATTAAATGCCTCTCTGCATATATTACAGGCTTAGCACCATTATATGGGAACCCCTTATCCAGAAAGCCTTGCGGATGGGGAAGCCATTTCTTTGTTTTTAAACAAAGAATTCTTTCATTTTTTTGGTTGACTTGTTTTTTTATTTGTAATAATAAAACAGTGGGGGTCATTTATCAACACTGGGCAAATTTGCCCATTGGCAGTTACCCATAGCAACCAATCCGCGATTAGCTTTTTAAAGCCAGCTGCAAGTAGAACTATGAATGCAACAATCTGGTTGCCATGGGTTACTGCCCAGTGTTGATAAATGACCCCAACTATCTTGTAATTCTTGGCAGATGTGCAGGTAGATGAATTAACTTGACAAGGAGTGACATATCAATTCAGACAGAACAAGGAAGGGCTTAAGTTAGAAGAGAGGGTTCCCTGGCAATGAAGAAACCTTGGGCCCCATCTGGGAAGGGATAACCTACATTGCATTGGGGGCCAAACTCTGTCTTAAAAAAATGTTTTGCAATATATGTCCTTTCCACTTTTATCTATACTTTTCAGCTGTAAAAGACCCCTAGCAAATGTTGGGGTCTAAAACACACCCTAATGGAGCCCTCTGGATCCCATCAACTTTTATTCAGTAGAAGGGAATCTGGAGAAAAAGGGAAGACTGAATGTCTAAGATAAGTACTAATATGGCAGTTTGTCAAGATGCACAAGATAAAACATGGTTTTAAAAAAACGAGCCATACTTCATCCAGTGCTATTTTAACTGCTAAATAAAGGTTTCAATCCCAGTCTTTGATTTATATTAGAGTAATCGGCTCCTTTCAGTTTCCTAGAGTTTAGCAGAAGTTCAAGCCGCAGCTAGAATGTTTTGGGAAGTTCTTCACTTCCCATGCAACTGGAAGATAATGCTAATGGGTGGAAATAATGTCAAATGGAAAGATTTGAGGTTGGAATGTAAATATACAGAATTATTTCGCCATTATAAGTCGCAACCCATAACAACCAATCAGTTGCCATTTTTTTATTATTGGGACTTTGCCAGACCTGTTAATTGTAATTAGGGATGCACCGAATCCACTTTTTTGGATTCGGCCGAACCCCCGAATCCTTCACGAAGGATTCGGCCGAATACCGAACCGAATCCGAACCCTAATTTGCATATGCAAATTAGGGGTGGGAAGGGGAAAACATTTTTTATTTCCTTGTTTTCTGACAAAAAGTCACGCAATTTCCCTCCCTGCCCCTAATTTGCATATGCAAATTAGGATTCAGATTCGGTTCGGCTGGGCAGAAGGATTCGGCCGAATCCGAATCCTGCTGAAAAAGGCCGAATCCCGAACCGAATCCTGCATTCGGTGCATCCCTAATTGTAATAGCTGATTGGTTACTTTGGGTTGCTAAATTTGGGAAACCCTTGATCCTTTGTTTTAGAAGAGAAGCCTTATTGATCACCTTCCATGCTGGTGACTCGTTCAGTAACACAATTGGGGCATTACGACTGCCTTCTTCTTTAGTAACAGATTAAACACTCTTATTCTAGACACCTACACTACAAAACAACTTGGTTTTCAATTTAAATTTTCAAAGCTCTGTTTATTTTCCCCGACAGTTGGCCATGCTGTGGCTTAAAACTTGGCAGCTTTGCTTCTGAAAAGAAATCCAGCTATTTTTGGTTAATGCTTTAGAAACTCTTGCCACGTTTCCAGAGCGATTTAACGACCAGAAAGTCGTGGAATGTTCACTTGCTTTCCACTGACACATGAAAGTGGCAGGATAGCATGTCAAGAGGGCTGTAAACGTCCATTGCAGTATGGGCAGAAATGTATTTGAGTCATTTCATATCCTTGTCGCTGTGGAGTTCATTAAGAGCAATGCTCTCTGTGAGAAGGTCTTGTTTGAGCTTTCCATTGTGCAGAAAGCTACACTACAAACAGAGATTATACGAATTCCTTCCAGATGTGATGTGTAACATATTCAGTGCCACCTTCATCAGTGGCATAACTACACACCGGTAGGCCCTGGTACACCCTTTGCACCCCTGGTAGTTACGCCACTGACCTTCATTTCTGGACTGTGGCTTTCATTGATGGAACAGTGTAATTTCCTAATAAAGATGTTGAGTGAGCAGCTGTTACTAGCAACCAACGAATTTGTCTAATGGAAGGATAAATGTATAGTCTTTGTTTTCCCAATTTCAATAAAGGTATTATTGGCCCGACTTGCAGTTTTAGTCCATGTATCTGTGGCTTGGTGGCTACAACGTTTCTCACAATCTCCTTATGTGTTTTAATCCAATTGCAAGAAGTTAAAGTGGCCTGGCACCCGAAGAGCTGACTCATGGGGCAGAAGATATAGAAAACCTCATTCAGGGAGGATTATTTTCAAAGCCCCTAAGCTTCCTTTAAAAAACATGGGAGCAGCTACCAAATACAAAGGGAAAGGTACCTTGTGGCAGGTAGCGCTACCTGGGAACATAAGAGCTCTTTGGGAAGGGAATTGAACTTAACTGTGTTAATCTTCATTTATCCATCCGGAGTGGAGCGTGGGACTGTGGCATTGAAAGGCTGAGCCAGGGGTTTGATTGTCCACACAGGGTCGCCAGGGCAGAGTTAATTGTGTGATTTGTATTTATTACATTCAATTTTATATAACGTTATATTGGTTTACTGCAAACTGTGTGTTTTATTTTCCTCAGTGCTCACTAGTTGGAGACACTGTCCTGCAAATCCCAGTATAATTGATACGCAAAGAGAACTCAGGGCCCTGGATTGCAAAGGGTTAATTGCTTTATAAGAGCGTTTGGTTAGGAAAGGGTAACATTTACATTACAATTTTTGCCTTCGATCTAAAACAGTGGCGTCCAAAAGGTAGATTGGGATCTACCAGTAGATCTCAAGACAGTGTCCACAAACGGCTTGTCTAACCCTTCTGTTTCAGTCTTTTCATTCAGATATTTATAAGAAATAATTGTTTGTTAAATAAAGCCATATACATTGAATTCTGTAATAAATCAATATATTTTAAAAAAAAAAAAACAAACAGTACAGATTGTTCAATTGATTATATTTGGAAAACTTCTTATTTCATTATGATGAAGATTATATTCAAATTTTCGTGATAGTTCCCCTTAAATGAGTGATTTACAATTCTCCATTATAATGAGATTTCTAATCATTTGGCAAGTTAATTAGAGTTGACATGAAGAGGATATTCATCCGTTTATTTTTCAGAACTAGCCAGGTAGAATTCCATAAGGAGGAGCTCCATAGCTGATTGAGCCTGGTAGAACTGCACTCCCATGAACATTACATTCATTTAAGAGTATTTAGCCGAGTGCTTGCTGGTAGTTTTCCATTTCATGTGAATGGATAATCCTGTCTGGAGTTCTGTTGGAAAATCCGACCAGCCTATACTGTATCACATCTCTTTGTTTAATCGCTTAATCTGCTCACTGAATCGACAGCCAACGCTTACCGTATATACTAGAGTATAAGCCGTCCCGAGTATAAGCCGAGGTACCTAATTTTACCTCCAAAAACTGGGAAAGCTTATTGACTCGAGTATAAACCGAGGGTGAGAAATGCAGCAGCTTCTGGTAAGTTTCAATCTCGTTTTTGGATGACTATTCTTAGGCACCGGCGAATATTCTTAGGCGCCGGCGACTATTCTAAGGCGCCGGCGACTATTCTAAGGCGCCGGCGACTATTCTAAGGCGCCGGCGACTATTCTAAGGCGCCGACGCATATTCTTAGGCGCCGTCGACCGTTTTTGCGCTTGACCCGAGTATAAGCCAAGGTAGAGTTTTTCAGAATATTTTGGGGGCTGAAAAACTCTTGCTTATACTCGAGTATATACGGTACATTTCAGAAATCACAGCATCCTTCAGTATTTATTTCCTCTTGGGAATGATCTCGGCAGACTTCCTGGCTGATCTGTTAACTTCTTCCTAATTCCACATTCTCAGTGATGTATCTTTGTCAGAGTCTTTGTTAATTTCAATTTAGTCTTGGTTAAGTATGTCCAATAAAATCACCTATCTTAATTTAACAGTAACAATTTGTATTACCAGTTGATTGACCTTCAACGTTCTAGAACCAGAAATGAACTGAAACACTTTAACGCAGCACTGTGCTAGAACGGAACGGTCAGCTAGTCTGATTGTATATGCTATAAATTATATTCAAAGTCCGCTTGCAGTTGGTCTAATATTTTTGTGCTGGTTTGAAAATTCACCAGCACAAAATTCGACGCAAAAAAAAAAAAAAATTGTTGCACGCATTACAATTGTCGAGTGTCAAAATAGTTTGGACACCCAATGACTTTAATGCATTTGGACAAAATGGTCTTGTCTATAAAAATTGTCGCTTGCGTTAAAATTGGCACTCGTCAAACTTATTTGGACGCCCATTGATTTCAATGTGTTTTTGCTAATTTTTCGCTATTTTTTTCTGCAAAGTGAAACTGGACAGATTAGCCCATCACTACTACCCACCAATTGGGCACTGTTGGCCTGAACTGATGATTGTTTGACCAATGATTAGATCGTAAGATACCTGCATCGTCTCTGTGTTGGTCTTCACCTGGCTGGATTTTCAAATCTTCCCAATCAATATCTGTCCAAAAATATCTCAGGCAGGAGATAGTCAGGATCATCTGAATCTTGTAGGGTCAAGTTGGTCTTGTAGGGTCCAAGAATGACCTGCTTTTAGAACAGTCCATTCGATTATTATTTCCAGATTAGACTGTTCCATATATCAAATGTGCCCAGCTTTACAGAGATCTCATCTGATTATGTTTACCAATCCAGTCAACTAGATCCCTTCTTTCATAACTCTTGGTTTCTTTCAACATGGTATCTGTGGACTTTGGGGGGCAATGGTCGTTCTTGTGGCTTCTCCCTGCAACAGTCTCTCTTAATACACTTGGTTGGCTGTCACCATACTGGAGCATGACAAGATGGACCAGCAGCTGTGAAAATACTGGCCACACTTCATGACTGGGGCCTTATCTGCACAGATCATCGTTTGCATGCCTAAAGCAAGCGTAGACCTCACCATGGCGACCTTTTAAGGAGTCGCATACAACCTTGATTGTGAAGACTAAAGGCATTCTGAGCTGTAGATTTATTGGTCCTGTGTTCTTTTGTCGGCTTAGTCATATAAAATCACTTCATCTTCGGTTCCCAAGATATAAATTGTCCTTCTAACTTTGTTATTACACAGCAAGGGCTTTCACATTTTTGGCATTTTACTTTTTTCTTTTTAATATGGTGATCTCCATGGCAACAGAACAAGCAGGATAAATATACTAAGTAAGTGGATTATTATTATTAAGAGGATGAGGTTAAAATTCTTTAAGGGTCCTGCTGGTGTCTGCGCTGCCTCCTTTTCAAGCCTGAGCACCAAATTAATTTTCACTAATCGTGCAAAGTCTCCCCTGGCGTCACTTTCTGTTTATTTTTGGTTAATAAATTAGCAGCCTGTGTCAGTCCATATTAAAGGGGAGCTAAAGCAGCCGCTGAAGGAGGTTTTGTAACATCGATAAATGTTTATTTCAAGGAATTTCTTGCCTTTTTCAGATGTTTGAAATGCATGCAACTTGACGTGCATACGAAGCACCTGACCCCAACTTTTTTTGGTGTACTTTTATACATAGCCCCAGTATTTCTCCTACTATAACATCGGAAGAAGTAGTAATTCCTTAAGCAACCTTTAATTAGCAATGTGGTGTATGTCTTTTATAAATATATAACCGTTAACTCATATGAAAGGAAGAAGTTGTGCTGCTTTCTCTGCTTAGTACATTCCACCTTTAAGCATACCTCCCAAGATTTTGTAAAAAGAGGGACAAAAATTTTTTTCCCGCACGTAGCGCAGCGATTTTTTTTGACCACACCCCTTTCTGTGGCCAAACCCCCTAATTACCATGTTTGTTTTACAAAATTTAGCAGGTTATGAAAGTTTGAAAATATTTCTCCTTATCTAAACTGTGTTTTTGTGTCTCAAAATTGTTACAAAGTATCTTATTTGCACCTGTTAACTGTTCTGGGCTCTCTGCTAAAAGCTAAAACTTTGTTTCTTTTTCTGGCTGTTCAGTGCAGAGAAAAGAGGGACTTTCCAGTACAAATGAGGGACTGCGGGTTGAGCTGTCAAAAGAGGGAGTGTCCCTTGTAAAAAGGGACAGTTGGGACATATGCTTTAAGGGAAAACATTTTGCAAATGCATCAGTTAAAGGGGTTGTTCGCTTTTGAAAACTTTTAGTATGATGTAGAGAGTGATATTCTGAATCAATTTGCAATTGGTTTTCATTTTGTATAAGTTAAGGTTTTTGAGTTTTTTGGCTTTTTATTCAGTGGCTCTTTCATTTGCATGTTAAGCATGTAAATCTGGAAGCTAGGGTCCAAATTACCGTAGCAACCATGCATTTATTTGCATAAGAGACTGGGCTATAAATAGGAGTGGGACTGAATATACAGATAAGTAGTAAAAATTAGCAATAACAATACATTTGTAGCCTTAAAGAACATTTGTTTTTTATAAGGGGTCAGCTATGCCATTTGAAAGCTGCAAAGAGTCAGAAGAAAAAGGCAAATCATTATAAAACTATAAAAAAATAAATAATAAAAATACCAATTGAAAAGTTGCTTAGAATTGCCCATTCTGTAACATACTAAAAGTTACCTTAAAGGTGAACCACCCCTTTAATAGTGCTGCTCCAGCAGACTTCTGCTCTGAAATCCATTTTTCAAGAGCAAACAGATTTTCTTATATTTAATTTTGAGATCTCACACGGGGCTAGACATATTGTCTGTTTCTCAGGTGTCCCCAGTCATGTGACTTGTGCTCTGATAAACTTCAGTCACTGAACTTCACAAGCAGCCCATCAGTAGAACTATGGGAAGGTAACCAGATAACAGCTTCCTGGTAGATATAAAAACTGCACTCAAGGAAGTTGTCAGGAAAAAAAAGAGGCTGCTCTGATGTTCTTCTGCTGAGGAATAAAATTAGAAACCTTTCTCAAATCTTTCCTAAGTAGAAGAACATCAGAGCAGTCTCTTTATTTCTCCTGACAACTTCCTTGACTACTTGGTGGTCAGACTGGTGGGGAACTGACCAGAAGGTGGCGCTGTTGTAACTAAATTCATTCATATTAACAGTACATGTATCCCTTTATATCTTGGAATTAAAAGAAAACAATGAATGTAAATTTCAAAAGTTCTCAGAATAGCCCCCTCATCAGTTTTACATTGTTATTTTAAAGTTTTACTTCTCCTTTAAAGGAGATACTGATTAATATTTCTCCATTCACTTTGTGTACGTCGTTAATAGGCTTTACTTTTTTTTCTTGTTTCATTTTGTAATGCAGAACTTAATCAGGGCATGTTGCTGTAATCGCAAGCTCTTCCAAGATGCATGAGCCCATTCTTGGGAATACATGAAACAGACTCATTTCAATAATCCACTGAATAGAGAGTTAATAGCATGGGCAGAGTTATTAAGTCACTGCCAACCTTTGAAAATTTTATTTGAGAGCCAGGAAGTTCTAAGTGTGTGCGTTCCTCACTTAAACATGTGTTCGCCTGACTTCTCTAGAACTGGGAGCACTTGAAGAGAAAAGAAAGAAGCTGGAAACCACCAGAGAACCATGACATCTAGGGCCCACTCTATGCATTGTAACTAATTGAATCGGTGGTAAATAGATCTATGGTATAAATAAGAGAGCTAGGGCGATTTGTCATACAGTAGGGTCCCACAAGAAGATTCCCTGTTTTTTTTTCCCGCCAGTCTTTTATTGGCACTCGGTTCAGATGCTCTTTTGTCTCTTATGTTGCCCACACAGTGCAAGGCGGCAGACCGGTTTATTTCTTTATTTAATTTGGCTCAAATTGCAAATTAAAAACATTCAGGAATCATTTTAGACAAATAATTAATTTAATTCTGTTCACATTTACTTAGAATCCACTGCCGTATATACTCGAGTATAAGCCCAGTTTTTCAGCCCCCAAAATATGCTGAAAAACCTCGGCTTATACTTGGGTCAAGTGCAAAAACGGTCGCCGACATCTAAGAATAGTCGCCGGCATCCAAAAACTAGACGCCGGCACCTCCAATGGGAGCAGAAACCCTACATTTTTTGATTGAAACTTACCAGAAGCTGCTGCATTTCTCACCCTAGGCTTATACTCGAGTCAATAAGCTTTCCCAGTTTTTGGAAGGTAAAATTAGGTGCCTCGGCTTATACTCGGGACGGCTTATATTCGAGTATATACGGTATATTATGGGTTCTCAATTCTCTTTCTGCTTTTGTTTTTCCACAAATTATCACAGCTCAGAAAAGTGAATGTTTTCTCTCCATAACTTTCCCCCCTTCAATGGTGAAAGCTGATGGTTTCATCTCTGCCGTTCCCATCATCCAAATGATGCAACTGTAGCTGTATTTCTACAGATGGAGTCCGATTCATGGCTCCCCAGATAACGCTCAATATGGTACAGCTCGGAATATCACAAGTAATCCCTCCGTATCCCAGCAGAGGCTAGAGGTACAGTAAACTGGCCCCATCTGTAAAACCGTGCATAAAGGCAAGTAACCGCTGCCAAAATACACACAGACAGCTTGAATTAGCCATTTCATATGAATAATTGCGATTCTTCCTTCTCGAAAGCTTATTCAGTTGTTTCGCCAGCGCAAAACAAGAATGTGTGGTTTTCTTAAGTCTATCATTTGACTGTGCTGATTGCTGAGCGGATTATTTTAAGGTAGCAGCTACTTTTATGGGATCACCTGGGAATGTTTCCTACAAGTCCTGCTGACGTTGACAAAAATGTGCTTTTTACACATTAATTCCCGTTTTTAAGGTTTAGTCTTCCTCGCTGAAGATTTTAAAAGTGAGAATTTCTTTATTATATTGTTCATATTAGTGAATGAAGCAGAAGGAACTTGCAGCAATGTACAAATTTATTTAAGCAGAAGGGGTAGGAACGCCAGTTTTTTGACTTTATATATACTGATTTATATTTCATTTCTTTTTAAAAACTGGCTATGGTTTTGGAAAATTAACTTAATTTGCTGGAGGATGACACCAACCTGCAGAAGACCTTGCCTTGATTTCAGTGTGACTATTTGGAAGGTTAATGTAGGGGGAAAAAGTAATTGACATGACTTGCTTTGCATGAATGTTGCCGACTCAAGCCAGTTCCAGCAGCTATGGCTTTCCAGATTTGTCAAGACACCCGGAATCAGTCCTGCCTCACCCCATCACCTGCACTAATATCCCAGTCACATGAATTATTTGCTTACCCACCACTGGGGTCATAGTTGTTGTGGAATGGGGTTACGGCCAGACATACCCACGTCCATTTAGATCCAGGTCTCTGGTTTTTGCCTGTGAGACCAGAATTCTATGTAGCAATGAAAGTCAACTATGGTGACACCTTATGACACCAAGAGATGCTTAATCCAATCAATAGTTTGAAATAACAGGTTTCAACAAAGTTATAACCAGAGAAAAGTATTCTGTGCTTGATGGTAAGGGTAAATGCTCGGGGAAGTTGTGTTGCATCACCCCAGATTAAATTTAGCAGGGAAAGCTGATTTCTTAAAAAATGCTTTGATTGAACAAATAATAGTAATCTAGTACTTATATACTTTGTGATGAGCAAAATGCTTTGCCAAGTTTTGCCACGAAAATGATGCCCACCACAAAATTCTCCCATAGGGGCAAATTCACTAAGATGCAAAGTTGTGCCAGGCGCAACTTCGCCGCACTTCGCCAGGCGTAGTTTCGCCAGTGCTCCGCAAATTCACTAAAATCCGAAGTTGCGCTCAGGGGTAGCGTAAGGTTGCGAAGTTGCGCTAGCGTTGATTCGCTATGTAAAGCGAAGTTACGCTAGCGAAGGCTAATTTGCATACGGCGCGAAATTCAAATTTCAATGGAGGAACACGTATCAGCACTACAAATGCCAAGAAAACCTTCAAATCTGCAAATAAAAATGTTATTTTGCCCTACACATGTGCCCACTGTCTAGGTAAGTTGCCATGAGTCAGGAAATGTAGGGGGGAAGGAGGGGAGCCCCAAAAATTTTTTCGATCTTTTTCAGCCTATCACCCATCATGTAGAAAACACGCCAGCGTTTTTTGGGACTTAGAAAAAAAAAAAGTTGACTTTTTTGGAAACAATCCCTATCTACTCTATTGCGCTTTGCCACGTCTGAGGTGGTGAAGGAAGTCTAGCGTAAAAGGTAGCGTTCAGTACACTGCGCAAGTTAGTGAATTTGCGTAGTTTCGTCGCTAGCTAAAATTCGCCTGACGTAAGGGTGCGAACTACGCCAGTGTTCGTTAGTGAATTTGCGCAGTAGCGAAAATGCCAAACGCTAGCAAATTAACGCTAGCGTTCGGCGCTTCGCGGCTTAGTGAATTTGCTCCATAGACCAATGCATTTCGGTAAATTTTCTGCGTTTCGCAAGTTTTCCGGCAAAGGGAAACGGGTCAGATTCACCAATCACTACTTATACTACGTAAGCATTTATATTTATCGTTCAGATCTGTGAGTCATAGCTAGGGTTGCCACCTGGCCAGTATTTTACCGGCCTGGCCGGTAAATAGGGCTAATTAATAGGGATAAAATCAAAATAGACAGGAAGGTTAGTATTTTTTCCAAAAAAGATGGTAACCATATTCATAACTCAAAAACGATTATTTGTGAAAGAGGGATTTCTCTTAGGCCTTCAAATACATCGAGGGTCCTAGATAACTTTTCTATGTGTATGTAAGGAGAAACAAGTCAATTTCCGGGCAAACTGAGCCATTCAACCAATTCTTTATAAAAGATCTAGCTGATCTCTGGGCTGAACAATTTTGCCGCCCAGGTATGGCCATCAGCTTGACAAGAGGCTCAATGTGACAACCTACTTGCATCTGTCTGGAGTCGAGGTTTGTACCAATAAAGATGGTGCCAACAACTTTGCTTTCTCGCTGGTGTGGATCAGTATTGAGCACATATGAGCAGCATAATTAAATTTATAGGCATCACCAAATTGAATTTTGAGACCACAAAAATTGAGAGACAGAAAGAGGTGTTGTTTATATGTTCTTGCTGCAGCCACTGGGGAAACTCCAGATCAGGGTTTCTTAATTGATAGGTTGGGATCATAAATGGACTCACATGCTGTACAAGTTGAGTCTTTATGATGTGAATAATTGCTTCTGAAATGATTTGGTTGGTAGCAAAACTTAGCCTGGGTTCCCAAAGTGGACAGTTTAGAAATCCTTCTGTACTTTGTGATGTGTATGGATATTATGCTTCCTTCCCATGATTCATGCTTACTATATGCCAGACAACTCATCTGCATTGTTATGATCAGCGGGGAGTTAATGGTGTTCTAGAATGGTGGTTGCAGTTCTGAATGCTTCTCGAATGTGCTTTGAATAAAAATGTATGTAAATAAAAATTTCTATCGTAGTGAGGCTGCACACTAGAATTTTGGCAATAAAAGGATAAAAAATAGCAGCCTTATCACAGCTGTAAGGAACAACAGATCTTGGAGAAAAAAAGTAAATAAATGTTTGGAATGAGACAATCGCACCCACGCACATAACTTCTGGAGCCTAATGGAAAACAGATGCATCACACATGACAATGGCTGCATGTACAGTATATGAATCCATCTGGCCATTCCAAGCTAAACATGTTATGTCAGCAGGAAAGTAAATTCAATCCTTGCGCATCAGGAAGCCGCATTTTCGCCAGCCTGAATGGAACATCAAGACTAGCGTCGTTGACGGCAAAGGGCTTTGAAGACTTACTGCTCCAAGCGTAAATAATAAAATGGCTCTGGATAATATTATGTGTACTGTAATAAATGTGTGTCTTCTCTGAGATCTTCAGTTTTGGGTTAATCCTCTTGTGTATATCCACCAAAAACACATCTGGATTGTTGTCATCACTCAATGGGTCCCTGTTAAAGCAATCCATGGACTGACATTTTTTTTTTTAATTGGGGTTGGAGGCACCCAGATTCTTGCCTAAGTTTTTATATACCAGGATTGGTTTACTGCAGTTGCAATCATGTGGGACATGAAAACAACATTGTGGGGGGAAATAGCATTTGGTTTCTTAAGTGGATCGCGATGACTCATTTTTGGACCCTGAACCATTACTTAACAATCCCGAGATCAGGTGTTTGAGCATGTTATAAAAGAACCATAACTCCAGAGAACTACATATCCTAGTTCATCAACAAGAACCATCAATGCAACCTTAAAAAGGTGAACTGGTTAAAAGTCGTCACACAACTGTGTTTCACGTTGTGCTGCCTGCAAAAAAAAAAAAAACAAAAAACAATTTAGCGACATTAAATATTGAATACTATTAAGAATACTATTAAATACTATTCAGATTGGAGGAACAGAAAACAGAATTATCACTGCCCCTTTCTATTTTCTTAATGTTCCATCTCAGATGGATACTGGGAATTATGTTATTGATGTGGACCACTAGAATTTGGAAACTGCAGTAGAAATCAGCAGATGAAGAACATTCTTTAAAAGTCAGTTATCAGGCCTTGAATTAAGGGGCAGATTTATTAAGGGTCAAATTGAAAAATTCGAATTTTCAAATTTTTTTTGTTTATGGTGAAAACTGTCATTCGACTAGGGAATTATACAAACTTGATTCAAGTTTTTGTTTTTTTTTTAAAAAAAAAAATACATTTTCGAGATTCAAACTCTGGCCCTTCAAGAATTTTACTATTCGCCATCTAAAAACTGCCAAATTACTGTAAAAGTTAACGGCAGAGGTTCAGTGACCAATTCGGAGATGTTTGTAGTAGAGTCCTACGCAAGTCCATTTTTTGGAACCCGTACCTGACCTATACCCGACCCGCGTCTATACCCGCACCCGGAAATTCTACCTGCAACCTGCAGTTTTTGCGGGTACCCGACCAGATCCAGGACTCTAGTTTGTAGCCTTTCTGACAGTTTTTTTGTTTTTAGATATCTATTGTTTTAGATATTCAATTTTTTTCTTAAATAACCCCCCAGCCGAATTTCGAACATATTCGAACTTAAGGAAGTTTTAAAAAAAAACGAACATGATTGTGAAATACAACCCTTGATAAATGTGCCTCCACGTGTTTGTTTGAACTTTGATATCTGAAAAGGATCTGGAGTCAACTAGCAACTTCAGAATTTGTTCCTCAGAATATTATATAAGATTAATCGGGCAAATGTAGAATAAGTCACATACTTTATGAAGAACCTATAGCATATTAGAATTCTACAGTGGAGTATGTGAAGAACCACGTGTGGGAGACCTTTGGAGCATTGTCATGTCATTACTGAATTGGTGGGATTTCTAATGGGTATTTTCCTGCCTTTATTTTGATTGTCTCTGGCCTCCAGGGTTGCGACCTAGATCTGAACTTGACAAGCAAATTCTGTTTTGTGTATTCCTGTTTAGAACTTATATAAATGTGTGTACTTGAGTGACCAATAGGGTCTTTTCCTACGTTCATGGTATCGGGAAGTGTGGTAGTGTATATGAAATGGACTGCTACGTGTTTCATTCAGAGGTCTGGGACTGGCCAAAACAATCGTGACCGGTTTGTCACCCCTTTTCCATTACTACCCTTTTAATCTCCGTACATGATTATAAAGAGAACTGTGTGGGTGGTTTAAATGCCTGCGGTCAGCACACTGTAAGTTTGCTTTTCTAAACAGTCTAGCTGCGGTTAAACCATGTTGTGTGTTGGGGAAACAGCAATTTGATATCTCTGGGACTTGACTTGAGTTTTTGTGCTGTGAGCATTTGGGACAGAATGTTTTGAGGCGACAAAAGCCTGTAAGTGGAGCCAAATAAACACACATATTTTAGCATGAAAAGGGTCCTTGAGAGGCTGACTACACAGATTGATGGTTTTGAAATTGACACAGGCATGCAACCAAAGAAGAAGACAAGATTATATGTACATCTTAGACGTCTACAAACCAGATACATTTTTTTTTTCATATCCATTGTCATAAGTGGTCAATAAACCCATTTCACAAAAATTGGAAGAGTTGTTTTAAAAGGGAACACAAAATAAAGAAACACCATGGAATCTCCTTGGGATGGCTATTTTGGATAGTGGTAGGTGAATTGGATGTTTCGCAATGTAACATGAGAAAATCCTAGATTCTTTTTATTTAGTTAGCTCATAGCAACACAGAAGAATGACGTTTACTTAAACATGTTGTTAAAGGAATGCTACTCGGCTAGTCACAATCCAGAGCAGGTTGACTATATTGTTGTAGAGGCATCGTCTACATCTGGTTCCCAAATTGTCGGTGGTTAGAGGAGGAAATGAGATTTCAGCAGGAAGCCTATATTCCCCCATAGATACTCCCTGAAGGTTTAAGGTGAAATTTTTAGTGCACCATTATTTGATACCTTAGATATTCTTGGAACTATGGCGGAGTGACTGATAAATAGGGATGCACTGAATCCACTATTTTGGATTCGGCCGAACCCCTGAATCCTTTGTGAAAGATTCGGCTGAATACCAAACCGAATCTGAACCCTAATTTGCATATGCAAATTATGGGTGGGAAGGGGATTTTTTTTTTACTTCCTTGTTTTGTGACAATAATTCACGCAATTTCCCTCCCCACCCCTAATTTACATATGCAAATTAGGGTTCGGATTCGGAATCCTGCTGACAAAGGCTGAATCCCGAACCGAATCCTGCATCCCTACTGATAAAGCAATATTTTCATATCTCTTTAGCCATATTAGTGGCTAAGTAGGAGCCTGACCAAATGTTGGACCTCAAAGTGAGGCTTGAACCGAAAAGTCTTAAATTAAAGGGGAACTATCGCGTAAATTAAAATTTAATATAAACTTCATCATACTGATATAAAAAACTGTCTAAATAAAATCAATTAAATATTCTGTACTGTTTCTGAAATAATCACAATTATATTCACTATCCCTCTCTCAGCAGCTGTTTCTCTTTATTCTGTCTTCATACAGCAGTTGGGTGTCGGATGAATGATCCAATATATCTTATAGGCGGGGGCCTCTTTTCCTAGCAGATGAATTGGAGCTCATTCAAATAACTGATTCCAGTACAATCAAAATCTAACAAAATATCTGCCTTTTGCACAAATCCTGCATATAGAGAGACATGATGTCTGGTGATTTTAATAGAGTGAGCTCGAATACATCTTCTAGGCAAAAGGAGCCCCCCTATAAGATCGATTGGATCTAACTGTCAATGAATATCTGACACCCCACTGCTGTATGAAGAGAGAATGAAGAGAAACAGATGCCGAGAGAGGAATAGTGAAAATAAACTTGATTGTTTTAGAAACGGTACAGATTTTTTAATTGATTGTATTTAGTATTTACTTGCACTTGGGAAAGCTTCTGGTGGCATTTTCCATATATAACATTTGCTTGAACCTGTGACAGACGATGTGGCTTCAAAAACACCAAGCCTTGCTATAGAAAGTCACTCTAGGGTGTTTTACAGCAGTACATATGGTCTATTATTGAGGTTTTCAGGCTCGCTTGTGAGTCTGAATTCTTTGGCTGTATTTCATTCGTGGGTGGCCAATTTGTTAGACTGGCAGCTGCAATTATGGATTGGAAAGGAAAGAGCAAATACCGTCTTCTATAAAGACAACTCTTATCAAGTTTATACAATTATGGTTTTTGGCAATCAATGGTTGGAAGATTAGAAACCCTATGAGTGATGGGACGCTATAACAAATTCTTGAGGATATTTATCAAGTATTTGTTGCAATTTAAAAAAAAATAATAATTTGCTGTTGAGAAAAATAGTCATGCTGATTCTTAAGTGCGTATCATAGAACAGTTCTGTCTCTCGCCCAGCATTGACGCGTGTTCTCTGATTTCTGTAAGTCAGGGAGGGGATCACTAGGAAATAAATATGCAGAAGTAAATATACTCTATCTCTCTGGCCGGCCGCCCAGATGGCTAAGATGCTCTGCTTGTTAATGATGGATCATTTATTAGGCGTAATGAAAACAATGTGCATTTTGGGCACACTGGTGCACCAGTCATGTGACCTAAACATGGCAGATGCCTTTAAATTGAACTGTTGAGATTTAAATGCATACTAGGACTCTGCTCCGTGGCGTTCCAGTGCTTCCTGGTTTTCAATGTATCCTAACAAGTCGAACTCCATTTAACATATAGACTAAATATGAAAATCCGAGACCTTATTTTCTTAGGCAAAATCCCTGCAATTTTGGGATAAATGTTCATTTTGGTAATTCTTTTAATTTCCAAGAAGATTTTCTCTTTCCTGGGAAAATGGATTTAACCATGATGGCATTAATAAACACTGCAAATCTAATTAGCTGTGTGGGGGGGGACCTGCAGATTTAGGTTTAATTATGTATACTCAACAAAGAACAGATAGTAAAGAATAGGAGTGAATAATAACATTTATTTATGCATTCATTTAAAAAGTGGTAGGGGAGTGTCTGGCCTTGGCGGGTTACACTCTAAGTGGGGAGTGGCAACAATCTAACTAGGGTCAAATCTGCTTTTTGGCATTGCTAAAAGTTTGGCTACTGAAAGTCTGAATGATGAAACCCAGAAGAGTGATCTTGTTTAGGCTAGGGCCAGGCAATGTATACTAGGGATGCACTGAATCCACTATTTTGGATTTCCACCGAACCCCCGAATCCTCGGCAAAAGATTAGGCTGAATCCCAAATCAGAAATCCTAATTTGCATATGCAAATTGGCGGTGGGTAGGGGAAAACATTTTTGATTTAGGCAAATTAGGATTCGGTTTGGCTGGGCAGAAGGATTCGGCCGAATCTGAATTCTTCCTAAAAAGGCCGAATCCCGAACCGAATGCTGGATTCGGTGCATGTATACCAATGCGGATTCTCTGCAAGGGCTGCACTGCTGCTTCCCTTGCCTTTTGAACCAAGGGCAGATTTTGGCACCAAATGCAAAATATCAAGTTTTGGCTGAGAAACCCGCTGCCGGAACTGGATTGAAAACTATGCTTCCAAGTGCCGACAGAGCAGAAGTGTAGCGGATTCTTGGACCTACATTTCTCCAACATCCACCATCGTCTGGCCCTGGCCTTAAGAGACCATTTCTAAATATGGTACCATATTTGCTATAATTTCCATTAGTGATGGATTATATATGTTTACAAGTCTAGAGTTAAGTTGGCAATATCATTTTGGCTTTTTGATTTCTGAACTTACCAGAACTCAATGATTGTTAATATACCCAGAAAAAAAGGCTATACGTCACATATAACTTGTGTTACAGAATGATTCATTATACTCCGAAATTAGGTGGGACTTGTGTTCTTGCTCTACTGAACCTACCAAAGATCATTGTGATCTATGACAAATAGTGTTTTTGTTTCCAAGAAATCTGGACCAAAAACTTATATTGGAATATGGTCCTGGATATTAACTTTATAACACTGAGAACAATCACTCTTAATTACCCAGAGGCCATAAATCTGGAGGATACTGCTCAGCACATTAATCTTTATTTTCACTTGACAAAGTAGTTAAACAACGAAACATGTTGTTCATCTTTATATGATGAATTGTAGTTCTTGTGTTATGTTCGGTGCATAATAAAAATCCTGTGAGGTTCCCAAAGCAATGCACCATTAGAAGACAGTTATCAGGATCTTTTCAGGGTTCTTTTTACTTGGGTGACTATTAACCTTTGTGAATGTAGCATATTGGGGATTGACAGAGCAAAACACAGGAGCTTTATAGCCAAGATATGAATCAAGTGACCCCTTTTTTTTTGTCAGGGATGAGCGAGGAAGCTTGGAGAAACGCATAACTTTATCAAACAACATAAAACCAATGGTTCTCAAACAGTGGGGATTTTGGCTGAAGTTTGGGGCCCAGTCATTTAAAGTAAGATTTTTTGAGAATACTGATCTGTTCTCCTAGTTGCTCCTGGAAGTCCAGCTTGAAATTCAGTTCAAAGTAAGCTTTGTAGGCCACAACCTATTTGCTTTGAACTGTGACTTGAAAGGGAAGCCGTTTTTCAGCTTGAGTATAAAGCAGAGGCAACAATTTATCATGGGGTTGAGTTTGTAGGCTTGCGATGTGTTCTGTATCAGGAGGGATCTCATCCTTTGCTACGTCCACTAAACTGGAGAGAAGATGTTTGCTGTGCCCAAGCTTATTGGGGTTACAAGATACAACCAAAACTTGCTTCCAAGTGCATCGTGTGTTCTGGGATACTTCTGTGTTAACTGACAAAGAACAAAATCAGTTTTTCTCAGCCGATTGTGCTGCCTTATCTGTCCTGAGCTGATGCTGATGTGCGTCTGTCACAACATCGTTTAGAAGGAGCTGTAAGCTCAACTGTTCCTCTGAGGATTGAAGTGAGGCTGTTGCTGAAATGTTCCTTCTGTTTATTTATTCAAACTCTGTTCTAAGACTGGTTTTAGGCAATTATGATGTATGCCTGCCACCTCCTGTTTAAAATGAAAGGTTGGAAAAAAAAAAAACATGGATCTGTATGGACCAAAAATTAAAGGAGAACTAAACACAATTTTTTTTGCCAAACTATAAAGGTTTAAAAAAAAAAAAAAAAATGCGTCACGACAACAATCAAAGAGAAACCGGGAGACGGAATTTATGGCGCTGGTACATGTGTGTCAGTGTAAAGGTCTAAGCAAAGGCTTTGTTGTCACAGTTCAAGCCAAACTCTCTTAATTCCATGAGTTATTTTACAAGTTTAATATGTTACAGGATATTTCTTGGTCAGCCGTATACATTTTCAAAATTCCTTTATTTGTTAATTATCCGAACAGTTTCTTTCAAAAATGTCCTTTTTTTACTTTAAAGAACCAGTAACATCAACAATTTTTTAAAAAAATTCGTTAGTATACATTGAAAAAAAAAACACCAAGACTAATTAAACTTTAAAATCGCAAAGCCTTTATTAAGAAATCACTTACCAAAACTCTGCTTCCACTCACTCCAATTCAGAAAAGGCGACAGGGCGACGATCCATTATGCGGCACTCAGTTTCTCCTCCCTGGCTATCTCCTATAAGGAAGGCAGGGAGGAGAAATTGAGTGCCACACTATGGATCACGATCACTTTTCTGAAGAAGAGCGCAAGCGGAGTTTCGGTAAGTTATTTCTTAATAAATAAATAAATTTGATGTTACTGGTCCTTTAAGTGACCACATTGAAAGAAAAACTTAACCAATTCTTTATAGCAAAATGCTCAAAGGTTTTTCCTCTGAGCTCGACTTTCCTATAGAAAGCCATTAGAAGGAAAGATCATCCTTTGCAAAAAAAACGTTGGGCATGTTTTGACTCATTAAAATGTGGGTCATAGGTTGTAATGGCTTAGACAACCTTACAACTGGTGAAAACACAGAGGGGAAATAAAGCAAAATTGCTTCTGGAAATTATTTTAAGACAGAGGAACTTAAGCTTTTTAGAAATTGATAAAACCTGAATTTTATTGAAATTGGAGCTGGGAAAAGGAATCAGCCTTTAGTTAAATTATCATGTATACATTAGGGATGCACCAAAATCTGGGATTTGGTTCAAGATGCAAGCACTTTTTTAGGAATTCTTAAACCATAAGGAGTTCAGCTAAACCGAATCTGAAAACTGGACTTTACAGCTCTGGACAACTGGATGTGACATTTTTACGTTCACAGATTTATAAAGTTGAATACGCAAATTACAATTTGGATTTGTGTTTGGTATTTGCCTAAATTATATTAGGAAGGCGTTGGCATTTTGTAAAATCCAGAAATGATGCATTCAGTGCACCAGTGCACTTAATTTACACTTCCATAAACACTCCCTTCATGAGTCAAAAACTATGGAAGAAGACTTGCTTGGGTTTATCTAAAATTACTTGGAAATGAACCCTCAATAATGTGGGTGCATCCAATGCTTTATACAAAAATTGGGAGTCCACATCTGATATAAATTTAGTTAAGCCCAAGGGACTCGCCCCAGTTCACAGGCAATGAACATATAGAAAATTCCTTTTATCCAAAGATAGCTGTCCCAAGGCTTTCTTTCCATAAAAAATTTTTCTTTATTTAAATTAGCATTAAAATTCAAATACAAACAGACCCCACCAGGCCCACCTTACGCGTTTCGCACCTTCCAGCGCTTAGTCATAGGTGTATTTGAATTTTAATGCTAATTTAAATAAAGAAACATTTTTTATGGAAAGAAAGCCTTGGGACAGCTATCTTTGGATAAAAGGAATTTTCTGCATCCAATGCTTTGCCAGGAATAGAGTCATTCTGATCAATTGGCCATTAATAAAAATAAATTAACTATTAACCTTTAATTGCAAGAATTTTCCCTTTATTTTTCAACCCACCGGCCCAAAGTATGTCTTGTACTGCTGTTATATGTACAAATCTGTTCTTGTAAGTCTGATTTTTATCTTTAGTTCTCAAAAACAAGTCCATGTTCTCTGTATTGTGTTCTATAATGATTTAGGGCCTTGCTGAGTAGGCTTCATAAATTGTCTTACAAAAATAACAAACTCAAGCCTGTAAGTCTGTGCATGTTTCTCCTAAAGGATTTTCTGTGCATGGCTTTTGAAACTTTTTCCTACTTAAGTCAAACATCCCCTTTGTCTTTATTCATTCCTCTGGAAGTTTTCCTTGGCGATAGCGTTCATATAAATTTACATCGATCTCATGACAAAATAATTGTCCTTGCTTTCAAGTTCGTGAATGTTACTGCTCTCGATTCCGTCCACTGGTTTTGCTGCATGATGAGTGTTTCTTAAACCTGCCCTCCAAGTCTTTATGAAAAATTCATACTTCAAGCCTTTGCCATTTTCAAGTTCTGCTTCTGTTTTTCATTAGTAGAATTCTAAAGAAGTCTCAATCCAGGCCTATTAGAATTTTTTTAAAGGAAATTTTATAGTTTAGATCTGTATATCTGGAGTAGGTATGTAAAACCAATTTATTTTAAGAAGTCTTTTTTTGTTCTCGGAATATAAACAAGAACTACCGTGTCCCACCTTGGTATAGTTGATTATTTCAGCATTTCTTTTCATGGTTTGAAGTTTAATCATTTTTTTTCCAATGGCATAATGGGTCTACACAATTATTTATACAAACTAAAGCGTATAACCATACAAAGCAATTAAAGCTCTTTATGTCATGGGCCAACTGAATGATAAAAGAAAAGTTTGCTAAATGGTTCATTTAATAGTTTTCATATGTAGCCATATGGGTGAGTTAGGTTAGACTACTACTACTGCTTTGACGATATTTTATGCTAAGCTTATATCCCTGAGTCTCCATTGTTGGTCATAGATTGTCAAATTAATCAAGTCTACCTTGGAGGTCCAACCATTGGGCATCCTCCTTGGCATATGCCAAGGTTACAGATATAGGAAAATGTTAGTTTCAACAATATCTTTGACCACAAAACAGGTTTTACCCCCAAATCTCACCCTAACTGACCTTTATACTCTACTTTCAGGTGTATCATTGAACACAAATAGACAAAAAAGTGCTTTCAGGTTTATCATTGAACACAAATAGACAAAAAAGTGTTTAGTGCAAATAAAGATACTATTTTGGAGAAAATTTTGCAAAACAAAAAATTGCCAGCAAATAGATGAATCAAGAAGATCTGATCAAGCAAATATTGCTCAAACAGTCTATTGTATCGGATACATTCATATAATATTTGCTCTTCATGATGAAGATGAATTACGTTGTTGTGTTTATTATCTGTTTCTCTTGTCAAGAAGTTCCTACCTAAATGATTCTATTTTGGATCGTATGGTCTGCTCCCCCAATTATCAATGGGAATATACTCCGCACATATTAATTTTCAGAAACAACAGGGTAGACCACCTATGGATGATTTACATTCATTGCGCCTATTTATTTTTCTAGGCATGACTGGAAATAACATGGACGGTTCATTTCTCATTCTTCATACACTTTCCTTCCTCCCTCTTTTGTAAAAAGACATTCTAAATAGTATCTTTTGTGGTTTACATTCCTGTCTGCCCTGCTGTTTCCGCATAAACAGGCGTGTTTGTATTGTCACTCAGCGTTTAATTACTTTAGAAGTGGCAACAAAATGAGGCTGTGTGAACTTCATCTTGACAAGTAGACAACTGATCCACCGGAGGACAGAAGACCCGCAATGTTTGTACTTTGGGTGGGATAATGTAATTAAAAGTGCAACGTTTTCTACAGGTTTAATCACCTTTAGCAACTACTTGACAGTAGTTGTAAGTGGGTTAGCCCCAAACCCATAGGTCTGGCTGAAAAATGGGCCACCAATTCTGGTTGGGGTTACCATTTTACACCGCACCTGGGCTCCTAATAGCGAACCCCTTGTCTGGTGGGAGATTGTTCCCAGAGACTGCCCCACCTCATAATCATCTGTGGCCTCAGCGCATCACTAGTGAGCAAGTAGCATTTATTGGTCATCTGAAATCAAAGATGTCGACTGTTGGTTTAGGTGACTAAACCTGGACAAACTGCTTTTTATTGCATTATCCCATAGTGAATGATCGCAGTGGACAAGGAAAATCCGAGAACTTTGCATCTGAAAGGGATATTGCCATAACATTTTCTTTTACACACATTAATAGATTAGTTTGGATGACTGTTGGAACATAATGTATATTAGTACAAGCTTACTCTAACTCTTCTTGTGTGGTCATATGAATCATGCGAGTTTCTTATGTTGATTGATCTAAATACTGGAATAGCCAAACCTCTACAGGGGATGTTAAAGGCATACTGTCATCACATAATGACGCCCTTTGATAATACAGTTTTGTGCTATAGGTATTTATTTAGCGCCACCAGTGTACAGTCTGCGCAAAAAAACACAAACAAGGAAAAGTGATTATTGTGAGAAATTAATTTCATGAGTGCTAGGAATTTCAAAACTCAATTGGAAGGAAGTCTTTTATGGAAGAGCTTACTATCTATGAGGAAGGGGAGATAAAAAAGGGAGGGGGAACAAGTTCCTAAAGGGATACTGTGATGGTAAAAAACATTTTTTTCAAAATGAATCAGTTAATAGTGCTACCCCAGCAGAATTCGGCACTGAATCCATTTCTCAAAAGATCAAACAGATTTTTTTATATTCAATTTTGAAATCTGACATGGGGCTAGACATATTGTCAATTTCCCAGCTGCCCCAGGTCATGTGACTTGTGCTCTGATAAACTTCAATCACTCTTTACTGCTGTACTGCAAGTTGGAGTGATATCACCCCCTCCCTTTTTCCCCCAGCAGCCAAACAAAAGAACAATGGGAAGGTAACCAGATAGCAGCTCCCTAACACAAGATAACAGCTGCCTGGTAGATCTAAAAACAACACTCAATAGTAAAAACCCATGTCCCACTGAGACACATTCAGTTACATTGAGAAGGAAAAACATCAGCCTGCCAGAAAGCATTTCTCTCCTAAAGTGCAGGCACAAGTCACATGACCAGGGGCAGCTGGGAAATTGACAAAATGTCTAGCCCCATGTCAGATTTCAAAATTGAATATAAAAAAATCTGTTTGTGCTTTTGAGAAATGGATTTTAGTTCATTTTGAAAAAAAATGTTTTTTCCCATGACAGTATCCCTTAAGGTAGGGGTGTTATTCCCAATGAGGCTTGAGAACAGGGTAAATATGGTATCATGTCAAAAGACAAATACTACTTTCAATTATATTTGCCAATAACGTGAATTATTTGTAATTGTATAAATTCACCGAATGCTTAGAAATATACTTTGTTTCAATGTGCAAGATGTTGTTTTGGGATTTACATCCTGATTTATTTATTTGTGATTTTAAAATCGAAAAAAAATATGATGTACATTAAGATAGTATAGGTATTGTGATACTGACCTAGCCAACTCAAAAAGGGCTTGAGAAATCCAGTCTCATCTCTTGCTTGGTTTTCCTCTCTGCAGATCCACACATTAAAGTCTCCGGCAAGAAAGAAAATGTGAAGGAAGCGAAGGAGAGGATCATGTCAGTGCTGGACACTAAGGTCTGTTTCAAGCGTCTGTTGATTTTAGATGAAAGGGGCCACTGATTATCATGGAAAGCTCAGGGAAAACCCAAAAAAGATTTTTTTAAAAATGCAGATTACCAGTTTTACAAGGTTTCAGAGGAGTCTTAAGTAGATCCAAAATGGTCCTTCATTCCCATGGCTCTTTAGTTGGGAAGACTAGAGAATTGGTGGGAAATACTTCACCACAAATGTACCTTTTAACTATGTACTAAGTGTTTGTGTTACAGAGAGGATCAACAAATATAGGAAGGGTCTGCACACATGTTTAGTAGGATGATATTGCAGCACTTGGGCAAAGGTTAGCTAATAGAAAGTTGCATGGAGATGCTCAAAAAGTTTATTTACCTTATGCTCTTTGCCAAGATTTTGCTCTTATTTTGGTTGCCTTTGATGTTTTGTAGCCAGCAAAATATGATCCACTTATTACATCACTTTTTCAATATAATATCTGTAACTTAATAAAAACACATTGAGGAGGAGCAGCTCCTAGTAGCACATTATAGCATACTCTTAAAGTAAAAGAATCTATTCTATAGTATATGTACATATTCTTATTGAGGTTGCTTGGTTATTCATCGGAGCATTCCATGCTTAGATATGTTTGCGCTAACTCAAGGAGGCCCTCTATTTAACATACTACATTGAAGGGCCACTTTTAATGACAATAAGTGGTTATTGTTCCCTAATAATACATTCACTTCAGGTCCTCTGGAAGCAATCAAGCAAGATTGTCAAAGAGGCAGTAAAGGTCATCAGCTTTTCTCTACAAAGTAAATCCTAATTACCCAACTGGAACCTTAACAATTAGTGCAGTATTTAAACCACAGTTTCTAATTGTCCATTGGAAGACTAAATACGTTTCTTGAAAGGCCACTTTTATGCCTGGAATGATCCACTAGAACTCTTTATGGGGAGATATACTCGGCAAGTGAGCAGGAAGACCATTTCTACCTTACCAAACACAGCATTAGCAATCTTGGGGTGGTTCACTGTTCTTTAGTGAAACAACGAACATAAAAGTTTATGCAAATCTTTTATACATCATCCTATAAAAGCACTCTAGGGTAGCCACATATGCGTTGACTTGCATGTTGACCAAATAAGCCAGTGGATCTTCAAAACAATCCCAGCTCCTGCAACGGAGCCAGTGCACTCAGGCTTTGCAGCATGGACTGTTGGAGGTTTAAATGCAAGTTAGATAGAGGTCACTTCACCTAGGGCAGGGATCCCCAACTCTTTGAACCCGTGAGCAACATTCAGATGTTAAATGAGTTGGGGAGCAATGCTAGCATGATGCATGTCTTTGGGATGCTAAATAAGGTCTGTGATTGACCATTTGGTATCCCCTATGTGGACTGTCAACCTACTTGAGGCTTTGTTTGGCAGAATATGGGGTTTTTATGCTACAACAACTTACCTCTAAGTCAGTAATTCAAAAATAAGCTCTTGGTTTGAGGCCACTGGGAGCAACATCCAAGGGGTTGGAGAGCAACATGTTGCTCACGAGCCACTAGTTGGGGATCACTGACCTAGGGCATTCATTTTAAAGGTTTTAGCAAACATTCGACCCAGTTATTTAAGGCCAACAAGATTAATTGGTGAAGATACAGGCACGGACAAGGTGAGACACCCCCTACACAGGCTCATGTAGACTGACCCAGTCACCCCCTGCAGGCAGGAAGAAGAATCCCAAATATTTGACCCTTTGAATTAATGTGATATTTGGAGATGATAGATGTATAACAGTAATTGTGCATTTTGATGGAGAGAGTGTGAGAATTCTGTTAACCACAAAAATTGTTTTAATTAAAAAACTTGGAGACTTGTGGATTTGTTTGGGATAATGGAAATCCATATGAGTGCATAAAAATAAAGGGAGTCCAAAGTGACCAGAACTCCCAATTTATATGAAAAGCAGCAAGCAATTTTGATAAAGAAGCCATGATATGCTAACGAACTGCCAAACCAGCATCAGCAGAATATGTATTACCATAGAGTAGAATGATGTAGCCATTATTAGAAATACCAAGTCCCTTGACCTTTTAAAGCGCACACATAATTCAGGTCATGAAATTCCAAGGGAAATTGTAATATCCTTACAATAAAATTTCAATTCAGTTTTTATTAGCAGTAGTGACCTGGCAAGGCATAAACTGATAATGTCATTGAGCAAAACAAAGCGCATTATCCCCAACGAAAGTTCTTTTCCCCACGTAAAAACTTCATTTATATTGATTATTGGTGCAAGTTGGAGAAAAGCTGGTAAGAGTGTTGCACCATAAAAAGTGCAAAGTGCCTGAACATTACCTTGTGGGCAATTTATTAGGGACCCCAAATGTGTCATCTGACATATCTTCATTTAGGGCTAAAATTAGCCTTTTTTAACGGCATTTTTTCTTTTGCAACGGCCCCTTGGGGCATCACTTTTGTATCCTACAATATGCTGGTATGGATGAAGGATTGAATGGAAATGTTGGACTCCAGGTGTAACATGCTTTGAAGAAATGTCACAATTTAGTGCAATTTTTTTTTATGAATTGAACATTTGTGTTGCTGTAGAGTAATCGGGTAACATTGAAGATGGACGTGTCACACACCGAGCATTCGCACGTCATTGGGAAAGGTGGCAACAACATCAAGAAAGTGATGGAAGAAACCGGCTGCCACATCCATTTCCCTGATTCCAATAGGAATAACCAAGCAGAGAAAAGCAACCAGGTATGTCCCTCTCGGTTTAGAGGGGGGCTTATCTAAAAACAACACAATGATTAATAGCTACACTGCACCCTAAAGCTGTTGTCATTCCAGTAAGTTTTTGAATGATACAGAAGACAGTGGAAGCTAATCTTTACTTTAACTTTTAGGGGGTTATTTAGCAAAGTCCAAATGGCAAAAACTACTATAGTTTATATAAACAAGCTGCTGTGTAGCCATGGGGGCAGCCATTCAAGCACAGGATACACAGTAGATAACAGATAAGTACTACTATAGTTTATATAAACAAGCTGCTGTGTAGCCATGGGGGCAGCCATTCAAAGCTGACAATGCACAGGATACACAGCATATAACAAGCTCTGTAGTATGCAATAGGGTTCTTCAGAACTTATCTGTTATCTACTGTGTATCCTGTGCTTGAACGGCTGCCCCCATGGCTACACAGCAGCTTGTTTATATAAACTATAGTAGTACTTATCTGTTATCTACTGTGTATCCTGTGCTTCAATGGCTGCCCCCATGGCTACACAGCAGCTTGTTTATATAAACTATAGTAGTACTTATCTGTTATCTACTGTGTATCCTGTACTTGAATGGCTGCCCCCATGGCTACACAGCAGCTTGTTTATTATAGTAGTACTTATCTGTTATCTACTGTGTATCCTGTGCTTGAATGGCTGCCCCCATGGCTACACAGCAGCTTGTTTATATAAACTATAGTAGTACTTATGTGTTATCTACTGTGTATCCTGTACTTGAATGGCTGCCCCCATGGCTACACAGCAGCGTGTTTATATAAACTATAGTAGTACTTATCTGTTATCTACTGTGTATCCTGTACTTGAATGGCTGCCCCCATGGCTACACAGCAGCGTGTTTATATAAACTATAGTAGTACTTATCTGTTATCTACTGTGTATCCTGTGCTTGAATGGCTGCCCCCATGGCTACACAGCAGCTTGTTTATATAAACTATAGTAGTACTTATGTGTTATCTACTGTGTATCCTGTGCTTGAATGGCTGCCCCCATGGCTACACAGCAGCTTGTTTATATAAACTATAGTAGTACTTATCTGTTATCTACTGTGTATCCTGTGCTTGAATGGCTGCCCCCATGGCTACACAGCAGCTTGTTTATATAAACTATAGTAGTACTTATCTGTTATCTGTTGGGTATCCTGTGCTTGAATGGCTGCCACCATGGCTACACAGCAGCTTGTTTATATAAACTATAGTAGTACTTATCTGTTATCTACTGTGTATCCTGTGCTTGAATGGCTGCCCCCATGGCTACAGCTTGTTTATATAAACTATAGTAGAGTTTCTGAAGCAAATACAAATTTTACCAGTGCAGAGCAACACTACATTATATTGTCATTCCTTTAAAACGCTTACATTTTTTTTGGTGTTACTGTTACTGCCACAGTGGCTGCTGCTATTCTGTAATTTTTCAACCATTCAAAGGGAGTTGTCTATAGGACATTCTTTAAATTCGTGCAATGCCCGGGACTTGGTCTTCTGTTCTTTCAATGAAAACACACCAGTTGGCAGTTGGTTTAGTGTCATGCCCATTTATAACACACACTTTTCTTGCAGGTGTCGATTGCAGGGCAACCAGCTGGCGTGGAATCTGCAAGAGTACGAATAAGGGCAAGTAATTATATATCTGTAGCACACGTTTGGGAAAGCCTCTATGTAAGAATTCTAGATCTGCTTGGGAAATCTATTCTATGGGACCACTGACTTGCCTTTTGATAGCAGGTGAATGTAGAAAAAAAGAGCTCAACGTCCCATCACTTAATCATTCCATGTGTTTGGTTTTACTTCTTCACAACTTTGGGTTTTTATGGTGCATGGGGTTAGACGCTTCCTTTTGAATTAAGAATTGTTTGGTAGGCGCCTTTATTGACCTTTTATGGATTTGTATCTATTGATCATACCCCTTTAAGGCACTCTTTTTTTTTTTTTTTTTTTTTTTTGGAAGCAAATATTTAGCCCTTTCCAATCTGGAGCACATATAATTCTCAGCGACTTTCTGTGTACTCATGGGCTTCTGTATCAGACTTCCTGTTTTCAGCTTAAACCTCCAGGGCTAGGGCTTGAGCATGCTCAGTTTGCTCCTCTCTCCCTCCCTCCTCCCATCCCTGCTGTAATCTGAGTCTAGAGCTATGAGTGAGCAGGGAGAGACTCAGGCAGGAAGTGATGTCACACCAAGCTAATATGGCAGCTGCTATCCTAAACAAACAGAGCTTCTAGAGCTGTTTACTCAGATTTGGCAAATCATTCTAGAGAATAAATATAGCGTTCTAGCTTGCATTATTGTAGCTAATCTATTGGCAATAAATTGCTTTTGCAACTTTCCTTCTCCTTTGAGAGGTACTGGTATGGGACCTGTTATACAGAATGTCTGGGACCTGGGGTTTTCCAGATTACAGATCTTTCTGTAATTTGGATCTTCATACCTTAAGTCCACTAGAAAATCATGTAAACATTAAAAAAAAAAACCTAATATGCTGGTTTTTCTTCCAATAAGGATTAATTACTCGGATCAAGTACAAGGTACAGTTTTATTATTATAGGGGAAAAAAGTTTGTTTGTTCTTTTTTTAAAATTTTTTTTTGATAAAATGGGGTCTATGGGAGTCGACCTTTCATTCGTTTGGAGCTTTCTGGAATGGGTTTCCAGATAACCGATCCCATGCCTGTTATTAAAGTTGAAATTGGCATTGCCCTTTGCTTATTCCCTGTACTGCTGGGTATAAAATAAGAGATATTCGATGATAGAGAATGGTGGGAGCTGTAGATCTGTTGGAAAACGGACGCTTGGCTTACAAAAAAATTCCTTTATAAATGAACGTTTATTGACATTGTAGGTCCTGCACTTTCAGATTGTTATTCCTATATTCATCTGTGCAACACATTGAAAACCAAGTCCCAGATAAACAGCAGGGGGTGGGAAAAAATGATTAATTCCGTAAAACAAACCAAAGAGTTGATGTTTCCACTGGACTCAAGTTAAAACCATGTTTATTGCAAAGTGCTGGGGCTGTGAAATTAAAGGATGATGATGAGAAACCTTGGTGTCAAAATGTTTATAGTCCGCGTTCCCTAAAAGTGTCAAGATTCTTAAATGCGATGTTAGTTGTGCAATCTTTTCAAGGATAATGCACGCGGATCGGATATCCTATATACTCGCCCTACAACTCTCCTGATTAGCCGCATAAGACTCAAGCCACTCTCTCCTTTTAAAGGAGAAGGAAAGTCTTCTTCCACTTAGGGGTGCCAAATATTAGGCACTTCCAAGCGATTGTATTGACTTACCTGAAACCCTGGGCTGGTGCTCCTATCAGCAGAAAACGGCACCGGCACAGTGTTATACCAATGAGCACCACAGAGGGGATTCTCTTCCATCTTCTTCTTTCTTCGAATTTCCTGGGGCAGACGCAAGCGCAGTTGAACGAAATAGTTGACTTTTTAGTTAACGTTTGGCTTTCCGCTCTACTGCGCAATCGCAGCCACAAGAAGAACGAAGAAGCCGGAAAAGGATCGCTCCATTGTGCTCACTGGTATAACCCCGGGCCGGTGCTCCTATCTGCAGAAAACTGCACTGGCCCGGGGTTATTCCAATGAGCACCACCGAGCGATCCTTTTCCGGTTTCTTCTTTCTTCTCGCGGCGGCGATTGCGCAGTAGAGCGAAAAGCCGAACTTAAACTAAAAAGTCGCCTATTTCGTTCTACTGCGCATTACTTCAGGTAAGTAAATACATTTACTTGGGGGTGCCTTACACTTTCCTTCTCCTTTAAAAAACATAACCTTTAGAAACCTCAAAAATATTCAGTATATTCTCCCCCAAATATTCCCATTGACGGTTTGATTTTAAAGCTGATCCTCTCTCTCTTTCTTTTCCATCCTCGTTAGCCGCTTGTTGGAATTTTGATTTCTTTGGCTGCCTTGCATACCATTGTGTTATTCCGCAAACCCATTATTCAGCAACTTTCAAATGGTTTGGATATTTCAGTGACATTTTTTAGGAGCCGGTCAAAGAAACGTGGTTTTGTAGAACATTAGTGTTTGATGCTTTTCTGAAAACTTGAGTTTGGCCTAAGCCACTTTGCTGCATCCACCACTGTTATTTATCTTTTTGCTCCTGATGGCTTGCTGGACACTTAAAGGGATACTGTCATGGGAAAAATAATTTTTTTCAAAATGAATCAGTTAAAAGTGCTGCTTCGGAAGAATTCTGCACTGAAATCCATTTCTCAAAAGAGCAAACAGATTTTTTTATATTCAATTTTGAAATCTGACATGGGGCTAGACATATTGTCAATTTCCCAGCTGTCCCAGTCATGTGACTTGTGCTCTGATAAACTTCAATCACTCTTTACTGCTGTACTGCAAGTTGAAATGATATCAACCCCCTCCCTTTCCCCCCCCCCCCCAGCAGCCAAACAAAAGAACAGTGGGAAGGTAACCAGATAGCAGCTCCCTAACACAAGATAACAGCTGCCTGGTAGATCTAAGAACAACACTCAATAGTAAAAACCCATGTCCCACTGAGACACATTCAGTTACATTGAGAAGGAAAAACAGCAGCCTGCCAGAAAGCATTTCTCTCCTAAAGTGCAGGCACAAGTCACATCACCAGGGGCAGCTGGGAAATTGACAAAATGTCTAGCCCCATGTCAGATTTCAAAATTGAATATAAAAAAATCTGTTTGCTCTTTTGAGAAATGGATTTCAGTGCAGAATTCTGCTGGAGTAGCACTATTAACTGATGTGTTTTGGAAAAAACATGTTTTCCCATGACAGGATCCCTTTAAATACATACTTGGGAAGAGGCTGGACTTAAGAGACTGTTTGCATAAAAAAAAAAAAATCAGGGCAGGGTACCAGAAAACCAGTTAATGTTAGGGAGTAATTCACGCTGGTTGTTGGAATAAAATATTAAAGATTTTTGGGGGAATATAGTAAGTTTGTCTTTTTCTTCTGACTCTTTTTCAGCTTTCAAATAGGACTCACTGACCCCATCTAAAAAACAAATACTCTGTAAGGATATACATTTAGGGGCAGATTTATCAAGGGTCGAATTTCGAAGATAAAAATACTTAGAAATTCGACCATCGAATTGAAATACATCGAAGTCAACGTTTTTTTCATCGGATTTGGGCATCCTGCGGTCGAAGTAAAAACGTTCGATCGACCGATTAAATCCTTCGACTACAAAAAACTTAGAAAACTGCTCTAGAAGGTCCCCATAGGCTAACATAGCACTTCGGCAGGTTTAATTTGGCAAAGTATTGAAGTCGAAGTTTTTTTTAAAGAGACAGTACTTAGATTATCGAATATTCGAACGATTTTACTTTGAATCAAAGTCGTAGTATCCTATTCGATGGTCAAAGTATCCAAAAAATTACTTCAAATTTCGAATTTTTTTACTTTGAAAATTCCCTCCAATTCACTTCGACCCTTGATAAATCTGCCCTTATTGTTACTTTTTTTTTTTTTTTTTTTTTTTATTAACAGTTTTTGGTATTTGTAACAACAATGTTGACAACAGTGTTGTCATAGAACTTAAAAGGAGAAAAGAAGAGAGAAGGTGAGAGTAGGAAAGAGGGAAGGAGGGGGAGGTGGAGTACTGGCGTACGAGACAACTGCATGCAAAGGGTGCATAATTGTTCAATTGTGTCCTGAGAGTAAGCTGTTCATTTAATCAGATGGTCCACTTGACCATTCTTTCATATAGCTGTATGCGTTCCAGTTCTTGTTTTATTACTGTAGCTGTCGGGAGTGTGGCCTTCTTCCAGTGTTTTGCTAATAGACTTCTACTAGCTAGTAGTAATTGAATGGTTGCCCTTTTTTCATTTTTGTCCATGCTCTGCGTAAAGTGCCCCAATAAGACTAATGCTGGCGATAGTGTATGGGATAATCCCGTGATTTCCGTAATAAGTCGGTTGACTGTGGTCCAGTACGTTTGAGCAACAGGACACTCCCACCACACGTGTAGTAGGGTTCCAACTCCTGTTTGGCATCTCCAGCAGTTGTTTGGGACCCAGGGGAAGGCCTTATGGATTTTCTCCGGGGTCATGTACCAACGGTACATTATTTTAGCTGTCAGTTCATGGTGGTTTAGCGCCCTGGAGAATTTGGATGTTTGTCTGAACAGATATTCCCACATCTCCGTATCAATTGATATGTTCAAGTCTCTCTCCCATGCCTCTTTGGCTAACAGTGGTTGGCCTGCGATGGGTTGCATCAGTACGTTATAAATGGTAGAGGTACCTTTCTTGGTCCTCCTCATGGTCCAACATTTAAGTTCGTAGTTTGTTGGTTGATGTGCACTCAGCCATTGGTTTGCCCTTAAGTAGTGCTGCAACCGAAGAAATGTATACAGTTGGGCGTCCGGCAGACCATATTGCGTTGTGAGGTTGGAAAAGAGTTTGAGTCCATTGTGGTCATAGAGATCCCCAATTTTCGTGATGCCATGGTGTATCCACGACTGTAAGGGTAGATCTGATATCATCTCGCTAAGAATAGATATGGGCGCCACCATCGAGAGCGGATTGCAAAGGAGCCGGTTAGCCTTAGCCGCATACCAAGTCTTCAATGTGGCTATAAGTGGTAGAGGCAAGCGTTCCAAGATGGAGTAATGGTGCTTTCCAAAGGTCCAAATGTGGGACGGGCCGGTATGGCCAAATAGAGATTGATAGAGCCAGTGTTCCATGTCCACCCACTTTTTGGACCCCTGAGGTAGATGCCAGTCAGCCAGTTGGTCTAAAAGAGTGGCCCTATAATAGGCCTGCAGATTTGGGCAGGCTAAACCTGCTTTCCTTTTGCTGGTATACATCACTGAGCGCGGGATCCTCGGCTTCCGATGGTTCCAGACAAAGGACATTAACAGTCTCTGTAACTGTTGAAAAAATGCATTGTACAATGGGATGGGCAAAACCCTAAATTTGTACAGGATCTTGGGTACAATTAGCATTTTAATCGCGTTCAACCGCCCCAGCCAAGAGACATAGGTCGTCTTCCATGTAGTGAGGATCATCTTAGTGTCTTTCAGCATGGACGCGAAGTTATACTTGTAAAGTTGCGCTGGGTCAGCCGATATTTCCACACCCAAGTAGTGAATCCTTATTGTTACTTTTTATTACTCGTCTTTCTATTCCGACCCTCTCCTATTCCAGCCTCTTATTCAAATCAGTGCATGGTTGCTAGGGCCATTTAGACCCCTAGCTACCCAACTGCTGAGATTGCAAACTGGAGAGCTGCTCAATAAACAGCTAAATCGCTCAAAAAGCACAAATAACAAAAAAAAAAAAAAAAAAAAAAAATGAAAACCAATTGCAGATTGTCTCAGATTATCACTCTCTTCATCATATTAAAATGTCATTTAAAGGTGAACAACTCCTTTAATTTAGCTTTTGGGAAGTCCCAAAGTATTTAACAAATCCAACCAACAGTTGAAGAAAGATTGATATTTTTTTATACATATATATATATATATATATATATATATATATATATATATATATATATATATATATATATATATATATATATATATATATATATATATATATATATATATATATATATATATATATATCTATATATATCTATATATATATATCTATATATATATATCTATATATATAAAAAAAAATTGTGCTTTAAAAATAATAACGTGTATTACATTCTGAAACCATAAATACAGGATCTTCGTTTTAGTTTTAACTTTTATTGCGTTTGCCCCTTATGGGGGAAAGTAATAAAAGTCGGCAACGGAAAAAATATCCGCAAACGAAAAGTTAACAAAAGTACCTACTGAAAATTGCTGTTTGCTCCAAAAGATTACGACATCTTCTTAAAGGTGCGCAATTAAAATTCGCTATGTATTAAGTTTCAGGATTGATTTTTTTTTTTTCTGCAACATTTATTACATTCCCCCAATTTAGCAATATTTATTTAGATTGTATTTTAATTAGGGCCTCGTGGGGCTCTATACCTCCTGGCAGCCGCAGGGTCTGCTTTCTCTGTAGTTACGCCCCTGCCCCCATTAGAGTTTTAAGAGCTTCCTTTTTTTTTTTTTTTAAATTAAACTTTTAAACTGAATTTTATATGATTACAATGATGTCTATGATGTGGCAGTTGGCTGACTGCCGCAGCAATCAGTGCAGAGGCCTGTCTGGATTTTAGACACCTGAAATCTGAGCAGGCAGTTGTGAACCAGAAATGCAAAAACTAGACAATCTGGATCAAAATTGAAAAGGTGACAACCCTAATGACCAGTTTATTGGTCCATCTGGCTGTCAATTTTTTTTAAAAAAAAAAATGCTTTTTTTGAACTCAATGTCCTTTTTATATTTTGTTTGTGTAGGAGCTGCTTCCTTTGGTGCTGATGTTTGAGCTGCCTATAGCCGGGATTCTGCAACCGATACCAGACCCGAACTCTCCCACAATTCAGCAAATATCCCAAACGTACAATTTAACGGTTTCTTTCAAGCAACGCTCACGTGTTTACGGTGCTACTGTTATAGTGAGGGGTTCCCAGAATAACACCAGTGCTGTGAAGGTAATTATTTGCAATAATTAACGGAAAACTGAACATTAAAAATTCCATATAAATCTTTTTCCCATTCTTTGGCTTGGATTGTGTTCCAGTCCCGGCCAGAGTCATTTTCCAGCTGTGAAATAGTTCATTCTGAAAGATCTTTTTGGATGGAATTTTCATAGTTGGGTCCCTTTGTAAGAAAAAAAAAAGAAATAATGCCATTTATATAGGTGTATAACTTAGATATACAGGTATGGGACCTGTTATCCAGAATGCTTGGGACCTGGGGTTTTCCGGATAAAGGATGTTTCCATAATTTAGATCATAATTTAAGTCTAATAGAAAATCATATAAACGTTGAATAAACCCCAATCTGCCTCCAATAAGAATGAATTATGTCTTAGTTGGGATCAAGTACAAGCTACTGTTTTATTATTACACAGAAAAAGGAAATCATTTTTAAAAATGTAGATTATTTGGATAAAATGGAGCCTATGGGAGACGGGATTTCCGTAATTCTGAACTTTTTGTATAATGGGTTTCTGGATAAGGGATCCCCTACCTGTAGTTACATTTGTAGTATCATTGTCATGCATTTAGCGCTTCTATATTTAAAGGAAGACTTTACTTTAGACCTTTACTAACAATCAAATTTCTATTTTTTTCCACAAATCTCGAAACAATTGTGGTTTTCCTATTAGGGATGCACCGAATCCAGGATTCGGCCTTTTTCAGCAGGATTCGGATTCGGCCGAGTCCTTCTACCTGTCCGAACCAAATCCTAATTTGCATATGCAAATTAGGAACGGGGAGGGAAATTGCGTGACTTTTTGTCAGAGAACAAGGAAGTAAAAAATGTTTTCCCCTTCCCGCCCCTAATTTGCATATACAAATTAGGGTTCGGATTCGGTTCGGTATTCGGCCGAATCTTTCACAAAGGATTTGGGGGTTCGGCCGAATACAAAAAAGTGGATTCGGTGCATCCCTATTTCCTATATTTTTTTTTTTTAAAAGCTCTAAAAATTTAAGATTCATTCAGTGGGGAAAAAAACATGAAAACCATTAATATGAAATTTTGACAATGAAAAGTTGTCGAGGTCTTATAAAAGTCAATGAAAGCTGCGATGATCTTATTGGACCGTTTTTTAATCCATTCAGAATTTTAGCAGTTTTTGGATTTTTTTTTTTTTTTGCTTTGCTAGGAATTGTCCGGAAACGCAAGGTATTTGTATTTTTTGTATCTTATTGTTTTGTATCATTGTTTATTTTCGTTCATACTTTTTATATTCAGATTTTTTAATAAATTCCATGACATTTGTGGTTTAAGAGAGTGTGAGTTTAGTCGGGGTTTCAAAAACCGCTAAAAGACCAGTAACATGAAATTTTTTGTTAAAAAAAAAATTAGTTTCTACTTAACGAAAAAAAAACACCAAGACCGTTTCCACTTTAAATTCGCAAAGTCTTTATTAAGAAATTACTTACCAATTCTCTGCTTGCGCTCCTCTTCAGACAGGGTGTCAATCTATTGTGCGGCGCTTGATTTCTCCTCCCTGCCTTCTATAGGCTATAGCCAGGGGGGAGAAATCGAGCACCGCATGATGGATCGTCGCCCAGTCGGCGTTTCTGAAGAGGCGTGCAAGTGGAGAATCAGTTAGTCTTAATAAAGACTTTGTGAATTTAAAGTCAAAACAGCCTTGGTGGGGTACTGAATCCACTTTTTTGGACTCGGCCAAACCCCCGATTCCTTTGCAAAAGATTCGGCTGAATACGGATCCAACCCCTAATTTGCATATGCAAATTAGGGGTGGGAAAGGGAAAACATTTTTTACTTCCTTGTTTTGTGACAAGTCACGTGATTTTCCTCCCTGCCCCTAATTTACATATGCAAATTATGGTTTGGCCGGGCAGAAGGATTCGCCCGAATACCAAACCGAATCCTGGATTCGGTGCATCCCTAGTTTTTTTGTTTTTTTTTTTACGTTAAATAGAAATTAATTTTTTTATGTTACTGGTCCTTTAACACCACTAAAATTCAACATTTAATATATTGGCCTCTAAGGTTCATGAAGAAGGGACCAAAGAGATTCTGAAAGCTTCCAAAATGTATATTTTTTCTAGTTTACTAAACTCATCATTTTCCATCTGTGGAATAGTTCATTCTGAAAGCAGGAATGAAATTTTCTTAGTTGGGTCCCTTTGTAAGAAAACATTTTTAAACACTCTTGAAGAAGGGGCCAAAAAGGTAAAGTCCTGCACGGGTCCAATCAGAAGGGCCCGTGCTGGACCTGGACTTGCTGACCCCTAGCCTGACCCGCACCCGCCACCCAATACAACACTAGGGAGGGCCAAGTCTCTCACCTTAGCCGGTACCCAGGTGGGTTACCTGTGGACTGTGACCAAAACCCAAGAATGTGGGTTAGACCGAGCTCTTGCACAAGGGTGCTTCTAGTAGCTGGTCAACGCCACCTCGTGGGTTAGACGATCGCTGGCGATTTCTTTCTGCCGTCCTTTTTTTCAGGCTATCCAACTAAGCGATTCAAAGACGTCAAACCAAGTGCATGTCATGAAGGTCTAAAATGATCCAGGCCTGGATTTTTCAAAACCTAAACTTCCCCTTCATTAAATTTTAACATAAAAGAATTTGAATGGGTCATAATCACCCTCATGATATGCGTTTGGGCAACATCTCTAAATACATATCATAGGTGCCCTGAAGATATGGTTGGGTATTGATGGTATGTTCTATTTAGTGGTTCTGGCTCTACATTCTATCATCATAGCACTGCACATCTTGGTCACAACTTGCATCTACCATTTCATGCAGTTTTTGTTTGTCCTTCACGGTCAAACTTTTTCCTTCTTACCGGGACCATCCCGCAGTAGGAAATTTTTTTTTATACCATAAGCAGGAAATTGCTTCGGAAATGCGTCTGCACTTTATAAATGATTGATGTAATGATGTCTAGTTAGTTGCAATCTGGAGTCAATGAATGTCATAATAGGTCATAACTTTCCAATCAGAAGTCGTTCTTTTTTTTTGTTTTTTTTGAGGAATGTTAAAAACGTCTATATTCAGGTATTTCCTGATGGGCTCTATGCTATGGAGGTTATGGTTATGAACAGTGTTCATTTATTCTTTGGGTTTCTATTCTGTATACATTCCATGGCTGAAAACAGTTCAAGTGCTTATAACAGAATCCCACAGCCCAATTTTGTCTTGTATCGGAATTCAACTTCTATGCAAGTGCCCGGAGGTCTCATGTCGTTGCCTGTTTACTTCTTCAATCAGCATTTTTTAAAACATCCTAGCAAAACAAACTATGGAATTGGCTTCATCAAGGAATGTTTTTCTCATGCGTGTTGTCAGTTTATGGAATGCATAGACAAGTTATGAATAGTCTTCTACATTTCAGAGTGGTCTTTATTGTCCATTCTGTAGCTTGGACCAAGATTTTAATGCTATCTATGGTCTTCTTCCATCAAGAGCTATGGGGCTGGCACTCAATTTAATGGGCAATGTCAACTTCATTTTTATTTCATATTTTTTATTTTTAGGAGGGTACAGCTATGCTGCTTGAACATCTTGCTGGCAGCCTGGCTACTGCCATCCCTGTCAGCACTCAACTTGATATTGCTGCTCAACATCACCTCTTCATGATGGGACGCAACGGTTGCAATATTAAGCACATCATGCAAAGAACGGGGGCTCAGATTCACTTCCCAGATCCTAACAACCCCCTAAAGAAATCTACTGTCTACCTCCAAGGCACCATTGATTCTGTTTGTCTTGCTAGGCAGTATCTCATGGTAAGTATCTAATGCTGCTTGGATGATTGAGAATTTTCTAGAGATTCCAACCTCATTTAGACATGGAACTTTGAAGGTGGGACTTTGGTGTTCTAGAGTTGTGAACAAAGCCAGAGTGAGGTCTTGTCATTGAAGAAAGTTGCAAAGTGCAGATGAATCTCTAGGGTATTGCAGAGGGTTTTAGAGATAAATAAGGGAATGTCTGACAGATTCTCCATGAAAGAATAACTATTATGGTAGTCCTTCCCAACATGTGACCAAAATACGGATACCATAGTGCTAGTGGTCAAAAGTAATGAAGAGTAGGGATGCTCCGAATCCACTATTTTGGATTCAACGGAATTCTTAGTGAAAGATTTGGCCGAAAACCGAATCCTAATTTGCATATGCAAATTAGGGATGGGAAGGGTGAAACATTTTTTACTTCCTTGTTTTGTGACAAAAAGTCACACGATTTCCCTCCCCTAATTTGCATATGCAAATTAGGATTTCATTCGGCCGAATCCTGCTATAAAAGGTGAATCTCAAACCAAATACTGGATTCGGTGCATCCCTAATTAAAGGAGAAGGAAAGCTACGGAGGCATTTTATTGCCAATAGATTAGCTGCAATAGTGCAAGCTAGAATGCTATATTTATTCTGTAGAATGTTTTACCATACCTCAGTAAAAAGCTCTAGAAACTCTGTTTGTTTAGGATAGGAGCTGCAGTATTAACATGGTGTGACATCACTTCCTGCCTGAGTCTCTCCCTGCTCTGGGCTCAGATTACAGTAGAGAAGGGAGGGGGGTGGGGGAGAGGAGCAAACTGAGCATGCTCTTGCCCAGGGCAATGAGGTTTAAGCTGAAGGCAGGAAGTCTGATACAGAAGCCCATGAGTACACAATAGAAGGAAAGAAATGCAGTATTTCTTTTGACAGGGGACTCAGAGCAACATTACTTTGGGGGTTTACTGGTATATTTAGATGGACCTTTCTGATAAGGCTTACTTAGTTTTAACCTTTCCTTCTCCTTTAACAGTGTTGGGTTCACATGTGACATATGACTTCACAACACATTCATAAACACATTGGTTCATGGTCTATTACAGGGAACCCCAACCTATTGAACCCATGAGCAACATTCAGAAGTAAAAGGAGTTGAGGAGCAACACTAGCATGAAAAATGTTCTTGGGCTGCCAAATAAGTGTTGTGATTGGCCATTTGGCAGCCCCTATGTGGATTGAGACTCTGTTTGGTAGTTCACCTGGTTTTAATAAAACTAAAACTTGTCTCCAAGCCTGGAATTCAATAATAAGCTCCTGCTTTGAGGCAACATCCAAGGGGTTGGTGAGAAATATGTTACTCACAAACTACTGGTTGGGGATCACTGGTCTATTACTATTAACAAGCTCTTAGTCAGACTTTTATCTTTTCCTTTAATTTTTTTTAAAGTGTTTTAATTTTGTAATTATTATTGTTTTGTTTCTTTTAAAAAAAATGTTAGAGACACATTATTTTAAAAAACGTCATATATATTTGAATTTTTCTTGGTATTTTGATTAGGGATGCACCTAATCCAGGATTCGGTTTGGGATTCGGCCTTTTTCAGCAGGATTCGGATTCGGCCGAATCCGTCTGTCCGGCCAATCCGAATCCTAATTTGCATATGCAAATTAGGGGCGGGGAGGGAAATTGCGTGACTTTTTGTCAGAAAACAAGGAAATAAAAAATGTTTTCCCCTTCCCACCCCTAATTGCATATGCAAATTAGGGTTCGGATTCGGTTCGGTATTCGGCCGAATCCTTCATGAAGGATTCGGGGGTTCGGCCGAATCCAAAAAAGTGGATTCGGTGCATCCCTAATTTTGATTTTTGTTTTCAACGTTTTGCTTACAGGGTTGCCTCCCTCTTGTGTTGATGTTTGACATGAAGGAAGAGATTGACGTGGAGCCTCAGTGCATCACTCAGCTCATGGAACAGTTAGATGTTTTCATCAGCATTAAACCCAAACCTAAGCAGCCAAGTAAAGTGAGTGTGTTCATCACAGACGCACAAACTACAGATGTCACCCATTTATGCGTGATCTGTATATGTTATTTGTTGTTCTTCATTTTTCAGCCTTTTTATGATAATGCTATTCATGGTATAGGATCTGTTATTCGGAAACCTGTTATCCAGAAAGCTCTGAATTGCGGAAAGGTCGTCTTCCATAGACTCCATTTTATCCAAATAATCTTAAAAAATAATTTCCCTTTTTCTGTGTAATAATAAAACAGTAGCTTGTACTTGATCCCAACTAAGATATAATTAATCCTTATTGGAAGCAAAACCAGCCTATTGGGTTTATTAAGGGGTTATTTATCAAAATCCAAATTTTCTAATTTTTTTAAATAAAAAAAAACTGACCAAACTAGAATCCACGATTTCCCTTATTTATCAATAGGGATGGGCGAATTTTTTCGCCTTGTTTCGCCATAGACTTGTATAGCTTTGTGCGTCAAAATAAAAAGACGCGCGTCAAAAAAATTTTCGCCGCACGACAAATTTTTTTGACGCCCGTAGACTTTAATGGGCGTCGCCGACATTTCGCCGGCGGCGAATTTTTGGCAAAACGGGTAAAATTCGCCCATCCCTATTTATCATTAAAAAAAATCAGATCGGGATCTTTGTGCAGAAAATGCTAATTTTCATGTTTGACGGCCGGAAACCATGAAAAATGTTTTGTTTTCACGGAAAAAGCACTATCAAACCCCGAAAACTTTTTTGTGAGGGTTAAAACATTTTTAATGGTTGCAGGGACTTCTGCCATTGACTTTTACATGAATTCGGCAGGTTTTTGATGGAGTATTTTTGGATTCGGACAGCTTCGGGGCATAATAAATCGCAAAAAAAAAAAAAATCGCCTTTTTTTTACAGCAAGTTTTTTCTGACTTTCGGCATCAAAAGTGACACAGCCAAAAAAAATTGTGCGTTCATAGATAAATGTAATGTTTTGAGAATTTTCTAGCAGACTTAAGGTATGAAAATTCAAATTCTGGAAGGATCCGTTATCTGGATAATCCTAGGTTGTGTGCCACTACTGTTTGTGACTATGTAAAGCTTATATATTGTAGCTGCTGTAAATAATCATCATCATCATCATGTGTTTACATAGCGCCAACATATTGCGTAGCACTGTAAAGTAAATGTGATTATACAACTAAATCACATGAATTAACACATAGCCAATATCACCCAAGAGAAGGATGCTCAAATGAATTGACGTTTTAAATGTGTGGAATGGTTGGGATCTGTTAGTTGCTTATTATTTGTATTTTTTAAGGTTTACATTTTATCAAATTAATAAAAATAAGTTCTCAATATGGGCCTTCTGCTACCCATGTACACACTTAGCTTCACCATGAATATAATAAGGCGCCTGTCATAAGATAAACTTACTATTGACAGTCAACAGCAGCCTGTTTATTATGCCCTGACTCCTCCCACTTGATATGTGATTGGGGATTAGTCAGAGAAGACGTATTGGGCTTTAATTTCAGTTCTCAGTTAGTGCTGAGCCCCTATATGATATGATCATATACGGTATGAATTCATCCAGTTTGGCCCACATTGGGGTGGCTACATGAGATTGTCTTTCCTTGATTGGCCACATTTATTGTAGGCATGCACCGAATCCAGGATTCGGTTCGGGATTTGGCCAGGATTCGGCCGAATCCTTCTGTCCGGCCGAACCGAATCCTAATTTGCATATGCAAATTAGGGGCGGGGAGGGAAATTGCGTGACTTTTTGTCAGAAAACAAGGAAGTAAAAAATGTTTTCCCCTTCCCACCCCTAATTACATATGCAAATTAGGGTTCAGATTCGGTTCGGTATTCGGCCGAATCCTTCGTGAAGGATTCGGGGGTTCGGCCGAATCCAAAAAAGTGGATTCGGTGCATCCCTAATTTATTGTGCTGTAGCCAAAAACACACTGTTGGATCATTGAGAATTTAAATAAAACAAAAAAACGTGGGTCATTAAATCAATTTATTTCCTTTTACAGTCCGTTATAGTAAAAAGCGTGGAGCGAAATGCCTTAAATATGTACGAAGCAAGAAAATGCCTTCTCGGACTTGATAGCAGCGGCGTGACCGTTACAAACCAGTCTACGTTATCCTGTCCAGTTCCGATGAATTGCCACGGGTTGGATATTTTGGCAGCGGGCCTAGGTCTCTCTGGATTAGGTAATAAGAATTGTCATTGAGCATTTCACTTTAAGTAAATAATCAAGTGGATGAGTTGGCATTAGGGATGCACCGAATCCAGGATTCGGTTCGGGATTCAGCCTTTTTCAGCAGGATTCGGATTCGGCCGAATCCTTCTGTCCGGCCGAACCGAATCCTAATTTGCATATGCAAATTAGGGGCGGGGAGGGAAATTGCGTGACTTTTTGTCAGAAAACAAGGAAGTAAAAAATGTTTTCCCCTTCCCACCCCTAATTGCATATGCAAATTAGGGTTCGGATTCGGTTCGGTATTAGGGGGTTCCACGAAACCAAAAAAGTGGATTCGGTGCATCCCTAGTTGGCATGAGTGTTAATGTGTCAGGCTCATTATTAAGCCTGGGCAAATCGGCCCTATTGCAGTTATTGAGATCAGCTTTTAAGCAATTAGCTTTGATCTGTCTACAGCAAGTTAAATAATAAAAGCAAATCTCATTGTGACTGTTATTGGTATTTGCCCCATATTGGCGGTGGAGCTCCAGTTTGCTAATGAGATGACGTTGAAATCCCACTGATGCAATAAGTCTGAATTTTTAATCCAACCGAAGCATCGTTTCCAAAATATACTAGATAACCCTCTTTTCTTCTTCATACAGGTCTCTTGGGTCCCAACACCCTTTCAGTTAATTCCACTACCGCTCAGAACTCTCTGCTGAACGCACTGAACAGCTCTTTGAGCCCTCTACATAGTCCAAGCTCTGCTGCTCCTAGCCCAACGTTATGGGCAGCTTCATTAGCGAATAACGCAACAGGTATATTGGCCTTTGTTTCATGAGATAACAGAACTCCCTCTAGAGGATTGTCTCTAGCCTAAAGGTGGGGCCATAGACGCACAGATATATATACGGTATTCGGTGCGTGTATGGTGGGAAAAGAGACGACCGATATCGGCAGAAGACTTGGATATCAGTCGGCTAGTCGATCGAGCTAAATGGAAAATTTTGATCGGGTGCCTTTGAAGGCATCTAAACATTGGCCATTGTTAGTGCTGAATCATCAGATACAGGTAGAATTCTATTGTTTCTACCTGTATATCTGACGATTCAGCTCTACACGTGTGTATTGAAACTAACGATCTTTCTTGGAAACATCTTTTCCAAGGAAGATCGTAATTGTTATGTCTAAGGCCACCTTAAAGATCCCCACAGGTCCTCCTACAGGTTCCCTGATCGATATCTGGCCATGTCGATCGGGCAGGTTTAAAAATCCCGTTGAATCGAGGACCACATTGGTTCATTGATGTGATCCTCGATCCGATCGCCCTGCTCGTTGTGATCGTTGGGCCCTAGGATCACCCTGATATCGCCCACCTCAAGGTGGGCATGTAGGGGAGAGATCCACTCATTTGGCAACCTTAATCTCTAGATTAAGGGTCTTAAAAGGGATACTGTCATGGGAAAAAAAAATTTTTTCAAAATGAACAAGTTAATAGTGCTGCTGCAGCAGAATTCTGCACGGAAATTCATTTCTCAAAGGAGCAAACAGATTTTTTTATATTCAATTTTGAAATCTGACATGGGCTAGACATATTGTCAATTTCCCAGCTGCCCCAAGTCATGTGACTTGTGCTCTGATAAACTTCAATCACTCTTTACTGCTGTACTGCAAGTTAGAGTGATATCACCCCCTCCCTTTTTCCCCCCAACAGCCAAACAACAGAACAATGGGAAGGTAACCAGATAGCAGCTCCCTAACACAAGATAACAGCTGCCTGGTAGATCTAAGAACAACACTCAATAGTAAAAAAACATGTCTCACTGAGACACTTTCAGTTACATTTAGAAGGAAAAACAGCAGCCTGCCAGAAAGCATTTCTCTCCTAAAGTGCAGGCACAAGTCACATGACTGGGGGCAGCTGGGAAATTGACAAAATGTCTAGCCCCATGTCAGATTTCAAAATTGAATATAAAAAAATCGGTTTACTCTTTTGAGAAATGGATTTCAGTGCAGAATTCTGCTGGAGTAGCACTATTAACTGACGTGTTTTGAAAAAAACATGTTTTCCGATGACAGGATCCCTTTAATCTAGTCTTCTTGACCAGCGCTGTGTTCCCCCTTGGAACAGTGGTGGGCAAAACATGTCATTTGCCCAATTTTCCTTTTTAAAAATATCTAATTTGTGCTGTTTTTGAAAAGAAGGGCAGGCGTGTGCTAAATAATTCCCCCTGTGATGTCTGATACGATCTCTGATGTGCCTTGTGATAATGATCTTATATTATACTCGTGTTTGAAACACAAAACCTTAATCCTGCTGATCTTATTGGTGATGTATTACTGGATCCTAACATTGCTCAAGTGAAGAGTTTATTTTTCTTTTCAGCCATCTTCAGTTAACGCTTTGAAAAGAACAGAATTGAAATGAAAAAATATTTTCCCAAACATGCCCCTGTTTGATTCCCTTCGGATTCCATGTACTTTAAGTTTTGACAAGCCTGCGTGGTTTTAGGCGTAATTATCGCTTGTCGTTATAATTCATAGAATAAAATGCATTTTTTTGACAAGTATTTAATGTCGAGAATGGAGAATTGCTCCCAAACGGGCCAGATATGAGTTCAAAGGAATTGAAGATTTTATTATTATACCGTATATACTCGAGTATAAGCCGAGTTTTTCAGCCCCCAAAATATGCTGAAAAACTCAACTTCGGCTTATACTCTGGTCAAGCGCAAAAACGGTCGCTGGCGTCTAAGAATAGTCGCAGGCTTCCAAGAATAGTCGCCGGCGTCCAAGAATAGTCTCCAAGAATATTCGCCGGTGTCCAAGAATGGTTGCTGGCATCCAAGAACGAGACGCCGGCACCTCCAATGGGAGCAGAAACCCTCAATTTTTTGATTGAAACTTCCCAGAAGCTGCTGCATTTCTCACCCTAGGCTTATACTCGAGTCAATAAGCTTTCCCAGTTTTTGGAGGTAAAATTAGGTACCTCGGCTTATACTCGGGAAGGCTTATACTCGAGTATATACGGTTAACGTTGCTCAGACAGTTGTAATGGTCGGGTGTGGGAGAAAGCGCTTAATAGCTGAAATAAAGTGAACCCAACCACCACCCCAAGATTCCAGGGCACAAAAACAGCAGGTGTCAATGTCTGCTGTGGATAGATGGAATATTGTAGGAAATGTCTGATCTCAAAGTCTCGTTCTTGTATAGTTCCTGGAGTTTCTCCATCAGAAATGCATTCTCATCTTTAATTTCAGGCTAATTTTATTCTGGGCTGAAGTTCCAGCCCTTTCCTTTATTCGTATGCAGAGAGGCTTATCAGACAGTTAGGGGACCTCCGATTTATTGCTTCCAAAGGAAAATTGAGTTTTGTCCTCCTTCCCTGACTAGGTGAAGATCACATATCATTATATCTACTTTAACATTTTTGCTTTTGTACAGGCTTCTCAGCAATACCCCATTTAATGATCCCATCTGCTGCACAAGCAACGTTAACCAACTTCTTGCTTTCTGGGGTTCCAAACTATGGTCAGAACACTCCATCTCCACCTCCGGGGCTGACGCCTGTTGATGTCCACATGAATGGCATACACTCTGAATGCAAGAAGGTTACATCCGCTTTGAATGGTCATGTAAAGGTACGATTCACTGCTCTAAATTCTTTAAAGGAAAGTAACACCAAAAAATCAGCAGCCATTCAAGCACAGGATACACAGTAGATAACAGATAACAGCCTCCATGACTACACAGCCGCTTGTTTATATAAACTATAGTAGTACTTTTCTGTTATCAACTGTGTATCCTGTGCTTGAATGGCTGCCCCCATGGCTACACAGCAGCTTGTTTATATAAACTATAGTAGTACTTATCTGTTATCTACTGTGTATCCTGTGCTTGAATGGCTGCCCCCATGGCTACACAGTAGCTTGTTTATATAAACTATAGTAGTACTTATCTGTTATCTACTGTGTATCCTGTGCTTGAACGGCTGCCCCCATGGCTACACAGCAGCTTGTTTCTATAAACTATAGTAGTACTTATCTGTTATCTACTGTGTATCCTGTGCTTGAACGGCTGCCCCCATGGCTACACAGAAGCTTGTTTATATAAACTATAGTAGTACTTATCTGTTATCTACTGTGTATCCTGTGCTTGAATGGCTGCCCCCATGGCTACACAGCAGCTTGTTTATATAAACTATAGTAGTACTTATCTGTTATCTACTATGTATCCTGTGCTTGGATGGCTGCCCCCATGGCTACACAGCAGCTTGTTTATATAAACTATAGTAGTACTTATCTGTTATCTACTATGTATCCTGTGCTTGAATGGCTGCCCCCATGGCTACACAGCAGCTTGTTTATATAAACTCTACTCTACAACACTACATTATACACTGCATTATATACTACACTTTTTGGGTGTTACTGTTCCTCAGAGACACTCAGAGTGTGTTTGTAGTAGATATTGGTCATTTGTTATGTAACCATTGTTTGAAGAAAGTTCTATATAATGGGCTCCTTCTTGTACCATTGAACTGCTTAGTAAGAATGGAATTAGGTATAGTCAGTAGTTTGCAGCAGTATATTGAGTTTTAAGATGTTCCAAACAATATATTTGTAGAAAAATGAAAGATATATTGTAAATCTAGGCTTTACCTTGAAATGCCACCTGTTGGGTGTTACTCCTTTCTTCTGGACCTTTAATACAGTTTGTTGCAAGTTTGTCATAAATTTATAAAAAAAAAATTTTTTTTTTCCCTGTTTGCAGCCGACAAATATGAAATATGGAACAATATCTTCATCTCTAGGAGACAAGGTGTTGAACACAAATCTTGCGGAGGCATCAAGGCAGTCAAACAACCACAGTTCGGCTGAAGAAGTGAATTCCAAAACAGATCCAGAAGGTGACCTGGATTTTGTGTAGTTTAGTAGAAGCCCTTTTACAACCACTTCTCCACCATCTCCTCTCTTGCTGTTACTTCATCTTTCTCGTTCTTTGTTAAGGTATTTTAAAATCTGTACGATTCGTTCGTATACATTGGGAAAAAAAACAGAGACAAATGAAACGTTAAAATCGCAAAGCCTTTATTAAGAAATCACTTACCGCAATCCTCTTCAGCTCCTCTTCAGAAAAGGCGTCATGGTGACGACCCAATCGCTAGATTTCTCCTATAAGAAAGGCAGGGAGGAGAAATCGAGCGCCGCACGATGGAAAAGAGCGCAAGCGGAGAATCCGTAAATTCTTTCTTAATAAAGACTTTGCGATTTTAATTTGTCTTGTTCTATTTTCAATATATACTAACAATTTTATTTTAAAAAAATGTGGTTATTGGTCCTTTAAAGAAGTAAGTAGAAATGTTGTACATTAAGGGGCAGATTTACTATGGGTCGAATATCAAGGGTTAATTAACCCTCGATATTCGACTAGGAATTTAAATCCTTCGAATTCGAATATCGAATTCGAAGGATTTAGCGCAGGAAATTATTCATTCGATCGAACGATTAAATCCTTCGAATCAAACGATTCGAAGGATTTTAATCCAACGATCGAATGAATATCCTTCGATCAAAAAAACTTGGGCAAACCCATGGCGACCTTCCCCATAGGCTAACATTGTGTTCGGTAGCTTTTATCTGCCGAACTAGGGGGTCGAAGTTTTTTTTAAAGAGACAGTACTTCGACTATCGAATGGTCGAATAGTCGAACGATTTTTAGTTCGAATCGTTCGATAGTCGAAGGTCGAAGTAGCCCATTCGATGGTCGAAGTAGCGCAAAAAAAACTTCGAAATTCGAAGTTTTTTTAATTCGAACCCTTCACTCGAATTTAGTAAATCTGCCCCTAAGTTTTGTGCTTCTGTACCAGCCCTAAGGCAACCACAGCCCCTTAGTAGTAAAGATCTGTGTCCCCAAAGATGCCCCAGTAGCTCCCCATCTTCTTTTCTGCTGATTCACTGCACATGCTCTGTGCTGCTGTCACTTACTGAGCTTAGGGAGCCACTCACAATATACAGTACATATAGAATATAAATGTCACAATATAAGGCTGATTAGTAATTAATACACATAATAACTACATGGCAGCACAGAAACCAGTGCAATTAGCATCAGAATTTAATAATCAGCAAACCTGTAGCATCAGCTTATATTACAGCCAGGGAAGCTCATTTTCTGCTGGATAATTAGTGACGAGCCCTAAGCTTAGCTTCTCAACAGCCAATCAGAGCCCACTGAGCATGTGAGTGTCACAGACACTTTCCAAGATGGTGACCCCCTGTGACAAGTTTGAAGTCCTGGATCATTGCTGCTATTGACAAGCTCAAACTTTAGCCTCGTGCAATAAGTTCACTATATAAAATAGGACATTTTTAGCCATATTTGTTTTTAGGGTTTAGTTTGCCTATTCTAAAATGGTTGTAAAGAGGTCACATTGGCCAACTGTAGAAACTGCCAATAGTAAGTGAATGTTTTGCGCTTTGCTACTTACATCCTTTTAAAAGTCCTACAACATGAATGGTCCCTCCATGTTTCTGGACTTGTTTTTTAATAGTTTCAATGTGTTGGCAGGTTGTAACGATGCCTTTGTGGAAGTGGGAATGCCCAGAAGTCCGTCTCATTCAGCCAACACTAAGGATCTCAAGCAGATGCTCAACTCCACCAAAGCTCCATGTCCAACTAGACAGACCGTCAAACTATTACACGGCACAAAAAACTCTCGCTTACAGTAAGTTCTACCCCAATGCACTGGCTTCAGAGATAAATGTTTGGATCGATGAAGTCAAACACGTTTCTGTTTATAGTACTGGCGAAAGATTGCTCTCCGATTCCGAAATGAGTCCGACGGAAGGTCCCGTGACTGATAAAAAGGCCCCTGGAAGCGAACGGGCTGCGGAAAGAGCTGCTGCCCAACACAATTCCGAGAGGGCGCGGCTTACTTCACAGTCGGAGTATGGCACTATGCAGGTGATTCTTCTAAATATTTAAATTCTCATGGAACTAAATTATCTATTTGGCAAACGCAATAAAATTCAAGTTCAATAAAATCTGTGTGATTTAAAGGAACCAGCAACATCAACAAAAAAAAACAGGATACACAGTAGATAGCAGATAAGTACTACTATAGTTTATATAAACAAGCTGCTGTGTAGCCATGGGGGCAGCCATTCAAGCACAGGATACACAGTAGATAACAGATAAGTACTACTATAGTTTATATAAACAAGCTGCTGTGTAGCCATGGGGGCAGCCATTCAAGCACAGGATACACAGTAGATAACAGATAAGTACTACTATAGTTTAGATAAACAAGCTGCTGTGTAGCCATGGGGGCAGCCATGCAAGCACAGGATACACAGTAGATAACAGATAAGTACTACTATAGTTTATATAAACAAGCTGCTGTGCAGCCATGGGGGCAGCCATTCAAGCACAGGATACACAGTAGATGACAGATAAGTACTACTATAGTTTATATAAACAAGCTGCTGTGTAGCCGTGGGGGCAGCCATTCAAGCACAGGATACACAGTAGATAACAGATAAGTACTACTATAGTTTATATAAACAAGCTGCTGTGTAGCCATGGGGGCAGCCATTCAAGCACAGGATACACAGTAGATAACAGATAAGTACTACTATAGTTTATGTAAACAAGCTGCTCTGTAGCCATGGGGGCAGCCATTCAAGTTTTAACTCAAAAAACACAAATAATAAAAAATGATAACCCATAGCGAATTGTCTCAGCATGTCACTCTCTACATCATTCTAAAAGTTAAGTTAAAGGGGTGAACAGCAAGAAATTGTGGTTTATTTCTTAAATCAGATGTTTTCAGACACTGGATTCCAGACACCATGTGGGCCAACATTAAGTCTCAACACCCTTTCCCCTTATCTTATAGCAAAATGATAGGTGGATAGAAATGTTGTAAAAGTCGCCCTATGAACGTTCCAGGTGGATCCAGAACAATAAGCCACTGGTTTCCCCAGTTCTCAACCTAAAGCTGGCCATTCATTGGATGAACAAGTGCTCCATAGTCTGAATGGCCAGATACTATTGGCCAGATACTATACAGGAGTCAGCGCATTACTACTGTACCTTCCTACGGTTTGCTTTTTGGGGCCGACAGCCTGGATCATTAAAACTGCAGCTCCCCTTTTCTTTCTCATTAGTTGAAGCATTATTGGCCTTTAACCTAACTTGCATGCCCAGATAGGCAATATGCTTGAAATCAGCTGTCCAATCAAATTTAGGCATGTACAGCCAACTTAACTGTCTTCTAAAGGGATCCCCCTTTTTGCCTAAAACCAACCATTAGCATGCAGTCAATGGGGGTCATTTTATAAAGTTCGCGCAGCGCATATTTATTCGCAATGGGGGTATTGGCCGTGCTTTTTCCTGAACGCTAATATATTGCACTGCTCTTTTGCGAATTCCCATTGTGAATACATTTTCACGAATGGCTGTTTGCGTGAGTGCGCCCGCTGTGCGAGGTTGGCTGTGCGAAAATAGTGTTAAACAGTAACTGAAATACGCAATTTGCAAACAGTTTTGCGAATATTTTCGCCGCCACCAAAGTTGTGGCATAATTCACTCGCAGAATGTGCACATAAATAGTTGCGATTTTTGACATATTTAAAAAGCTCTCGTAGACATTCGCTTTGCAATTAGCTTTATAAATGTAACTATGTGCAAATATATTCACCGTGTGAACCAATCTGCCCTGCGCAAAGTTTAGAAATGAGCCCTAACGTGTTCAGATGCCAACAAAGATTAATCGTTTTTTTTTTTTATTAACTCTTTTTTTTTTTCCTTCTTGTCTCCGTTGTAGGCCTATGACTATGAACAGAAGAAGCTGTTGGCAACAAAGGGTAACTATATATTCATTTATCATCGATACACTGACGCTATATAATATAGAGTGAATAAAGTACCCCTCTTGTAAAATATAAGGATATTATAAGTTACCGAGGAGTTTCATGACCATATAAAAGTACAAGTCTGATGGCCGAGTGTTTTTATAAGGGTCATGGAACTCCCAAGGTCACTTTTAATATCCTTGTTCTTTGCAACAGGGGGTACTTTTATTTATTAAGAAAAATGTCACTGGCATAAAGGAGTTGCGGTAGCAGGGCAAGCCCTTGCTATTTTATTAATGCAGTGGTGCGATATTTCAGGCGTGTCCCCCAAATGTTGCACCACTGCATTAATAAAATTGCAAGGGCTTGCCCTGCTACCGCAACGCCTGTGTGCCAGTGAAATTCTTCTTACCCTTGACATGAGGTCGCCGATTCCTCTATCGCTGGGCACCAGGATACTTCATTTCTTTTGGGTTTGTGTGGAGTGCGGCTTCTCCAAATCTTGCTTGGTACTTTTTTTATTATAATACACACGTTTTAGTGAGATGTGTGACAGCAATGACATCACTAAGTTTCGATTACAACCGATGACATCATTAAGCACCGTTTATAAGGATATAATTTACAAGATATTCATGGCTCTTGTGTGTTTTTTATATATAGTGAATAGGGATGCACCGAATCCACTTTTTTGGATTCGGCCGAACCCCCGAATCCTTCACGAAGGATTCGGCCAAATACCGAACCGAATCCAAACCCTAATTTGCATATGCAATTAGGGGTGGGAAGGGGAAAACATTTTTTACTTCCTTGTTTTCTGACAAAAAGTCACGCAATTTCCCTCCCCGCCCCTAATTTGCATATGCAAATTAGGATTCGGATTCGGTTCAGCCGGACAGAAGGATTTGTCCGAATCCTGCTGAAAAAGGCCGAATCCCGAACCGAATCCTGGATTCGGTGCATCCCTAATAGTGAATAAAGTGCCCCCTCTTGTAAAATATAAGGATATTGTAAGTCACCGAGGAGTTTCATGACCATATAAAAGAACGAGGCCGAAGGCGAGTGTTTTTATACAGGTCATGGAACTACGAGGATACTTCTAATATCCTCATATTTTGCAACTGGAGGTACTTTATTTACAGTATTATAATACACAAGTTTCATTGTCATGTGACAGAAATGACATCAGAACTCACTGTTTATACCTGATGACATCAGAACTCACTGTTTATACCTGATGACATCAGAACTCACTGTTTATACCTGATGACCTCAGAACTTATTGTTTATACCTGATGACATCAGAACTCACTGTTTATACCTGATGACATCAGAACTCACTGTTTATACCTGATGACATCAGAACTTATTGTTTATACCTGATGACATCAGAACTCACTGTTTATACCTGATGACATCAGAACTCACTGTTTATACCTGATGACATCAGAACTCACTGTTTATACCTGATGACATCAGAACGCACTATTTATATCTGATGACATCAGAACTCACTGTTTATAAGGCTATAATTTACAGGATACTCATGGCTCTTGTGTGTGTTATATATAAATTTACACACAAATGAAGGTGGTCTGCACCGTATTTCTCAAAAGTGCTTGATTCTATAATTCCATAAGTTACGCTAGTATTTGTTCATTAAGCTTTAGGTTATGGATTTAATGATGGAGTGAGCTGAGCTAAAATATTTTCTTGTATTCAGCGATGTTAAAAAAGCCTGTGGTGACAGAAGTGAGGACCCCAACAAACACATGGAGTGGGCTTGGCTTCTCCAAATCCATGCCAGCGGAAACCATTAAGGAACTGAGACGGGCCAACCATGTACCTTACAAGCCCACCATGACTACGACATACGAGGTATCGAGATTTTAAATTGGGGATAGAGCAGCGAGTGCATTTCTGAACCCGAGCTTCAGCGATTCCGCTCATTCACTCCTTATATTGCTTAATAAATGTAATCGTAATGGTTCCAGACGAGATGTACATGCACGCTGTATGAATTCTAAAACAAAATGATTCGTTTCGTATAAATCGCCAGAATCGGCTATTATTTTAAAGGGGCTATTCACCTTCAAACACCCAGGGGCAGATTTATCAAGGGTCTAATTTCGAAGTACAAAAAAACTTTCGAAATCCGACCATCGAATTAAAAAACTTTGAATATCAAATGCAAAGTTTTTTCACCGAATTTGCCAATCCTACGATCGAATATAAAAAATCGGTCGGTCGACCGATTGAATCGTAAACGATTTTAGCGTACGATCAAAGGATTTTTATTCGATGTGTAAAGTGACTTAGAAAAAGTTTGTAGAAGGTCCCCATAGGCTAACATAGCAATTCGGCAGGTTTAATTTGGCGAAGTATTGAGTTGTTTTTTTTTTAAAGAGACACTACTTTGATTATTGAATAGTCGAACGATTTTTACTTTGAATCGAAGTTGAAGTCGTAGTAGCCTATTCGATGGTCGAAGTATCCAAAAAATTACTTCGAAATTCTAACTTTTTGTACTTCGAAAATTCACTCGAACCTTAGTAAATCTGCCCCCTAGTTGTTTTCAGATAGTTCGCCGGAAATAATGACTTTTTCCAATTACTTTCTGTTTGCTATGTGTGGCCATTTTTCTAATATTCAAGTGTAAATTATTATTATTTATTATTATTAACATGTATTTATATAGCGCCAACATATTGCGTAGCACTGTCATTTTTCACCTTCTAAAGCAGCTCTGGGAGGTGGGGTCGCCGACGCTGTAAACTGTTCTAAATTGATACATTTGTTATCTTTGTCCCTGCTGATCAGAATCCCTGAGTTTCTTTGCAGACAGTTGTTAGACTTGATACAATAGTTGCTAATACTCCAGAGATGCTGCTGAGAAATGGATCAACTAAATGTTGCAAAATTGGAACAGTTCAGAATCTGCCCCTGAATTACTGAGACTGAAACACTAGAGACAGGAACACTAAACTTTAAACTTAGAATTTAAAAAAAAAAAAAAAAAATGAATAATGGAAAGTTTTTGAAAAAAGTCTTTAATTCTGGGGAATAATTTGAAAACAATTAAACTGAAAAAAAAAAGTGTTTGGAAGGTGAACAACCCTTTAAGTATGTTATAGAATGGCTAATTCTAAGCAACTTTTTCAGTTGTCCTTGCTTTTTTCTTTTTTATAGTTATTTGTCGTTATTTGCCTGCTTCCAGCTTTCCAAAGGGGGTCACTGACCCCATCTAAAAACAAATGCTCTGTAAGGCTACAAATTTATGCTGTTGCTACTTTTTGTCTTTCTGGTCAGGCCTCTCCTATTCATATTCTAGTTTTTTTTTTTTTATATAAATCCGTGCATGGTTGCTAATGTAATTAGGACCCTAGCAACCAGATTGTTAAAATTGCAACCTGGAGAGTTGCTGAATAAAAAGCTAAATAACCACAAATAATAAAAAACGAATTGCAAATTGTCTCAGCATATCCCTTTCTGCTAGTAGTGCACCGAATTAAGGATTCGGTTCGGGATTCGGCCTTTTTCAGCAGGATTCAGATTCGGCCTAATCCTTCTGCCTGGCAGGACTGAATACTAATTTGCAAATTAGGGGCGGGGAGGGAAATCACATCACTTTTTGTCACAAAACAAGGAAATAAAAAATGTTTTCCCCTTCCCACCCCTATGCAAATTAGGGTTCGGTATTCGGGCGAATCCCTCGTGAAGGATTCGGGAGTTCAGCCGATTCGGTGCATCCCTACTTTCTACATCATACTAAAAGTTAATTTAAAGGTGACCAACCCCTGCTCCTCAGTTTTGACTGAGCCAAATGCACATCGCAGCTGCATTGTATATACCCATTCTATGCAAAGAAATCTCGGCCTCTTCATCAGGCCTCACTTCTGGCACAGACATGTCTCCTGAGTATGGTGGCAGCCCATTTCTACGTTCTACGGTGGCCCACAAGGTACAGAAAGGATCAGTTTTGTCTCTTTCTTTTGTGCACTCCACCCCATATTCCGTTGCCTTTGTGTGCAGAGGTCGGGGGACAGGAATCTAATCGGGATAATGAAAGAACATACCTCTCAATATTGAATTGTGCGTTCAGCTGACTCCATTTGTGTTTTTTTTCAATTTCTTACCATTCCGGGAAGAGCTCATACGAGATGCTTAATAGAACATTTCAGGAATTCCGTAATGTAATCGTTTGCAATTGCTGTGAGATCAAGGGGAACCTTAAATCAGGCTCAGTTATTACTACAGGTATATGATCCCTTAACCGGAAACCCGATATCCAGAAAGCTCCGAATTACAGAATGGCTGTCTCCCATAGACTCCATTTTATCCAAATAATCCAAATTTTTAAAAATGATTTCCTTTTTCTGTGTAATAATAAAACAGTAGGTTGTACTTGATCCCAACTAAGATATAATTAATCCTTATTGGAAGCAAAACCAGCCTATTGGGTTTATTTAATGTTTAAATGAATTTCTAGTAGACTTAAGCGTGAAGTCCCAAATTACGGAAAGATCCGTTATCCGGAATACCCTAGGTCCCGAGCATCCTGGAAAACAGGTCCCATACCTGTACTTGCTACTAGAAGCCTATTTCACAGATGTAGAATAACATATTCGCCATTTACTGTATATACTCGAGTATAAGCCGTCCCGAGTATAAGCCAAGGTACCTAATTTTACCTCCAAAAACTGGGAAAGCTTATTGACTTGAGTATAAGCCGAGGGTGAGAAATGCAGCAGCTTCTGGTAAGTTTCAATCAAAAAATTGAGGGTTTCTGCTCCCATTGGAGGTGCCGGCGTCTCGTTTTTGGATTCCGGCGACAATTCTTGGACTATTCTTGGACGCCGGGGACTATTCTTGGACACCGGCGACTATTCTTAGGCGCTGGCGACTATTCTTAGACGCCGGTGGCCGTTTTTGCACTTGACCCGAGTATAAGCCGAGGTAGAGTTTTTCAGCATATTTTGGGGGCTGAAAAACTCTGCTTATACTCGAGTATATCAGGTAGGTGCGTGCTCGTTGATCTTCCATGGAAATAGTCTTCAGAATGTAGGTAAAGGGCTGGATTCCTTAGGAAGACTTTGTATGTGTCTAATCAAAATGCTTCATAATTAATGTCCTGCTTGGTTATATTCTTAACAAAGCTGCTTTGTAGTGATTGGCGAATAAATTCGTGAATTTCGGTGTGTAAAATGTATTTAATAAAAATGATTCGGATGCCCGTGGTCTTTAATGGATTTGGACAAAACAGTCGCCTAATCTCCCCGAATCTGACCGTGTCTCTCTGCTCTTAAAGAGAGAGGCTGTTGAACTTGGTTTGCAGGAACTTTTAATATTTTCCATCCTATCTCTAATCATCTTAAATGGCTGCATTGTATGATTCAGTATTAATATTCCTGATAATCATTTTTTTTATGGGCGGTGTAGCCTAGTGAAATGAACCATACGCCAGTTTGACTGACATTCCAAATGATGTTTTTACTGTTGAGACTGCCCTATGTAAGGATTCCTATCAGCCCTATGATCTCCAGGATTTCCTGTATATACAGTAGGCTTTAAGGGGATCAGCAGCTCTTAAGGCTGCGGTTACGAATGTTCGGCGCCCACGGTGGTTTTCTGAGAATGTTTTCTTTTCTAATCATCTACATTTGTAGAACTTCTGCTCTCTACTTACAGAGTGACCAAGAAATAGGAGAAAGGGCATTTGGTCTCTGGTTTTAATCAAACAGAAGTGGAAAAAGGCTGCTTTTGTTGTCCTCGGTGGCTCTCTCTTGACATATTCCAAGAAACAAGACCTTTTTAGATTTTTGGTGGCCCTTCAATCAATGTATAGGGCAGGGGTGTCCAAACTTTTGCAACGAGGGCCAGATTTGGTGAGGTGAAAATGTGTGGGGGCCGACCATTCCGCCTGACATTCTTTGAACCATTAACATCATTTAACTCATTTACACAAGGAATCGCGTAGCTGTAGCAGCGATATTTGGGCACATTAGTGAATGATCTGAGACTGAAGGTGTTAATAATAGACACGTACTGGAACGTATTGATTCGCCACTGTCAAATACTTTTTTTAGTTTGCTGTACTGGCACGTCCGTACGTCTAATGTGTTGCACAGGGAATTATACCTGGGCAGGTTGATGGCGAGTAATGGGTTAACCTTACCTGCCGAGAGTTGACTTGATTGCAGATGCAGGCCCGGCACGTGAGCTGACTTTGTTGTGATTGGCTGAATGCGGTCATGTGACCTATTCGGTGGGGTATAAAATACCTGCGGCGACGGTGACTCGGGTACTTCGGCGAGAGTCTGCAGAGGAGAAGGACTGTTCCACCCACCCAATTGTTTTATGAATGCAATAAATACATTTGGGAAAAAAAATTGTTGCAGCATTATCAGTAGCAATTTTTGTGTTTATGCATTTGACGGCCGTAAAGAATAAATATGGCATGGATATTATAATTTGCTACTTTTTTGGATTGTCCTATAGCGGCCTGCTGGGTATGAGCAGAGGCCGGCTGGTTTTTCCGGATATCAGAAAATGATAATTTTTTTGTTTAAACTACACTGTAGTGTTTAAAATGCTGCGGCTTACCCTCCAACCAAAAAATGTTCTTGGTGTCGTGTGCAATTATTTCTCTATATATAGTTATGGTTCTAATACATCATACCCTGCCCATGCACCTTCAGCCCTAAAGTCGTATGTGAGAGCGGCGCATCACTACGTTCCAGTACGTGTCTATTACTAACACCTTCAGCACAGGCAGCAGTATAGACCAAGTGGCAGATCATTTCACTAATGTGCCTTAATATTACTGTTACGGCTACGCAATTCCTGATCGCACTGTGCTGGAGGGCCGCATTATTATTAATTTCATGATGGAGGCTGAGGGCCGCTGTAAAATTGAAAAAGGGCCGCAATTGGCCCTTGGGCCTGACTTTGGACTTGCCTAGTATAGGGTGTCCTCAACAGATTAGCAGCCCCGTCCAGCCACAAAACGTTTAAATCCGCTTAAAGGAATCCTGTCATCGTAAAACATGTTCTTTTCAAAACACATTAGTTAATAGTGCTGCTCCAGCAGAATTCTGCACTGAAATCCATTTCTAAAAAGAGCAAACAGATTTTTTTATATTCAATTTTGAAATCTGACATGGAGCTAGACATATTGTGAATTTCCCAGCTGCCCCCAGTCATGTGACTTGTGCCTGCACTTTAGGAGAGAAATGCTTTCTGGCAGGCTGCTGTTTTTCCTTCTCAATGTAACTGAATGTGTCTCAGTGGGACATGGGATTTTACTATTGAGTGTTGTTCTTAGATCTACCAGGCAGCTGTTATCTTGTGTTAGGGAGCTGCTATCTGGTTACCTCCATTGTTCTTTTGTTTGGCTGCTGGGGGGAAAGGGAGGGGTGATATCACTCCAACTTGCAGTACAGCAGTAAAGAGTGATTGAAGTTTATCAGAGCACAAGTCACATGACTTGGGGCAGCTGGGAAATTGACAATATGTCTAGCCCCATGTCAGATTTCAAAATTGAATATAAAAAAATCTGTTTGCTTTTTTGAGAAATGGATTTCAGTGCAGAATTCTGCTGGAGCAGCACTATTAACTGATTCATTTTGAAAAATTTTTTTTTTCCCCATGACAGTATCCCTTTAAACATAAACTCTGGAGACCCACAGCAATTTCAGTGTGTTTTTATTTCTCACACAACAAGAAAGAAGATTCCGAGAAACAAGCAGGTCTGACCATCTTTGTTACTAGGGACGGTAACCTCCAAACCATTTTCATGGCGCCCCACTGGTTTTAACATTAATCCATTAAAGTTATCCCTGTAAATCAACTGTATTTATTCAAGGAGAAAACGATAAATAACACAAGGCATCATTTTTTTTAAAAAAAAAAAAATCTTCATTTCAGAACTCATCCCTGTCGAGGTCTAACAGCCGGGAACAGCTGGGAAACGGCAGCGACTCCGAAAACTGGAGGGAAAGAAATGGGATTGACTCGTCTCAGAACGACTACTCGTCCTCCATAGGGAGTCCCAAGCGAAAGCAAAACAAATCTGGTACGCACGTGGTATGGAAAAAGAACGGTGTTGTCTTTGGAAGAGCCTTTCAGGGACACAAGTATTAAATACACAATAGATTCCCCGCTCCGTCCTCATTAGAGAGCATTTAGAGCGCACTGATCAGAAGTTCTGGCACAGCTTAGACGCTGGTGTTATTTCACGTGGCAAATGCAGAACGGCAATATATTGTCACTGTAATTCATTTGTTTTTGTGGATGATTGTTCTCCTGACCCTTTTATTATTGGTTATATAAGCAATTGGTAATTGCCCATTAGAAGAAGTTTCTTCTTTAATCCTGCCCCAGTCCTTGCCATTCCTCTTATTCAAATATGTCCTGCGCTCATTCATTCCCAGACCTCTCCTATTCTATTGGCTGTAGTAGGTTTAAAGGACATACGAGGTCCATAAACATTTAGAAATCTGAGCTCCTAACCTTGGTCATGGATAAAACATGCAACAGGCACCTCCAACATCTGGCTTCTCTTAGCCCATGGCACTTAGTGGGACATTCACTAAGATTCGTAGTTGCGCCAGGCGTAGTTTCGCCTCAGGGGTAGCGTAAGGTTGCGAAGTTGCACTAGCGTTGATTCACTAAGCGAAGTTACGCTAGCGATGGTTAATTTGCATACGGCGCCAAATTAAAATTTCAATGGAGGAATATGTATCAGCACTACAAATACCTGGAAAACCTTCAAAACATCAAATAAAATGTTTATTTTGCCCTACACATGTGCCCACTGTATAGTTAAGGTGCCATGAGTCAGGAAATGTAGGGGGGAAGGAGGGGAGCCCCAAAAATAATTTCGATCTTTTTCAGCCTATCACCCATAATATAGAAAAAACGCCAGCGTTTTTTTTGGGACTTAGAAAAAATTGTAACTTTTTTTGAAACAATCCCTATCTACTCTATTGCGCTTCGCCTGGTCTGAGGTGGAGAAGGCAAGTCTGGCGTAAAAGGTAGCGTTCAGTACAATGTGCGCATTAGTGAATTTGCGTCGTTACGTCCGTTGCGCAAATTCGCCAGCGTAAGGGTGTCGAAGTTACACTAGCGAAGTTAAGCCAGCGCCCGTAGTGAATTTGCGAAGTAACGAAAATGCCCAACGCTAGCGTTAGGCGCTTCGGCGCATAGCGAATTTGCCACTTAATCTTTGTAACACTTTATTTATATTTCTTTATTGGAAAGAGAGAGTTTTTCCCCATTTACAGCTACATTAATGTTATTGAGATACAATTAAAGGGGTGGTTCACCTTTAAGTTAACGTTTAGTATGTTCTAGAATAGCCAACTTTTCAATTGGTCTTCAATTTTTTTTTTTTTGTATTATTATTTTCCGCCATCTTCTGACTTTCCAGCTTTCAAATGGGAGCCACTGACCCCATCTATAGACAAATGCTTTGTAAGGCTACACATTTATTGTTAATGCTTTCTATTCATATTCCAGTCTCTTTTTCAAAGTCAACTCATGGTTGCTGGGTCAATTAGGACCCTAGCAACCAGATTGCAAAAGGAGAGCTACTAAATAAAAAGCTAAATAACTCAAAGACCACAAATTATTAAAAATAAAAACCAACTGCAAATGGTCTCAGAAAATCACTCTCTACGGCATACTAAAAATTAACTCAAAGGTGAACAACCCCTTTAAACTCAACAAATTTCTTCTTTCAGCCATCTTTAAAGTAATTACTATACTGAGTCTTTACAAGTACAGGTATGGGACCTGTTATCCAGAATGCTCGGGACCTGAGGTTTTCCGGATAACGGATCTTTCCATAATTTGGGTCTTCATGCCATAAGTAGAAAATCATATAAACATTAAATAAACCCAATAGGCTGGTTATGCTTCCAATAAGGATTAATTATAACTTAGTTGGGATCAAGTACAAGCGACTGTTTTATTATTACAGAGAAAAACAAAATCATTTTTAAAAATTTGGATTATTTGGATAAAATGGAGTCTATGGGAGACTTTCTGGATATCGGGTTTCCGGATAAGGGATCCTATACCTGTATTTAAAAAGTTCCAACATATTCCACAGCATTTTATGATACAAGGGCCTATACAGTAGACAGACAAGTATTGACTGACACAGAAGGTAAAGAGGGCTTAACTACTTAGAAGAGTAAAATAATAATCATAATATTCTCTGTTGGATGTTTGTCTATTCTTTGGTTACATGAGATAAATTTGATATTCCAACATACAATCCCCATCATAATTTTAATATAAACGTTTTGGTTTTAATTGATCTTACAAGTTTTAAGGCAAGTCCCGAAACACATTTACAAAAGGATAGTCCAAGCCCATTCCAAATCCAACCGTTTTTCCACCCCGAACAGTTTTTCTTTTGATATACTACTAGACTTTCAAAGTTACTACTGTATGTACTTCTCAGCTGCCATCTTGGATCCACTAACGTCAGTGGGTGGTCATTTATAAAAACTGGACAAATTTGCCACTGGGCAGTGACCCTTGGCAACCAATCAAATGCTTCTATTCATGGTTTACCCAGCAGCAGGCTAAAAAAGCTAATTGCTGATTGGTTACTAGGGGTTAGTTACTGCCCATGGGCAAATTTGTCCAGTGTTTATAAATAAAAGCCTAGTGTATTTACTTTCTTCTTGACTTCTGCACAAAGCATTACCTCCTGTGTGATTCCAATGACCTTCTCTTTCAAATTAGGCACTTTCTGGAAGAGCTGCTAGGAAAAGTTTAGAAATGTTGAACTCTCGGGGTGGGGAGAATTATTTATTCATTGTAAGGCACCCATTAAGATGGAGAAAAAATCCTTTATTTATCCATTACGTTGATTGACCTGTCTGGTAGGTATCCAGAATAGTGACCTCCAAACCCTCTCTACATATGGTGACTATAACTACTCAATATTTCAGTTGAATAGTTTTGTTAACATCCATGGATGGAAATATGATGGTTACGCAAAGGTTGGTCAGTGAGTGCAGGCCAAGTGAAGATCGTGATCAAACTATATGTAGACATTTACAACTAAATACAGTGGGTAGATTATTGTGGGACTTGGAATTGATAAGTAATTATCTAATTGAGATGATTTAATTTGCCTTATACATCTGACTCCACTAATAAGCATATTGCTCACCACTGTGCCTTCATTATAGCCAACGTTGCGTGATCGCTTCATTTCATTGGTCTTTTTGATGCCGTGCCAGAGCCATCCTCGTGAAAGCTCAGTGGCAACATGAATATTTACATTCTAACGCCTAATTTACTTCCAACTGAGCCGCTCTCTTTTGACATATAATGAGTTCTTCATGTAAAAACAAAATTAGGCAGGAAAGATGACTCCATTTTGGTTCTTGATCTTTGTAGACCGCATCCCAGAGGAGCGGAACGATGCCGCTTGCAGCGGGAGTTGTATAGGTGATGTAGATGAGGTCATTACGATCACATTATTTAAACTGTCTATGAAAATGTGGTAGGCAGCTCCCGTTCCCATTTACCACTCCCAGCCTGACGTTGACCTTCTTACATACATCATCACCGAGGTTTTTGTGTTTTCTTTTCCATAATTACTCTACAGCAGAACACTATCTCAGCAGCAGTAATTACATGGACTGCATTTCCTCACTAACTGGAAGCAATGGATGCAACCTAAACAGTTCATTCAAAGGTTCCGATCTTCCTGAACTCTTCAGCAAACTGGGCCTGGGGAAGTACACCGACATATTCCAGCAGCAAGAGGTCAGTGGTCTTCAAATCTGGAAAAATTTAAGATTGGGCTGGCCGATGTGACATCATACCTTACACCATGCTCCCTTGAGTACTGTAAGCTGTGTAAACAACCTAATGATCATTCAGTATTTATTATCTGGGTTCCCCTCTGTCTATAATTATTCCCATAACTCCATATGCTAATTGCCTATGAAATCTTTATGGCAATGAAGCGGAAACCTTGGAATGTTGGAAAAACCGAGCACCAAACGACAGTGACGTTAACATAAAGAAAGAAAGGGGGGTTTCATTGATTATGTCATAGACCTGGGTCGCCTGCTTGAGGCCTTGAAGTCACTGAATCATTCTGCATCTCAGGAATGACATCTTTGGTGCATCTTTGGCCTCCATGCGGTGGACCCATTAAGACTGATTCAGTCAAACTATGGAACCTTTATATGGTCAATTGTCAATGGACAATGGAAATTCCACCTGGCCTTATCAATAAGTGAGCTATTGTCTGATAGATATAGATGCTGAAATGTGATTGTTTATTTCATAAGTTGGCCGATATTGAGGCTGGTCAGTCCAAAAACAGCCATTATTTCTTTTTTAACCTTATTGTTTATAACTTTAACCCCCATAAGCTGTGGGATAGGGACCTCAACGATTTTTTGTGTAATCAGTAGTGCCTAGATAGAGCAGCAGTTGTAGCTTAGAAGAGTGGAAGGTTCAAAGCAGCTGTAAGGTATGTAGGTCAAGATAGTGGCAGTTGGACCAGTTGGCAACAGTAACACTTGATATTGATGATGTCCAGCTTGCAGAGAACTTCTGCTCAAGAAATGTTCGTACTCTTATCAACAGCTGAAATGGCTTAATCCTACTTTGTTAATCATGGAGCTTCTCAAGGTATGGTTTTGCCAACAGCTGAAGGGCCAGAGGTTGGACAGACCTATTGTGTATTAATAATGGTGCTTCATAAGGTCCGCTTTGTCTACAACAACTGAAAGGCCATAGTTTGGAAAGATCTACTTTGTAGTAGGGTTTGTTTTGCCATCATCAACTGATAGTGTGAGGTGCTCCATTATTAGTATAAAGTAGGTGTCTTGTTTCCCCCAGGCCCTGACATCATAGCTAAAGATGTCTCTGTAGACAGGTGGTTAATTTAGGCACATTTTTCTGCAGGACTGTAAGATCTTGTTTGTTTCTAGATTGACCTTCAGACGTTCCTCACATTAACAGATCAGGATTTAAAGGAACTTGGCATTAGTACTTTCGGCGCTCGAAGGAAAATGCTGCTGGCTATCTCAGGTAATGTTCTGTAGAAAACACGTAGGTATGGGAATAATTAATGGAGCCAATATTTATACGAGCATAAGGAATAATTATCAAGATGTAGGCTACTTTCTCCTGGTATTGTGGAAGAAAATAAACTAAAGCTGCATTATCATAAACGTTTACTAACACTTGAGATAAAGTGTTTTCTCAGGAGATGTTGCTCATGGTAGAGTCCTGCAGCGGGACGGGTACACGGGGGTTACCCTCCAAAAAAACAGGTACCCTACGGAATGAGGGTAGGATTTTCAGGTGCGGGTATAGATGCGCGTCGGGTTGCGGGTCTTGTTTAAATTTCTTATGTTATATTATCTATATTTTCGTCCTTTTAAAATTTGACAAAACTTGTTTCTGTCCCCACCCACATTTGATGATGTCACTTCCGGTTTGCAGCAACGCCACTTCCTGTTTGATGGTGGGCAGTGGGTTGCGGGTCTGGGTTGGGTAGCGGATCAAAGTGGGTAAATAGTTGTGGTTCGGGTCTTAGAAATTGGTTCCGCGCAGGACTCTAGCTCATGGCAACCAATCAGCATTTAGATTTAAACAGTCACCTACAAGTTAGCAACCGTCTGATTAGTTGCTATGGGCAACATCTCGGGAGATATTTATCTCCAATGTTAATAAACGTGCCCTAGTGCCTTTCATTACAAAAGCCCTTTTGCCTATGTTAATATTGTTTCTTTTATAGATTCTGCAGTCTTGCCACTAGGTGGAGCTTGCCTTAATATTTCCATCTGCCTTTTACATTTTGCTGAAATCCTTGGATAATGGCACTGCTGCAAAGTTTGCCCGTTGCCGATAAATGACAATAACTTGGAGCAGATTCTTTCCATAATCTTGTTAGAGTCAGAATCCGACGTGAAAGAGTCTTTAGGCTGAAGAATACCGAAACCTATCTTGAATACCTTTTTATTTTTTACTTGAATTTTGCAGAACTGAATAAAAACCGAAGGAAGTTATTTGAGCCCAGCAATATACGCGCGTCGTTTCTGGAGGGCGGAGCCAGCGGAAGACTCCCGAGGCAATATCACACAGACATTGCAAGCGTCAGTGGGCGCTGGTAGCACCCGGCGAAATCCCCCTTTTTTTTTTTTTAGGTGATAACCACACGAGAGACGACCATGGGGAAATGCGTCCTTCCATATTTTGTTTTATTATTTACCATCAGCACTTTAAAGCCGCGGTACCGAGGACCAAAGCATCGTGCCCCACGCTGCGTGCCAAAAGAAAACGTTTCGAATGCGGAATATGTTTTTTGTGTGACTGGACCGAATCGCAAAAACGAGAAAAAACAAACAAATATTAACGATTTTATGTATAACTGTAATGTATGCACTGAAATTTTTACCTTATTGAATGAAGGATGAATCTCTCCAATTACAGAGGGCATGAATTAATGGTTTTATTGCGAAGGATTTTTTTTCTAGTATTCAAAAATAATCATGATGCGTCTGCACTTTACATATCGAGTTTTATTTTTTTTTTTTTGTGCTGTCCTTGTATTGCCATATAACACCATTTCTAATCAAAATCCCTCGTGCTTTTACAGTAGGTACATTTGTGTATAGCGACGTTACGGAAATATGCCGAAAGCGAGGAGTCCTGTTAGAACCGTATCACTGGTAGATAAGTCGCTCCTTATTTAATATTCCTATCGACGCTTACAATGAAACAAATTCACTGTAACAGACGAAAGGACCAGTATAGACGCCATTTTTTCTTTTTTTGTGAGCCGGTCAAACCGTTTTTGCACTGCTGTTGCGTCCGAGCAGGTGAAGAAATCGACGCTAGACGTCCCTTACATTTCATTTATTTATACAAAGTTTTTTTCCCCGTCAAAACGAACGTTTCTAGATCCGTCGGCGGCACCGGTCAAGCAAGAACTCCTAGAGCGGAAGCTTTTCAAAAGGACGATCGCGTTCGTTGGATTCACATCCACCGGTTTCTTTATTTTTTGGAAAGCAACTTTATTTCTGTAACCAAAGATGTATTATGAAGCGTATTTCCTTTCCACGGAGAATAGTCTACGACATTGATTCCAATTATCAGTTCTTTTTAGGGATGTACCGAATCCAGGATTCGGTTCGGGATTCGGCCAGGATTCGGCCTTTTTCAGCAGGATTCGGATTCGGCCGAATGCTTCTGCCCGGCCGAACCGAATCCTAATTTGCATATGCAAATTAGGGGCAGGGAGGGAAATTGCGTGACTTTTTGTCAGAAAACAAGGAAGTAAAAAATGTTTTCCCCTTCCCACTCCTAATTTGCATATGCAAATTAGGGTTCGGATTCGGTTCGGTATTCGGCCGAATCCTTCGTGAAGGATTCGGGGGTTCAGCCGAATCCAAAAAAGTGGATTTGGTGCATCCCTAGTTCTTTTATACTGTGAAAATATGTTTTAACGATATAGAGAGCACAGGTCGCCGATAACGGAAGCGACCCCTCGCTTTGTGACCGTTTTACTATGGCTGTTTCCGGAAAACTATAAAAAAAAAAAAAACCTGTAAATTTGTAACGAGAGAAATTCTTTCAGACCAGCCGCTTGCGATTAGCATGGTGGGAGGCAAAGTCACAATACGATTTTATTTGAAGCTCAAACTTGCCGCACAAAAATTTGCACACTCAATAAGGGAATGTTTTGAAATAAATAGATATATTTTAGAGAGAATTTTTTTTTTTTCTTCCTTTGCTGCAATTCAATTTTTATGGGCATAAGCAATGCAGCAATCTTATGTTATTCAATTCTAAGGCACTGTTTCAGAGGGTGATGGTATTTTGGGGGCTTTAAACACTACTTTTGGTGAACCACTTCCTTTTTTTTTTATATAAAAACGTGGTGTAGCGTAACTGGAAGTGTTTTATACCACGGCAATTTTTTATTAAAAAAACAAAAACAAATCAGTACTGCATTTAATACAGCTCACATGGGTATTGCTAAGTCGATATATTTCAGCGGTTTCGTGTTCCCCTTTATTGAATTTGTTTGAAATTTCTGAATTTTGTTTGATCCTAGTTGTAAGAAATTCCCCAATAAGGGCTTTCTACGCACGCGCACACACCAATGCACAGAAACACGTAGGTACTGGAAAATCCTTCTGTTTTGTTTTAATCTCATTTATGGAACGTGGTCGGTGCTGCATTATGCTCCAATCCATGTTCAGTCCCAATGTTTGTTGCATTTTATTTTGTGCCTCGACAGAGACAAGTTATCTGTAAATGTAGAACAGATACAGATTATTTCAGTGGGGGGATGATGATGATGATGATTTTTTTTTTACTTTTTTTAAATTGTGGATTGAGACCATTAAAATGGATTTTTTTTAACTAATCATTTTGTTATGTTGAAGAAAATAAATTTATATAACCCCCCGCTGTGAATTCTCATTTTTTTTAGTCTTAGGGGCAGATTTATCAAAGGTCGAATTTCGAGCTGTTTTTTGTGTACTTCGACTAAGGAATAGTCCAAATTCGATTTGAATTTGAGAAAAAAAAAAAACGAAATTTATCATGTAGTGTCTCTTTAAAAATTTGACTACGACCATTCGTCATCTAAAACCTGTGGAAATGCTGTTTTAGCCTATGGGCAGTTTTGGACTGGCCCACCGGGATACCAGGAAAAGTCCCGGTGGGCCAAGGTGTCAGTGGGCCCTCACTGCTAGACATTTGGCATATTTCATGGTTATTCCCAAATTCTATGAGAAAAAAGAGGCTAAATAGATGGAATAATAGATTATAGTATGTAAAAGAAAAAGACTATGACAATAGAGGTTGAGTGAGGAGAGGAAGAATAATAGAACTAAGAGTGGGCCCTGGTCTGATTAATTGGTGGGCCCCTAGTCAAAGGTTTTTGGGTGGGCCCCTGGTGTCCCAGTCCAACACTGCCTATGGGGGACCTCCTCAAACTTATTTGGAGTCAATTGGTGGACTTTGAAAAATCACAGTTTTTTTTTTGGGAAAACTTCTAATCGAATGCGCTATTACTTCGATTCGGCTGAATACGGACCTATTCGATCGACAACCAACCTATTTGCCCAAAAAAAACCTTCAACTTAATATCGGTTGGTCTGTTTGAATAAGAATTTCCATGTTTTTTCAATAAGAAATTCGACCCTTGATAAATAAGCGTAAAAAAAAACAGTGTCCCTTTATTTGAAGGTTTTTAAACTCGAAATGTAATGCATTTGAAGCAACAGCACCACCTGCTGTTCATTTTGATTAAATGGTAAGTCAGTGGAAAATGTATTTAGTGAGCAAAGAAGAGACATTCCTTTTATTTAATACTAAGGCTAATGTCCACACCAGTGGTTTCTAGGGCCAGCACAATCACGGCAACCCGCTAACATATGCTTTTCTCTTAGTTTGTTAAATTTCTTGTACAAGTTCAGTTGCATTGCTCTCATTTATATCCTCCCAGAAGCCCATAGCTGCACTGCCTCAAGGCCTTGGCCTTCATGGACATCTATAAAGAGGCCGCCTTATCTTGTTCAACCCTCGAGTGTAGGCATCTTTATAAAATATACATGAGGGTACTTTATTAATGAACACTGACTAGAGTTGCAAAGTCTGTTGTGCACAACATCCCCCAACCCTTTCCAATCAAGGAGTCCATCACACACTTCCATTTAGTGAATAATTGTTTAATTTTACAAAACTTGGACTCTACAATTACACTGACTGCAGTCAGACCAAAGTTGGACATTTGTTGTGGAAGGGGCAATATTTTTAAGGTATTAAAAAATATTGTGTATTTCTGCGCTATGCAAATCAATATTTGTAGTTTTGTTGGCTTTAGAATTTGGAAGTACTGAATTATGACTCTTTTTTTAAAGGGATCCTGTCATTGGAAAACATGTTTTTTTCAAAACGCATCAGTTAATAGTGCTACTCCAGCAGAATTCTGCACTGAAATCCATTTCTCAAAAGAGCAAACATATATTCGATTTTGAAATCTGACATGGGGCTAGACATTTTGTCAGTTTCCCAGCTGCCCCTGGTCATGTGACTTGTGCCTGCACTTTAGGAGAGAAATGCTTTTTGGCAGGCTGCTGTTTTTCCTTCTCAATGTAACTGAATGTGTCTCAGTGGGACATGGGATTTTACTATTGAGTGTTGTTCTTAGATCTACCAGGCAGCTGTTATCTTGTGTTAGGGAGCTGCTATCTGGTTACCTTCCCATTGTTCTTTTGTTTGGCTGCTGGGGGGGGAGAAGGGAGGGGGTGATATCACTCCAACTTGCAGTACAGCAGTAAAGAGTGATTGAAGTTTATCAGAGCACAAGTCACATGACTTGGGGCAGCTGGAAAATTTACAATATGTCTAGCCCCATGTCAGATTTCAAAATTGAATATAAAAAAATCTGTTTGCTCTTTTGTGAAATGGATTTCAGTGCAGAATTCTGCTGGATCAGCACTATTAACTGATTCATTTTGAAAAAAAAATATTTTTTCCCATGACAGTATCCCTTTAAGGTGAAACTATCCAGAGTGCTTTCAGAAGGGCCTAGATGTTTTAGGAGAATTTCTGTGCGGGTCAATTTTTAGTAGAGGATGATGCTACTAGTCCATTGTCTTGCACTGTATCAAAGAAAGATCTGAGCCAAATTTAAAAATATAACCTTGATAAAGGGTAAATGTGTTCAGTGTATTTATATTGACCGGAGTATTTAATAACCTAAACAGAAGTATATAGGCTTGTAGAGACCTAAAGTCATTGGAATAGTTTGTGTGTCAATTCAGGTTTGATTTGGTTCACAAATAGGGATGGGCGAATTTTTTCGCCTCATTTCGCTGAAAAAATTACGCCCATAAACTTGTATGGCAGTGTGCATCCAAAAAAAAAAGACGCCCGTCAAAACAATTTCGCCGCGCGACAATTTTTTTGACGCCCCTAGACTTTAATGGGCGTCTGCGACATTTCGCCGGCAGGGAATTTTTGGCGAAGCGAAACGGGTCAAATTCGCCCATGCCTATTCACAAATAATGGGATTTACTGCATGTTTGTTTTGGAGCCACAGTTTTATTCCATCTAGCTATGGGTATAAGAAACTTAGAAAAAGTAAAGCAAAGATGAGCCTCTTGGATATAAAGAAACAATACTACTGTACTTTCTTTTTGCAGCACTTTCTCTAAGTCTATGATTAAGTGTCCTGTGTGGACACGAAACGCGTCAGGCTTTTGTTTTTTATACAAGATGCAATAAAACTTTTTGTATTACTTTATTAATACTTCGTGACTCCTGGATTCTATTTGATTTGATTATATTTTTGGGATACCGGAGTAGTGCCATCTCTATTTTTCGTGTTTTGCTTACATTCTCTAAGTCTGCTTAATTTATGCTGTCATATTAATTTTTCTTGTTTATGGAAAATCAAATAAAAATATATTAAAAAACAAACAATACTTTTCAAGGGGCAAAGACCAAGAAAACAGAGACATATTCAGATATTGTACTAGGCCTATGTTAAAGGAATAGGTTTTCCTTTTCTTGGCTTGTCTGTTTTATCCAAAAAAAATAGTTTTACCCTGTTTCAATGTGTTGTGTATCAGCAAGGGATGGAACTGATTTACGTGGCAGGAACAATGGCACCAGTAGCAGTCAGCTCTTGGGGTGCAGTGAATTCACGACTGCGCAGTACCGAGTACCCAGACTTTAACAGAACTGTTCTCTGCAAGTGTTTAATTGGTCACCCCTTCTGTAAACCCCAAGACCTTCATGGACCCAGCAGGAATCCATTCAGGCGTCTTCGGGAATTAAATCAACATGTTCCTGTTGGACTATACCAAGTTCAACAAATCCCTTGACAGGCTGAAATGATGAGCATTTAGCAGGGAGGAGACGTGATATCAATCACTCAGAAATGCCCTTTCTAATGCTTTAGTGTTACCACAATAGACAGATCATGGTAGGAAACCCTTTCCAAAGAATGAGAAACCTCGGAATGTTTACGGGCCATTTTTACATTTTCATACAATTCATCTCGGAGGCCACCCAAGTGCAATGTTGTTTCTACCAATTCATGGGAAGGATCCGCTTGCAAAATCATTGTTCTTGTTTAGAAAAGTGCAAAATAGGACATTTTTGTCTCCAGCTGCTACTGACTTGCTGGTTGTCTAGAAGTCACGGGTCTATTTAATGTTTCTGTCTGTAACGTCTGATCCATCAGTACATGGATTAAAACAAACATCCCAACTACATACACACCTAGTGTTGCATTACACTATATAACCTGTTCTCATTGCTTATCTTACAAGCTGGAGAATATGAAGAACAAATGTAATACAGTTGTGGCTCTGAATTCATGATCAAGCACAGGATACACCGTAGATAACAGATAAGTACTACTATAGTTTATATAAACAAGCTGCTGTGTAGCCATGGGGGCAGCCATTCAAGCACAGGATACACAGTAGATAACAGATAAGTACTACTATAGTTTATATAAACAAGCTGCTGTGTAGCCATGGGGGCAGCCATTCAAGCACAGGATACACAGTAGATAACAGATAAGTACTACTATAGTTTATATAAACAAGCTGCTGTGTAGCCATGGGGGCAGCCATTCAAGCACAGGATACACAGTAGATAACAGATAAGTACTACTATAGTTTATATTAACAAGCTGCTGTGTAGCCATGGGGGCAGCCATTCAAGCACAGGATACACAGTAGATAACAGAAGTACTACTATAGTTTATGTAAACAAGCTGCTGTGTAGAAGTTCCCCTATGGATCTGGAATTCTCTTCATAAAGGAAATATGATAAAACAGAGAATATTTAGCATTAATGATACTTTAGCTCAAATGCTTGAAGTGTAGCAGTAAAGAATGTGGTGTGGGCTTCAGAACATCCTTCCCTCTGCAGAGATCATTATTAATACAATTTCCAGATGCCAAAGCAGTTAGTCTGCAATATTCATATAGGCGTCCAATTGTACTGCTGATTAGAGATGGCGCGAACTGTTCGCCGGCGAACTTGTTCGCGCGAACATCGGGTGTTCGCGCTCGCCGGAAGTTCGCGAACGTCGCGCGACGTTCGCCATTTTGGGTTCGCCATTGTTGGCGCTTTTTTTTGCCCTCTCACCCCAGACCAGCAGGTACATGGCAGCCAATCAGGAAGCTCTCCCCTGGACCACTCCCCTTCCCTATAAAAACCGAAGCCCTGCAGCGTTTTTTCACTCTGCCTGTGTGTGCTGAAGAGATAGTGTAGGGAGAGAGCTGCTGCCTGTTAGTGATTTCAGGGACAGTTGAAAGTTTGCTGGCTAGTAATCGTTTTGATACTGCTCTGTTATTGGAGGGACAGAAGTCTGCAGGGGTTTGAGGGACATTTAAGCTTAGGTAGCTTTGCTGGCTAGTAATCTACCTTCTACTGCAGTGCTCTGTATGTAGCTGCAGTGGGCAGCTGTCCTGCTTCTGATCTCATCTGCTGACTGCTGCAATAACAGTAGTCCTTGTAAGGACTGCTTTTATTTATTTTTTTGTTCCAATACAGAGCAGTATCAAGCAGATTACTAGCCAGCAAACTTACTATCATCTGTCCCTGAAATCACTAACAGCTCTCCCCCTACACTATCTCTTCCAAGCACACACAGGCAGATTTTTCAGATACATTTTTGCCCTTGATCCCCCTCTGGCATGCCACTGTCCAGGTCGTTGCACCCTTTAAACAACTTTAAAATCATTTTTCTGGCCAGAAATGTCTTTTTTAGATGTTAAAGTTCGCCTTCCCATTGAAGTCTATGGGGTTCGCGAACCGTTCGCGAACCGCTCGCATTTTTGCGCAAGTTCGCGAATATGTTCGCGAACTTTTTTTACGACGTTCGCTACATCCCTACTGCTGATCCATACTTGCCTGGAACCTTTTCTCATCTCTCCTCGTAGATTTAATATTAATGTATATTGCTCTGTGATACACACAGTGAGGTTCCTGCAACTTTCAGATTCCCACTGAAGCAACCTAGTTAGGTTTGACATGTTTCCAGATTTGACATTCTCTAGTCTAGAACATCAAATACTGTACATTTTCACCTCAAAACTCACCAAAACATTCCTTTACGCTGGGCCTTTTGGTGTATCTAGGACAGTGATCCCCAACCAGTACCTCGTGAGTAACATGTTCCTCTTCAACCGCTTGGATGTTGCTCTGTGGCTTCAAAGCAGGGGCTTATTTTTCAATTCCAGGCTTGGAGGCAAGTTTTAATTGCATAAAAACTAAGTCTAGTGCCAAGTAGAGCTTCTTGTAGGCTGCCAGTTCACATAGAGGGTACCAAATAGCCAATCACAGCCTTTATTTGGCACCCAACGGACTTGTTCATGCTTGTGTTGCTCCCCAACTCTTTTTGCATTTGAATGTGGCTCACGGTTAAAAAAGGTTGGGGGCCCCTGATCTAGAACAACAAATGACCACTCTCACCAGTTCTCTTCCTACATGGTCTTTGGGCTGCTCTGGCTGATGGATGGACTATAAAGATAGTCCTTAATAACTATTACCTAGATCAGTTGGGTAAAGCACTAGATCAGGGGTCCCCAACATTTTTTGGCCCAGGGACCAAAAAAGAGCCCGGAGGGGTCGGCGGCAAATTCGGCACACCACATTCATTGTTCGGCGGCCCAGTTCAGGACTGTCCATGGCCCGGTGATTGGGGACCCCTGCACTAGATGTCATTTATGAGTAGATTTATCAAGGGTCGAATTTCGAATTTATGGGTTTTTCTAAAAACTCCCATAAACTCGAAATTTTAAAAAAAAAAAAGACCAATTGAAATCTATTTAAAAATTCAAATCTTTTCAATTCTGGTGAATAGGATCGACTTGCAAACTCGTATCGAATTCAAAACAAATTCAATTCGAATTTTTTCACCAAAAAAAATAATCAATTTTTTCAAAAGTTCACCAAACGACTCCAAATTGATTCTAGGAGGTCTGCCGTAGTCTGGTACACAAATTCGGCAGTTTTTAGATTGCGAATAGTCTCATTTGAATTCTTAAAAGGACAGTGCATGATAATTTTCAAATTTAAATATTTTTTTTTTAAACTCTAATCGAATGCCTCTGATTTGTTTGAGTTTGAGCCAGCTCTATAGCATCGAAATAGAAAATGGTTTATACATTATGTAGTAGTCAATTACTAGCCCACACGAAGGAACATAACCTGATGCCAGAGGAATGAACGATAAGCTGAACCACAAAATGACAGTATACCGTTTTTAAAAAATTAAGTCACATAAATAGTGATGGGCAAATTTATTCGCCAGGCGCGAATTCAGGCGAATTTGCGCGATTCGCCGCCAGCGAATAAATTCGAAACACCCGCAAAAATTCGCGGAAAAAATTCGGCGGCGTCAAAAACGGGCGCCGGCGTCGGAAAAATGAGCGTCGGCGTCAAAAACGAGACACCGGCGCAGTTTCGCAAATTTTTCGCTGTTTCGCGAATTTTCCGGCGAAACGGCGCAAATTCGCCCATCACTACACATAAATGCTTTCCGCCATATGTTCTATGACATAATGTTCTGACCCAGAAACCCTTATACTTTGAGGCAATTTAGCCGGAGCCTGTCGAGCCGTTTGTATGTGGCACAATCAATAAAGATCACATTTTCCATTTATGACTCTTCAATTTCCTCGTGTCCAGTCAAATAAATGTTCGGTCAGAAGTCACAGAGTCTACAAGCGGCTGTAATTTCCATCGCTGCTCCGCGAGGTCCACGTGAAACGAGATGCTGCAAGCGTGGCTTTGCAGAAACTGTGCCACAACTGGAAAAATACAAGACGGAGTCCTCTGGGAGATTCCCACATACGCTCCTGAAAATATTCTTCAACCCTCCCGTAAAAACAAAACATATTTCAAAATATTTTGGCAAATAAAATAAGTCAGAAAATTGCAGCTTTTCTGTGGCAGCCAAAATGTCTCTAATTCTTAGGGACAACCCCTAGTTTTTAATGGAAAATTTAAAACAGACCATCTGCATAAAGGTTTTTGTCTATATCTCCATAGTAAATTAGCTGTTACAGGTTTATTGAATCAGATCAGGGGTTACCCATGAGCCACATTCAAAAATAAAAAGAGTTGGAGAGCAACACAAGCATGCCAAAACCTCCTGGTGAGCCAAATAAGGACTGTGATTGGCTATTTGGTAGCCCCTATGTGGACTGGCAGCCTACAGGAGACTGTTTTGGAGGACTCTTAGTTTTTATGCAATTCAAAAATAATCACCTGCTTTGAGGCCACTGGAAGTAGGGATGCACCGAATCCACTATTTTGGATTTGGCCGAACCCCCGAATCCTTCACAAAAGATTCGGCCGTATACCGAACCGAATCCGAACCCTAATTTGCATATGTAAATTAGGGGTGGGAAGGGGAAAACATTTTTTACTTCCTTGTTTTGTGACAAAACGTCACGCAATTTCCCTCCCCGCCCCTAATTTGCATATGCAAATTCGGATTCGGTTCGGCCAAGCAGAAGGATTTGGCCGAATCCTGCTGAAAAAGGCCGAATCCTGGATTCGGTGCATCCCTAACTGGAAGCAACATCCGCGGGGATGGGGAGCAAGATGTTACTCACGAGCTACTGGTTGGGGATCACTGGATTAGATGGACCAAATGGGTATTTTCTACCGTCACCTTTCAAGTGTCAATGAAGTGGAAGGAAAACTCTTAAAACAAACTTGATTGAATTTTGAGCCATTGCTGCCGTATCTTAGAATAGATAAGGAGGATCAAACAGACTCTGAAATATAGTTGGTTCTTATCTACTGATTTATGTGCCTTCAGTTCAGGATTCAGGAATGTATATACGGTATATTGTTTGGCATATTACATTCCTCACTGCCATATTTATATGCTCTCAGCTCACCCCGGCACACTTTCTATTTCATACTGATAAAGAATGGCATTTGCTGATATACAACAGCCGGTACCACCACCAAGTTTTATATCCAGTTCTGAATGACCGTCTCTCTTTTTGATGTGGAATAAATTAAAGACAAAAATAGTTATGGGGTAACACGGAATGAGCACTGACCACAGGTAAAACAAATACAAGTAATGGAGACATACAGTATTATATTAAAGGAGAAGGAAACCCCCAGGGCGCAAACCCCCCCCCCCCGGCCTACCTGTCCCCATGGGCAAATGTCCCTAACTTGTTACTCACCCCTCTGCGCAGGTCCTGTCCACGGAGTTCACAGTCGCCATCTTCTCCCACGCGCGTCTTCTTCCTGCTCTGACCGGTGTCTTCTGGCGCATGCGCAGTATGTCACGAAGTGAAATCGGAAAACTTTGTGACATTCGGCGCATGCGCAGTAGAGCTGTACCGGTACCTGTTCCTACTGCGCATGCACCAGAAGACGCCGGTCAGAGCAGGAAGAAGACGCGCGTGGGAGAAGATGGCGACTGTGAACTCCGTGGAAAGGACCTGCGCAGAGGGGTGAGTAACAAGTTAGGGACATTTGCCCAGGGGGACAGGTAGGCCAGGGGGGAGGGGGGCAACACAGGGGAGGGGGGGAGGTGTTTTGCGCCCTGGGGGTTTCCTTCTCCTTTAAGGAGCATCCGTTACATATATCAGGGAAGTCCACCCTGTATCTGATGCATGTATTTACCTGTTTACATTTTCAAATCTAGTGTGTTACTGGGAGTAGTGATGGGCGAATTTATCCGCCAGGAGCGAATTCCCGTGTTTTGCCGCAGGCGAATAAATTAGTGAATTTGCCCTCATCAAAGTTTTTTACGCTGGCGAAAATTCCGACGCCGACGACAGTTCTTTTGCCGGTGACAAACACACGCTATTGACTAATGCGCTTCAAATTGACGCCAGCAACGTAATTGTCGCCTGCGTCGATTTTGACACCCGTGAATTGACGACATTTCGCATTTCATGAATATTTCGCCATTTCGAGGGAGATTTTCAAATTTTTGGGCGAACTGAAATGGGAAAAATTCGCCCATCACTAACTGGGAGCACTACGTCTGTATAATCTCCAATTCTTCTTACATGGATCCTGTTTATTTGCTTCCTGCCCAGTCTCATGCCTGGTTTTCTGTGAATATATCTTTCTGCCTGCCCTGATCTGGCTTCATTGTCTCCTACCCTGACCACCTGCTTGGTCTGGCTACAAAAACCCTCCATCCTCTTTCAGCTCTGGCCCAGAAGTGACTTAGCAGTAAACTTGCCCTTGGTGACATGTTGAACCTCCTGCTTTATTCATGGTGGAATACCAATAGTAGAGGGTTCTTCTCAAAAACAAGGATGGATAGGTTAAAGGGATACTGTCATGGGAAAAAAATGTTTTTTCCAAAATGAATCAGTTAATAGTGCTGCTCCAGCAGAATTCTGCACTGAAATCCATTTCTCAAAAGAGCAAACAGATTTTTTTATATTCAATTTTGAAATCTGACATGGGGCTAGACATTTTGTCAATTTCCCAGCTGCCCCAAGTCATGTGACTTGTGCTCTGATAAACTTCAGTCACTCTTTACTGCTGTACTGCAAGTTGGAGTGATATCACCCCCTCCCTTCCCCCCCCCCCCAGCAGCCAAACAAAAGAACAATGGGAAGGTAACCAGATAACAGCTCCCTAACACAAGATAACAGCTGCCTGGTAGATCTAAGAACAACACTCAATAGTAAAAACCCATGTCCCACTGAGACACATTCAGTTACATTGAGAAGGAAAAACAGCAGCCTGCCAGAAAGCATTTCTCTCCTAAAGTGCAGGCACAAGTCACATGACCAGGGGCAGCTGGGAAATTGACAAAATATCTAGCCCCGTGTCAGATTTCGAAATTGAATATAAAAAAAAACGGTTTGCTCTTTTGAGAAATGGATTTCAGTGCAAAAGTCTGCTGGAGTAGCACTATTAACTGGTGCATTATGAAAAAAAACATGTTTTCCATGACAGTATCCCTTTAAGCATATGGAAACTGGAGAAGGTTACCAATTTAACTGGTATATAACCCAGATGCCCTGCAACTTCTGGTGGTTAAATTAGGTTATTTCCTAAATATATTTTTAATACTCTGCCTAAGTTCTCTTTAAAATCCAAACCTTAAACCTTGGGATGTTGCTTCTGTGTTCACATAAATATGCAACTCCATGCTGGTTACTTTCACCCTCTCCCCATGATCATTTTGTCCAATTTTTCACTGTACATCTAACTTATGTTAATTTAACATGTCCTAAAAGAGACTTCAAAGACCAGTCTACTGGACGTAGCAACAACTGAAAAAAGAATTTCCACGTTTTGTCACCTGCGAATACATTTTCGAAACTGGCACAAAAATTCGCCAGCAGCAAAAATTTTTGGACGTGCATTGGAAAAGTCGGTCGCATCAAAACCATTGCGCGTCAGCATTATTCGGGTGCCCATTAACTTTGATGCCAGTGTCAGAATTGACTTGGGCGTCAAAATTCGAGTTTCACAAGTTTTTTGCCGTTTCGTGAATTTTGCGGGAAATTGGGCTAAGCAAAACGAGCCATATTCGCCCATCACTGTTCTCCGCTAGTGATGGCCAAATAAATTCGCCAGGGTCAAACTCACTACGAATTTCTGTGTTTCGCTGCCGGCAAAAATATTTGCGAAACTGGCGCAGAACATTATTCGGGCTCCCGTTGACTTTAACACCAGCGTCAAAATTGACTAGAGCCTCAGAATTGACACAGGTGTGAAAATTCGAGTTTTGCTCATTTTTCAGCGAAACGGGACAAATTCGCCACTTCTGGTATTTTCCTCTCTTCCATTGCTAATTATACTTACCGTACGCTCCAGGGAACTTCACCTGGTTTCCTCTGTCTTAGCTCACAATTTATTTCCCATATTCCATCATTCTGCCTCTTCCTAATTCCCTTATCATTTATGTTCTTCTGTTAACCCTTCTAATGATATCAGAGTAGTCGTTTTTTTTTATTACTTTCATGAATTTACCTGCATTTATTATTCCTTGGCATATAAAATGACTAGTATTCTTTGAAATAGTTGAGTTTTTGAGGAACAATTGATTGGAACCTTGAGGAGTTCTCTGAAGACCCAAGTAGGGTCCATATAGTTCCATTCATTTGTCCAACAGAATTTCCTTTTAGATGTTCCATTTTACTTTAGATTTGAAGGAAATCTCGTGACTGTTGGATAAATAAACAGTCCAAGAGAAATATTCATACATTTCCTTCCATTACTTATATTGCTTCTGTGTGTTGTCATGGAACAGGACCTCCCTTTGGATATTGTTCACATTAAAGGAGCTGCATGAAACCAATCCCGTTTTGTGCCAAAAAAACATAGTTTCCAACTCCTTTCCTGAAATCTGCGACCCAATGAAACCAATAAAGCTTGGCGCACCGGCTGTGCGTAATTCAATGATGGATTGTTTGCACGGCTGTGGGCAACGTAGTGCACGTTTGATCTTCAAATTCCAAACGCTAATGTAAATATGCAGAACCCTTTTCTTTAGATTGAACGTTAGTGGAAAAATAAACTGAAAATTTGTTGGAAAAAAAAAAATATATATAAACTATCAGTTACAAAACTGTTTGAGTGACCAGGATCAGTTGGGCATTTTTGTAGGCACAGAGTATTTAGAGAAAATGTGAAGACCTGTCAACTGTTTCCATGAAAAATGGGTCTTTGTTACAAATGAGTGGGACATACAGTAGCTCCTTCTCTGGGGTTATACAGGGTTTTAGCCATGATGCTATGTACTCATGCTGAACATCCAAGAGATGGAGAAATGTCCAAAATTTAATGTATTTTTAAACAGAATGACAGTCATCGGTTTTAAACCTCCCTACATGTTACACGTGTCTGACTGGAGGCTGACACTTTATTTATGTTAAAGCTGATGAAGGCAAATTCTTGCTAGCGTTACTTCGGCAATGTGAGCAAATGAAAGCGAAGATGCGCTAGCGTCCAATTCTGCCTTTCCCAAATTCGTTAAGAGGTCTTGACGCTCAGGCTAATTTGCATACGGCGGGAAATTTAAAGTTGAATGGACGTCTTTATGTTACATGTTGCCTTTATTACATTGACACTGATAACTAGACATGTCCAGGGAACCTTAAAGGGCACCAATCATGACCAAAATCATTTACTAAGTAAATACACTATGTGAAAGTTCAAGAAATCCGATTTTTAAAACAGTTAGAATTGTTTGTATAATGTAAATGATCAGCTCACTATTCCTTCTGCAAGATCTCCCCTATCTCCACTGCAGTTCTAGCTGAGGCAGCCATCTTGGATTTCACTGGCTCCTCCTACCTATATCTTCCCAGCCAACTGTAGCTCTGAAATCTCGCACATGCTCAGTTCAAATTCCTTGTTTGCTTATCAACCCTTCTAAGCTATTTTCAAATCAGCCAAACCTGTGTGTTAGCTGCTGTACAGTAGTGCTGCCCCCTGCTGGAAGTTAGCAGGTAGCAGCACTTCTAGTGGATACTTCTAGTGGAGTTTACTAAAACAAGGCATTCTGGGTAGAATACTCAAAGCAGTGTTACAATCTGAGCATGCTCCTGAAATTTGCACATTAGAGTCTCTGTTAGAGTCTCAATATGGCCTCCCTCAGTGAAAGAACCCATTTGACAAAGTAAGGGATTTTTTTAAAACCTGCAGTTTTTTCAAAAAACTATATATGTAGTTTGATTAAACGTGTTTAGCTTGTACTGGTCAGATTGTTAATATGTGTTTGATTTTGGCTGTGATAGGTGCCCTTTAATAAAATCAATAGAGTTGTTATAATGTCCTACACATGAGCCCAGTGTAAAATAATGTTCCATATGTTATAAAATGTGTAGGGGAAACCGGTTACACAAAAATATTATATGAGGACTTTTGCGGCCTATCACTCTGAAAAAAGGAAAAGTCGCCAGTGTTTTTGGAACTTAAAAGTTTTTCCACTCACAGAATATGATGTAAGTAACAGAAGATTGAGGAAGATCTATTCACTCCATTGCACTTCTCCTGGTCTGAGCTGGGGAAGGCAAGTCTGGCGAAAGAGGTAACGTTCAGTAAAATCAGCATCTAAAGGTGGCCATAGACACACAGATCCGTTCGTACGAATCGATGATTCGTACGATTTTCGGATCGTGTGTGGCGTGTGCCGACATCTTTCGTCCGGCAGAGATCGGTCGTTTAGTCGATCGGTCAGGTTTGATTTTGACCCGACCGATCCCGCCGGAGCCCACGGCACATCATAATCTGATCCTTCGGCCGTACGTCTGAACAATCAGATTACCCCCGATATAGCCATGCCTGTTAATGGCATATCGGGGGAAAGATCCGCTCGTTTGGCAACATCGACAAACGAGCGGATCTTTGCATCTATGGCCACCTTTAGTGAATTTGTGGAGTAACATCCATTCGCCAGATTGAAAAGTCATCTGACGATAGAGTGTGAATCACCGGTAGCATCTACCTCCTTCACTAGCAAAGTGACGCCTGCGCCCGTTAGTAAATCAGCAAAGTCCCTGCAGGTGGTAACACTGGCGAATTGTCGCCAGCGTTAGTCACTTTGCACTTTCGTAAATCTGCCCCATGGAAAACAAGAAGGCTGTATTGACCACATTTTCCCAAAAGCAAAGACTTTTTGGGGAATGAGAGGACTTCATTTTAACATGTTTATATGAATTGCTACTAGACGTGTTGTCTTCCATGCATCAGTTAGACTATATAAAACGCACCAAACCCATGGGTTTTTTGGGCTGGCATATAACAGGTATATATACGTTTTTTTAAGATCTTATTAGACTTACGCTCCCCATAGACGCAACGTTTCTTTCTTCAGTGCTACGCAATATGTTGGCGCTATATAAATACATATTAATAATAATTCTTCTTGCCGAACGACCGATTTTAGGGACATATTGTCAGTTTCCCAGCTGTCCCAGTCATGTGACTTGTGCCTGCACTTTAGGATGGAACTACTTTCTGGCAGGCTGTTATTTCTCCTACTTAATGTAACTGAATCAGTCTCTGTGGGACTTGGCTTTTACTATTGAGTGTTGTTTTTAGATCTACCAGGCAGCTGTTATCTTGTGTTAGGGAGCTGCTATCTGGTTACCTTCCCATTGTTCTGCTGCTGGAGGGGGAAAGGGAGGGGGTGATATCACTCCAACTTGCAGTACAGCAGTAAAGAGTGACTGAAGTTCATCAGAGCACAAGTCACATGACTGGGGGCAGCTGGGAAACTGACAATACGTCTATCCCCATGTCAGATTTTCAAAATTGAATATAAAAAAAATCTGTTTGCTCTTTTGAGAAATGGATTTCAGTGCAGAATTCTGCTGGAGCAGCACTATTAACTGATGCGTGTTTTCCCATGACAGTATCCCTTTAAATTATTTCAGAGAAAAAGGAAATCATTTTTAAAATTTTAATTATTTGGATAAAATAGAGTCAATGTGAGACAGCCTTCCTGTAATTGGAAACTTTCTGGATCAGGTGTTTCCGAATAAGCGATCCCCTATCTGTAATACAAATATAGTAGTTACTTGGTGCCCTACAAGTGTATATCAGAGGGATCTTGAACAAGAACAACTGCAAATATTATAGGTTAACCCCACGAGGAGTCTCTGACATTCACTGCATAAGCTACAGCTGATTGTGATGAACTGCAAGACCCCAAAAAAAAAAACATTATCACTTGTCAAGTTTTTCAATTGCCTGGAGGGCCCTGTCTGCAAAGTAAGCAAATCACGGACCAGATGTGTTCAATAAAGTTTTGGAGGAAAAACCCCGAGAACAGGGATCAACAATGCAGCAGATTTGGTAAAATTGTGCTTTGGAATGTTTCCCAGCTGCCAAGCCAATGTGACCAAAGCCATGCAAAGGCCAGATACAGAAACTGCCTGTTTAGATTTAAACATACAGAACAAAATAATAAAGCAGGACCTTGCCAGCTATATCCAGACCCATTGGGACCCATGTATAACAGCTCATTTTGAATTGGGTCGGAAAGTGTTCTAATTTAGCGCAATAGCCAGGTCAAATATATATGTGGGGTCACACTGGTATACGTTATTATTAGTGATGAGCGCAGAGTAGCTTATGTTTCTGGTTCACCGCAACTCAAAGGGGCAAATTCACTAAGATGCGAAGTTGCGCCAGGCGCAACTTCGCCGCACTTCGCCAGGCGTATTTTCGCCAGCGCTCCACAAATTCACTAAAATCTGAAGTTGCGCACAGGGGTAGCGTTAGTTTGCGAAGTTGCGCTAGCGTTAATTCGCCAAGCGAAGCGAAGTTTCGCTAGCGATGGTTAATTTGCATACGGCGCGAAATTCAAATTTCAATGGAGAAACACGTATCAGCACTACAAATGCCTAGAAAACCTTCAAATCAGCAAATATAAATGTTATTTTGCCCTACACATGTGCCCACTGTCTAGGTAAGTTGCCATGAGTCAGGAAATGTAGGGGGGAAGGAGGGGAGCCCCAAAAATGTTTTCAATCTTTTTCAGCCTATCACCCATCATGTAGAAAACACGCCAGCGTTTTTTGGGACTTAGAAAAAAATTTGACTTTTTTGGAAACAATCCCTATCTACTCTATTGCGCTTCGCCAGGTCTGAGGTGGTGAAGGAAGTCTAGCGTAAAAGGTAGCGTTCAGTACACTGCGCAAGTTAGGGAATTTGCGTAGTTACATCGCTAGCGAAAATTCGCCTGGCGTAAGTGTGCGAAATAACACTAGCGAATTTACACCAGCGTTCGTTAGTGGATTTGAGAAGTACCGAAAATGCCAAACGCTAGCGAATTAACGCTAGCGTTCGGCGCTTAGTGAATTTGCGCCAAAGACTCCTGGAAGTTGGGGCTTTTCTTTTAAATATTTGATTTCATTTTCATATGACCAGGAAAAAAAATCAACATAACGGCTAATACCAATGCAGACTCGGAAAACATTCTGTAATTGACACATTAGCATGATGTTTTCCAAAAGATTTAAAACATGGAATGACTAACTAAAAATTAATTAACTAAAGGTGGCCATGCAGAGGCCGATAAAAGCTGCCCACAGACCAGTTTATTGGCCCATGTATGGGGCCCTCCGACAGACTTCCCCAATCAATATCTGACTAGTGATGGACGAATTTGTCCCATTTCGCAAAATTCACGAAACGGCGAAAAATTTGCAAAAAATCGTGACATAGGAAAGTTCCTGAAAAAATCGTGAAATTGGAACGTTTTCACGAAGAAATCGTAAAATTTGGACGTTTTAACTCAAAAATCTTGAAATTCTAAGGTTTTCACAAAAAAAATCGTGAAATTTGGAGGATTTCACACAAAATTGTGAAATTTGAAGGATTTCACTCAAAAATCGTGGAATTTGAAAGTTTTCATGAAAAAATTGTGAAAATCAGAATTTTCACTGGCAAATTCGAAAATTTATTCGCTGCCAGCAAAACTCTGGAATTCGCCGCAAATTTATTCACCCATCACTATATCTGGCCGAAAGTCTGCAAGGGCTAAAAATCCCATCGGATCGTGCCGGCATCTGTTCGTTGATGTGGTCCCGCGATCTGACTGCCTGTTTACCCTTCGTTATGATCTGATCTTTGGGCCCTAGGGGATCAGCCCGATATCGCCCACCTCAAGTTGGGCATATCGGGGTGAGATCCGCTCGTTTGGCGAAAGATGTGAGAAAGGTTTCAAATTTTATTTCTAAGCAGAAGAACATCAGAGCAGCCTCTTTCTTTCTCCTGACAACTTCCTTGACTACTTGGTGGTCAGACTGGTGGGAAACTGACCAGCAGGTGGCGCTGTTGTAACAAAATTCATTCATATTAACAGTACATGTATCCCTTAATATCTTGGAATAAAAAGAAAATAAATAATGAATGTAAAGGACAAAAGTGCTTAGAATAGCCCCCTCATCAATTCTACATTCACTTATTTTAAAGGTTTACTTATCCTTTAAGATAGGGTCAGTGACCCCCATTTGAATGCTGGAAAGAATCAGAAGAAGGCAAATAATTCAAAAACAATAAAAAATGAAGACCAATTGAAAAGTTGCTTAGAATTTGCCATTCTATAACCTACTAAAAGTGAAGGGGAACCACCTCTAAATGTTGGTGCGGCTGCAACAGATTTCTGAAACATCCACTGCCATTGAAGAAGATTTTACCAGGGCGACAGTTCCCCTTTAAACACATTTTCAATGAGGCTAATGTATATATTTCTATATAAATATATCCTGAGTGCAAAGCAAAGAGGAGAAATGTGGGTTTGGATCAGGCTGTAGAATGAGGTGAGAGAAAAGAGTCGACTCCTTTTTCCTGGTTAACCAAACCCGGTGTTTCCTGGTCACAGCGTTTAATCCGAGGGAATTTGTGTTTTTCTATCACCAAATTAGATTTTAATAATGGGCCCGGGCAGAACAATTGTTCCATTCAGACACAGTGTGATTTCTCTGCTGGTTCCATTATGGTTTCCAGTGGAACGGCTTTGAGTTTTGAGCTTGTGGCATCTCCAGATACTGAGCTTGTTTTCCTACATCCCTTTTATTTAACTTTAATCCCATCAGCCATGAACTTAAATGAGGAAAGTGAACACTGCGACTTTAATGAGACTTTTCCCACTTTTGTTTCCCCTTTACCGACCCACAATCCCTGTGTGTTTGACTTTAGCAATGTGGTTTCATGTGTTTGTACAGAGCGGGGCAGCCATTTATTTTATACTCATATAACTATTATCTGTCTAAACGACTGCTCAACTGGGAGAACTCGACAATAGTGATGGGCGAATTTATTTGCCAGGCGCGAATCCGCCGCAAATACCCGAAATTCGCCGCCGGCGAATAAATGCGCGAAACCGCCGCGAACATTTGCCGGTGTAAAAAAATGGATGCCGGCGTTCAAAAAAGGACACCGGCGTAAAAAAGCGGCACCGTTTCGCAAATTTTTTCGCTGTTTAGAGAATTTCGCAGGAAATTCACTAATTTTTCAGCGAAACGCCCCAAATTCGCCCATCAATACTCGACAAGTATTTGTAAAGGTCAGGCATGTAAAGGACAACTAAAGATTTACATCATGAGTACAATAATGAGACATCGGATTCATTATCCCATTATCCAGAAAGCTCTGAATTACGGAAAGGCCATCTTCGATAGACTCCATTATACTCAAAGCTTTACATCATAAGTACAATAATGAGTCATTGTTATACATGTTATACCAACCTTTTAAAGGATAAGTAAACCTTTAAAATAAGTGAATGTAAAACTGATGAGGGGGCTATTCTAAGAACTTTTGTCATTTACATTCATTATTTATTTTCTTTTTATTCCAAGATATTAAAGCAGTGATCCCCAACCAGTAGCTCATGAGCAACATGTTGCTTCCCAAACCCTTGGATGTTGCTCTCAGTGTCCTCAAACCAGGTGCTAATTTTTGAATTCCAGGCTTGGAAGCAAGTTTTATTTGCAAAAAAAGTGTAGGGCCAAGTAGAGCCTCCTGTAGGCTGCCAGTCCACATAGTGGCTACCAAATAGCCAATCACAGCCCTGATTTTCTTGCTTGTGTTGCTCCCCAACTCTTTTTACATTTGAATGTGGTTCACGGGTAAAAAAGATTGGGGACCTCTGTATTAAAGGATGTACTGTTAATATGAATGGATTTTGTTCCAACAGCGCCACCTGCTGGTCATTTTCCCACCAGTCTGACCACCAAGTAGTCAAGGAAGTTGTCAGGAGAAAAGAAGAGGCTGCTCTGATGTTCTTCTGCTTAGGAATAAAATTAGAAACCTTTCTCACATCTTTCCTAAGCAGAAGAACATCAGAGCAGCCTCTTTCTTTCTCCTGACAACTTCCTTGACTACTTGGTGGTCAGACTGGTGGGAAAATGACCAGCAGGTGGCGCTGTTGTCATTCATATTAACAGTATATATATCCCTTAATATCTTGGAATTAAAAGAAAATAATTAATGGATATAAATTACAAAAGTTCTTAGAATAGCCCCCTCATCAGTTTTGCATTCACTTATTTTAAAGGTTTACTTATCCTTTAAGTGCCCCACACTAATTAACTTTGAACTGGAGACATTTTAGGGCCCATCTATAAGTGCATTTGTACAAAGTGCAATTTCAGATGCAAACTGTCATTTTTTTTGTGCCTAGTTTTTCCGCATAATTCCAGCGTCGCTGCCTCTAGGGGGTTCTACCGGTAACGGCATGGGGGGGGGGGATAATGTTTTTTTCTAGGCAAAAAAAAAATTACAATTTGCCCCTAAAATTGCACTTTGTACACTTGCACTTATAGAGGGGCCCTTAGACTTCTCCAGTTCAAGGTTATTTAATGTGGGGCCCTTAAAAGGTTGGTAATACATGTATAACAATGTCTCATTATTGTACTCATGATGCAAAGCTTTGATTATAATGGAGTCTATGGAAGACGGCTTTTCCGTAATTCGGTTCTTTCTGGATAATTGATTTCCAATCCTATAGCTGTAATAAAAATACTAATTTGGGACATTTTTGACTCCACTCCCAACACCAGGATTCTCACACTGTTCATAAGCCTTTTCCCCCCAATTTGAATAAAACCGTACAGAAGCTGGCGGCACTGGAAAGGATTATAATGACTTTAATTAATCTTTACTTGTCACCGGGCGCGCAACGCAGCTCTCGCTCCCTTGATTAATCCTAATCGACTGTGTGTGATTCATTATTTCACACTCATTAGAAATGTACCGAGGAATAACAAGCACGACACGGAAAAGTCATCATTGGGTTTTTACCTTGAATTGGACAATTTTTAAAGACAAAGGGCTCATTGACCATCATGGGGCAAGTGCAAGTTTTAAAAATGAGGCATTAAATGCAGGACTCCCTTGTGCTCTTGTAAACTCTTTCTCTTAAACCAGATTTGTAATCCAATACAAGGTGAAAAACACCTGAAACTGCCTGTTGGGAGTGCTCCAGTGCGCTCCAAATGAAGAATCCAAGATGGCGGCACCCATGCAAATGTCAGGACATTGTGGTTTGGCATGAAAATTGGAAATAAAGAGACGCCAGCGTCCTTGGTTCAATAGCCGACTATATATTCAACTTCTGAGTGTTCCTGAGTGCGTTATAATTCCTATGCTGAGCTTCATAGGCCTCCATGCGAGTTTCCATGACACAAAGTGTCTTCTCCAAATCTGGTGGAGCTTCCTCAATAGGGTCCATGGCCCAATTATACTGTCTGGGTCTTGTAGCCTAAGTTGGGACCAAGAAGGAAGCTGTTCTACCGACTTGACAAGAAATAGTCCGATTTGCTGTATCCAATTGGCTAAGAAAGTTTGTGGTCGTATCCAGGCAAAGGAGCAGGGCAGGTAGCAGCCAACATAATCAGGAGTCAATCAAGAAGGTCAAGGGCCAAAAAAAACCAGATAGGAATTATAGTGCACCCAAGAACACTCGGAAGTTGAACCTATAATTGGACATTAAAGGGCACCTATCACAGCCAAAATCAAACACATATTAACAATCTGACCAGTACAAGCTAAACACGTTTAATCAAACTACATATATAGTTTTTTGAAAAATCCCTTACTTTGTCAAATGGGTTCTTTCACTGAGGGAGGCCATATTGAGACTCTAACAGAGACTCTAATGTGCAAATTTCAGGAGCATGCTCAGATTGTAACACTGCTTTGAGTATTCTACCCAGAATGCCTTGTTTTAGTAAACTCCTCCACTAGAAGTATCCACTAGAAGTGCTGCTACCTGCTAACTTCCAGCAGGGGGCAGCACTACTGTACAGCAGCTAACACACAGGTTTGGCTGATTTGAAAATAGCTTAGAAGGGTTGATAAGCAAACAAGGAATTTGAACTGAGCATGTGCGAGATTTCAGAGCTACAGTTGGCTGGGAAGATATAGGTAGGAGGAGCCAGTGAAATCCAAGATGGCTGCCTCAGCTAGAACTGCAGTGGAGATAGGGGAGATCTTGCAGAAGGAATAGTGAGCTGATCATTTACATTATACAAACAATTCTAACTGTTTTAAAAATCTGATTTCTTGAACTTTCACATAGTGTATTTACTTAGTAAATGATTTTGGTCATGATTGGTGCCCTTTAAAGCCATTCAAGTGCATTGTGTCATCATTGCCATGGGTGTCACCATCTTGGATTCTTCTTACGGAGGGCACGGGATCGCTTCCAATGCTTGGGGCAGGAGTGCTTCTTGTATGTTCCCTAAGGGGACAATATTGTGCCCATAGGCGCAACACCGTTTACTCCTCTACCATTGGTAAACGAGTCCCTTTTTGCTTTCCCAAGTATCTTTGGGACTGCCATTGTCTCAGTTATATCCTAACTGTGTCTGGTCAGTCACAATCTGTCTTATCACTTCCCATAGGACACCTGTATGCCCTATGTTATCTGCTGTGAATCCTATGCCTTTTCTCCTCTTTCAGCTTTGAATGGCTGCCCCCATGGCTACACAGCAGCTTGTTTATATAAACTATAGTAGTATTTATCTGTTATCTACTGTGTATCCTGTGCTTGAATGGCTGCCCCCATGGCTACACAGCAGCTTGTTTATATAAACTATAGTAGTATTTATCTGTTATCTACTGTGTGTCCTGTGCTTGAATGGCTGCCCCCATGACTACACAGCAGCTTGTTTCTATAAACTATAGTAGTACTTATCTGTTATCTACTGCGTATCCTGTGCTTGAATGGCTGCCCCATGACTACACAGCAGCTTGTTTCTATAAACTATAGTAGTACTTATCTGTTATCTACTGCGTATCCTGTGCTTGAATGGCTGCCCCCATGACGACACAGCAGCTTGTTTATATAAACTATAGTAGTACTTATCTGTTATCTACTGTGTATCCTGTGCTTGAATGGCTGTCCCCATGACGACACAGCAGCTTGTTTATATAAACTATAGTAGTATTTATCTGTTATCTACTGTGTATCCTGTGCTTGAATGGCTGCCCCCATGGCTACACAGCAGCATGTTTATAACAACTATAGTAGAGTTTCTGAAGCAAACACATACCAGTTGTACCAGTGCAGAGCAACACTACATTATATTGTCATTCCTTTAAAACACTTACAATTTTTGGTGTTACTGTTCCTTTAAGCAGCTATGGCCTTATTTGTGCTAATTGTTCTACTGCTGAAGAAAACAGTCCACGTTCGCTCCAGTCCCATGAATATATTCTTCGGTCTCCCCAAATGGAGTTTTAGTATTATTCTGTTGCAATTCTTTCTGAATAGAGAAGCAAATAATATATCTTGTGCAAAATCATTAAAGGACACTTTCATTTACATTTCCTCTATTTACAGGACATAATGAAGCTGCTGAATTGCTGAAGTGCAAGATGCTGTGTTTAGTCTAATTGGGCACTAGATGGCGCTCTTGTACTGCACACACCCAGGCACATAGTAATGTATCTCTGGGGCCCCCATGATGATATATTAAATCAATGTCACACAAAACTGTGCATCATTTTTTCCTGGCTGTAACAAATAGAATCTTTTTTTAACCCTCCGCCTCTGGCGTTGAAATATTTGCCTTTTACACTGAAATGTATATTTAAAAAAAAAAAACATGATGATTAATTATCACAAATATTTTACTGAAATTCCTTCCTAATGTCGATGGGAATCAACGAGTAGGTTCTCCTGTATAGCAGTGATATAATAGCAGTACTCTCTTCCAAATGTTGTACAGGTATGGGATCAGTTATCCGGAAACCCGTTATCCAGAATTATGGAAAGGCCGTCTCCCACAGACTCCATTTTATCAAATTAATCCAAATTTTTAAAAATCAATTGCCTTTTGTAACGTTCACAGCGGGAAACCGCTGCAACAGGAGTTAAATTCACACTTGGTAGTGCGTGTGGTGGAAGCTCAAGGAAAAAGCCACAAATACTAGAAGCAGGCATGGTGAAATATACAGGATTTAATGGAACTGAAGCAAAACAGGAACAGGTCAAAAATAAAGTCTTTACCAGGCAGGCAATGAAAAGCTAGAACAAAAACACAGGAACACGATTCAGGAACTTGGAATATCCAGGCACAGATTCAGGAACAAAACCAAACAGATTCAGATTCAAACAGATTCAAGGTTTAGGTCAGGAACACACAGAATACATTCAATGGCTCAGGGCGTGGTTTATAAAGGGCCATTGAACACAAAACTAGGGATGCACCGAATCCAAGATTCGGTTCGGGATTCGGCCAGGATTTGGCCTTTTTAAGCAGGATTCGAATTCGGCCGAATCCTTCTGCCTGGCCGAACCGAATCTGAATCCTAATTTGCATATGTAAATTAGGGGCAGGGAGGGAAATCATGTGACTTTGGTCACAAACCAAGGAAGTAAAAAATGGTTTCCGCTTCCCACCCCTAATTTGCATATGCAAATTAGGGTTCGGATTCGGTTCGGTATTCGGCCGAATCTTTCGCAAAGCAAAGGGGTTCGGCCGAATCCAAAAAAGTGGATTCGGTGCATCCCTACATAAAACACATGAGGGTAACAAGAAGGGAGGAGACAAACTGGAAACGTAACAAGATACAGGATCACTCTAATAGGATCAGGACCAGCCCCAAGAGACTCCAGTGGCTCACTTGGTAAGTGCACCGACTGTGCACTTAAAGTCCAGCAACCCCAGTCCCAAGTGTTCAAATCCCAGATGGTCCTTACACCTTTTCTGTAATAATAAAACAGTAGCTTGTACTTGATCCCAACTAAGATATAATTAATCCTTATTGGAAGCAAAACCAGACTATTGGGTTTATTTCATGTGTACATGATTTCCTAGAAGACTTAAAGGATAAGTAAACCTTTAAAATAAGTGAATGTAGAATTGACGAGGGTGCTATTCTAAGCACTTTTGTAATTTACATTCATTATTTATTTTCTTTTTATTCCATGATATTAAGGGATACATGTCCTGTTAATATGAATGGATTTTGTTACAACAGCGCCACCTGCTGGTCAGTTTCCCACCAGTCTGACCACCAAGTAGTCAAGGAAGTTGTCAGGAGAAAGAAAGAGGCTGCTCTGATGTTCTTCTGCTTAGGAAAGATTTGAGAAAGGTTTCTAATTTTATTCCTAAGCAGAAGAACATCAGAGCAGTTAAAAAATATTATTTGATAGGGATGTAAAGCACTGCGTATCTTGACAGCGCTATATAAATAAATGATGATGATGATGATGATGTGCACATCAGACTCTACAAATAGTGGCATCTCTGCAACCTATACCTATCAATGAACTGGTCAACTGGGGCACCAAGAACCCTCCCCCCCAGTGGCTCCTGGTCCTACTAAGCCCCAGAGTAGGGTCGACTGGGACCTGCAGTAGTGGTGGCAATTCCTAAAGGTCCTATTCCCTGGAGGAACCCAGGTACCCCAGCCCTAAACTGGCCAAAGCTAGTGCTTAATCTCAAGAAGAATAAAAGATATCTGTCCCAGTCCAAGGTCTCCGCTGCCTTTAAAGATCTGTGCCTCCATAGATGCCCCCAGAAGCTCCTCATATTTTTATCTACTGGCTGCTCCCAGCCCAGAGCATATTCTCTATATATTGGCAAGTTATGCTGATTCCAGTGGGGCAACTTTAAGGACCTGGGTCGTTGCCTTATGAGGCTGTAGAACCTCTGGACTGGTACAGTAATTTTGGTATATAAAACCTACAGTATTTCTAACCATATACTTTTGCAGACTTTTGTACTCCTTTAAACTTGCCCCATCTGTTTCAGCCAAACTTGTATTCAAAATGTATCCATCCTATGTTCCAAAAGAGGTCAAATATGATCTTTATCTTACAAGATGCTCCTTTGGATAACTTAATATTTCTCTGATTAAAACGTTGATTTCACAAACGAGTTGCTGTGGAAACAGGTACGTTGATGACCGGAGGCGACTTGCTACCTGGAAACGTTCTTGTGCATCTCCTATTTGTCCTTCATCCTGCACCAAAGGAATTGTGATGTTGCTGTAAAGTGAGTTTTTATTTTATCTTTAAGCAGGAATAAATGAATAGCATTTTATATAAGGGAAAACCCTGGTGTGAATAAAACACAGGCAAACACCTGCTTGAAGTTACCATGGGTATCACTACTTCTAACAGTCTTGACCTCTAGAGAACTGGAAGCTTCCCAGCACCACCACTTGTACCGGCAATTTAAAGTTGACTATTCATTTGCTAAAACAAAATCTAGAAATGAGTGACTGTCACTAAGAGGCTTCAGTAGACTTAAATCTGGTCTATAGAGATACATGGATTTACTATATCTATAAAATGCATCGGATCACTATGCAGCCTGTTTTGAGCACAACGTGGCTCAGGATTTCTTGGATCTGGGTTTATGGAACATTAACCGCTCACCCATGGCACTTCCATTATTTTAAGCGGTTTCACAATTCAAACTTCTACCATTTAGTTGTATGGATGCATTTTATTTTATTGTCAACATTCTACACCCCTCCCAAAAAAAACCCCAATCCATTCATTTTAATTAAAAAAAAGCAACAAATATTATTTACATGGGGTCAAGTTGAAAAACCATTTTGATGTTCCATTGTTGTACTTGGCCTTAGAAGATATACATGAAAACATCAGAAACAAGGTCAGCCACAAACTTATGTCTCACGCAACGTAGCTACGGTACATGACCTATATTTTCACATAGAGGGATGTTTTTGTAAAATGCATTGTTCAGTCTCATGCACAAATAAACAATTGGCCATAGCCCTCTAGTCTAGGTGATTTAGTGTCCCATAAGAGTCATCACCCAGCCCAGGAATCCTAAAAGGCTTGGGCAATGATCAACAACAATCTTTATCTGGCCAGTTGACTTACATTAGACCATTGATTCCCAATCTGTTGGAACAGTAGCGGGATGGGGCTTATTCTGAAGGTCAGTTACATTGAGATCTAAGGAGACTGACTATATGGTCCTGTAGATATTCCTGAAAGTCCAGCTGGATCACAATTGGTGTTTCTGGACTAAAAAAATTGCCCCTTCTTGTTGGGTTGTTGGGCACCGCCAGATGTGATTTTAAGAGGAGAAACTTTTATCTCTTTGGATCTCATGAGCTTTTTCAGAACATCAAGTAAATCCAAACAAATGGAGCCTGTATTATACCCTGAAATAGGACATTTCCAGCCAATGAAAGGCAATTTAGACCAAGTATGTGAGCCCTTGTAGCTGCAAAAAAAGTTGTGTCTTAGTAGGATCAAATTGTGCTTGACTTTGGCGACAAGTTCCTACTGCCATGTTGGTCTTCATTTCTGGGACTTTGGATGGAATAGTTGTCTATGGAGATACAAGTAAAAATGTAAATTCTTCTTTTGCTTTTACCCCCAAGTCTAATTGCCCAGGCACAGAATCTTCCATCTCATGAATGATGACAGGGGGCAAGCCTATGGCATTAACATGGCACATAATGTATTGAGTCGGATGCCAGCCATTGAGATCTAAGGAGACTAACTATATGGTCCTGTAGATATTCCTGAAAGCCCAGCTGGATCACAATTGGTGTTTCTGGACTAACAAAATTGCCCCTTCTTGTTGGGTTGTTTGGCACCGCCAGATGCGATTTTAAGAGGAGAAACTTTTATCTCTTTGGATCTCATGAGCTTTTTCAGAACATCAAGTAAATCCAAACAAATGGAGTCTGTATTATACCCTGAAATAGGACATTTCCAGCCAATGAAAGGCAATTTAGACCAAGTATGTGAGCCCTTGTAGCTGCAAAAAAAGTTGTGTCTTAGTAAAATCAAATTGTGCTTGACTTTGGCGACAAGTTCCTACTGCCATGTTGGTCGTCATTTCTGGGACTTTGGGTGGAAGAGTTGTCTATGGAGATGTAAAAATGTCAACTCTTCTTTTGCTTTTACCCCCAAGTCTAATTGCCCAGGCACAGAATCTTCCATCTCATGAATGATGACAGGGGGCAAGCCAATGGCACATAAAGTATTGAGTGGGATGACAGCCATTGAGATCTAAGGAGACTAACTATATGGTCCTGTAGATATTCCTGAAAGCCCAGCTGTATCAGAACTGGTGTTTCTGGACAAAAAAATGTTAATGGTCTCTTCTTGGGTTTTTGGGCACCGTCAGATGTGGTATTGAGAGGAGAAACTTCTCCTCTTTGGTTCTCATGAGCTTTTTCAGGACTTCAAATAAATCCAAACAAATAGGATCGATATTACCCCATGAAATATGACATTTTAGGCCGATGAAAGGCAATTTTGACCATGTACTTTATGAGAGCCCTTGCAGCTGCAACAACGATGTGTACTCCCAAGTGTAATTGCCCATGTCAGAACCTTCCATCTCATGAATGAAGACAGGGGGTAAGCCAATGGCATTTACATGGCACATAAAGTATTGAGTCGATGGCAGCCTTTCATGATTGAGTCAATTAAGTCAGTCCCCAATCCCAAGTTTAATTAGAAATGGTCAAGGTCCTGTTTAGTCATAACCAAGCCCCCCGCCTCACCAGATTGCTACTGTAGATGGAGAACTTAATGTGCAATGGAAAAAGCCTAAAGTTCTGGTTTGAACCTCAACGAATTAGTAACAAAGTTTAGGAATGTTCATAAAGAACTTTGCACTGTCCCCATTGTTATATTTATCTTTCCACTCGATGCATCTCAGTAAATAATGAAATGTCTGATCAGTGACAAACCCCTCGCTGTTCTGCCAGGCAGTACATAAGAACCATGCAGAAATATTTACAGACTTTTTTTTGAGATGGATTGAAATATGAATGATATAATTACAGCTGCTCGTTGAATAGCAGCTTTGTGTCTGCCCAGATCAGAAGCTTTCACATAATACAGAATCATTTCATTAAACGAGCGAGGCGGCTAAATAGCCAGTTTCTCTATAACTACTTACAGTGTCATCTCAAATGCTCCAAATGGAGCCCTTTGTTCAACGCCCGCCACTAATTCTGAATGATGCCTCGCTAATAGGAATGGCTTGTCACATTAAAAATAACCAAGTGGACTTAGGGATGAGGATTGAAATGCACGATAAACATATTAAAACCACACTCCCTTCCCAGAGACTATTATCCACTGTTACTATAGGCACCATCTCTCCCTACTATACCTGCTATCCCACAGTCACACTCCCTTCCCAGAGACTATTATCCACTGTTACTATAGGCACCATCTCTCCCTACTATACCTGCTATCCCACAGTCACACTCCCTTCCCAGAGACTATTATCCACTGTTACTATAGGCACCATCTCTCCCTACTATACCTGCTATCCCACAGTCACACTCTCTTCCCAGAGACTATGATCCCCACTGCTACTATAGACCCAATCTCTCATTACTATATAATACTATCTGTTGGTATAACTGCCACTACAGAGGGTATTTATAATTTGTGTTGCAGTGCTGACACTATGACTACGAGGGTTACACAGGGTTATCATTGATATATGAAATCTCACACTGGGAGTTGAAGAATTCCTTCCTTGTCTTGGTTTCCTAATTTCTTTATCCAGCAGTAAGAATCATGGCAGTATCAGAATGACTGAAATCCAGGCACACACACATATATATATATATATACACACTATTCTGGGATGGGGACCACTGGTTTATAGAAACAATTATAGAAAGCAAAGAGCATTTATTGTCTTTTATGTGCATCTCGGCTGCTCCTAAACTCCTAGTGGGAAAAGTCACAGATAAAAAATGACCCATCTAAAAACTGTTGGTGAATGAATAAACCCATCAATTTAAACCCTTGGGCAACTGAAAGAATGAGAAAAAGAGATTTAAATCAATGACTTAGCTCACTGTGTGCAAAAGCTTCAGGCTAAAAAAAAAAAATTTCCTTAAATTTATACGATACATCATATAACGTGAGGATGCTGTTTTTCAGCTATTTATAATAATACAATCTACAGTATGACTGTATTTATTTTGCTGGTATGAACATATATGATGCGTTCCGGCAAGGGGTACAGGGAGGTCATTATCGGGGGCATCGACCGTCAGGCTTATCACGTGCACCAGCAGCAATATTTTTTTCAATTACAGACTGTAAGAATAATGTGTTCTTCATTGGCCGAGTGATTGCATGAATTCCTACTTGCCTTGCAAATGTGCCAGATTCTGGATCCCCATACAAGACAAAGCACTCCATTAGCTCTGAATAAACATATCAGCTGAAGCTGTGAGCAAGTAGTGCTATTCATTGGGCGATACAGTGGTCAGAACCCAGTGCCTTGTGGAAGGAATATTGTAAACAGAGGGTGTTCCCTTGTAGGACAAAACTTTGCTTAGATCCCTTCTTAAAGTTACAGATAAAGGAAAAAATTGGTGCATCCGACATTCATAAATAGTCAATATTTAGGAGAGCAAAACAACTCTCTAAATGACCTTCTAGCTGGGTTTTCTGGGGGTGACTAAAGAAGCAAATATATATTATTCCAGAATCCCACCCTAAAGGATCTTCAGGCTGAGTCCCCCACCTTCTAGTGCCCAATGGTCTCCAAGGGTGGTGAAGCCCCAGAGTTAGGGGGTGTATACATGTTTTGTAGGTGGGAAAAGGGTCAATGTTGACTCTTTCTTGAGCTTGCATTTGAATCATCCATATAGGGTTTCAGCTGCATTGGTTCTACCCTTGGACTCCATTCTGCATTGTACTCGAGCGATTTCAGGGTGGGCACCAATATTATTAATTTCGACTTTTCATTTTGATCTAGTTTCTTCTGTAGGCAGATATGTCAATTGCCTATAACACATCTTCAACAATTGCATTGTGCAGGTTGAACTGGTCGGCTCTGTATGTTTATAGCTGGTGCAAGTGACGACACACTGCAAGCCTTGAATAACCGAAGAGGGGGACATTTTTATTTGGGGAGGCTGCTAACTGAAGGCTATACAATGTAGATTGTCAGTGGAGAAACTAGAGTGCACCAGACCCCCCTACATAAAATTTTCATAGGGTCTTGTCTCCATCCAGTCCAGCCTCCATCCCACCCACTCCCCAGCATGGCTCTGCCCACTCATGCCGACTCATCACTATAAAGGGGTGATTTACAAATGCAATATGAGAAGTGCACTTTTCTAATACAAATTGCCCTGGTTTTTACCTATGATGTAGGCTTATTTCCCATAATTCCAGTCTAATTGCTTTCATGTGCCAAGTTGCATCCACTGGATGGTGTCAAAATGAATGCCATTGCGTCTGGTGTTTTCAGAGTAGGGGTTACATCACTTCCGGAGTCTGCCTTCAAAACAGTGTTTTGATGTGATTCACTGGGTGCCTAGTATTGCAAACCATTGTAGGGTCACTGGATATACCTCAGGTCCAGGGTGATGGTAGCTCCAGGTTTGTGGTTGCATCACTTTTATGCCTACGCCTGCAACCTGTTGTTGGAACCCTGGAGTTAACGGCAGGTCTAGGTGATGGTAGCTCCAGGTTTGTGGTTGCATCACTTCTATGCCTACTCCTGCAACCTGTTGTTGGAACCCTGGAGCTAACAGCAGGTCTAGGTGATGGTAGCTCCAGGTTTGTGGTTGCATCACTTCTATGCCTACGCCTGCAACCTTTTGTGGGAACCCTGGAGATAAAGGCAGGTCCAGGGTGATGGTAGCTCCAGGTTTGTGGTTGCATCACTTCTTTGCCCACACCTGCAATCTGTTGTGGGAACCCTGGAGATAAAGGCAGGTCCAGGGTGATGGTAGCTCCAGGTTTGTGGTTGCATCACTTTTATGCCTACGCCTGCAACTTGTTGTTGGAACCCTGGAGTTAACGGCAGGTCTAGGTGATGGTAGCTCCAGGTTTGTGGTTGCATCACTTCTATGCCTACGCCTGCAACCTTTTGTGGGAACCCTCGAGATAAAGGCAGGTCCAGGGTGATGGTAGCTCCAGGTTTGTGGTTGCATCACTTCTTTGCCCACACCTGCAATCTGTTGTGGGAACCCTGGAGATAAAGGCAGGTCCAGGGTGATGGTAGCTCCAGTTTTGTGGTTGCATCACTTCTTTGCCTACACCTGCAACCTGTTGTGGGAACCCTGGAGCTAAAGGCAGGTCTAGGGATCCCCATAGCTGCAGTTGAGCACCATTTATCAGAAAAGGCAGGATAAATACATAAATGACTCAACATTTTCATTGACCACCTTTGGCCTTGAACTAATGTTATTGGTTTTCTATTTGCCTATTGAAACAGATTGGCCAGGCTCACTTCCTGCACAACATATTCACAGTTTATTATCATATAATTAGGTATCAGATTTTTTTTCTCTATAATTGACACATTTCCCCTTTTTGTGTGGGCAGATATGGAGTTTTATCTGGGCGCTTAGTGGATTCACACAAATCACAGCTGCTCAGAATTTCTTCCGGAGCACAAAATCACATTAAGCTGACGCTGCAGAAGAACTGAAGGGTGATTCATTTCTGGAATAGAGACTGTTTGGATTATTAACTAACAAACTGTACGGCTGGAAATCGTGGAGAATTTCGCTGAAAAGTGCAGAAGGAAAATTTCTCCTGTTCATAAAAGTAAAACTTGACTCCAGCGCCTGCCGACGAATGCAGATGGGGCGAAATCTACATTTATTTAAACATTAATCTGGGCTAAGCCGGTATTGATCCATCACCATCACAAAGCTAATGTTCCAGGCCTGCAATCCATTCAGCCACAGACAGCTCAGCGAGTCTCACAAATCAGACAATAAATAACTTTCTGTTCAGTGGGAAAAAAACATATTGCATTGGAAATTGCTGAACGCAGCAATATTTGCTGGAATAATGTTAAACTCACTCAATGAGGAGTCGGAAACGTAGAAACCCTAGTTTTTAAGGGCTGACACTGGCCAGGTAAAAAAAAAATACAGAAAAAAATGGCGCCCAACCTGCAACCGTAAAATCTCACTTACCCAAAAACTGGAGGGAGCACATCATCTCTTTAAATAACGTTATAACTTCAAATCCTGTCTAAACTATTACTTGCTGGCCAACAATGTAATCTTATTAATATAATAGTCTGCAGATCAATAATTTCATTACAAAGAAGTTGACTTCTTTGGCAGATTGCGATTAAATGACAGGGCCAAGGAAATTCATGTTTGTCCCTTTTAAAATAAACGGTGGTGATAATTAGCCATGGGGGTTAATTCAAGACTGCGGGAATCTAGCGAAGCCCGTGAAAGACAAAGCAGCAGAAAGGAAGGAAGTATTGTAGTTGGCTCATCGACAGTGATGGGCGAATAAATTCGCCAAATAAAATTGCGAAACTGCAGAGAAAATTCCGAAGCGTCAAAAACATTTGGGCGTGTCAGAATAGTCATGTTGCAAGTCAAAATTATTCAGACGCCCATTGACTTCAATGCATTTGGACAAAATAGGCGCGCGCATAAAAAAATAATTTTGACGCCCATTGACTTCAATGCGTTTTGCTAATTTTTCAGCGAAACAAAACTGGACTAATTTGCCCATCGCTACTCATATTACAGAAGAGAAGCAGGGGTCAGACAGCAGGGGTCAGACAGCAGGGGTCATTTAGAATGAACAACTCTGCAGAACAGAAAAACAGCCCAGTACTCTGAGAAACTTCCTTTTATGGACCACTTGTAGGTTCCTGCCTCTTAATGGGGCCCGTAAAGATGAACTAAATTCTAAAAATCATTATACAGGTATGGGACCTGTTATCCAGAATGCTCGGGGCCTGGGGTTTTCTGGATAACGGATCTTTCTGTAATTTGGATCTTCATACCTTAAGTCTACTAGAAAATCATATAAACATGAAATAAACCCAACAGGCTGGTTTTGCCTCCAATAAGGATTAATTATATCTTAGTTGGGATCAAGTCCACTGTACTGATTTATTATTACACAGAAAAAGGAAATCGTTTTTAAAAATCTGGATTATTTGCTTATATTAGAGTGTATAGGAGATGGCCTAATTCAGAGCATTCTGGATAACGGATCCAGTACCTGTAGCTAGAAATGCTCTGTTTTATATACGGAACTTAATGTTCCAGCCCAGAGGTCCAGCAGGCCTTCAAACTTGTCTATAGTAGCTCGCCATCTTGGATCTTATCAGACCATCTTTTGGGTGTCTATGGCACTGCACATGCTCACTGTGCCCTGGGCTGCTGTTGAGAAGAGGGCTGTGCCTCCAGATGATCCCTAAATTTAACATCAGAATGACATTCAGGTTAGGGTTGGGTGGAGGGACCCTTATGTGCCCCCATTGCCCATCTTGGATAGTGTGATGCATAATGCAGGCAGTGCTATTTCCAAGGGGCAAGAGATGGGTCTCTGAGCTTTGAAAAAAGCATGTTTTGTTGCACTTTGCATTAGAAATTATATGTAACATTTCTAGCCTAGCTTTAGTTCCCCTGTGAATAGAATCTTTAGGAAAATTGCCAATACCATAGACATTTTATAATTTCAATGAAGGATCTCCAAGTTAAGGCTGACCAGCTTTGTTCAAGTGCAACTCTTAACATTCTTTTAGCTCTGGAAAGAGGTTCTGGGAATTGTAGTTCAGCAACAATGTCAGTTGTGAAGCCTCAGTCTGAAGACCCCAGCCTGTGCATATTGCTGTGCATTTCTATCCCTTTATATGCAGCCTGAATCTGGAAGTAAGTGATAAGACAGGGATGTTTCCCTATGCACCAGTATATTCTTCAGCTTAGGCCGTGCCTTCTGCTGCACATTGTGCCTGGCTTTGTGCATCTTGTCATTAGTATTCCGGGCACATCCGCTGCCAATCCACCTAACGGGAACCTCGAGATGATCATGTACAAGAAGCTCTGCTGAGCGCATCCACTCCCTCAAATGAAGAAAAATGGCTCATCTTGCTGCACGCTGCTCTTAGGCCTCTTTTACTGCCTTCCCATTAATGCATTAATACTTTATCTTTGGATAGAAAAAATATAATCCTGTGGGGCAGTTCCTTGAGGTTTGCAGTATAAAAGGTCCATACTTTCAGGAATTCAATTCTTTCATTCCATGTGTTATAATTAATAATTACATTATTATTATTATTATACTGAAATACGTGCATTGGCCAGTCACAGGGATCCTGCTCAGCCCTGGTAGAAATTGCTTTCCCAATCCCAAAATACAAAGGTATGGTTAAGCCTTGGGCATTTACAGCACCTATGCAAATCGGCCTGTCAATGTAGGACTTGGGTGCCAAGGACCCAGCACGAGCGTTCCGTTGCAGAGTGCTTCAGATCCAAGATGGCAACGTCCATGGCCATGTAGTGATGTCATGTGATGTCATTGTGCCATGTGTCGGCAAGAAAATTCAAAACAAAAGGAAACCAGAGACCTGGGTTCAATGCCTGGATGTAGGGCTTTCTTGCTAAAGTTCCCAGGTGCTCCTAAATTGCTATTTCCCTCTGATCCATTGGTTTCTGACCTCCTGCCTTGACTCTGACTTCATTACTCGCTGCCTGCCTTAAGCTGTTGCCTGGAAAATCACTATGACCACTATGGCCATGGTATAGACATGCAATACCACATAGTTGGGTGACCAGCAGTGTCACATGGGCCGACTGGGAGTTGCCCTGGTACAGGTATGGCACCTGTTATCCAGAATGCTCAGACCTGGGGCTTTCCAGATAATGGATCTTCATACCTTAACTCTACTAGAAAATCATATAAACATTAAATAAACCCAATAGGCAGCTTTTTCTTCCAATAATGATTCATTAGATCTTAGTTTGGATCAAGTACATTTAATTGTTTTATTATTACAGAGAAATAGGAAATAATTATTTGGATTATTTGGATAAAATGGAGTGGATTTAATGGGAGATGGCCGTTCCGTAATCAGAGGCTGCTCTGATGTTCTTCTGCTTAGGAATAAAATTAGAAACCTTTCTCAAATCTTTCCTAAGCAGAAGAACATCAGAGCAGCCTCTTTCTTTCTCCTGACAACTTCCTTGACTACTTGGTGGTCAGACTGGTGGGAAATTGACCAGCAGGTGGCGCTGTTGTAACAAAATCTATTCATATTCACGTATCCCTTAATATCTTGGAATTAAAGAAAATTAAATAATGAATGTAAATTACAAAAGTGCTTAGAATAGCCCCCTCCAGGTCTGGACTGAGAATTAAAATAGGTCCTGGCATTTCTGGAACACAGAGGCCCAATCAGCCTACATAGAGGCCCAAACAGCTTCCACCAGCCCACTAAATACTGAATTTCTATGGAACCTTATAGCAGCCCCTCTGGCATTTGCCAGAAGCCACAGATTGCCAGTCCGGGCCTGGCCCCCTCATCAGTTTTACATTTGCTTATTTTAAATGTTTACTTATCCTTTAAAGCCCCAGACAAGACATTTTTGTGCGCCGATGATGAGAAGGTTCTAACATTAGGCCCAATACAACATTATGAATTCACTGCATCCCTACTATATAATATTATCTGTCTATTATACACTATCCTTCTCTTCTTTGTCTTCCTTCCAACTCTTATGTGTTCAGTCAACAGTTTCCTTAATGGGACGTTGCACATGATACAAAAGCCTTGGGCAGATCTGAACATTTTCCCCAAGTCAGAATGACTTATTGGCACTTCCCAGGCTCATATAAAGGAATGATGTGCTGAATTCTGATGATTCCACAAATGGAGCTTGATAAACAAGCCTCTGTTAAATGTATTAGATGCTTTTCTGTTGTTTTGTTATTGCCTGGCAGCCAAACCATCAATAACTCACTGTTACTTTAGCACCTCTCAGTCTGCCCTTTGCATCTTGGCTCATTTGTTGCCAATTTAAAGGCAAAACACAAAAGAAAGGCAAAACAAATGGCTGGATAATCCCTGGTTGAATCTGTATTTATCATACCCAGCACAGCAAGACAAACCCGGGAAGATTTTTAATTTGAGACACGGACTGAGGCCACAATGGAGCACTGTATTTAAAGGATGCCTTACTTTTTTTTTTAGGATTTTCACAGCAATAACATTTACTGTTGCGAGGCCTGTACTGTTTTCTGCTAAAGGCAGAGCCCAGCCAGAGGTCCGAAATGCCTTAGCCCGGCTTAGCTGGTTACTTAGCTCACATGGGATGTAGCCCAGAATACCAAGGAACAAGCTACACTGCCAAATCTCATCACTAATTCCCATGTTGTAATTTTCTGGAGCAGAATTAATGTTTAAAGGAGAACTAAAACCTAAAAATGAATATGGCTAAAAATGGCATATTTCATATACGCCACTTATTGCACGAGGCTAAAGTTTCAGCTTGTCAATAGCAGCAATGATCCAGGACTTCAAACTTGTCACAGGGGGTCACCATCTTGGAAAGTGTCTGTGACACTCACATGCTCAGTGGGCTCTGATTGGCTGTTGAGAAGCTAAGCTTAGGGCTCGTCACTAATTATCCAGCAGAAAATGAACTTCCCTGGCTGTAATATAAGCTGATGCTACACGTTTGCTGATTATTAAATTCTGATGCTAATCGCACTGGTTTCTGTGCTGCCATGTAGTAATTATGTGTATTAATTACTAATCAGTAGGGATGTAGCGAACAGTTCGCCGGCGAACTAGTTCGCGCGAACTTCGACTGTTCGCGTCCGCCGAATGTTCGCGAACGTCGCGCGACGTTCGCCAATACGAGTTCGCGTTCGATTCGAACAAAAATCGTTCGACCATTCGACCATTCGATTCCTTCGACCGCTAAAATCGAAGGATTTTCGTTCGAATCGAACGATCGAAGCCATTGGATCGAATGAAATCATTCGATCGAATGGCTTCGATCGTTCGAGTCGAACGAAAATCCTTCGATCGAACGATTAAAATCCTTCGATTGTTCGAATCGAACGATTTTCGGATGTTCAAAGTTCGCGAACTGTTCGCGAACTGTCCGCATTTTTTGCCGGTGTTCGCGAACGGCGTTCGCGAACACATCGGCGGCGGTTCGCTACATCCCTACTAATCAGCCTTATATTGTGACATTTCTATTCTATGTGTACTGTATATTGTGAGTGGCTCCCTAAGCTCAGTAAGTGACAGCAGCACAGAGCATGTGCAGTGAATCAGCAGAAAAGAAGATGGGGAGCTACTGGGGCATCTTTGGAGACACAGATCTTTACTGCTAAAGGGCTGTGGTTGCCTTGGGCTGGTACAGAAGCACAAAACATCATGTACAACATTTTTATATATTACTTCTTTAGTTAGGCTTTAGTTCTCCTTTAAAGGGCTCATTATAATTAAATAAATAAATATAAGTATAACACAAAGTGCTGGAATGTATACAAAATTATTTTCACCAACCTGCAGAGTCGGACTGGGGTATCCAGGGCCTGCCGGGAACCTGAGCTAAGGGCCCACCAACCAGCCACTGAATGACCAACCACCCAGCTCTCCATAATTACTCGACGCCCCTAGCCAAAGCCACTTTCACTCCCTGCACCTATTATTATTATTTTGCAGTTAAATTTAGAGATAGTCGTGCGTTGCACAGTGGGACACACAGCAGCGGAGCAGGGAGTGGTGGTGGTGGCTGGACTGGCTGGACACGGCCCACTGTATTTGCTGTATTTCCCTGTATCCCGGTGGGCTAGTTGGACACTGTGAACCTGGGACTTGGCAGCAAATGTCTTGCAGAGTGCACACTAACATTTGAGATGAAGGTATAATTTACTAATATATTCATGTATTGATCATATTCCCATTCAAGCAATTCTTCTAGAATGTGAGCAAACAGCCTGAATGATTAAAGGCCTTGTGACCCCCTGCAGATATATAGTAAGGGAGGCTATTGTTGTACATGGTATGAATAATGCTACAACAGCCTGGGAACATCACTGTACATTTCTGATCTGCCGAAAAGCAAAGGGGACGATTTATACATTATTTATAACTGACTGCAGGTAGGTAGGTAGACAAATGTGTGTGTTCGGCAGCATCAGGAATATTTTAGCATTTTAGGAGGCACAAATCAAAATAAAGTGTCTCAGGATTCTCTCCAGCAGTTTCTGCAAAAGCGGTGATAAGATTTTATCATTTGTACAGAAAAAAAAAAGGATACAATGCTCCCAGCCTTTCCAGCAGTGCACGGAACGATAAAACTGTCTGTCCCCCTTCGGCTGAATGATCAGGTTCTGATGCAGCTTGAAAATAGTTCTATCCCAGAGTCCTGTGTTATTCTGCCAAAATATATGGGAAAGTGGAAGAATGTTGAGTTTTATTTCACATGTTATAATATATAATATAGATATTATAAATCATTTTATATATACTGTACATGTAAATATATATATATGTAATATATATATGTAAATGTGGACCGAAACGTCGGATATTACAGAATGACAATAAAATTATTAAACTTTTAAAGGGAGTGCTGGTCAGAAGATTTTTGATACATACAGTAAATAATTACCGTGCACCCCGCCATTGATAACAGCTTTGGAGTGCGGATATACTCATTGGAAAAAAAAAAAAAAAAATATATATATATATATATATATATATATATATATATATATATAGTCCTCCCAAAAAGCAGACACACTAACAGGACTTATCCAAACTATAAATGTTTTGTATTTAGAAACTAAAAAACATTTATACTTTGGATAAGTCCTGTGAGTGCGGCTGCTTTTTGGGAGGACTACATGTTGAAATATCGTGGCATGCACCCAGGCAAGGTTAATCCACGTAACGTGAGTGCTGTGAGTTTGGGAAATTATAAATATAAATATAAATATATATATATATATATATATATATATATATACATATATATATATATATATATATATAGTATTTGTACACCATTGTCTCACACAGTGCTTTAAATGGGATACAAGCACAAGATAGAAACGTTTGCCCAAACAAATTCTCGTATTTCAGCAGAGTAGATGCACATTATTACAAAGAGGAAATACGGGGAAAGCCATGTTTGCAAGAGCTTACAATCTAGAAGTGAGACATAACATGGGGGTTTTGAAGGTAATTATGGTGAGTGTGTAGTGAAAGTTGTTAAACCAGTCGCAAGTGTGTGTGTGAGTTGTAAGGGGGATAGTGGTCAAGTGAACGAGGGCTTAGATTAGATAAAAGGTCAGTAAAGTGAATGTTTGAAGGCCTAGAGGTTCTGGTAATGTCTGATGAGATGGAGGTGTAAGTTGAAAAATGGGTGGAGAATGTGAAAGTCCTAGAAGCAGTAATGTAAAGAAGTAGTGAGTTAGGAGGAGAGAAGGCAGTTGTGCCGCAGATGGTGGTTACTCCACTGAAAGGGAACTTAGTGTATGAAAAGTAGTGAGTGCTGGGACTGGCAGAGAGGGGTGGCACTTGTGGAGCAGAAGGGGAATTGCACAACTCGGGCACCAGGGTCCATAATGGCTCGAGTGGGGTCAATTTAAACAGGGAGAGTCCACAGAGCAGCCTTATATTGATACTTTTATACAGTATATACTTATATATTTGTGATTGTGTATGTCTGCTGGTGAGCCTGGGATTTAGGTCCCAGTTAAGAAAAGGGAGTTGAGTAACAGACCCATTGAATAAGGTGTGTAGGTAGTGGTAGATGGTCTCCTATTATATCTCCTGTTATACTACTACTCTAGAGGTGTACAAGACAACAGGTTGAGCTAGAAAGAGCAGCCAACAAGTAATAGATTGGAACTACCTCTCCCAGTTGATACTACCTGTAAGTGTACTGATCGTAGTGAACATGTGATACACAACAGATTTGTGGGCGGGTCACAAAGGACCTGGACTGGGACGACAGAAGTCTGGGTTCCACATGCCACCTGCAGCTGCACTGGGGACTGGTGAAAGATTTTGACAGGTATTTAAATCGGGTGGTGGCAGTAGTGGTTGGAGGGTGGTGTGAGCAGTTGGGTGTAAGTAAGGGCTCAGGAGCGCATGATAGTTTAAACAGCTATGGCTTGAGTTGTTGCAGAACTCCAAAACATATAGCCTTGATAGCCAGTTAAGCTTTAGTTCTCTTTTAACTACATTTCAGAAATAGTCATGAAAAAATGCATTTAAATACTTTATTTGGTCCCAAACTTGAACTGAAAAATAAATTGCAGTTGAAGAAATTTGACATTTGAAGCCTCTCCAATTTTCCTCAGGGAAAAATTCCTTCCATACTAGTTCCTGGATCAACTTGTACTATGAGCTATCTCCCATATCCCTGTATTCCCTCACTTGCTAAACACCATCCAACCCCTTCTTATACCTATCTAATGTATCAGCCTGTACCACTGATTCAGGGAGACAATTCCACATCTTCACAGCTCTCACTGTAACAAACCCCTTCCCAATATTTAGCTGGAACCTCTTTTCTTCTAATCGGAATGGGTGACCTTGTGTCAGCTGGAAAGACCTACTGGTAAATAAATCATTAGAGAGATTATTATACGATCCCCTTATATATTTATACATAATTATCATATCACCCCTTAAGCGCCTCTTCTCCAGCGTGAACATTCCCAATTTGGCCAGTCTTTCCTCATAGCTAAGATTTTCCCTTTACCAACTTAGTTGGTCTTCTCTGTCCCCTCTCTAATACAATAATGTCCTGTTTGAGTGATGGAGACCAAAACTGTACGGCATATTCTAGATGGGGCCTTACAAGTGCTCTATACAGTGGAAGAATGTGTGGCTGTAATTGCCTGTCCCAGGGCTCCATTTGCTGCTAGTGGGAAGAGTTCCTCAGCTAGTGTTTCACTAATGCCCATCGTTCTGACCTTATAACAGAAGCAGCAGCACTAGATATTGTTTCAGATAATACCCTCGCTGCTGAGCTCCGGCACTTCCACTGCCAGCAAGAGCCTCTTATTAAGTAACTGCATCTCAGAAACATTCTGTAAAGCACAACAAATTGATTTTGCCAGGAGTAAAGGAGGATTAGTGCAGCAGGGTTGGCTGTCGCCGCTTCTCAACATTCAGACTTTTTTCCGTTCTTCTTCTAGATGTTTTGTAGGGACGGGACCAAATAAATGGGATGATGGGACAGCTGTGGTTTCTAAGAAGTTCCACGGATACATATTGCACTGCATGTACATACCATTTAAGAGGGGCTTGGATGATTTCTTGGACAAGCAGAATATCCAAGGCTATTGTGATACTAAAATCTATAGTTAGGGGCAGATTTACTATGGGTCGAATATCGAGGGTTAATTAACCCTCAATATTCGACTAGGAATTGAAATCCTTCGACTTCGAATATCGAAGTCGAAGGATTTAGCGCAGGAAATTCGATCGATCGATCAAAGGATTATTCATTCGATCAAACAATTAAATCCTTCGAATCGAACGATTCGAAGGATTTTAATCCAACGATCGAATGAATATCCTTCGATCAAAAAAACTTGGGCAAGCCTATGGGGACCTTCCCCATAGGCTAACATTGTGTTTGGTAGCTTTTATCTGCCGAACTAGGGGGTCGAAGTTTTTTTTAAAGAGACAGTACTTCGACTATCGAATGGTCGAATAGTCGAACGATTTTTAGTTCGAATCGTTCGATAGTCGTAGTCGAAGGTCGAAGTAGCCCATTCGATGGTCGAAGTAGCCCAAAAAACACTTCGAAATTCAAAGTTATTTTAATTCGAACCCTTCACTCGAATTTAGTAAATCTGCCCCTTAGTGTATGAGTATATATAGTTTATATGAGTGTATGAAGGGGTCAGTGTGTGTATGTATGGATGCTGGGTTTTCATTTGGAGGGTTTGAACTTGATGGTCTTTTTTCAACCCAATTTAACTATGTAACTATGGGGGTTTGTTAGAGGGGGAGAAGGAGCTATAGCTAAAAGGTTATTGTCTCCCTTTCAATTGGCTCTGTAGTATAAAGACACAGCACATTATAATGTATGGCCACATAATCAACTGGTAGAAATAGGCATTATTCTCCTTTAGTGAGACAGGGATGAGGCATTTTAATCCACAAACCTTCCCGTACCCTATTCATATCCGTAGATAATAACTGGTGGAGCAGTTGATTTTATGAATTACCGTATAGTAGAGTCTTGCATGGATTATTGACAAGAGAAGACTATTGAGTTTGCATTTATGGCAGTTCATTGACCTTCATCCTAACTGGTCAGGAGAGAGGAGGCAATTGCTCTTTAATCTGCATCTCAGATTCCAGAGAATGACTTACATTACTATATCTGGTTATCTATATAACACCTTTTTTTTTACCCTTTTAGAAAAAACATTAACCTAAATAGCCCTTGGTGTTAATTAAGTTCTAATCTGACTGTCTATACAGATATGTGACTTGTTTGGAGTCATGCAAGGTGAATGTAGTCACTGATATTACTGCACATCGCTGGCCCATGTTTATAGCAAGCTGTTTCTGTCTGAGACATGCAGAGGCTTAACCATAGACCCTCAGGGTGCCATCATTGAAATGCAGACAGGCCCAGTCTAGACCAATGTATTAAACATTTGTTATGTCAGTGGGACATGTGAGACTAATTGCTGCGAGCCATGTTACCCTCTTCTCACAATATTCTCCTCGAAATAGAAACACCTTTTGTTTTAGCACTCTTATACTACTGCGGCTTGCTTTATACAAAATCACACTTACTCATTACTCTTGAATAATAAAATTGAATGTTTAAAAAAAAAAAAAAGAATGAATCCTCGATTAATATAAATGCTGAGGTTAATTAGCTTTACTAAGTAAAGTGCCCTGTGTAAAGAGAATTTAATTCAGTGGGATGATTGAGAAGTGCATATAATGAGGTATTATCTGTATGAAACAGAGTATTAAGTGTAATATTAATAAAATCCCATTTATTAGACGCAGTTCTTGTCACTAAGCAGAACTAGACAGTTACAGGTATGTTCACCTGTTGGCATCTTGCCTTGGAATTTGTATCATCAAGGTGCCCCCCAAGCTGCAGCACATAACCCCAGCCCCCAGATGTGAATAAATGTCCACAATGGTCATGTTCCCCAAGAGGAGCATCTTAAAATATGTCAGTGATGATATAAGATTGTAGTCTTTGTGGTTGTAGTCTGAAATGAGTTAAATGAGAAGCTGCTTGAACATTGTTGGGAAGGGACTTATTAACTTTGGTATTTAACTTGTTCAAGTTGTTTAGGCATCATTCACATGATTGGATTGAAGTCTCTCAATGTTTTCCAAACGCTTGAGGGTTAGCAAAGGACCACTGTGCTATATATAAGGACTGACATCTTTGAGTTGCCTCCTACTTTCCATCATACATTAATCCATGCATCCCATAGTCTACACTACAATGTCCCAGGTCCTTCCAAAAGGAATCACAAATCTGAAGAGACGAAAGAGTGCGTTATCACCCCAACAAGGTACATTAGTGCCAACAAGGCCAACAAGTTCCAATGGTACTATTTACCCCTGTCAGCAAACCCTGTAGGTTCTGGGAGGACTGGGGGGTATAGAAGACGTTTAGTAGAGGATGGATCTTGGTTAATGTTCATCTTCAATTAATATATTCAAACAGTTCTTCTTAAAGATGGTTTTGAGGATGGAGGCCAAAACCAAGGATGCCTTACCCTAGTTTGCTGCTTAAAGGGCACCTATCACAGCCAAAACCAAACACATAGTAACAATATGACCAGTACAAGCTAAACACGTTTAATCAAACTACATATATAGTTTTTTGAAAAAACTGCAGGTTTTAAAAAAATCCCTTACTTTGTCAAATGGGTTCTTTCACTGAGGGAGGCCATATTGAGACTCTAACAGAGACTCTAATGTGCAAATTTCAGGAGCATGCTCAGATTGTAACACTGCTTTGAGTATTCTACCCAGAATGCCTTGTTTTAGTAAACTCCTCCACTAGAAGTATCCACTAGAAGTGCTGCTACCTGCTAACTTCCAGCAGGGGGCAGCACTACTGTACAGCAGCTAACACACAGGTTTGGCTGATTTGAAAATAGCTTAGAAGGGTTGATAAGCAAACAAGGAATTTGAACTGAGCATGTGCGAGATTTCAGAGCTACAGTTGGCTGGGAAGATATAGGTAGGAGGAGCCAGTGAAATCCAAGATGGCTGCCTCAGCTAGAACTGCAGTGGAGATAGGGGAGATCTTGCAGAAGGAATAGTGAGCTGATCATTTACATTATACAAACAATTCTAACTGTTTTAAAAATCGGATTTCTTGAACTTTCACATAGTGTATTTACTTAGTAAATGATTTTGGTCATGATTGGTGCCCTTTAAGTCTTCCTACTAGTAATGTATGTATCTAAATCATTGGTTCCCAAATTGTAAGGCTGTCAATCCCTGGAGGTGGGGCTTGGAGAAGTAAGTCTGAAGGCCAGATAGGGTTAAAACAGGTAGAGCATGGCTATATAAACGAGTGGATGCCCACCCAACTTTGAGGTCAGATAGGGTTATATTTGGGGTTATATTTGGGGTGAATATTGACAAGATTGAATGACTTGTCAATATTTTCCTATATCTCTACTTAATTATTAACCAAAGGGGACCTTGACTAAAGGTTGGACCTTCAGATGGGAGATTAAACTAGTAATGTCCAACGTCTGATGACCACTGATATAAAATATGTGTAAATGAAAGAGGTTTGTCATTTAAATGTGTTGTGTTATACGATGTACAGTGTGTGCAGATGGGGCAGACCTAATTGAAGCATATGGAACACATAGCAATGCCCTTGAATTAAAGGCTTTGCAATGTATGTGGAATATGTGATGGGCACATTTCTATGTATTTCAAGCAGTTGCTGAAGTGCAAACATCTCTCTCCCTGGATCATTTTCAGCAGTTTACACAACCCACACGTCTGTATTTTAGATCCAAGCTGATGTGAACACGAACAGAAAATTCTCACAAAAACAGAACCTGGGAAAATCAGCAGCAAGAAAAACAAGATGTTTGTTATGAAATGCATCTACTAGGCAGCCACGTTCCTTAGCCTCAGGGAATCAGCTTCTTGGCCTTGTTGGTCCTAATCCCACTTAAATAACTTCAGTTTCTCCAGAATATGTACCGATCTCCTGGGAACCACAGAGAAAGCCAATGGGTACCGACAGCTTAAATAAGACACAGTTAAAAAAATGTATTACGTTCTCCATTCTTTTTGTTGACACTGTAAATTCAATGTTTCCGTGAGAAGGGGTAGTGGGGACTGGGAGCTCTCCGACCTTCATCAATGTTGGTTATTAGGGCAATTCTGTGATGCTAATCTGCATTGCCAGAGCTAGAATGATCTATAGATAGCCCTGCAGTGCAGCTTATTTCATGGAACCTACCCGAGATGCCCTGGGGGTTCAGAATATGACATCCATAAAACGACTTCTGACTTTTGCTCTCAAAGAGGGAATAGATATTAATAGTCCATTATATTGACACAGTCCAAAATAATGCCATGAACCATCAATTACAATAGAAAAAAAGCAGTCATATCGTACTGTGTTGAGTCTAGTTTAATTCCATTTGTAGGTGTGCTTCAGTCAGAGATCTTTGGAAGTAGTCTACTAACTGGTGTTATATATTGACCATCACGTTGGCAATTTTGTGACCCAGACCCCCCATTAGGATACGGTTAAACTATTGTTTCATTAGACCCTTTCTAATGCCTCAATACTGCTGCTTCTGTCTCATTCTCATTATTCTACTTACTCCTCACCTTCTTAGAAGGTCAATGTTACCTTCCATCTCTTTGCTGCTGATATATCTGCTTTTTTTTATTGGTCTCACTCTATTTGCGGTGGGGATTACTGACTTTATTTAACATTAACCTGACTTGACCTTTTCCATTTTATGAATTTGGCTAAAATATAGATATGGCTTTTTTCTTCTGTTTGGGGTTGTTCTGTTTTAAAGGCAAAGTAAAAAACATACATTGTTCTTTTTTATTTCTTTATTCAGAATCAGTGACGTTTTGAGGCCATGAGAGCCTTGATCAGCATCTTTGGGGGAAATTTCATTGGCTAGAATTAGTAATCCCCACTCATACAAGTATATATGTACATACTCACAGACTACAAATAGTAAATAGTCATTAATAAATCATATATATATATATATATATATATATATATATATATAAGACCCTTGTGCTGGTTTTTGTTCATTTATCTACATATACAGTAATATACCACCGTGCACAGGGGCAGCTACAAGGTAGCTAATTAGGAAAGCTGGTGCTATCCACAGACCCGTTTATATATATATATATATATATATATATATATATATATATATATATAGATATATATAGATATATAGATATATATATATAGATATATATATATAGATATATATATATATATATAGATATATATATATATATATAGATATATATATATATATATAGATATATATAGATAGAGATATATATATATATATATATATATATAGACATATATATAGATATATATAGATAGAGATATATATATATATATATATAGATATATATAGATAGAGATATATATATATATATATATATATATATATATATATATATATATGAAATGTTAACCCTCAAAACAAATGTAAAACTGCACTTCTGAACACTTTTGAAATTTATATAAATTGTTTTTCTTCTCTAGTTTTTAAAGATATTAGCAATTCTTCAAGGAATATTAAGGAATTTAAAAAACAGCACCATCTGCTGGTCAGTTCTGCAACACCAGGCTGACAGTTGGAAGAACATTCCAGAAAGCCACCTGATCTTTCTCTGGTCTTCTCTGAGAAACTTTTCATTAATTTGTTTTTGAGCCTTCATTTGTTTTCATTAGTTTGTTTATACAAATGTAACACCTATTTGGGCTGCACAGCACACAAATAGTTAAACTGTCCAGCTAGCAGTAGAAGCATGGGTTACATGCAACTTCACACAACAGGGTCAGGGCCTTCGCCAAGTGGAAGTGTTCCCTGTATGGTGTAGTGCAACTACATCCCCCAGGCTACTGTGCACACAACAAACAAATTGGGCGCCAGGAGGTTCTTGCAGTAAAACAGAAATGGTTTATTAACTATGCACGAGGCAAGTGACCACAGGTTTAGTAGTCACGCAGGAGCTGAGGCAATAGCACATTTCTCACACAGAGCTGCAGGCATTAGGCATTTCTCACAGAGGAAAGGTCTCCATTAGGCATTTGCAGTATTACACACATTCCCTCCTGGAAGTTGTCAGGCAAGCAGCTTCTACCCTACAGTCCCTCTTCACTGAGGTTCCTGACTGGAGGCAACACACAAAGCCTCTGGGAAGCTACTCCCTTACTGCAAATCCTTGTTGGAGCTTCAGCTGCTCTTTCTCTCTCACCTCTCTGCCTTTCTCTCCTAGAGAGACTATACAAGTCTGCCCTAGTGTAACTATTCCTCATTCACGGGATTACCTGGTCCCCGACTTCTTCTCCAAAGCACATGGGCCTTTCTGGGCCTAACTGTACCCAGGCTCCCCTGAGCACATCCAGCTGGATCACCATCCACAGGCCAAAGAGGAAGTGGCCACTCCCTACACTCACTATATAGCAGTGTAGCAGGGGAGTGTCATTCTCTCCTGGCAGATCACTCCAAGAAAAAGGTGGGGGCCTTAAAGCTGCAGGGCAGATTAACCCATACCCATAGGGGCCCCTACACAAATAAAGGAATTTTATTTTGTAAATGAATGATGCATTGATTTTATTTGTGAATGAAAACAGGTGTCGAGAAAACGTGGCCAACCATTGCGATAAAAGTTGATTTGCAGGAACTGATGAAGGTCTGATATGAAGGATCTGCTGCGTGTCTTCATAGCCTTTTTTGCATTGATCTTCCTGGTTTTGACCCTGCCTGACTTTGACTATGGTCTTGTCACCTGGGCCTGCAGCTTCTAATGTCCCTTGTCTGCCTTGGCCTTGATTATGTATTTGTATATCTCTTATGTGTCTATGTTACTGCTTTGTCCCTCTCCTCCCTGTGGTCAGAAGGATCTCTACTGATGTTGCTATTGAAAGTCTGGTTCCCCAGAAAGGCAGTAGTATGGCCTGTTGTAACATAGTAACATAGTAAAATAGGTTGAAAAAAGACACGTTCATCAACTTCAACCTTAATTCTGTATATAACCTACCTAATATCCAGAGGAAGGCAAAAAAAACTATTTCAGCCTCTCCAATTTGTCTCAGAGGGGGACAAAAAACCTTCCTGACTCCAAAATGACAATGGGACCAGTCCCTGGATCAACTTGTACTATGAGCTATCTCCCATATCCCTGTATTCCCTCACTTGCTAAACACCATCCAACCCCTTCTTATACCTATCTAATGTATCAGCCTGTACCTCTGATTCAGGGAGACAATTCCACATCTTCACAGCTCTCACTGTAACAAACCCCTTCCCAATATTTAGGCGGAACCTCTTTTCTTCTAATCGGAATGGGTGACCTTGTGTCAGCTGGAAAGACCTACTGGTAAATAAAGCATTAGAGAGATTATTATATGATCCCCTTATATATTTATACATAGTTATCATATCACCCCATTGTATAAAGAGTGTGTTAGTCAGGCAGACATTGGATTAAATACTTACCACAGGCAACACGCTATACAGTCCAGTGACTAACATTATAATTAATAATACCAGTAAGTGAGGGAGGTTTAATGCATCTTCTAATCTACAATCAATACGAGTTGGGCTACAGTTGGGTCAATAATTTCCACAGTTCCCGACATTAAACCCAACCTAGAATGTTTAATTATTTTCCTTTAGGACTGTCACCTGTTATTCCATAAACATACTTACTTAAACTTGGCTTCAAGTCAGGCTTTATATAAGAATATCATCTGTCATCTCTTCAGTTGTGCCTGCTGACTCCTTAATGGGGCCTCATGTTCCATTTTTACTCTTCCTGAATATCATCTTACCATGTTTGTACACTGAATAATATATAATGATTAATCTATCACTGTTTCTTCCATTAAGATTTTGTCTGGGAGACATTCTCCGTTAGCTTCTAAAAGCACAGAAGGAAACATAATTCAGTTTTCCTGCCTTTCCCTCTCTATTAACTTTCAGTTACATTCAGTGTCGGACTGTGACACCAAGCGCCCCACCAAAAAAAACTGTACAGCAAGGTGCCACTGTCAGTACTATTTTCTTCCTCTCCTAACTTAACCTCTATTCTCCTAGTCTCTTTTCTTGTCATACTATATTCTATTATTCCACCTATTTAGCCTCTTTGTTAAGGAAATAAGGAATGGCCATGAAATAGGGCAAATGTTTAGAAGCAGGAGGACCCACTGGACCCAACGGGAGTTTTCCTGGTATCCAGTACGACACTGGTTACATTACAGCGAACTAACCGCACAATCTTGGGTCTGAAGCACACCTGGTGTTTTGACTGCCACAGTCTTCTCAGCGAGACCCCCCAGTGGTCAAAATGTCACCTGTTATGACTTCCCATTGAGAACAATGCCTATGGCGGACACTGGTGTTGACAGGTGGTCTTTATTGTAATTATTGTGACTTTTGATTCAGCCACCAGGTGTGATTGTTGGGAATGGGAATACCCAGGGAGAAGATATACAAGGGGTAGTCAAATGAGTCAACTCTTCTTTGCCTGATGAGAAAGGGATAGTGCATGACACCAGGGAACCTGAGGTGGGCCACCTCAAAAAGATAACTTGGAGTGATTAGGTGAGATAGTCAGGTTTGGACTGAGTTGAACAAGGTCCACAGGGGCTGCTACCCCAGGGGCACCTACACTCCTTAAGAGGCCTCACCCACTGCCAGCCCCTTCCCCTCCCCATACATATATCTTGTACTTTCCACCATGATTGGGGGAGGGAGGACTGTGTAGGATCGACACAGGATGGTCAACCAGGTGAGGATCAGGTCTTGGTGGGCAGGGCCCACAAGGCTGAGTTTCTTCCCGGTGATCTGCCAGCCCAGTCCAACCCTGAAGATAGTTGTTGGATGGAATGATTGGAGCTCATTGAAGTTGGTAAGATTTAATGACCAGGTAAAAAGATTGAGCTGCTGAAGTTCCAACCAGGAGGAAGAGAAGGCCCAGTGTATCAGTGGTACTCACCCAGTGAGGGACCCAAAAGGAAAGGGACTAGGGTACTAGTAATCTTAAAAGGCTGACCCCTCTGCTGAAAGTCTGTGGTGAAGAACAGCGTCCCTGACAGATAAGGAGGAGGCTGGGCCCAGTGGTCAAAGAGCACAACCAATCACTGCCTGCCTGTGACCACAAGTGCCATAAGCAATTGAAGGATGTGTCATGCATGAGGAGGATCAGTCATAGATAAGACCCAAAAGCAGCCCACACTGACATCTAGTTTACCCATGGAGGAGACAGAAAGCAGGTGGAGTGGCAAGAGGCTGGTGGTCTATAAGTAGCACCAAGGATTAGACAAACGGATCGTCGGTTAGGCTGGTGGTCAAGGCATGCCGTGAATAATTATCCAGGAAAGAAGCAGGGAATGAACTTTATGATTAATGCTTGGAAACATTAAATAGGCCCATTTTCTGGTGTACAGCGCCAACCAGTGCCATTACTAGAGGTGGACAGAAGAGGTACATACCTAGGGCACAATGCATGTGCCTTTTCTGTCTCCTACCACTAGTCCAGGCCCTTGTCCTCCCACAAGGTGCTGGTTCTTTAACCCTCCCAAAGTCAGCAGACGAGTGTGTGCACATCTCTCATGCAACTGCCGAGATGAGATGTCTTGGCCAACTGGATTGCCTATAGAATCCATCCAGCCTGGGTCACAACACAGGACTGAGGGAGTCACTCTGAGGAACGGACCGGCCAACAGGTAAGTTTTTTTGAAGGAAGTTTAGAATGCTGCAAAATGGAGTCAACTACAGTTGGACTCCAAATGCCATATTTGCCCTAGCCCTGAATGTCTCTTTTGCCCCCCTTGAAATTTCCTCTCTGGCTGGCAAAAAATTAGTCTAAACACAATTTGAATGGTTTGGATGTGGCAATTTCCATGATCTGAGAGTGAAAGGTATAATTGGCCATTTTTATCATCTACAACAAACCCCCCATTTGCCATCACCTTTGCTGTAGGAGAAACTTGGTGGAGTCCGGTTCATTCTAATCGAGTCGTTTTGCAATGGATATTCCAATCCAATACCGATAATTATATTATAACATACCGACAGTGCCATATCATATGTAGATTTCTCTGGTGAGGAGCAAGCGCACTGTTGTAGTCTCTGTAAACCTTGATCATTTGTTGAGCCCAATGGATATATTTACTCTTTCAGTGGCATGTTGCTATGTTACCCACTGTGAGGCAACAGAAATGATTACATTTAAAGAACTATTATTTAATGACGTCTGTGACCTCTAATTGGTTTGTTTTATTGTCAGAGAGCCTGTGAGACTGAGCTATAAAGAACATTTCCCGGCTGTTAATGTGCTTTAAATGTATGAAAATTGCCGTGTTTGACAAAAGAAAAGTGAGATTTGACAAAGTATTTTGTCTCAGCTGCATTGTTCCTGCACGACACAGGCTGTTCTTTGAATGACGTTTTTTTTTCTTTTAGTTTGCATTATTAGGGTGGCTATGAATGACTGAGAATTTTAAGGTTCGTGCAGCCATGTTTGTGGTAATGGCAAAAGGCACCAGTAGTGACCAAATCCAGTCTTTTGGATTCTGTAAAAAGTAACTAAAGCTAAACTAATAATTAGAGATACTATTATATATATATAGTGAATAAAGTACCCCCCTATTGTAAAATATAAGGATATTATAAATCACAGAGGACTTCCATGACCATATAAAAGCACAAGGCTGAAGGTCATGGAACTCAGAGGTGACTTCTAATATCCTCATATTTTCCAACATGGGGAACTTTATTTATTATAATACACAAGATTCAGTGAGACATGTGACAAAAATGACATCACTACTCACCGTTTATAACTGATGACATCAGAACTCACCGTTTATAACTGATGACATCAGAACTCACCGTTTATAACTGATGACATCAGAACACACCGTTTATAAGGATATAATTTACAGGATATTCATGGCTTTTGTGAATTATATATTTATATTGGTCTAAACAAGTGTAAGGCCACCACTGCCTTTTAGCAGTAAAGATCTGTGGACCCGTTGGTCCCACAAACCCATCCCACCTGAGACAACAGTGCTCACATACCATTTTATGGCAATAGATTCATCTGAATATAAACACTGAACCCATCTAAAAAAAACTACAAAATGGATTGTTATTGCTACTTTTTATTACTCATCTTTCATATTCCAGTCTCAAATCAATACATGGTTGCTCGGGTATTTTGGGATTTGCTGAAATTGCAAACTGGAGAGCTGCTGAATAAAAAGCAAAATAAGTCAAAAACCGCAGATCATAAAAAATGAAAACCAATTGCAAATTGTCTCAGAATATCCCTCTCTACATCATACTAAAAGTTAACTCAGAGGTGAACAACCCTTTTAAAGGATAAGTAAACCTTTAAAATAAGTGAATGTAAAACTGATGAGGGGACTATTCTAAGAAGTTTTGTAATTTACATTCATTAATTATTTTCTTTTAATTCCAAGATATTAAGGGATACATGTACTGTTAATATGAATGAATTCTGTTCTAACAGCCAGGCCCGGTTTTACAAACCGGCCGCACCTAGGCCAGCTCTGCTCCTCGCCACTTTCCCTTGCTGGTTCCATCCCCCTCTGCTCTCCCCTCCCCTTCCTGTTACATCCCACTTTGCTGTCCCCTTCCCAGGCGCCGTCCTCTTCCTGCGTGTATGTGCTCTCAGGCGCACAATGGGAAGTCTTATTTGTTGGGCAGAGCACTGCAGACTGACGTGCGTCTCCAGTGCTAGTATCTAATTACGATGCGGCTGGGTGGCATGCCGCCCCTCAAATTGTGCCGTCCTAGGCCTGGGCCTTTCTGGCCTTGCCACAAACCCGGGCCTGCTAACAGCGCCAACTGCTGGTCAATTTCCCACCAGTCTGACCACCAAGTAGTCAAGAAAGTTGTCAGGAGAAAAGAAAGAGGCTGCTCGGATGTTCTTCTGCTTAGGAAAACAATTAGAAACCTTTCTCTCATCTTTCCAAAGCAGAAGAACATCAGAGCAGCCTCTTTCTTTCTCCTGACAACTTCCTTGACTACTTGGTGGTCAGACTGGTGGGAAACTGACCAGCAGGTGGCGCTGTTGTAACAAAATTCATTCCTATTAACAGTACATGTATCCCTTAATATCTTGAAATTAAAAGAAAATAATGAATGAATATAAATTACAAAAGTTCTTAGAATAGCCCCCTCGTCAGTTTTACATTCATTTATTTTAAAGGTCATTATATTTATCTACTAGTGGCCCCACTTAAAAAATCTCTTTGACGCTTGCTCCTTGTGCATATTTTGCATTTGGCCAAGTTATGGCAAAGACATTGTGTTGATGTATCTGTTGCCATGGTTTCCCAAGAAAATTTCGCTAACTCCTTTAGCTTAATGTGGCTGAAAGAAACAAAGAGAAGACATTGGATTTGAGCCTCAGGTTCCGATAACTACGGCACCTTCTTTATTGTAAAGTAACTTTATTCATGCTGCTCATTCATTTCGGAATGTCAAGATTTTCCATTAGAATTAATTGCATTTCTTTGTCATTTAGATCCCCTCTGATTTGTTATATTATGTTTCCAGTCTTGTGGTGGGACAGAAAACCAGTCTGACATCTGTCGTCTGATGCTAAAGTATATGATGCATTGTTATATTCCTCATTAAGCAGTTTCATGTCTTGCAAGCGCAATGATAGATATCATGAAGGCATCCCGCTGAAACTGCAAAAACAGGGTGGGGGAGGAATTGATGGAAGCGTTAAAATATTTTATGAATAGAATACAAAGCAGGTACAGGTATTGGATCCGTTATCCGGAAACCCGTTATCCAGAAAGTTCAGAATTACGGAAAGGCCGTAGACTCCATTATAATCAAATGATTCAATTTTTTTTTAAAAAAATTCCTTTTTCTGTGTAATAATAAAACAGTAGCTTGTACTTGATCCCAAATAAGATATAATTAATCCTTATTGGAAGCAAAACCAGCCTATTAGGTTTATTTCATGTTTACATGATTTTCTAGTAGACTTAAGGTATGGAGATCCAAATTATGGAAAGATCCATTATCCAGAAAACCCCAGGTCCCGAGCATTCTGGATAAAGGGTCCCATACCTGTATTAATTTCAGGCCAATGTTTCACACCTACCTGGTGTTTCCCATTTCAGTAGATGGGGGTCTACTGAGAGGCGTTGAACTAAGATCAGCTGGAAAGAGTCCAGTTTGTTCTACATGGGGCATTTTCGCTGCCAGTTCCATAATGAAAATAACAATTTTGGTTAAACCCTCCTCTCAGCCAAGGCTGTTAAAACCCCACATAGCGGCAACAAGTGGACTTCCATTGACCTGGACATTTCTATATTTTCCAACACTTACAGGTCCCAGGGAAGGGTTTGCTCCCTATACCCACCTTCCATGTCATCAGGCTCCTCTGATGCAGGATACCAACAAAAATCAGTCTTTCTGCTAAAACTGGCACTGCCAACCACTGAACCCTAAAGATCCACCAAATCAGGTCTTTGATTTGTCACGTTGTCCATCCTGGATGATCAGCTTTGTTGTTTGCAGCTTTACATTATTTTCATTATGGCCCTCGTCTCTGGCACTTTAAGGGGGTTATTTACAAATGTAGCCCACCCTTGAGTGTGCTTTCACTTTGTTTTATGTCTGTGTGTGTGACCAGGCTAAAACTGCTTGACTTGTGCTCAGGACCCCCAATGTACCTGTGCAACTCCCTGCAACTCCCAGTACTTGGTGTAGTTCAGTGTAGCAAGAGATCAAGCCAGACAAGTTTCTTTGCAGCAAACTTTAACTTGTTTATTTGACAGGATAGTGTTAGACAGCAATAATCCCTCCAGTGGGACACAAGGTGCTCCAAGTGAGCCAATACACAATACAGGTAACTTCGTCAGAGCAGCAGAAATAACAGACTCAGAGGATAATTAATACTCTCACTAGGCAATAGCCCTCCTGATGAACACTAAGCCTTGGGTTTCTCAGCCTGGGGTCTTGTATCTTTTCATCTTATTTGGTCCTCACCTCACCCACTGTTTTCAGCCTGGGGTCCTGGGTCTTGGTACCCTATCTGGTCCCCACTGTAGTCCTTACTCTAGTGGTTTACACACCATAGGGTGGTCCTAACCCCACTACTTCTCCTTGTTGGCTGAAAAAAAGAGGCTGTTCTGATGTTCTTCTGCTTAGGAAAGATGTGAGAAAGGTTTCTAATTTTTTTTCTAAGCAGAAGAACATCAGAGCAGCCTCTTTCTTTCTCCTGACAACTTCCTTGACTACTTGGTGGTCAGACTGGTGGGAAACTGACAGCAGGTGGCGCTGGTGTAGCAAAATAAATACATATTAACAGCATATGTATCCCTTAATAACTTGGAATTTAAAGAAAATTAATGAATGTAAATTACAAAAGTGCTTAGAATAGCCTCTTCATCAGTTTTGCATTCACTTGTTTTAAAGGTTTACTTATCCTTGAAAGCCACAGAGCTTCTCTTTATCATGCAAGCTGAGAAGACAGACCTTGTAACTGAAATCACCGTATTGAGATGGGGCGCCAACGACTCCACATCATGAACTTTTGGAGACAATTGTTAAAATACTCTGAAACTTATATAAATACTGATTTATTGCAGGCGGAGATAAAATGTTCAACCTGGTGACATGCGAATAAAGTGAAAAGAAGATAAAGTCATTTACATTTTGTTGGGTTATTTAAGGTAAAGAAACAGAAACAAGCTCAGTTTCTAAAATAAATGTCCGACACAGGTATGATCAACATACAGATTATGGTTTCATCGTAAAGATTATGGTTACCTCTCCCGTTATATATACATTCAACAAGACCACAATTGATACAACTTACCCTTTCTGGTCACGTCAATCAGCAGCCACTTTCTACAGGACTCCAGTAAATCACATCATATCGACAGTTAAAAACATAAGGGCAGAGACACACGGTCAGATTCAGGGAGATTAGTCGCCCGGCTACAAATCTCCTCTTCTTTTGGGCAACTAATCTCCTAGCACTGCCTTCCCGCCGGCTAGAATATAAATCAATTGGGGGATGGCACAGGGAGTGCTTCGTTTTCCAAAGTTGCCCAAACTTTGGGCCGGGCAACCAATCTCCCCGAATCTGACAGGGTGTCTCTAATAGTATAATTAAGTGCTGCGTTATATAAATGGGCAGAGAGCTTGAATGGGGTGAGGGGGAACTCAGTGATGGCTCCTCTGCAATAACTGGCTAAAGGGCAGAGTAATATTACTGAGGGTATCCAAAGTGGGATAAAAATGGAGGCTCAGACGTTCCTACAACAATATGAAAGAGCACACATATTTACATGCCTAATTATCTGAATCCAATCTAGCTTTGCAATCAGAAATGGCATCAGGGTAAGCAGACAGGTTGGAAATAATGATAACAGAAAATATAACGCCATAATCTAAATTAAGTCTAATATGTGTTTGTGGCAATACTTGGTGGCACCTTTGACAGCTGCTTTCGAGGGTACAGGACTGCTACATGGGAACCCACAACTTACATGGGATGTATTGGAGGAAGGGTCTCCAGGCTGAACTATCATTTTTACTTTCATTTTCAAATATAGACTTGGGCACTAGTGGTTCTTACCCAGGAACATTAGATTTGTCCAACAGAAAGGCACTTACATTATATAGTGAATAAAGTACCCCCTTTTGTAAATTATATGGATATTATAAGTTACAGAGGAGTATCATGACCATACTGTATATAAGAACAAGGCCGAAGGCCGAGTGGTTTTATACAGGTCATGGAACTCCGAGGTAACTTCTAATATCCTCATATTTTGCAACTGGGGGTACTTTATTTATTATAATACACAAGTTTCAGTGAGTCATGTGACAGAAATGACATCAGAACTCACCGTTTATAACTGATGACATCAGAACTCACCGTTTATAAGGATATCATTTACAAGATATTCATGGCTTTTGTGTATTACATTTTTATAGCAGCACATCATTCACAGATTTCACGTCACAAATGTCTGTCCCTAGTGCACAGGATCATCAAAGGATCTGTTCCTGATCCTGAAAATTTGCTTTGCGGGAAACCATCCGATTTTCACGATTTTTACGGATTTTTCCTGAAAACTCTGAAAACTTCGGGGTATTGCACGAAGCCCAGCACACATCAAAAAAAAAATCATTGGGATTCTCCCGCAACTTCGACAGCTCTGAGATGCCGGATTTTCAAATTTGGACTTTTCCATCCTCGGGGGTTTAATAAATTCTGAAAAATTTGTGATTTTTTTAAAAGTCAGATTTTAGAAAATAACGTTTTAGTGTTTTTAGTAAATAACCTCCTAGGTGTTCTTACAGTATATATGTGAAGCAGGGATGCATATCCAGCCCCCCCCCCTTCTCTAACTGTGGCCCAAAACCTAAATATTGTCACTGTCCTGCCATTAGATGTACATTTTGTCTTTTGCCGATTCACATTTCTCCTACTGTCCTTCTTCTGTGTTGCTTTAAGTGCTGCCGTGCTGAGCATAAAAAAACAAATAACCAAATAAAACAGAGCAGAAGAGTTATTTGTACAGTCAACCTTCCCATGTGGCAACATAAACCCCAATATCAGTTATGTTATGTTCCACCAAGGGAGGGGGGAGAGGCATAGGCAGCAAGGGAGGTCCTGGGAAAGTTGTATTAGGAAAATAAACTATCAAAGTGCATGATTTAAAGGATAAGTAAACCTTTAAAAAAAAGTGAATGTAAAACTGATGAGGGGGCTATTCTAAGAACTTTTGTAATTTACATTCATTAATTATTTTCTTTTAATTCCAAGATATTAAGGGATACATGTACTGTTAATATGAATGAATTTTGTTCCAACAGCGCCACCTGCTGGTCATTTTCCCACCAGTCTGACCAGCAAGTAGTCAAGGAAGTTGTCAGGAGAAAGAAAGAGGCTGCTCTGATGTTCTTCTGCTTAGGAATAAAATTAGAAACCTTTCTCACATCTTTCCTAAGCAGAAGAACATCCCTTAATATCTTGGAATTAAAAATAAATAAATAATGAATATAAATTACAAAAGTTCTTAGAATAGTCCCCTGGTCAGTTTTTTTTTTTAACACTTATTTTTAAGGTTTACTTATCCTTTAAATGTACTTGACGTGCTCCTTGCACTTCCCTATAGTTGTGATTGGCACCAGTATATCTGTCCCACCTGCTTTTCTGAACCCTAGAAGAACCGTAGAAGGACCTTGAAAGGATCAAGTCACATGTGAATAAACCCACCAGGCACGAATTTGCGGCGAATTTCCGAGTTTTGCAAAACTGCAGATAAAAAAAAGAGTTTGTACCTTTAGGCTGGTGGCAGACTTGCAAGCTCCATCAATGATGTATTCCCCACTTTGAATGCAGTTACATCCCATTATTACAAATTCTCTTTTTGCCCCTTTTCTGATCTACCATGATTTGCTCTTTACAATGCAATGTTCATTAGATACAATCCATAACAGCACCATTGGTTTCAACGTAATCTGGTGAAGGGCACAAGAGTCCCAGAGTAAGTTGTTACAGAGATAAGATGAGAAGGGGAGAGTTTTCAAGGAGAACCTTCAATAACAGCTAAATTCGACAGCGTTTTGCCCACAATGCATCTGTTTCTCTATAGTTTCTTGGCTGTAATGAAGGTGACAATGCATGAAGCAGTAGTGGGAAAGTCCTATTGCTGGAATAAGGTGGACAGATTTATAAATGATCCAATCACCATGATTTGTTAAGCAAATAGAAAATCCAACCAAACTGGTTTAATTCTGAGCAAATTATTTTTTCTGAGCTTGGTGGTTTGATATAAGACATCCCTGAAAGATCAGACAATGGTCAATACCAATTTGGTATGAACTGATCTAAAGGTGGCCATACACGTAGAGATACACATTGAGGTGGGTGATGTCGGGCTGATCCGATGGTGGGCCCTAGAGACCAACGATCGGATTAGAATGGAGGCAATACGGGCGGTTGGATCGAGGACCACATCAACGAACAGATGCGGCCACGATCCAACAGGATTTTTAACCCTGCCCGACTTTCGGCCAGATATCGATCGGGGAAGCTCGTCGGATGGCCCCACGCACTGGCTAAAAAGCAGCTTTTACCGGTCCGTGTATGGCCTACTTATTGGCCTGTGTATGGCCAGCTTCAGAGACCTGTCAAATTTATCTACTCAATGGGAATTTGAAAGATTCCTAAATGGATCCAGTGGCTTTGCAAGAAATGATTCGCAATCCTCTCTTTGCTAACTCCATGGTTTTTGATTATGGCTGGAAACGAAATAGGTATAACGTAGTATGCGTCCGGAATTACAGAAGATTTTCTGCTGTAACTCCCTGCACCTTTAGGGAGTCGTTATCTGTAGAGCATTCTCTTTTGATAATTACTTTTCAGCTATATAAATCTCTGTACAATACTGTCTCTATACAATTGTGCCATAAATTCAAATTATATTACAGTATAAAGTATAATTTTTTCATCATGTTCTTACTGCAGAGTGGCGTATGAATTTACCATATTTATTATGGTGCTCCTTTAAATGGAGGTTACTGTAATGCTATCTAAAGCAAAAGACCCTTTAAGCATGAAATGTGTTATACCGTGATGTGCCGTCACAATGAATAACTGACATTTTGTAGCAGCTGATATTTGGCATTGGGCTAGATATGAGGTTGGTTTCCCAGGTGCCCACAACCATGTGACTAAACTTCAGTCACTCTTGCAAAACTGCAAGTTGGAGTGCCCCTCCCATTTCCTTCTCAGCAGCCCATCAGCAGCCTATCAACATAATAATAAGCAACTACCTTGCACCTCTGCGGAAAGATGTATTTGCATTGCTAAAGTTGCTCCTTATACCCACCTAGTGGTAGATATACTTTTTCCTGCTTGGGTGCAGCTCTCATGTCTACTACTAGGTGGGGCATGGGGACACAACTTGGGTGGTATTGAAGTACAATTAGAAGTGAAGAAACAATAGCTGCCTCAAAGCAGTTCCATCCTGACTCATTCTCAAAGCTCAGTATCAGGCACAATGCACCAAGAATCATCACAGAATCCCTTTAAGGATACATTGTTTCGATCGCCATCTGGTGTAGCTTGCTTTGCTGAGCAAAAAAAAAAAAAAAAGTGTCAAAATGCACGGAGCACATTAGGGGCACAAGGTGACCTTATTTTTGCACTTTGCACCCTGACCCAAGTAAATAAACTTGCAATTATTTGCCCTCCTCTCTTTAGCAGCTATGTTTGCATTTGGCAGAGCTGCATATTGGAGAGGTAGGACATGGGTGTTCAGATGTCATTCACACCCAAACTAGGGAGTTCAAGGTTCTAGGGACTCCTGGGACTGTGGGGATCCCCGCCCCTTCCTCTCCCTGCGCGCCACCCCCTGATTCGCTCAGCGTCTTCTTCGGGGGGGAGTTTCCGTGTTCACGCTGCACTGCCCGATTGGTACCGACCTGGCCTGACCTTTGATTACGGTTCCTGTTCCCCATCCTTCTAGTACACATTCGGTTCCCTTGTCTGCCCAGAACTTTCCCCTTGATCCTCTCACTATAAGACCTGGCACCATCCGAGTAGCAGAGGGCTCCTCCCAAAGCGAAAGGCGGCTGTTATTGGTGGAAGCGTGAGCAGTGACCGGGACCTTGGTGTTAGTTCTGGGTTTTGGGTTACCCTATGTTACACTCCTGTTCTTACTGGCTGCCTATGTCAAGCACTGAACCAAAGGCTCCATGGCACTGGCACTTTATTGCATGAAGAAGAGCTCAGTAGCAGCACTTAAGGGCTAGGTACAAATGTCTAATGCATTAGGTTCCCAAGGCTGCACTTCTGCAGCTGTGTCAATCCCTTTGTAAAAAGGGTCTCAAATGTAATGACTTTCATGCAGCAGGGGTGGTTTAGAAGGGATGCTCCCAGGACATCATAGATGACATGCTGAAAAGAATAAACATGATCCTGAATAGTTCATTATTGACATTCCTTCCCTGTTGCTCCTTCCGTTTCAGCCTTCTCTTTATCAGTGTTTGTATATAATTCACTGGCAGAGCTTAGATGTTCAAGCTGGTTTGATTATAAACAACACGAACCTGGGGAAGTTTCTAATGTTCCACCATAAAATCCAGAGACGGACAAACTTCCTGCATGAAAACCATAGGATTTGCTCCATCTGCCCTCTGAAACTAGAAACTTTGCTGAAAAAAGCTGGGAAAGTATAAACATACAAATTTAATTTTAGGGGCATAAAAAGCCATTCCAGTGCAACCGATGCAGGGGCCCTGCTTGAAATCTGATCTGCTACCCACCCAAATTGGCACCTGGAGGACATTTTCTTTGCTTGCCTAAACCATAGTCCCACTGGTTTTAGGTTAAGTAGCTCATCACTAATTCTAACTTCTTTGGTGCAAATTATAACACAGCAGAAGGTCTATGGGAAAAGATTGTGGCCAGAGAAATAGAGAACAATGGAGTTTTATGCAAGACTGAAACTGAAAAGTCAGCCAGTAAGTAGTAAAACAAATCCAGAAGGAAAGTAAACGTACACCCACCTTGTATTGTCAACGGGAAAACTAAACCAGAAGATACAGTGCCCCAATATTCTGTTCCTGGATTTTATTTTACATATTTGTTTAGTTACAAAAAAAAAAAGATTATTGAATGCAGCACAATGAAAAGAAAATGTGTAAAAATTCAGAGAAAAGTAATAACATGTTTAATGATCGCGTGCCTATTCCTACGTTTAATTAAACATCACGTTAGCAGCGGCAAAGCCATTGTGTCAGCTTTATGGGAAGCAATATCTGGTGGCTGTAACAGATATTAAATATGCATAACAGCCAATGAGAGAAGAAAGTAGCACCGCTGTGCGTTCTGACAGATACACAGGGGCCCTAAAACCCACTTGGGATAACTTTCTGGCGTTTAAGCAGAAAGGCAACAAAAGACGCTTAATATGCATTTTCCCAGGCATTGGAGAGAACAGTGACTTTTTAGGTTAACAAATGAGGAGCGCAAAGTCTTGTCTTATTCCCAGAGGCCCCCCTGTAATCCCAGGCAAATAAATATCATGCTGTTGCCTTATTTTAATAACCACAATTTTTTGTCCCCCAGCCATTCAGCTGCTCTGTGGTGCAAGGCTTTAAAAAGGTGCAATTTTGCCTCCATACAAAAGGCAGAAACATTTGCACTGTGATAAAGGAGAAATAAAATAAAATAGACTGGAGGATGCAGATTTGTCAGGTACCACCCATTTGAATCTGCTCCTCTTCTTTAAAGGAGAATGAAAGGCTTTACTTTACAAAAGTTATATAATATATAATTGCCTGAAAATTCCAGAAAATTGCACCTGTCCGGGGGTTCTTCCAGCGAGCGATTGCTTCCTTCTTGTGTATGCTCAATAACACGAAAAAGCCTACTTTAAAGAAGAATTCGGCTATTTCGTTTTACTGCGCATGCGTCTGCCCCGGGAAATTTGAAGAAATTTGGTGCTCGCTGGAAGAACCCCGGACTGGTGCCGTTTTCTGCCGATGATGGAGCATCAGCCCGGGGTGAGGTAAGTAAATACAATCACTTAGGGGTGCCTAACTTTTGGCACCCCAAGTAAAGAGCACCTTTCCGTCTCCTTTAAAAAAAAAACAGCCTAGGTTTGGCAGCAGCAGCTTTTCTGTTCTCCGGCAATGTGACGGGTTGGGCAAATGCACTTCTTTTAAAGGAGGAAAGGCTGAGTTTACTTGGGGTGCCAAATGTTAGACACCCCCAAGTGATTATATATATATTTACCTGAAACCCGGGCCAGTGCTCCTATGAGCAGAAAACTGCACCGGTCCATGGTTATTCCATCGAGCACCACTGCTTTAGCATCTTCTTTCTTGCTGTGTAAAGCTGTGAGCAGCCGAAATATGATGGTTGTGCCCAGCTGAGCGGAGAAACCAACAGCGCTACATATGAATTATGATGATGTTATTAAACATCCAATGAGCCGTGTATTTCATCCCAGGAATAGAGAGGAAGAGACCCACTCCATTTTACTGAAGCAGAATAAATAACTTGAACGGCCCGAATTTTATTTAGAATTTTACCTGATAATCACATGCATTTGGGGATGGGAATTGGGGCATTGATATGAGAATAGGAGATGGCAATGCAGGAGCAGGCATGGCTAGAAAATAAGGGACTTTACAGGCACAAAAGAGATAAACAATAATGAGAAGCAACCTAATAACTATTCATATAAGATTTGATTAAATTACAGTTCATTTTATTGCTGGAACTTCACAACAGACTCATCTTAGACAGTACATGATACATTACTGCACCTAATCACTTAGTTCATTTTACTTCCCTGAAGGGCATAGTCAGGGTATAAGCTACAGCCAGTGATAGTGATCATTTAATCTAGTTCCCAGAGTACGAAGCCCTCACAGTGGTGCTCCTCTTGGGATATTGTATCTCTAGCTCTAAGCCAATCCCTTCACTTGCAGAGGATGCTTGGGGCACTTACCCCTCTACTCTTTATGGTGGAACCTCTAGATGCTTCACTCCCTACCACAATCCAATCTCTCCCTTTACAGGAGCTTCTTCTCCTACTGTAGCTCATTCAGCATCATCCACCGCCTCCTCCAGTCAGTGACATCCATGGTCAGTTAGATACTCTCAGCTTCCCCTAGAGCACGCCTAACCTGGAGAATAAAATATGTACAAATAGGAAATCAAGACAAGGCTTTTGGTGAAATGATCAATTAATCACCATGTCATAATCCCACCCCCAACATCACAAACACACTCTCGGATTGGCACCAGCCCTGCCCTATGACATCATCTCCCCAATGTCACCAGGCCTAACTCTAATATCACCAGGCTGCTCCCCACCCAGTCTGCCACTCGGCAGAAGATGGCAACCTCCTATGTACAACATGTTATATCCTGCCCTGGGCCATTTGGCCTTTCACATATACAGACCTACTTACATCACCTAGAAAGTAACTGTGGGGAAATGTGACCAAATAGGGGGTCACAGCCTTGTGCTCAAGCTAATAGTTTTGGGTGTTGATAAAATATGCAAATTAGAATTCATCAGGATATTTCATCTGAAATTCACTTAATAGACCAGTCAATCTACAGGATTTGATTCCCCTAACTGGTAGGCAGTGTCGGACTGGGACACCAGTGGCCCGCGAAAAAACCTTAGACCAGGGGCCCACTCTCAGTACTATAATTCTTCCTCTCCTTACTCAATCTCTATATCCCAGTGGGCCAGTCCAACACTGCTGGTAGGAGCTGGTTATTTGCTCCTAATGAACATCACAACATCATTTTCTTCTAATGTCATGATATGAAGTTGAGTCCTCTAGAAAGACCTACTACTGAGTAAGACATGGGAAATTTTATTGTATGAGGACCTTTATTGTATGAGTGACCATTCCCAATGGAAGCACCTCTTCTTCAATGTAAACCCCAGATTGGCCAGTCTTCATAACGGCTCAATTACTCCATTCTGGTCTCAGTTTGACTATTGTGTATTTTGGTCACTACCTCTCAATGCCCAGGACAATTGCCTTTCTCTTAAAGGAGAAGGAAAGGTAAAAAGTAAGTAAGCTTTATCAGAAAGGTCTATATAAATATACCAGTAAATCATCAAAGTAATGCTGCTCTGAGTCCTCAAAAGATACAGCACATTTCTTTCCTTCCATTGTGTACTCATGGGCTTCTGTATCAGACTTCCTGTTTTCAGCTTAAACCTCCAGGGCTAGGGCTTGAGCATGCTCAGTTTGCTCCTCTCTCCCCTCCCTCCCCCCCTCACTGCTGTAATCTGAGCCCAGAGCTATGAGTGAGCAGGGAGAGACTCAGGCAGGAAGTGATGTCACACCAAGCCAATATGGCGACTGCTATCCTAAACAAACAGAGATAAAGTCTAGAGATGTTTACTCAGGTACGGTAAAGCATGCAGAATTAATATAGGGTTATAGCTTGTACTATTGTGGCTAATCTATTGGCAATAAACTGCTTCTGTAGCTTTCCTTCTCCTTTAACCAGCCCAAAAGTGCCCTCATAGTTAGAACTTCCTTGCACTTTGTTGTTTCATACCACAATTTCAATCTGTTTTAACTAGGGATCCACGGAATCCTGGATTCAGTTCAAGATTTGGCTGAATCTAAGTAATTTTTTATTAGGATTCAGATTTGGACAAATCCAAGAGCCTGGCTGAACCAAATCCAAACCCTATATAACTTTGCCTTCCGTTTAGGCACACACTTTAGATTTATCAATATCTGCACCGGCTCCTGTACAAGAAGAAGGGTTCGGATTCAGTTCAGTATTAGGCCTAATCTGTACCTGTAGACCTTGAAAAGCAGGGTCCAGTTTTAACAGACCCTTCGGTGCAGTTTTACAAGGATCCGTCCTGACAAAAATGAATTGGTTATAGATTTTAATCGTGACTTTCTCTTAATCAGTTTACCCATTAATTTAACATAAACTCTGCGGTTCCTTTTAATGGCATCTCTGGAATGGGCGGCCTGCTGAAAAACATTCACAGATCCATTCCTCCCAATTATTTCATCTAATGTCCTGTTTCTATTCCTTTTTATGCCACATTGCCTTTTATCTTTGGCAAAATAATTTGTTTTGAGAGTGCTCAGTGTTGCAAGTCACCCTAATTTATCTTCGCTTGTGTTTTTTTATCTTCTTGAAAAATACAGGAAAAAGGGCAGTGTATAAATACGGGAATCGGCCCTAAAATATAATGTACCTTTAGGGCTAACAGGTAGCACTTAGTTTTGCTGAAAACTGTGCCTTCTGCCTTATAATGCAGCTCTTTGTTGTGACCAAGGGCAGAACTGGGCATCTGTGTCAGACAATCAATTACTTAAAGGGATACTGTCACTGTTTCAGTTAATAGTGCTGCTCCAGCAGAATTCTGCACTGAAATCAATTTCTCAAAAGAGCAAACAGATTTTTTTATATTCAATTTGGAAATCTGACATGGGGCTAGACATATTGTCAGTTTCCCAGCCACCCCAAGTCATGTGACTTGTGCTCTGATAAACTTCAGTCACTCTTTACTGCTGTACTGCAAGTTGGAGTGATATCAACCCCCTCCCTTCCCCTCTCCAGCAGCCTAACAACAGGGAAGGTAACCAGATAGCAGCTCCCTAACACAAGATAACAGCTCCCTGGTAAATCTAAAAACAACACTCAATAGTAAAAGCCAAGTCCCACTGAGACTGATTCAGTTACATTAAAATAACAGCCTGCCAGAAAGTAGTTCCATCCTAAAGTGCAGGCACAAGTCACATGACTTGGGGCAGCTGGGAAATTGACAAAATGTCTAGCCCCATGTCAGATTTCAAAATTGAATATAAAAAAATCTGTTTGCTCTTTTGAGAAATGGATTTCAGTGCAGAATTCTGCTGGAGCAGCACTATTAACTGATGTGTTTTGAAAAAAACAAGTTTTCCCATGACAGTATCCCTTTAACAATTCTTCTTCTTGAAAGGGATTTTTCTTTTTCTCATTTTGAGCTCCATTAAAAGAAAGGACTGGGCAAAATTGATTGCTAATGTCCACTGAAAAACTAATGTGCTCTGGACACTGTATGGAAATGTTTTTCTCCCCAAGTGCTAAGGCTTCATCACGTCATGTAATTCAAGGGCACATTTTAAAGGGGCAATAAAATGAACTCTTGGAGTACAAAGAGTTTCTGAATGCAGCAGTGCTTGTGCCAACATTACATCCAAAAGGCACGGTATATTAGCGGCACAGGATCCTAAATATCTGGGGTAACAAGGTCTCAGGGAGACTTGTACTTACAAGAGATGCAACAAATCCACTTTTTTATTGGAATTATCCAATTAACAAACCAAATTAGTGAGAAAATTCAGGCACAAAAAAAAAAATTGGCACTTGGATTCATCTGCCCCATGGCACTCTTTTTTGACATATAGGGGCCCATTTACTTAGCTCGAGTGAAGGAATAGAGGAAAAATACTACGAATTTCGAAGTGTTTTTTTGGCTACTTCGACCATCGAATGGGCTACTTCGACCTTTGACTTCGCCCTTCGACTTCGAATCGAACGGTTCGAACTAAAAAACGTTCGACTATTTGACCATTCGATAGTCGAAGCACTGTCTCTTTAAAAAATATTGCGACCCCCTAGTCCGCCACCTAAAACCTACCGAGGCCAATGTTAGCCTATGGGGAAGGTCCCCATAGGCTTCCTATAAATTTTTTGATTGAAGGATAATCCTTTGATCGATGGATTGAAATCCTTCGAATCGCTCAATTCGAAGGATTTAATCGTTCGATCGAACGATTATTCCTTCCATCATTCGGTCGAACGAATTGCGCTAAATCCTTCGACTTCGATTCGGTTAACTTACCCTCGATATTCGACCCTAGGTAAATTTGCCCCATAATATCATTATATTTTATAATACGGGGGAAAAAATTCCCTATTATCTTATGGAGATCCAAATTACGGAAAGATCCTTTATCCGAAAAAAAACGCAGGTCCCGAGCGTTCTGTATAACAGGTCCGATACCTGTATTATGTATTGTTACTAAGATTGTAAGAACCTTCAGCTTAAAACTCTTTCAAGTCAAAATTGCACTTTTAATATGATAGAGAGTGATAGAGACCATTATATTAATTTGGGGTTTTTGAGTTTTTAAACTTTTTATCCAGCAGCTCCCCAGTTTGCAATTTCAGCTAAATTACCCTAGCAACCAGGCATTGATTTGGAACATGGACAGGAGAGGCCTGAACAGAAATATGAGTAATAAAAGTAACAATAACAATAAGGGGGTCATTTATTAAAGTTGAAATGCTAAAAACTTTTTTAAAGTTTTTTTTTTACTATAAAAAAGTGGAATAAAAACTTGAATTTTACAAGATTTATTATACCCTGAGGATGTAAGAAGTCCTATTCTGAAAATCCGGCATATCAGACCTACCAGTGTTGTATATAAGTCAATGGGAGAGGTCCCTATCTTATTTAGAAGTTGTTGTGGTCTGCGCTGGATTTAGCCCGAAAACTATTTCTGACTTTTCAGGCCAAAATCCAAAAAATTCAGGCTTTTTGGGAAAAAGCATGAAAAAAATCATATGATTCGGATTTTTGTCCCTGATACGATTAAATTGTGATTTATTTTATTAACAAATAAGCTCCAATCGTGGATTCTAGTTTGGTTGGACTTTTGGGATTAAAATAATCAGAAAAATTCAGAGTTTGATCCTTACAGAGCATTTGTTCAGTGACCCCCATTTGAGAGCTGAAAAGAATCAGATCAAGAAGGCAAACAGCTGAAAAAACTATAAAAAAAAGAAAAAATCAAGGCCAATGGAAACGTTACTTAGAATTAGCCAAGCTATAACATACTACGGGGCAGATTTATCAAGGGTTGAATTTCGTAGGGTTTAAAAACCCTCGAAATTCGACCATCGAATTGAAATCCTTCGAATTTAAATATCGAATTTAACTATTAAATACTTTGAATTGAACGATTCTAATGATTTTTAGCGATCGATTCTTTAATCGATCGCTAAAAATCATTAGAATCGTTCAATTCGAAGTATTTAATCGTTAAATTTGATATTTAAATTCGAAGGATTTCAATTTGATGCCAATTTTTTTTTCGATGCCAAAAACTTTAAAAAATGCACTGGAAGGTCCCCATAGGCTAATATAGCAATTCGGTAGCTTTAATTTGGCGAAGTATTGAAATCGAAGGATTTTTAAAGAGACAGCACTTCGACTATCGAATGGTCGAATATTCCAACTATTTTTACTTTGAATCTAAGTCTAAGTAAATTCGAAGTTGTAGTATCCTATTCGATGGTCGAAGTATCCAAAAAATGACTTTGAATTTGATCTTTTTGGACTTCGAAAATTCACTCGAGCTTAGTAAATCTGCCACTACAAGTTTACTTAAAGGTGAACCACCCCTTTAAAACCCTGGAAAAGACCCGGAACACAGTTTTGCTGGAAATAACCATAATTAAACTAAACTTAAACTGGACGAAAGATCCGAAGTCGAGTCCTTTGTAACGTAATGTACGGCTCCTGGGGACCTTTGGGCATTTGAAATCATACAAAAGCATTTGCAACAAGTATTTCCTCGGATGACTGGATTTGAAAACTTCGGGAACAATTTGTTCTCGGATTCCTCGCACAGCAATCTTCTCG